>JAYEVE010000284.1:0-699114 GCA_036346375.1 Guadua angustifolia | reverse complement strand
AAGGATCCAAAAGAAGTATTGAGCACTTGGAACACCAACACCCACTTCAGAGGTGGAACGGTGTTAACCGTAGCTCGACAAGACCATGGCGATCACGTGCTCAACCTCACGCCAAAGCTTGTCGGGCCAAATTAGCTCGCTCTTTGGAAACCTAACATTTCTTAATACGCTTGACCTTTCCAATAATCGCCTTTGGGCCTTTACCGCTTCTTAGCAATCTCCAACACTTGGAGAGCCTTTATCTTCAAATCAACTTCCTACAGGAATTATTCCGATGCACTTACTTAATTGTTCCAACTTAAAATATTTAGAACTCTCTAGAAACCAAATTTAATCGGTGATTCCTCCTAGCATGGGAAAGCTTTCAAGCTAGTAGGTTTTAGTTTTTCCAAGAATAATCTCACAGGATTGTCCCGCCACCATCTAAACATCACCACTTTACAAGTAGTTGTTCTTCATATAATCATCTCGAGCGATTTAATTGTTAACGATTTTTGGCACATGCCAAACATATCCTTTTGTACCTTGGCAAAAATAGTCTGTCAGGTGGAATCCCACAAACTCTCTCTAATATGTCTTTGCTTACACAATTATCCTTGTCGTTCAATATGCTAGGAAACTCATTGCCATCTAACATTGGCGATGCCCTCCCTAATCTCCAAATTCTAGACTTGGGGAACAACACGTTTGAGGGTCAAATTCCAGCTTCCTTAGGCAATGCTTCGGGTCTAGAAGCAATAGATCTACCACATAATAATTTCATTGGCCAAATCCCAAGCTCTTTTGCAAAGCTTTTAGGGTTGACTCAGCTAAACCTTGACGGAAATAACCTTGAAGCTAGGGACAGTGATGGCTGGGGATTCTTCCATGCGTTGGAAAATTGTAGTCTCATAGAGACGCTTTCATTAGTTGATAATCAGCTACATGGAGCCATACCAAATTCGATTGATAACCTGTCCACTAGTCTTACAAATTTACTGATGGGTGGAAACAACCTATCTGGAATTGTTCCCCTAAGCCTAGGGAAATTTCATAACTTAATCCGTCTTGGACTAGATTATAACAATCTTAATGGTAAAATTTAAGAGTGGATCGGGAAACTGATAAAGCTACAAGGTTTATATCTCGAATCGAACAACTTCATCGGGACAATTCCACCCTCCATTGGCAATCTTACACAGCTGGAATTAGTCCTTCTAGCGGAGAATAACTTCGAGGGTTTCATACCACCTAACTTGGGAAACCTTCGACGTCTTTCCAAGTTGGATCTTAGCTACAACAATTTCCATGGTAGCATGCCTTAGGATGTCTTTCTGCATGGCAACAATGGCAAAATACCTACACACTACCCAATTTACACCATGATTTGAAAGGCCCATTGTCCATTGTGATTTGAAGCCAACAAATATCCTTCTTGAGGATTATATGAATGCTCACTTGGGAGACTTCAGCATTGCAACTTTGCAAGCCTTGTTCTGTATTCTAGGTTTGCATCAGTTGGACATTCAAGTTCAAATAGTCCAGTCGGATTGAAGGGAACTATATATACGATATATAGTTCCAGTTATAGCCACATCTTGAATTTGTGTAAGGTTACATCAACAATTAAACTTTAAATGTACTAACTATTGCAATTTCCTCTTGTTTTAGACAATACTCAAAGGGGCCATTGTGGGTATGTTTACAGTTTGTGAACAGTACTTGTACTGATGCGGATAGGCAAAAGACCGATAGATCTTTTCTGCTGTAGTCTAGACTCAAATGTTTGAGAATGAACTCAACGTTGTCAAACTTTGTGGAGAGGAACTTTCAAGAGCAGGTATTACGATCACGGATGCTGATCTCCAAGAAGAATGCTTGTTATCTCTAGTGGAATTAGCTGTTTCTTGCAAGCGCATTGTCTTAAGAGCACGAATGAACATGAGAGAAGAAACCATAAAGTTGCATGCAACACGTCACACGTTAGAGCGACCAAGCAATAACAAGTCATGGTTCAGTAATCACTAGAGCGATTTACAATGTGTCGTGGAGTGGAGCCTGTGTAAGTTGTTGAGTTTGTCTTCCAATACATGAATGGGTGTCTAAAGCTGGTAAATTAGCCGTGGGTTGTGCATCCTGAATGTGACTAATTACCCAGCTATAATGGGCATACTGACATTTGAAATTTGAACATTTGGAAATTGAATTTGATACGTACCATGTGAAGGTCTACCTATATGTATAATGAGTAATTGACGGTGCTTAAGTTACCCATGTGGAGGTCTACTCAGGATTTTACGAAATATGGCATATGTAACTAGTGAAGAAATATAGTAAGTAAAATTTACAAGTTTCATCAAATGTTCATTAAATCTTAAATTTAATTTTCAGCAAGTTTATCATGATGAAGTAAAATGAATTTAGATACGAATAACCTAACAATGATCCTCAGAAAAGTAGCAAGATGCATAACATGAATGAAAATTAATTTGCATAATAGACAAAGCTCGTCGAAGGTAGAAAATGAAGTCTATATGCAATACATAATGAGAAAAGCTTCTTGAAGCTCTCCCTCAATAAGTGAGTTAATTTTAAGCACAAATCTGGTTCAAGTCGAGTTAATTTGAAATTAAGTGCAGAAAACTTTCAAATGAACTTCACTAAACCAGAAACACATAATGAGAAGAGGAAATCGAGAAACTAAAAAACTGGGTAGTCTATAGAGCATAAAAAACTAAAGAGAACACTATGATTCAGACTCACTCTCATCTTCCCCATATAACTAATATAGGGAAACTGACTATACAAACCCAAGCTAGGGAGTACACACAGACCTTGTCTACCTAGAAAATCCAACACTTGCTAAACCTATAAGACTGTGAGAGAACCAATCCAGAGAGAAGAGACAACAACTAATTAAGAATGATAGCAACCTATAGCATAAGACAGGAGGTCAGTGCAAAGTATGGTAGAATTCTAAGTGAAGTGAAATTAGCACTCTAAAACTATACTCAAATACACCCAGAAGATGAAAAGGAAAAAAAGTGATGCTAGAAATAAATAAATATATAATGCCCAACTACCCCTCAAGAAATACCGTAAGGGCACATGACTTCAAGCTCTCCTCTCAAGGCCACAAGTCTAGAGATATCTGTCAGGGATTGGATAATCTCTATAAGGACTGTTATACCTCGACAGCCAGTTTTGGCCGACCATGCATGCCCTTGGATGGTGCCCCCAACGAGGACCCTCGGATAGTCTGGCCGGTGGGTCCGCCCGACTGGAGCAAGCACCCAAGCTCGTCTATGAGCATTCAAGCTCATCCCCGAGCATACCAGCTCGTCCCCGAGCATGCAAGCTCGGGAGCGCGCCAGAATCGGTCAAAGCTAGAGGAATCCTCGAACATGATCAGAAGATCATGTTCACCCCATAACGTGCACGTGGCGATAATTACAATACAATTTAGGGCTGTTATGCCACGATCTAGGGCCGTTATGCTCAGATGGGAACATGGCAAGAATCAAGGCTGCACTTACGGCCACAGTTAATTGCGCATTATTTGGCTGCAGTTATTTCAATTATCCTGTAAGCTATAAGACCCCCCTAATAGATCTGTAAGGGGGACGAATAGACGAAGAAAGACACAAGAGCACAAGCATACACAAGCCTTTCTGTAAGAGTTCCACAGCAATAGTGAAAATCACTGGAGTAGGGTTATTATCTCCACCGTGACAGGCCCGAACCAGTATAAACCCCTTTGTCTATTTGTCGAGTATCCTCGTCATCCTAAGAGCATTTTTCAGATGCAAACCCTTCACCAAAAAGGGGTCGTGTTGATCCCTCATTCAACAAGTAAGCTCGACGGGGACCTGTTTCCCAAATGTCAACAGCTGGCGTTGTCCGTGGGGATACGTCACTAGCAGATCCTTTGGTGAAGAATCCCTAAAGATGCCCAATTCCCAGGATACTCAAGACCTCTGCGCCTTCGACGGCATCGAGGATGATGACATGTACTATGCCAATGAAGGAGTGGCCGGTGTCGCTGACCCAGAGGGTCACACCAAACCCGAGAGTCTTTCCCCGGTGGCTGCAGCGCGAGAGCGATACCTTCGCTCTCAGCGTGATACCCTCACAGATGATGAGGAGTGTGATGGACTCTATGATGGCCTAGATATTCCCGGCCATTTCGAGCCTGATCGCGAAACGGCATCGCGAGGAGACACCATGATGTCACCTTCGCGATCCTCGCATTCTCGCAATGTCAACATGGAGGGAGGAGAAGAAGACCCCGAGGTTGAATCTTTGGGGATTGCCCATCATCGCCGCTATGAAGCAGCCAAAAATCACCTGGAAGCGTCCCTAAACAAGACCTTGCCGAGCATCCACTGTCAAGCTCGTGAAAAACTGGGCGCCAGGGCTGAAACCTCAGCTCGTGAGATTTCCCGCAGGTGTCACTCACCGGAGCATGTACGAGATCGTCGACCGAACTCGCCTCCTCTCATTTCCCAAAGCTGGGAGCGATTGCAAGCTCTGGCGGTGATCGTGCGTGACCTTCGAAATTTCCCAAAGCAAGTGGACCTGGAAGCAATGGGTGCGGTCATAGCAGAAGACCTGGAGATGCTCGCCGCCGACAAGAACCTTTCAGGGTCACCTCGTGACAAAGAAGCCCGGAGTGTTTCCCGGGAAAATCGGCATCACCTCTCTGTTCGCTCCTGTCATGGTGATTCTCGAAGCCCTGCTTGGGAAGGCCGTGGGAAGTATGATCGGTACCGTGAGGACTCTCAGAGCGATTCCCAAGCAATCTCGCGGGGTTAGAGGTATGCTTGTCATGATCACGGGCATACCGAGCATTCTACCTCAGATCGATCCCCGTCACGCCGACATCGAGATCTTTTCTCTTGTCTTGGTCCACGTGTTGGAAGTCAACGTAGCGATGATTGCCGTGATCACCATGGCCGAAGAGACCATTACGATGCCCCGGCTTTCGGATGTCATGCTTTTTCAGCGTCTCTTCGTAATGTCTCATGGCTGAGCAAGTTCAAGCCCAACCACATAGAGAGATTCAACAGGACTCAGAATCTGGATGAGTTCCTCTCCATTCACACCACTGCGATTTTGGCAACTGGAGGTGACAAGGGAGTGATGGCTAACTTCCTTCCTACCGTGCTTGACGGAGCTACTCAGACTTGGCTCTTCAATCAGAAGGAGGGGTCAATTCGCACCTAGAGGCAGCTCAGCAATGCACTCAAAGCAAATTTCCAGAGCTGCTATACCCGTCCGGGCAAAGAGCGCGACCTCGAGCGCTTGATCCATACGGAAGGTGAGTCTTTGCGACAGTTCGTCCAAAGGTTCATTCAGGTACGAAATTCGATCCCAAATGTTTCAGATGAGGCAGTCGTCCGCACCTTCAAGTTTGGGGTCTGAGACATCCGCTTCATGCAGGATCTGGAGATCCATCCAGATTTAACGGCGAGCGAGCTATTCTGCATGGCCGATCGGTACGTGAACGCCGATGAGACAGTCCAGTGGAAGAAGATGTTGGACGAAGGCAAGCTGCTGCCTCAACCCGGCTTAGAAGGCTCCACAAGCAAGAAGAATGCAAGCTCCATGGAGAAGAAGATCAAGAAAAAGAAGAAGAGGATGTCTCATACTGGCATGGTCATGCATTGCCGAAAGCAAAGATCACGGTGAGCTAAGTGCTCTCAAGCAAGAATGAATTTTGGCAGAAGAGGTAGGGGTTGACCACCCCAGCGCCGCATTGACAAGGCCGCAACGACTAAGGTGTCCCGCTGCTTACCATTTCGCCGCTTCCATCAGCGGACGGGCACATCCTCTACAATTGCCGGACCTGGACATTCTGCTTGGAACAATTCTACAATAGCAAAGGCCCCATGCCTACGCTCCCAGAGCAAGGCGAGAGCAGTAAGGGCAAAAAGCCCGCTGATGATGAAGATGATGATATGGGCTACCAGGAGCGCCGAAATCATATTGCGGTGGTATTTGGGGGCTCCTCGACCTACAAGTCCCGTCGAGACCTAAAGGAGGCGGCACGGGAGGTGCACCACATCGCTTAAGGCAAGCCCCCCGTGTAGTAGCTCAAGTGGTCCGAGCTGCCCATTACCTTCTCCAAGGATGACTATCCCCTTGGATTAGCTAAGCCTTAGAAGCTTCCAATGGTCGTAAACCTGACCATCAGTAACACCACGGTGGGACGAGTTCTCATCGACGACGGAAGTTCCCTGGATCTCATATCTGCCAAAGTCTTAGACGAGATGCAAGTCCCTCGGTCCAAGATCAAGAGCATAGCGGTCCCCTTCTACGGGATCATTCCGAGCACCTCGGCCAAACCTCTCGACCAGATCGTTTTGCCTGTCACGTTCGGGAGTCCGACCAATTTTCGGATAGAGATGATCACCTTTGAGGTTGTCGATTTTGAGTCGGCCTACAATGCCATCCTCGGCAGACCGGCTCTTGCCAAATTCATGGCTGCTACGCATCATGCATACTAGTGCTTGAAGGTTCCCGGCCTAGGCGAAGTAATCACCATAAGAGGGAACCAAAAGGCGGTGCTGAGCTGGGACAAGAAGGCACTGGATATGGTCAGGCAATTGCCTCATCGTGACCCCGACCAAGAGCCGAGGAATTCCCGGCCAAAAGTTGCCCTCCAGCTCGGAGGAGAGACCAAAGCAGTTCCGCTAAATGACGCGGAGCCGACCAAGGTCGTGCGTTTAGGATCTTCCTTAGATCCTAAATAGAAACTCGAGCTCGTTACTTTCCGTCAGAAAAATGCTGATGTGTTCGCTTGGGAACCATGTGACATGCCCAGAGTCCCAAGGGAAGTAATTGAGCACAGGCTAGCGGTTTGGCCTGACAAGAAACCAGTGCGGCAAAAGCTCTGACGTTTCTCCCCGGAAAAGCAAGTTATCAACTGGGAAGAACTCGACAAGATCATCAAGGCCGGCTTTATTCGAGAAGTCGAACATTCGGAATGGCTAGTGAATCCAGTCAATATCAAGAAGAAGGGGGGCAAATGGCGTATGTGTGTCGACCATACGAGTTTGAATGCACTTTGTCCAAGGATAATTTTCCTTGCCCATAGACCGGTTGGTCGATGCAATAGCGAGCCCGGTGATGAGCTTTTTAGATGCCTACCGCTACCACGATCAGCATATCACTTGAAGATGAAGAAAGACTTCCTTCATTACCCTGTTTAGCATGTTCTGCTACACGACTATGTCTTTCAGTCTTAGGAACGCTGGAGCAACCTAGCTTCCAACGTCTCACGCAGAAAACTTTTTCAGACCAAATAGGTCAAAATCTGGATGTCTATGTGGACGATATAGTGGTAAAAAATAAGCTCACCTCGAGTCATGTCTTCGACCTTGAGGAAACCTTTTGTAACCTTAACAGACATCAAATAAAGCTTAATCCAGAAAAATGTATCTTCGGTGTGAGGACGGGCAAGGTTCTTAGCTACATGGTTAGTCCTCAAGGCATCGGGCAAACCCAAAAAAGATTGAAGCCATCGAAAGCATGCGACCACGTAGGTGTGTAAAGGAGGTCCAAGCCTTGACCGGATGAATGGCGGCTCTGAGTCGCTTCATTTCCCGGTTAGGCGAGCGTGGATTGCTGTAACATCCCAAAATTTCAGCCGGGGGAAGCGTAGCGAGAACACCGTTACACCGCAGCGACCTCTTGGTAGAATCCACAAACATTGGTAAGAGCAATCAATAGTAATTTGAAACCCGTCGATGGCGGGGAAAATATTTGCTAGCCTGTGAGATGGAGCACTTCAACAATGCTTGTCCCAAGAAGGGAGGAGTCACCCCTGTCCATTTTAACTTGGGAAATACACCTGCTAGAACTCCTGTTCAAGGAGGAAGCCGAGGACCTGTTCAAGCTAGTACTGCACCTCAATCGGTTGTGCAAGGAAGAGTCAACCACATCACGGCGGATGAAGTTCAGAATGCAACGGACATTGTACTAGAAACATTCGACGTCGACACCGTCGCTGATCTGCAAGGAGACGACCCTCTCCTCTCTAACCAAGATCAGGAGATCAGAGATAGCTATCCAAGTGCCTGCATTCCACCGTACGACATCTGCAGTGAAGGCTTTGAAGAGGAGGATTATCCAGACGTCTAGGATCGCGCTTTCTCCAGTCTTTGCCTGTGGTGTTTTAGACTTTGCTTCTTCAAGTTTATTGCCAGTTTAATGTCTCCACTACTATATGACCTACGGGTCCAATTTTTGTAATAATGGGCTATGTCGAGCAGTACTCTGAATTCAATTTTAATTATCGCATGGTTATGGTCCATACTGTTATGATCTGTGTGTACTAGCTATTGATCCCCAGCTTATTTCATGAATATGATGCATAAAGTATTCATGGAATATTTGGATAAGTTTGTTGTCGTGTTTATTGTTGACATCTTAGTTTACTCCAAGTCGGAGGAAGAACATGCTGGATATTTAAGGATGGTTTTGGAAAAGCTAAGAGAAAACCAATTATATGCGAAATTCGATAAGTCGACTTACGGAAAAAAAGAAAGTAGAGTTCTAGGTCACGTATTGTATTGAAGAATGGTGTATCGATCCGAATAAAGTAGAGGCAGTGTTACATTGGGAACAACCAAAGTTAGTTACTCAGATTAGAAGTTTTCTTGGAATGGCAGGATATTACCGCCGGTTCATTGAAGGCTTCTCATCTATTGCGAGACCTCTCATGCAAATGCTAAAGAAAGAGAAAAAGTTTGTGTGAGTGCGCTTTGAGTCTTGAAAAAGAGTTTCCAAGAGAAGAAGCGTTTAACCTCGGTACTTGTCTTGGTGTTGCAGAATACTAAGGACAATTTTGATATATCTTGTGATGCCGCGCCGAGGGACTTGGATGTGTCTTGTCACGAGCGGCAAAGTAGTGGCTTATCGTCAAAGCGATTAAGGCCACATGAGTAGAATGCCAGACTCATGACACAGAGTTAGCATTTGTAGTGCGCTCTTAAAATATAAGCGCCACTATCTCGCCGGTAGCTTAGATGTGAAATATATCTTGACCACAAAAGTTTAAAGTATATATTCACTCAATAGGATCTTAACATGAGGCAAAGAAGATGATTAGAGTTAATCAAGGATTACGACATCGGAATTCACTACCATCCAGGAAAGGAAAATGTGGTGGCTGATGCTTTGAGTCGGAAAAGCCACAGTTTGAATTTGATGGTTGCAGAAGACCAGTCGGACTTATGTGAAGAGCTTCAGAAGCTAAGATTAGAAGTTGTACCGGAAGGATTTCTAGCCACTTTGGAAGTTAAGCTGACCCTAGAAGAGCAGATCAGGGAAGGTCAAAAGAATGATGACAAGATTAATAGGATCAAATCCAAGATGGACAAAGATTTAGCCAAAAATTTCCGAGTAGATGAGTAGGGTACCTTGTGGATGAAAAATAGAATCTGCGTACCTCATAAACCCAAATTGAAGCAGCTGATACTTGAGGAAGCACATGATTCCAAGTACTCAATCCATCCAGGAAGCGCAAAGATGTATCAAGATTTGAAGGAAAGATTTTGGTGGCCAAATATGAAGAAAGAGGTAGCTGAGCATGTAGCGTTGTGTGACGTGTGCTAGAGAGTCAAAGCAATGCATCAAAGACCCGATGGGACTACTACAATCGCTAAAAAAATACGGTGGAAGTGGGAAGAAATCGGGATGGATTTCATCACCGGTTTGCCAAGGACTCAAGGTTGAATCACGATTCCATATGGGTCATAGTAGATAAGCTTAACAAGGTTGCACATTTCATACGATAAAGACAACCTACTCGGAGATAAGTTAGCGAGAGTTGTACATGGCGAGGATTGTATGTTTGCACAGGTTACTAAGAAGATAATGTCGGATAGAGGTACTCAATTTACCTCAAGATTTTGGGATAAGTTGCATCTGACAATGGGCACCGTTTGAATTCGATCGCACGGCATACCATGCATAAGCAGAGATGGTCAAACCAGCTTCAAATCGGATACTCGAAGATATGTTAAGACCTTGCGCTTTGTCATATGCAACCTCATGGGACAAATACTTGCCATATGCCGAGTTTAGTTACAACAATAGTTATCAAGCTAGTTTGAAGATGTCACCTTTTGAAGCCTTATATGATGCGTTCATGTGGAACACCACTAAATTGGAATGAGGCGAAGAAGCGTCATGTTTTGGACGGACATACTCTCGAAGCGGAGAGGAGAAGATTGCTTTGATTAGAGAAAAGGCGAAGACGACATAATCAAGGTAAAACTCTGTGCGACAACCGGCGTCGTGATTTGAGTTTTGAGCCAGAAGACTATGTTTATCTCCGGGTTACACCTCTTAAGGGAATCAAAAGATTTCACGCAAAAGGGAAGCTCACACCAGATATGTCAGACGTTTAAAATCTTGAGTCGCGGTGAAGTTGCCTACGATTAGAGCACTGCTGCGATCTTTAAGGGGGTACATAGCGAATTCCATGTATCCCAATTGAAGAAGTGCCTAACCAGTGCCGGCCAGATCGGACACCTCTGGAAGAGATAGAATTGTAGGAAGACTTGACTTACAAGGAACACCAGTGAAGATTTTGGACACCATGGATCGTGAAACAAGGAACAAGTCAACCCTTCTCTGAGTTAGTGGAGCAACCACTCGAAGCGAAGCAACTTGGGAGCGTGAGGAACATTTGAAGGTTTCCCAACCTCTTCTCTAGTCGACCTTGAATCTAAAATTCGAGATTACATTAAGGGAGGTTTGTAACATTCCAAAATTTGGCTTAATTTTTAATTTAATGGTTTATTTGAATTTTTGAGATTTTTTGGAATTTATTTGGATTTAATTAGAATTATTGGAAATTAATTTTCTTTGGAAATTAATTAAATAATGAATAAGTATTTGTGAAATAAAAATGAAAATATTTTATTTGAGTTCAAAATGTTCTAAAATATTTCCTGGATTTTTTCTAGAATTTTTCTGATATTTTATAAGCCTCAAATGATTTATTTAAATTTCAGGAATTAATTTTAATCGGAAAATCCGAGAAAATGTATGAACAATATTGGGCCGAGCCCATTACTGTGCGCTGCGTCGGCCCGCTCGGTTGGAAACCTAAAAGCGCCGAATGCCCTCTGGTCCGATCCATGACCCCACGGTTGACAATCCTCGATGTAAACCGCACCTCGCCCGTCGATCATCGCGTGTGTGTGTGCGCGAGATGCGTCCACGTCGCCTCTGCCATTTCCGCCGCCGTTGCCGGTGAGTAACCGGCGCATTGAATCGCCGTTTAAGTGCGCATGCTGAGGCTATAAAGCCTGATGATCATCTCGCCGGACTCTCCTTTGCTTTGTGCTTCTTTTGCCCTACTTCACGCATTCCTAGACTTCATAGTAGACACGCATGTGCTCGTAGTAGTTAGTAGCCATTCCGTCCTTAATTGCGCGCCTTGCGTTCATTCTCCGCCGTGTTTGAGGTCACCTTCGAGTTGCTCGCGTCGAGCCGCGTCGGAGGAGTCAACTCTTGTCGCTAGTGGAAGCCCGGAACGTCGTCGCTGCCTTCATCTTCTTCCTCTTTGGCAGCTTATCCTCACCGCGCCATCAGCGAGCTCGGGAGCTACATCAACCATTCGATCGTCGTTCAACGCCCCGGATTGTGCCACGCATCCCTTCAATAGTAAGCGCCATCTTCCAACCTTAGCCGTCGGATTAGATGAATGGTCTAGATTAATTAGAGTAGTTTTGCTTTGATGTAATCTTAGCCGTTGGATCGTTAGTATATGGTTTAGATTGAGCCACGTAGTCACGGTAACAGTAAACCTCATTTTCATTTTCTAGCCGTTGGATCTTGATCGCATGGTATAGATTCATAGCGTAGTATTGTTAATCTTAAGTAGTAAGATTTATCTTGATCGCATTAGATTAAGCCAAGTGTTATCACGCTGGCAGATTAGATCTTATTTGTCTTGACTCCGTCGTCCGCGTGTAGATACCTTTATGATAACCCGTGGCCGATCTGTAGCGTCGATAGATTCAATCTGGCGTTGATATTTGAATGATCGGATCGGTTGTACGCATCGGGCGATCCGTCTTGTGCGTGTCGCCGAAGCAGAAATCGGCGCCCTGCCTCGGTTAACGTCGCCGATCTGATTCCAGCCGTCCGATCGTGATCCGATGGTCACGATGAGGCCACGTGTTAGGTTTAAACCGAAGCGTCGTAGTAATCTCAGCCGTTCGTTTTGAATCGCATGGACGAGATTAGATCGGTTTGTCGGTTGTTAATGTAGCGCCACTTGTCAAAACAAGATCATGCCACATGTTGGTTCCGGGGTAAACCAGAGCCAAACCGTCGGGTTAGATCTAGCCGTTCGTTTCGAATCGGACGGACGAGATTAAATCAAGCCTTTGGTTGATAATTAAATGCGCCATGTCAGACCATATCGTGCCCGCGTGTTATCTTGACATCGGCGGTGGCGTCATCGATGGGAACCACATGTCGGGGCATAGTAATGCGTATTATGATGATGTCATCCGTGACGTCATCAGTGACGTCAACAGTGGGGTCCACGTGTCAGTGAGTGTATTGTGGATGCTGACATCATGCTAACGTCATAATTCCGAATTTCCCGTATAAAAATAAATGAAGAAATTCGGTTTATTCTTTTTAATTTATTTTCAAACTTCAAATGACTATAACTTTTGCGTTTTAACTCCGATTTGAGTGATTCCAATTTCTAGAAATTTGTAAAATCAAGATCTATTTATTTGTGAATTTTATGGAAATTTTAGAGTTGAATTTGCTCTCTATAAAATTGTATTTATTGTGTGTATATATGGTTGAATAGACATTGATTTGTCGGAGAGTCTCGAGGGAGGATTTTCAGAACAAGACCAAGCTCCGGATTAGGACCAGTTGTTATTTGAAGGCAAGTTGTGTTTTGACCATGTAGCTCCTAAATTTTGAAAATGTATTTTGTTTCAAACTATGCATGCTAATTGAACTAAAAATGGATTTAAATATTTTGGATGAATTAGCTAATAAACCTATTTGTTATTGTCACCTTGTCACTAATATTTGTATGCCATGATTCCATTTGACGCCCTAAGTTGGTAATGTTAGTTGGTTGATAATATTGTGCCAACATGGGAGGTTAGACCGTGAACAGTTGCTTAGCCATGCAAACAACGTGAATAATCTTTTTGAATACAAAAGCAACATTGACTAAAGGAATAGTGAATGCTTTTTGATAAAAGGTGGAATGTTGTTTGTAATGATGTTGGAGTGTAGAGACCTGTGTGGTTCTACATGAAGGATGATTACGGGCATGTGTTGCACTGTTAAATGACTTGGGATGGGAAATGATTTCGACTAGGGCAAGTGGACCGGGCTTTGTGCGAGTGGGCCTTCCATTGGCATTTGGGGGTTTGGTGATGTGAAATTGTGTGCCAATTATGAGAGAAGGAAGTCTTGCCTTGGTTAGTTAAGGACTTCACCTTGCAAGTCTTTGACTGAGTCTCGTCTGACCACATGCAGAATGGGAAGACCTTGTTTAGTAGGATTCGATGTCTTACCTTGGATACCTCGGGGTGGCGGGTTACGAGGGTAGCTGTATAGGGAGCATGCGTACTTTCGGACTTGGTACCCATCCAATGGTGTTAAACTTGTCCTATACTTGACTCACAGTGAGGAAGTGATAGTAAAAGGCAACTCGGAGAGGTTCTAGGTGGAGATAGAAGTCTCTGAAAGGCTTTATTCGGTCAATCGCCTTTGTGGTGTCTGTTGTATCTTGTGGGTAAAGTGTATAACCTCTGCAGTGTAAAAGCTGTTGAATAGCTAAGTCCACGATCTGGACAATGCTCGAGGATTCTGATCAAGGGGTAGTGTTTTGAAAATAAAATAGGGTGGAAGGTTGTGTGCCAGAGTTGATGAAGGAAGTTGATTAGGAACCATGTGTCCGAAATAATGTGGGAAACAACTTGAGAAATATAATGGTTATATGGTTTTGATGCTTTCAATCTAAATAAATAATAGTTCAAAATATTTATGCAAAAGCAAAATAACCAGTAGAGCCATTCCTTTGTAACAAGCTATGCATGTAGTAATAGAATTGCATTTGTGCATGACTTGTTGAATACGGTGTGTACTCACCCTTGCGGACAAAATTTACCAGAGGAAGAGACTACGCCTGCATATGAAGAGGATTATGTCGAAGAGCCAGGGAACTAGGGAGCAAGCCTCTGTCAAGGTGCCTGTGGCGAAGATGGATCATCATAAAGATTATTTTCCGCTATTGTTTCTTTGATTACTCTGAACAGTGTAAGCCTTGCGTGGCAAACTATTGTAAGGTGACCATAAGGTCGAACAACTCGATTATATACATGTTTGATGTACTTTAATATTATTCCGCTGTGTATGATGTGGTACTTTAACCTGTTTGCTTTGTGTGCACTATACGATCTGAACTAGTGCAAAATACAGAGTGTCGAATTTGCATATTAGGGCATGTGAAGGTAGTATCGAGCATCTTGGTATGAGGACTTGATAGTAGATAGGCGGCGATAAAGATAAGGTTATTTTTAAAGAATAAAATTGTACAAGATTATGAATGAAATCTTGACTAATCTTTTCTTCTTATTTCGCACCTATGCTGCAATTTTCTGTTATTACTTTATGATTTTAACAAAATCTAGGACTAACGAGGTGTGTTTTGGCAGATGAGGAGGATCCACACCTTTGGGGAGGCGCTGCTTTGGAGGCTTTCTTTGTTGGTGTGGCATATCTTTGCGCGATTTGCTTGAGGGCCGATAGGCCGATCTATCGAGGACCTCGTGGTTGGCGGGGCTGGACATAGCAGGATGTGAAGATCACGAGTCTCGCTCGAAATAGGGAGAGCAAGCCGTCCGTCTCGTCCGCTGCTAGGAGGTCTCGTTTGAGGCCGACATCCGGGGACTTCCGCTTTGGCGTCGTCGGATCGCGCACCTACTTTGTGAGCTAGTGGGCACTTTTTTTAAAGTCTTCATCCGCGCGAGGACAACCGCCGGCCAGAGACCCCGATCGAGAGGAGGCCATCGATCACCCTTACAGGCGTGAATGCGCGCGCCGCCCGAGGAGACCTTAGGCGAGACAGATCCGAGGAGCTGCGAGAGGGCCCATGATGAGATCGTAGAGGTCGAGGAACCCGTGCGGGGAGGCAGTGAGGCTTGGCTCTCTATATCGGGGAGGTTCACGAGTTGGGCGAGATCTTGGAAGGACTGAGTCGAGCCGGGCTGGGTTGCATGACCCCGATCGAGGAGCAGGATGTAACATCCCAAAATTTGGCCTAATTTAAATTTTTGGAGTTATTTGAATTTTTGTGAATTTTTGGGATTTATTTGGATTTATTTGAGTTTAATTGAAATTATCTTTCCATTTAATAATTAAATAATACAAAAGTAATTATAAAAAATAAATAAATAAAAATATTTTATCTGAGTTCTAAATGCCATAGAATATTTTTTAGAATTTTTATAGAATTTTTCGGATATTTTTAATGCCCTAAATAATTAGTTGGATTTTCTGAAATAATTTTAAAAGGAAAACACAGGAAATTCGTTACTCTGATGTTGGACGAAGCCTAACCTTTATGTGCTCCGGCCCGGCCGTTAAACTTTGGAAACCTAATAAATCGCTCGCTCTAAGCCGTCGGATCGCGATCGTCAGGTGAACCCTGCACCGCGTTACTATCTTGATGTCGGTCGGATCTCAACCGCTCGGACGACCTGGATTGCGCCATGTCGCGCGGGAGGTGAACAGTCGGCGCCGCCGTCACCTTTATGAGGTGGTTGGCAGTCGGGATTTGGCGGCCGATTTGCGCGTATTTCAAAGTGTCTCCGTGCGTGTAAAATACCCCCGTAGAAAGAACTCTTCGTTCCACACATTTTGCATACTCTCACGTACTCCGTAGAGCTGCATAGCTCGTGCTCTTGCTCACCGGAGTTGGGCTCCCTTGCCGCTTTGGTTTTCGCCATTTTTCACCACCGTCCGTCACCCTCCACCGCACCGGAGACCCATTCCGAGTTCGCCGTGTCAAGACGCGTTGAGTGGACCACTTCTTTCCACTGAAGCCACTCGGGAACGCCGTCGACTCCAGCATCTTCTCCAAGTCCGGTAGCAAGCGCCGCCGCCTCGTCTTTGAAACCCGCGAGCATCCCCGACCGTTAGATCTTCATCGTGCGGTCCAGGTAACGCCACGTAGTCGTGTATAAGGTGCTTGAAAATGTCCGTTAGATCCTAGACCCGTGGCCGAGATCTTGCCACGTATCCGTCGGATAGCCTTAGCCACGTTGAACCATAGCCGTTGATTCAAGGATGACCAGTCGTGATGCAGGCACGCATCGCCCACCGGGCTATCCACGTTAGCTTAAGTCATCCGGTTGGCTGGGGTCAATCCGCGCCATTGGAATTCAAATCAACGGTCGGATAACCTTTGTGCGGTGGTCCAGTGGTCAAGCGCCACGTGTCGCACGAAACCCTAGCACTGCCAAATCTCAGCAGATTGATTCGGTATGCGGTCAAGATCGGCGGCGTGTCGCGGAAGCGAAGCATCGCTATAAGCGAGGTAAATCCATTGTTGAATTTAAATCTAACGGTCGGGATTCGCTCGCCCGAAGTCCAATCTGTCGCCATGTGTCGGCAAGAAATTGCGGAGCGTCGTTACTACCGTGTTGGCGGGCGCATGTCGGTAGCACTATTCGGTGGACCGAGTCCACGGTGGACCCGTGCCAAGCCATGAACCCGATCCATAGACCCGAGGCGACGTGGCCCACTCTGGTGCTGCCACGTGTAGGCCGAAGGATTTATCGGGATTTTCCAGAAGGAAAAATAAATAGACTAATTCGGTTTTTCTTTTATTTGAATTTACAAACTTGTAATCGCTATAACCTTTGCGTCTTAACTCCGATTTGGGTGATTCCAGTTCCTAAAAATTTGTAAAAATGTGAACTATTTATTGGTGAATTTTATTTTATTTTTAGAGTTGATCTTGCTATCTGTTAGTGTATTTATTGTATGTTTATTTGATGCGATTAGACTCCGAGTTGCCAGAAGTTGTCGGGGAGGATTTCGGAGAACTGTCACAAGTTCCAGATCAGGATCAGCTACTGTTTGAAGGCAAGTCATGCTTTGATCATTTTGCTCCTAAGTTTTAAAAATGTATTTCGATTTAAACTATGCATGCTAATTTAACTAAAAATAGATTTAATTAATTTGGGTGAATTAGTTAAATTAACCTATTTGTTATTGTCACCTTGTCTCTAATATTCATATGCCATGATTCGCTTGATACCCTAAGTTGTTAACATTAGTTGGATGCAATGGTATGCCAACACGGGAGGCTAGAACGTGAATAGTTGCTTAGCCTTGCTTATGTCATGAATAATCTTTTATGATACAAAAACAATATTGACTAAAGGAATAGTGAAGGTATCTTGGTAAATGGTGGAATGTGTTGGTGATGATGTTGAAGTGTGGAGACCTATGTGGTTCCACATGACGGTTGATTTACTGGCATGTGTTGCACCGTAAAAACAACTTGGGGTGGTAAATGATTTAGACTGGGGCAAGTGGCGAGATGGCTTCGTGTCAAGTGGGCCCGTGTGGCAATGGAATGAATCAAGTAAAATGAGATGGCTGTGTGCCGAACTTTTTGAAGGAAGTCTTGCCCTAGACAGTTAAGGATTTTACCTTGCGAGCCTTTGAACTAAGTTACTCGTACAACCACATGTCTGGTATGGGGAAGACTTAGTTTAGTAGGGTTCTAATATCTTTCCTTTGACACCTCGGGCGGCGATTACACAAGAGTGTAGCTGTGGCAGAACAGCGTGCACTGTGCTTTCGACTTGGTACCCATCCAACGATGATAAGCTTGTTCTAAGCTTGGCCTTTGAGTGAGGAAGCGTTAGGAAGGCCATCTTGGGGAGGTTCATAGGTTTAGATGTTAGTTTACGAAAGACTTTGTTACAATCAATCACATGTGGTGGCTGTATCTTGTGGGTAAAGTGTACAACCTCTGCGAGTGTACAAACTATTGAATAGCGAGTCCACGGAATTGGACAAAGCTCGGGGATTACAGTCAAGGGATAGATCTTTGAAAATAAAATGGGATGGAAGGCTGTGTGCCTGGGATAA
This sequence comes from Guadua angustifolia, assembly GCA_036346375.1. Lineage (NCBI taxonomy): Eukaryota > Viridiplantae > Streptophyta > Magnoliopsida > Poales > Poaceae > Guadua > Guadua angustifolia. The sequence goes on along the minus strand of JAYEVE010000284.1, from coordinate 680,964 downwards.
TGGTGAAATTGATTAAGGACTGTGTGTCAAAAATTTATGTGGAAAACAATTGAAGAAACTTGTTATATTAATATGGTTTTGCTGCTTTAAATCTAAATAAATAGTAAGTTAAAATATTGATGCAATACAAAATAACAATTTGAGCCATTCCTTTGTAATAAGCCATGCATGTAGTAGTAGAACTGTATTCTATGCATGACTTGTTGAGTACGGTGTGTACTCACCCTTGCTTACAACAACATATCGAGAAAAAAGAGTCTCGCTTTGCTTGGGAAGAGGAGTTTAACGAGGGCGAGAACTAGGGAGCAAGCCTTGTCGTTGGCACATGGCTAGAAGATGGATCACTCGATGCTTTATTTTCATTTGTTATTTTACGATACTTTGATTTATGTATGCCTGCGTATCAAACTATTGTAAAAGGTGGCCATAAGGTCGTACAACTCGTTTATATTCATGTCTGAAGTACTTTATTATTATTCATTGTGTATGATTGTGGTACTTTAACCTGTTTAGCTTATGTGCACTAAGCGTGATCTGGACTTAGAAATTTGAAGCAGCAGAGCCAAGCCGGGCTTGGCTCGGCTCGGCTCACTTGGGCTCGGTAAGGAAGCGAGCCGAGCAGGCTCGGCTCGGTTATTCAGCGAGCCAAGAGCTCGGCTCGGCTCGCCTCGCCCCCAGCTCATGAGCCGCTCGTTAACTCACCGAGCGAGAGATTCAACGATGACCAAAAATTTGCAATTCTGCTATCTCTGTGGAACTTCCCCAGTCAAGTTGTTATTGCTTAAATCTAGTATCTCCAACATTGCAAGGCCACTCATTTCCTTAGGTATTGGTTCATTTTTGTTGTTAAGGATAGAAATCAATAATTGTCGGTTGGTTAGATATACACACTTTAGATGTAAGTAACTAATAATGGTAATGACAATAGACAAATCATCAACCACATAGAATCATCTACTTATCTAGTACTATTTAGCACATTGCAAGAAAATCAATTATCAAAATACCAATATAATGTTGTGCATGCATCATCTAGGGTTCAAGAATTCAAAATTCAGAAGGTATAAACAGCGTTTTGCTCATATGGGCTAATTGGGCGAACCAGCAGGCTCACGAGCGGCCAGGCCGAAATGGCCGGCTCGCTACAAAACCGAGCCACAAAAATAGGCTCGGCTCGGGCTCGCTCTGAGCAGAGCTGACCAAGCCGAGCCGAGCCTTGGCCGAGCCGAGCAGCCGAGCGAGCAAGAAGCCAAATTTCAGCCCTACGGACTAGTCTTTGAATACCAGAGGGCTGGATTTTGCACATTCGGGTCCAAACAGAGTTAGTATCGAGCCACCTTGTTGTGAGGACTTGACCTTAGTTAGACTGGTCGTTCTAGAAAGGATAAAAAAATTAATTTCTAAAGATTAAAATTGGGCAAGACTTATCCTTTCTTCCTTACTTCATACCTATGCTCCATTTTGCTATTACTTTTGTGTTCCTTTAAAATTTTAGTATTAACGAGGTGTGTTTGGCAGATGAGGAGGATCCACACTTTCGGTGAGCGCATTGGAGGTTTCTTTCTTTGAGTTGTGGCGCTGCTTTCTGATTGCTTGAGGGCTTCGATAGACCAATCTATCGAGGAACCTCTGTGGTTGAGCGAGGCTGGACATAGCTTGGGGCGTGAAGATCACCATCTCGCTCGAGGCGGGGGCGAGCCGTCATCCCGTCCTTTGCTAGAGATCTCGTTTGAGTGGCATCCGAGGCTGCGCGTTTGGCGTCTGCGGCTTGCGTACCTACTCGGCGAGCTTGTGGGCACCGTCTTCCGTCTTCGCCGGCGCCGGACAACGCCCGACCGAGATCCGATCGAGGAGGAGGGCGCTTCGATCACCCATTTGGCAGGTGCGTCATCGCCCGAGGAGAGACCACTGGATGAGACAATCCGGGGCTATGAGGGGCCCGTGGCGAGGTCGTGGAGGTCGGGACTCAGCTGCGGGAGGCTAGAGAGGGCCTGGCTCTCTATATCAGGAGGGTTCACGAGTTGGAGGAGGCACCGGAGGAGCCAGAGCCAGAGCTGGAGCTGCATGACCCAGACCCCGAGGAGCCAGAGCAGGAGGCCCCGGTGCAGGAGCCAGTGTATGATTGTGGTACTTTAACCTTGTAAACACCCATATAGTAAGAAGAGCACTGAACGTAGGGCTGCTATCTCGATAGTGAGAGGCCCGAACCAATATAAAACCCTCTTGTCAACTGTTCTTTTTGCAGCTCGACCATCTCCTCCCGCGGCATTCTTCGGACGCTAACCCTTCACATGAAAAGGGGCCTGGTTGATCCCTTAATCAACAAGTAAGCTCGGTGAGGGACCCGTTCCCCAAACACCGACATAGGTATTGGCAGACTTTGTAGCAAACTGGACGAATCTAGCACCACCTGCTACTCGATAGATCTGAAGAAGGTCGTTGGACCATGTACTTCGATGGGTCTCGTGCCTATGAACTCTCAGGGGCTGGGGTTGTACTAGTCTCCTCCTAGGGATTGCAACTCTAGTATGTCATTCAATTGCACTTTTTCGCGACCAACAACGCGACAGAGTACGAAGGTCTCTTGGTAGGGCTATGAGCATGCAAAGCACTCAGAGTCCAGTGGTTGACTGTGAAAGGAGATTCACAGTTAGTCGTCAATCAGGTCAACAAGGAGTATAAGTGTTCCGATAACACAATGGCGCTTTACCTTGTTGAAGTAAGAAAGATGGAGAAGTACTTCAAGAATTTTGAGGTACTCTTCATCCCCAGGAAGGACAATTCCCTAGCCGACTAGCTCTCAAAGCTCGGTTCCTCCCAAGTTTCCGTTCCGGCAGGAGTGCTCGTCGAGCACTTAGACAAGCCCTCTATTCTCTCTGTAGAGGAGGCATCAGAGGCATGCGGTAACGTCTCTTTTCTTGAGCATGGTGCAAATTGGATGACGCCATTCATTAGATATCTTGCACATGGGACACTGCCCGAGGAAGAAGATTGGTGTTCTCGGCTTATAAGGCGATCCTCTCCTTACAAATTGATCAAAGGCGCCTTGTACCGCAAAAGAGTACTAGGGGTTCTCTCCAAGTGCATCTCTCAAGAAGAGGGCAAATACCTTCTTAGAGATATCCATGAAAGAGTGTGCGGGGCTCACTCGTCTTTCAGGATGCTAGTGAGCAAGACCTTCCGATTGGGTTACTATTGGCCAACGGCCTTAGCCATTTCTCGCTCAATCATGACGACTTGTAGAGCAAGCCAGTTTCATGCTCACAAGGTCCATCAGGATCCTCCCGAGGATATTCTTCCTCTAGGGCATTAGGGCACGACTCGTGAGCTACCTTCATGCTCGGAGACCAACCCTGGTCTTCAGCCATGCTCGGCTTCAAAGCCTCAAGCTGCTGGCCTTCCTAGGGAGTTTGTTCCTCCAGGGCAAAAGCCTCTGTGACTTATTGGTCGTGGAGAGCCTCGTCGATGTCTTCGCCCATTACGAGGTCAGCAAGGCGAGCAAGCTCATTTTCCACTACAGAGTGGAGGATTCTATCAGCCATTCCCTCAAAGTCCGTAGCACCCCTACTAGCTATTTCGCCCATGTCGGTACAGTGGGGTTAGTTCGGACACTCAAAACAAAAGAAAAAAAAGAAAAAAAACAAAACAAAGAAGAGGTTGGAAATGGAAAGGAAGAAACAAGTTACCTTTGTCGAGCTTCTCACCTTCATCCTCGGATTCTTCGGCCTCTGCCGTGGAGGTTTTACCCGCGAAGGCTTGGGCCTCGGCCGTGAGCTTGGACCTCTCTGCCGTAGCGTGGCTGGCCCTCGCCATCAAGGGGTCGATCTCGTCTAGGTTGACCACCTTCAAAGTTTGCTCCGGGCTCTTCGGTGCTATGCCCAACGACTTCTGGTGCTTCATGACGATGGGCACCAGATCATCCTCCTCTTCCTCGGACTCTTTTGCTATAGAGCCCGAAGTTACCCATGCGAGCTTGGCCTGGAGGGCGGCGATCTTCTCCTCCAGCCACTCCTTGTGCACGGAGCCCTCCACCGTCGCCTTAGCCCGCTTCACCTTTTCCGCGAGTTGGAGCAAACGAGCCATCAAGTCCGGATTTTTCTTGGTGTACTCCTTCAACCACAACTTCAACTCCCTTACCTCCACTCTGTCGGCATATTCTAGATACCGTCGAGGGGACTCTACTCAAGTCACTGCCTCTTGGGACAGGCGGGGGCGGCGGGTGGTGGCACTCGCCGCTTGTGAGTCAGCTTCTTGGTTTTGGCGGCGAGGACGACCTTCCCATGGTCGCGCGTCAGTGGCTTGATCTCGGTCACCGCGGCTGCAAGGGCAATCCTCTCCTGACCAAAGGAACATGGAATGTCAGGGATGCTCAGGATGTCTTTCCTCGAGCATGGTTCACGAATTTACTTACCGCTTCGCCTCGCTCAAAGACGTTGCTTGGAACTTGTCGCCCGATCTGGAGCTCCTTGCTTTTTGGGGTACCGAACATCTCGGCAACCATCTTTTCGAGCCAAGCCTTGCTCAGAGCTGCAACCCGACCAACCCAAGTATTACTACGAGCAAACTATTTCTAAAGTAAGGGAATTATTTGCGCAGTGTTTGGAGGCTTACCTAAATCAGCATCACGAGTGAAGTCTTGCCACCCTGCGATTTCGAAGAAGGGATGCTCCCTCCTTCTTAGTGGAGTCACCCAATTCCTGAGGATGTCTCAGGCGATGTCCCGACCAGTGAGCCCCAAATTTGTAAGCTCGCAGATTGTCATCAGCACCCGCTCCTCCTCGGCTTGCACCGGGGGGGGTAGGGTCTCGATCTCTGGAGCTGTCGCTCCGGTATAGCGGAGAGTGCTTCCCTCCGCCTTGTTCAAGTAAAACCAATAGTCGGCCTAGCTCAACATCGAGTCCTTGAGCGTGAAGCTCGGATACTCGTATGGTCGATTGGACCGAAGACAAAAGTAGATGCAACCGGCGAGGGAGGTCCCTTCTGGCGGAATAAGGAATAAAAATAGAAAAAAAGGCTTGCCATGGGCACAGTGCCCACGTATCCCTCGCAAAGATGCGAGAAGATCGCCAAGACAAGAATGGTGTTAGGATTGATATTGGAGATCTCTTTTCGCCTTTAGGTAATCTGGATTCAAGGAACTCACTTTTGGGCGTCCGCAGCCCATTGATGGAGTAAAATTTGCAGGAGACGATCTCTCCTTCCCGCGACGCCGGAGCTTCCTCACCGTCGGGTGCGCGCCACGACTCAGCATCAAGATAGCCGAGTTTCACAAGCATTTGGAGCATCTCCTTGCTAATATTGCTCGCTCTGAACTTTGCCATGGATTCGGTGGGGGAGGAGAATGCAAGCGCAGAAGAATGCGAGACTTGAGAATTCCTAAGGGCTCAGATGTGTAATGCAAGTGAAGAGTTTCTCACCGCCGTTGTTACCCTATTTAAAGAGGCAAAGGAGCCGAACGGACACGACCATCTAAAAACCGCTCATGGAAGCGCAGTTTTTGAATTCGTCTAATAAAGGCGCGGTTCCCAAAAGATTGTCCAAACCACTACCGCAAGACTTCGCGGAGAAGGAACCGATGCGAACCTTTGATCTTCTCTTGCCTGAGCTTCTATCGATCGGAGGCTGAGCTGGTAGCTCGGCTTTTATCAACCATGCTCATCCGCGAGCGGGCCCTGCTTGGATGCTATAGTAGTACTTTGCAGCAATATTCCAATCCCTCCGTTGAGTCTGTTGTCTCAAGGGGAAGGCCCCGCCAAGTAGTTTTCCACTTGAGCCTCAAGGGCTAGCTGTCAGGGATTGAATAATCTTTGTAAAGACTGTTATACCCCGGCAGCCAATTTTGGTCGACCATGCATGCCCTTGGATGGTGTCTCTGAGGACCCTCGGATAGTCTGGCCAGCGGGTCCACCCGACCGGAGCAAGCACCCAAGCTCATCTATGAGCATTCAAGCTCGTCCCCGAGCATGCAAGCTTGGGAGCGCTCCAGAATCTACCAAAGCTAGGGGAATCCTCAAGCATGATCGAAAGATCGTGTTCACCCCACAACGTGCACGTGACGATAATTACAGCACGATCTAGGGCCGTTATGCCCACGATCTAGGGCCATTATGCCCATGATTGGAACGTGGCAAGAATCAAGGCTGCAGTTACGGCCACGGTTAATTGCGCATTATTCAGCTGTAGTTATTTCAATTATCCTGTAAGCTATAAGACCCTCCCCAGTAGATCGGTAAGGGGGATGGACAGATGAAGAAAGACACAAGAGCACAAGCATACACAAGCCTTTCTGTATGAGTTCCATAGCAATAGTGAAAATCACTGGAGTACACTACTACCGAGCATGTGATTACTGTCGGGTCCACATCGGCATAAGCGCCGGATGTGGACGGCTTCTTCAAAATGGCGATGATAGTGAGGACTATCGCTGCGGATCTAAACCGGCGATGATAATCACTATCCTTTGCGGTTTATCTACAAACCGGCAGTGATAATCACTATCACTGCCAGTTTATACTTACAAACCGGTAGTGATAATTATTATCACTGCCGGTTCATACTGTCGAACCGGCAGTGATAATTAACTATCACTGCCGCTTGATAAGTATAAACCGGTAGTGATATGTAACTATCACTGCCACATTTTCAATAATATCCGGCAGTGATAAGTAACTATCACTGCCCAATTGTTATCAATATCTGGCAGTGATAACTAGTATCACTGCCCCTTTTTTCTTGTTAACCGGCAAAGGTGATAACTTGTGTCTATTTTGATATCCAAAATTGGCGGTGATGGGGTTTTAAACCTTTTTGCATATATATTTTTGCGGTATATGTTGTAGCATGTATATATATTTATGCAGATTGATGTAATGCATGCGGTATACATTGTGCACAATAGTACTGAAGCATCACTAAAGTGTAATTGAAATACATTGAAGCATCATAATATTTAATTATTACATTGTTCATTCACTTTTGAAGCATTACATTGTTCATTCACAATTGTTGGCATGTCACTTAAGCTACAAATCCTCGTGAAACTCGCCCTTCGGGTGGATAATTTCACGAATGATGAACTCAGTTATACGCTCTTGAAGGGCATCAATTTCATGGTCGGCAATTCTTGGTGCCCCTTTGATTGTTTGTCATAGGAGAAATTGAAACATTAATTAGTGTCATCGTCTTTATAAAGAAAATGCGGGTGAACATATAATGATCGATATACCAGTGGTACATTGTAGTCCGTATTATCGATGATGAGCAGCGTGGATATGTGTCATTACGTAGTATCCATAAATTGTTCCTTGGGGTTGTTTCAGGCATGGAAAATTGGTGTATATTCTGAAATTTTTCGTGTGTGGACGATGTCGTTGGCTCTTCTTGCAGTATTTTTTGTACACCCTATCCATGGTTTCGAGTAGTCATTAAAATTAATTAGGTGCAATGGGATGGAAGATTCTTTGGAACAAAATGCAACGGCGAGTTTACATCTTGCAAGTATAATAATTCTTTGTACTTGCTTGTCGGTTTCCTCATTGAGTCCAAGACAGTGATGTTGCTTTCATTTAACATGATGACAAGGATGATCTAGTGAAAACTGCAGGAGCCAATTAGTCGTCACATAGTGTTGCGCATCAAATATACGAGACTAGTAGGCAGGGAAACACGTACTCAAAGTTGTAGGGTAAAAGTATGTAGTCCTTGTGTTGTAGCTTAGCAGCGCCTTGACTACGTACGCCTCAACATCATTCATTGTTCCTGGATCTATAATAAGTTTGCAGTTGACAAGGCCCGGGTCCAGGAATCCTATCTTTTCATTTTTGTCCGCTCTAAGTGTCATTATGCGTATTCTCGTAAAAAAAGTCGGACCTTAATTTCAAAATGCGTGAATATCTGAGCATGAATTAGATAAGAGACTTACAGAGTCCACATTCTTAATATAGACACGTTCAAGGCGTCTCGTTGGTACATCTGATATAGTTCTAGGTGTTCTAACCAGAAAATGCCGTCATCGTTGTGAAGGTCCATATCTTTGTATTTGACGGGGAAAGCATCATTTTTTGTCTGTTGGACATACTACAGGTACCATTGATGTAGACGCCGTAACTGTGTGGTCAGTTTGTCAACCTTATTTGGATCCACCAAAACTTCCCCGTTAATGAATGGCCACTTTAGAGGTGGCTCCTGCTCTTCAGCAACACTTTGGCCTCCAGCAACAACTGCTTTAACACCATCTGTTTTAGATTTCTTCCTAGAGATGCGATCGTAGTCTGATAGTTGGCTATGTTGAGGAGCTTCAGTTGTCTGTCCTGTCTGTTTAACCTTTGCTAAGTCCAAGAAGAAATCCCATTTGGCAGCTTCAATTTCAATCTTAGCAGGTGGTGGCGTCTTCTTGAAGTGCTCTACTACAGTGGCGTCTACTTCTTTTTTTGTTTCTTCTTTGGTCATTTCATATGGTCGTTTCTTGCTAAGAGTTTTGGCTAGCTTCACAGATGACGAACTTTTCTCCCCTGACCGTGTAGAATGTTCAGATCGCGGTGCTCTTTAAACATCTTGGTATTTGGAGTAGGAGGAGTTTTCTTCGATGACGCCAGAGGAGGAGGAGGACTGTTCCTGGGTGGTGCTGGAGCAGGAGAAGGAGCTTTCTTCGATGATGTCGGAGGAGGAGGAGGACTGTTCCTAGGTGGAGACTCCACCTCGTCATCATTATTAAGATCATCCTCGTTGTCATCTTCGAGGCAAACTTTATATAGCGCTTGCATACATGATGAATCTTGTGAGGCTTTGTCCAAGATTATTTTGCCCTCCTGCATACGGATCTCAACCTCCACTTTACTGGTGTCATCAACCTATTTAGCATCATGAAACTCTGGCGTATCCACGAGGAATTGGGTGGTTATGCAACATCGCCCCTCGTTGCATGGCCAAGCCATCCTTGACCACCTTGATGGTAATGTTAAGCTACTGGGCGGTCTGCGCTGCGGCGTGTCGGCTCTATGATTTTGTCCACGGAAAACTACTGCGTGAGTCCTCTTGAGGAGGACGCAGCAGACGTTTAGTGCTTTGTGAACCCAGTAGACTTTGGTCTTGGTGACCTACATCATGTGGTAGCGTTCGCTAAGGACCTTTGTTACCATTTCTCGCATCATTTTCATCTGTTCTTCAAATTCGAATTCCCTTCTATGCAGCCGGTCTTCTATTTCTCGTACACGTTCATCCAACTGTTGTTGTCTGGATTTCTTTGGTCGCTTGTACATTTCGGCATCCTCTGGGAATCTTTGCTTTCGAGGGCACCAAGCCAACCCCTCTCAGTGCGACCGGGGTGCTCCTTATTACCCAAGGCATGTGTTAGCTCGTCGTTCTCCTTCTTGGTGGAAGGAGCCACGAATAGTTTGGGAGTGGGCATCTGCGATCTTCTTGAGATTTCCTCGTCTTTTTAAACAGAAGCTTAAGCCGCCATCATCAAACAGTAGCTCCTCGCATAGCAGCTAGTACTTCGATCTTAGGGCCATCTCAGATGTCGCAGTAATAACTCCATTAAGTGCTAGCTGTTCTTCCCGTGCATCCCACTTGGGTACTTTCCTCATGTAGCCACCGGTGCCTAGCACATGGGGGTAAATGTTCTTATCCGAATTTGCCTTGTTCAGCTGACTGATAGCCTGGGCTTCATCAGATTTCTTATATTGCTCAAATTCATCCCAAAATTGCTCTAACCTCGGGTATCTATTAAAATCTGGCGTTCGATCCTTCTTGACATACTCCTTATTCAGCTTTGTCTTCCAGTTCTTCCATGCAGATCCCATAACGCATAGTGCACGTTTCCTAGCAAGCTCCAACTGATCTTCGGGAAACTGAAACTTCGCTGTCAACTCTGTCCACAATGTTTCCTTGATGTCGCCGGGAACATCACGATGAAATTCTTTGGCGTGTCCATGATTTGTAAATGATGGGCACATTATCTCTAGATAGGACCCGCATCTTTGTCGATATGGCCCAAGTAATGACGCGGGTAGAGCTGGTTCTCCGACTACATTAAGCTCAACTATCACCTTCGTTCACCTATCGCATCTTCTTTGGGACCTCGCCCACAGCGGCTCGGTGCACGGATGTCGACCCTTCATTTTGATTGTTTCATTAGTCGTTTGGCTCTGCTCTAATTTCATCGGAAGTACATCCTCCGAAAGAATCCTAATAAAGACTTACCTTGTGTACATTTGTTGCCTCGACTTGTTCCAGGTTAAGGAACTCTGTCGGGCTTTGCTCTGGGCTTTGGTCCATGGGCTCAGCGCCATCCGGCACTTGTCCATTGTGAGAGGCCATGTGTGGCATGTTTTCTAGAATTTTAAATTAACAAAATCATGAGATGAATCTTCACATATATATCAATGTTGTGCATATATAAGGCGTAATCACCATTTTGTCATGCGTTAGATAATACTGTAACATACATATATATTAATGGTCTAAATTTTAAAATCTTAATCACAGGGATCAATCCTATGACAACCTACTTTCGTGGACAGAGGGAGCAGGTAACAAAGAACATATACAATTTCACATATACTTACACATGATACATATACAATTGACAATTCACATATACTTACACATTTCAGATGATACATATACAATTGACAATTCACATATACTTACACATTTCAGATGATACATATACAACTGACAATTCACATATACTTACACATGATACTTATACAATTGACAATTCACATATACTTATACATTTCACATGATACATATACAATTGACAATTCACATATATATACATTTCACATATACTTACACATGATACTTGTACGTTAGAAAAATTCACATGATACATATACATATCAAAATGAAAAAATTCATATACTCTTTATTGCTTATTGTAACGCAACGCTACGCTGCCGGCCGTGGCGAGCCCATCGGCGACATAAGGTGCCGGCCGTTGAGAAGGTCTGTTGGCTTGACCGGCACACTGCAAGTTCAAAAGCATGGCTGCCGAGAGGAGCATCGATACTTGAGAGCGAGACCACGAGGTGGCGTGCTTGGTTGACATGGAATGATCGCTTTGCTTTCTTTTGGTGTAATAGACTACTAACATTCTAGTTGTGGATTTATAACCTTATTTTATTTTTTGAAAATCATATTAGTGTGGAATAAGAATGATTCATTATTTTTTATTGAGCAAATAAGCAATAATATTTTTCAGAATATATGAGTTGGGCCCCTGTCTCTTGGGCGCTTTGCCCTCTTGGCGACAACTGAGACATATACTTGTTGTTATCATTGCTTGCGACAACGCAAAGATACATATGGAAACAGATCACATAAAGGCAACATTATGTCATATGGCAATAGATCACATAAAGGAGCTATAGCAAAATCATAGCAGACCACAACCCCACATTTCATTTCATTCTCCATACCACAGGTAACTTCCACATTCATAGCAGTAGCAACAAGCATAGGGGTAGCTATAGCAAAATCAAAATAGAGACTAGTTTGTGATTCATCATTGACCCAAAAATGAAATTATGCATATTCATCATCACATCATAGAGCACCAAAATCATCAGTATAGCAACATTATGTATGATTGCTCTCAGATTATTGGGTTTGAATGAAGATTAGAACCTTCATCTCATCACAAATGGGCCAACAATAATCAAATGCAACAGCATCGGCCAACAATAATCAAATGCAACAGCATCGGCCAACAATAATCATCACAGAGCACATATCACGAGCAACAGCATCGAGAATCCTAGAATCCTAGAATCATCACAAAGCAATGCAACGCTAGAGGCAACAACATCATCGAGAACCCTAGAATCATCACAGAGCAATCATCACAGAACCCTAGAATCCTAGAATCATCACGAGAACAGCATAGCGCTAGAAACAACAACATCATCGAGAACCTAGAATCATCACGAGCAACAACATCGATAACCTAGAATCATCACGAGCTTCTGAAGCGGGGAGGGTCACCACAGGGGAGGGCAGTGCGGGGAGGGGTTCTTTGTGGGGAGGAGGCACCACGAGGAGGGCAGCACAGGAGAGTGGGCGGCTAGGGTGCCTGAGAAGAACTCCAAACGAAATTGCGAAATGGCTAAGTGCACGAGAAATGGCTAAGTCTTGGGGAAAAGCGTATATATAGGAGGATTATTCTGCGGTTCAAAAAGTGAACGGCGGTGATATATCCTGCCGACATTATAGACCCGACACTAATTAGTAACATCACTGCGGTTCATAAATGACTGGCGATAATAGTTATATATCCTCTTGGGTCATAAATGCGGCACTAAAAATACATCATCCTTTGCCGGTTCAGCGGGTCATTTATGAACCGGCAGTGATGTTTCCATAGTAGTACCCATGATATTCCATAGTAGTGCCCGTGATATATATCTATTACTACCGGTTGGAGACTATGACGTGGCACTGATGTGTTTTATTAGTGTCTGTTCTCGTTTGTCAGCAAACGATGCGATGTTCCACCACCAAGTGAGCTATTGTGGCGTAAGTGGCGCGTGGCAAATGCTACCATGGCAAGTACTTTACTGCATGACAAGGAAAATTGGCACACCTGTTTTACATAATTGTCATTTGTATTTCCTGCATTTGTAAAAAAACCCCAAATACAAACATTGGAATTTGTTTAGCCCAACCAAATAAGAGCTGTTTAGGGCTTCATACAAATTGCTAATTTATTTGTAAAAAAACCCCAAATACAAACATTGGAATTTTATTTCAAATTTCAGCTAATCCAAAGATTTTGCTTTGGACTTCATAGAAAAAACAAATTTTATGGATGAACTTTGGAAGTCGTATGGAAATGAAATTGGTAATTTTCCTTTTTTGTTTTATTTAAAATTTCAGTTAATTAAGAATAATCAATAAAAACTTGCTCTTACTATCTCATCTTCATCCATTGGACATTTACTATTTCTGAATGATTATAATAATCAATACTCCATACATTTCAAATTGAAGCATATCCTTCGTACAAAATGTTTATATCACAAATTGAAGCTTGACCTTCATACAAAATAAAGCATATCCTTAATTACACAACTAAGTTACAATCAGACCTTCGTTATGATCGCGGTATGTATGTAGCTTCTCTATGTCTTCCATGAGACCTAGGTCGATGTTCTCACGAAAGGAGAAGCTCATCAAAGCGGTTATAGTCTTCCTCGTCGACTACATTCTCAACTCCAAGAATACTTCTTTTGATTGAAGAACCACGTGGCGTTCCTTGTCATTTGGATCCCTTACAAAGAAAATTTGTTATGCGGCATTAGCAAGTACAAATGGTTCTTCTCTGTATCCGGCGTGTTTGAAGTCCACAGTAGTGATCTGTACTGTCGATGTTCACGCCCTAGGTAACGACCCATGGCACGAAAGAGGGGGACCTTCAAAGGCCCATAGTCAAGCTCCCAATTCTCTTCTATGAATCCGTAATGCGTTTGCATATTGCCATTCTTTGTCATAGGCATCTATCACGGACCTCATTTGATACGGTTGGTGCTCTTGTTATCTTGTGCTCTCGTATAAAATGTATATCCATTGATGTCGTATACTTCAAATGTCAAAATTGTATATGAAGGTCCCTTAGCCAGCGCTCTCAATTGAGTGCACTCTGTCTGCGTATGCATTATGTATCTAAGCAACCAATCTCCAAAGTTATCTCTGTGCTCTCTCGTGATCCAAACCTCAGACTTACATGGATTTTTTCTTCGTAGCATGTTCTTGTCCATGTTGACATCTGAGAACGCTTCTAGAGAGTTAGTCTTGAGCGTAAAATGTGCTTGCGTGAATGAAGCCGATCATTTGTCTGAATCGATTTCGACCTAGTGTCCCTTTCCTTGTAGCCTCCTTCATGGCGAGATCTGGGCACCAATCGGTTTGAGATCCATGTAATCGATCAGAACTTCGATGACCTCCTCGGTTCCCCAACCTTGGTAATGCACCCTTCCTACGATGTCGATTCGAACATATTTCTTCACAACCCCATGAACCTCTTGAAAGGTACATCGATGTAGAAACACGGGGCCAAGCGTATCTCTTTCACAATATGAACAATGAGATGGACCATAATATCGAAGAAGGATGGAGGAAGCACATCTCAAGGCGGCATAGAGTGTGGATCGCGTCTTCTTCGCAGCTTATCCGGTTCATTGGTCGATGACCTTCGTGAAATCGCGTTGAAGAATGAACACAACTCTATAATTGGGTCTCGCACTTTCTCTGGCAGAAGGAAGCATCTGTGTCATCATCACATGGCAATCATGAGACTCCATACCAACTAATTTCAAGTCTTTCATTGAGACTAGCCTCTTTATGTTGGCAGAATAACTGGATGGAACTTTGACTCCGTGCAAGCACTCACACACGCTAATTTTCTCAATCTTGCTTAAAGTGTAGCAAGCTACGGGAAGGTACTTTTTTCCTTGACCCAGGTCTTCATGATGCAGCTCCTTCCTAAGTTTCATATCTTTTAGGTCCATCCGTGCGTTGAGTGTATCTTTTGTTTTGCGGTATGTCTAGTAAAATACCAAGCAAGCTATCACACGTTCTTCTCTATATGCATGACATCGATCGCATGTCGAACATCCAGTCTTTGCTAATAAGGTAAGTCCATAAATCTGATCTCTTTTTCCACAAAGGAGTCAGTATCACGAACTTCGGGACTAATGTACTTGGCTCCTTTCCATGGATAATTTTAATATCCTTTATGGCGTAAATATCTCTTTCTTTGTTGCGATGTTTGAGCTGAAGCGATCTCCTTTGTACCATCAAAAGCTCTTTTGTTGTTGCGTCTGGTGGTCCTTGCGAAGGAACCTCGATGCCGCATGTAACACATTTTTGTGATATTTCAGCCACCGGCTCCTGTATCACCCATGCAATGCGCATCCATTGAATCCTTTTATAGTCTAGCCGAAAGATTGCCAAGAGCGGGGTAATCATTGATGATTCTGAACAACAACGTCGCGTAGCATGAAGTTCTCTCTTTTGTACTCATCCCATACCCGTACGATCGTTCCACAATACGGAAGATCTTCAACGATGGTTTGAGGAACACATCAATATCGTTGCCGGTTGCCTCGGCCCTTGGATCGATAATGGCATCATAATGTACTTCCGCTTCATGCAAAGCCAAGGAGGAAGGTTGTACATACATAAAGTTCTTGGCTAAGTGCTATGACGACTACTCATGTTGCGAAAGGATTCATCCCATCCGTCTTGAGTCGAAACTTATATTCCTCATATCATATGTAAAGTGTTTCTTGTATTTTCTATCGATATTCCTCCTTTGCCGAGTCGTGAGGGTGTCTAAGCATTCCATCCTTTTACGCTCCTCGGCGTGCCATCGCAACAATTGAGCATACCTTTTGTTCGCAAATAGACGCTTCAGACGGGGGATTATAGGGAAATACCACACCACCTTGGTCAGAGGTCTTTTCTTCTTACACTACCCCTCGATATCGTCATCGCCGCATTTATACCGAGATGCCTTGCAAACAGGACATGCATCCAAATTTGTAAACTCATTGCGATACAATATGCAATCGTTTGGACATGCGTGTATTTTACGCACTTCCAATCCCAGCAGACAAACAACTGCTTGGCACGATGCGTGGTTCTTTGGCAACACGTTACCCTCTGGAAGGACATCTCTGAAGAAACCTAACGACTTTGTGAAACTCTTATCGGAACAACCATTGCTTGCCTTCAAGCTGCGGCGTAAGCACAACATGCGACTTTTTGAACTCCTCTTTGCACTGGGTACAAGGGTGTTGTAGAATCCTCTACCATCTGTTGAAACTTCGAAAATCCCTTTCGATCGTGAGGTCCTCCTCCCCATCATGCAACATCTGTTCTAGATCATCTTCATGGTTATCGATGAATGTCTCTTCATGGGTGTTGTGAGCGTATTTTCCACATGATCGAGTCGTTGTCTTCATCATCATCAATCGGATGCCCTTCACGCACAATCTCATCTTCACCATGCTTGGTCCAGCAGCATAAGCGGGCTTGAAACCCTTTGAAGCAAGTGTGCGGATCGCCTCAAGGTTCAAAAATAGCTTTTCATTCTTGTAATCGATGCACGGGCAAAACATATAGTCCATCAGCTTATTTGACTTGTACGCCGTAGCCACGCTCAGAAAACTAGTCACACCGTTAAAGTACTCTCTATCGCGATGGTCCACTTCATACATCCATCTTCGGTCCATCTACAAATATTTATAACAAATAAAATCTCAGTAAATCACTAAGTGCTCACAAATTGTTTTATACATTTAATTTGTTATGTAGTGCTAATTAATCTACAAATTTTCATTACTTATAAATCTATATCCAAATCTCGATTGTAAAACCAATTAAATAATTGCTATTAGTTATATATAATGGTCCATCCAACAAATTTGAGTACTATTTTATCTCATTTGAGTACTATTGTCTCCTCTTCTCTCATTTCAGTACTATTTTATCAAGGAGTATTGGATGAGGAGCATAATTCTTTTATGCATGGTCTTTTTACATCAATTATATACCTTTTCATCCATTGGACATTTACTTTTTACGAATGATTATAATAATCAATACTCCATACATTACAAATTGAAG
Organism: Guadua angustifolia; assembly: GCA_036346375.1. Classification (NCBI taxonomy): domain Eukaryota; kingdom Viridiplantae; phylum Streptophyta; class Magnoliopsida; order Poales; family Poaceae; genus Guadua; species Guadua angustifolia. The sequence continues at coordinate 664,329 of JAYEVE010000284.1, read as the reverse complement.
CATGTCCTTCGTACAAAATGTTTATATTACAAATTGAAGCTTGACCTTCATACAAAATAAAGCATATCCTTAATTATACAACTAAGTTACGATCCGACCTTCATGGTTATCGATGAGCGTTTGGCTTTGATGCGTGGTTGCTATTAGTTATATATAAATCTGTATCCAAATCTCGATTGTAAAATCAATTAAATAATTGATATTAGTTATATATAATGGTCCATCCAGCAAATTTACATTACTTATCTGAAGTATTAAATTAACATACGAAATAAAGAAACAATTTTAAGTAATTAGATTAAACAATAGTTAATTATGAAGTGCTACCACATTTAAATTCAATCAACGTATTAAATGCAATCACTATACATATAAAAGTTGGTAATTTCAAATCTAAACTCTAGATTAGAAATTTAATTGTGTTGACTAGGCAATCAATAATTCTCACAACCTACAACAATATAGAATGTAATATCCAACTAAACAAACTACCAAAGAAATGTACATCAAGATCACTGAACCTTAGATCACAAGTTAGAAGCGAATTACACCAAATTTGAGAGCAAAAATTTGCCCCTCTCCACCCCAATCGAGCAAGAGCAGGCTCCTCTGCATTGCGGACAGCTGGGGAAGGGAGCCAGGTATATATAGTGCCATATTATCACTGCCAGTTTATTCTCTTGAACCGGCAGTAATATATCACTACTGGTTCTATCTCTAAAACCGGCAATGATATTGGTATTGTTTCCCGCGCAAAACACTTTATCACTGCCGATTATACTGTCGAACCGGCAGTAATACATCACTGTCGGTTCTCTCTCTAAACCCGGCAGTGATATTGCTGCCACGAACAGAGCGAAAATTATACTGTTCTTATCACTGTTGGGGTAATTTAGAACCGGCAGTGATAATATTAGCCCTGTCGGGTTAATTTAGAACCGGTAGTGATAATATTATCACTGCCGACTCGGGCCTACGCGGCAGTGATGAGGGGTCGCGGATGAAGCAGTCTGTAGTAGTGGTAGGTTTATTATCTCTGCCGTGAGAGGCCCGAACCAATATAAACCCCTTTGTCTATTTTCTAAGTATCCTCGTCATCCTAAGAGCATTTTTCAGATGCAAACCCTTCACCAAAAAGGGGCCATGTTGATTCCTCATTCAACAAGTAAGCTCGACGGGGACCTGTTTCCCAAACGTCGACAATATCCAAAGGCTTGGTGAAGATATATGCAATCTGTTGGTCACTCTCCACAAACTGGAGCATTATATCACCTTCTCTACATGATCTCTAAGGAAGTGGAACCGAACATCTATATGCTTGGTCTAGGAATACTGCACTAGGTTCTTGGCCATGTGAATAGCAGAAGCGTTGTCAAAAAAAGTGAAATACTATCTATATCTAACCCAAAGTCCCTCAATGTTGACCTCATTCAAAGCACCTGACTACATTAATTAGCTGTTGTAACGTACTCAGCCTTTGTGATGGACTGTGCAATTCTAGACTATTTCCTAGATGACCATGAGATAAGAGAAGTGTCAATAAATAGGCAAGTACCAAAAGTGTTTTCCTTTCTATCCTTCAACCAACAAAGTCTGCATCTAAAAAGACTCTAAAGGACAGACAAGAAGAGAAAGAGTATCAAATACCATAGTCAATGGTAACTCGAAAGCATTTGAAGATGTGCTTCATCACCTAGCGGTGAGAGACGTGAGGAGAAGCCTAAAATCAAGTGTACAGACACACAACAAATGTATGTTTGGCCTCAAAGTAGTGAGGTATAAGAGAAAGTCGATCTGAGGTATAAGAGAAAGTCGATCATACTTCTAAATTCCTTTTGATCAACAAGTTCACCATCCTTATCAGGCTCAATATAGCTGCAGTGGCCATAGGAGTCATCGCCACCTTCCCATCAGATATGTCAAAACATCTCAGAAGGTTTCGAGTATACTTTCCTTGATGCAAGAAATACCTTCCTGAGTCTAATTGATCTAAAATCTGAGAAAGTAGCTTAACTTGTCAATCATGCTCATCTCAAACTTTGTGCTCATCATATCTGAAAACTGAGTTAGAAGAGTATGTGAGGAACCACCAAAGATAATGTCATCCATATAGTTCTGGATGAGGAGAAAGTCAGAGTCTAGTGTCTGATAAATAAGGTCTTATCTACCTTACTCATCTCAAAACCATGACTAAGAAGGTATGACTTAAGCCTCTTATACCAAGCTCTAAGGGCCTACTTAAGTCCATATAAAGTTTTGAAAAGCTTATAGACATGGTTTGGGTATTTAAAGTTATCAAATCCTGGAGGCTCGCTATAACATCCCAAAATTTGCCTTTAATATTTGTTTTATTATCATTTGTGTATTTTATGATTTCCCTGAATTTATTGGATTTTTTTGGAATTTGTTTGAATTTATTTTCAATTAAATATTTTGGCGTTTTGAGAAAAACTAGCTGTATGTAGATAAAGTTAATATAAAGTCTGGATAAAAATATTTTATGTAGGGTCAAAATGTCTCAAAATATTTATGAGAATTTTCTTGGATTTTTTATGATATTTTTATTGCCTAAAATAAATCAAAATAATTTCTATATTATTTTAAAAGAAAAAATCTGAAAAAACCCAAATGAACAGTACTGGGCCAGAGCCCAGCACTATGCGCATGTGTTGGCCCATGTTTTGGAAGCTGATCATGGCCGTTGATCCTTAATCCGATGGTAGAAGCATTTGTGGAAACCCTAGCGAGATGCGGACTTTGGATGAAGATTGGATGGTCCGGATATGGCGCAACAGTAAAGGCCATCTTCAATCTTTCACCGTTGGATTTCATTGATGCTTCGGATTTGGCTGTGTCATGGTGAATATAGCTGCTTGTTCCACCACGTGGCGCATCCAAGCGTTGTCTTCTCTAATCCGGCCTCTGAGTTCGTGTCGTGGCCGCCATGGACACTGTGTGGGAAGCAGGCAAAGCAAGGACTCTTAGTGCTATATAAAGGACGCCTTGGTTGTGCAAGCGCCTGAGCGACCAAAGCCCTAACCCCTCTTAGCGAACGACATCGTTGTTCCGCTGCAATTGAAGATTTTCCGCTGAGAGTTGCCGCAACAAAAGGTCACCGATTCATCGCCGTCAAGCCATCGTAGAGCTCGAGACCTAGCACATCTGGCTCACCGTCATCCAAAGTATCCGGTGCACACCCTCGTTCCATCAGAGCGTCGCCAGAGAGGATGTTCACCATGAAGGCCGTCACCGCCGAAGAAGAAGCTCGCGCTGACGTTGATCCAGTGCTCGTGTGAGGAATTTGATTATGTCATCAGGTCCACGATATTGAGGCACGCTCGAAGGTGCCCATCTCCTCTGTCGACGATGACCCTAGGGCTGCGTGCACCGCCGAGTGACGTAGATTGATGCTTCGTTAGCACGTGGCTGCCTCGTCACATTTTTGGTTGAGGTGGCAGTTGCGTGGCGGGATGCATAAGTGTTGCGTTGGCACTGAGTTAGTGTAGTGTGGGACCCACGAGTCAAAGAAACCGAACCTGAGGATCGGGTCCACCGTGAACCCGATGAGGTTCACGGACTGAGTCCATGGACCGAGGGACACATGTCACATCCTGGTCAGCTCGAATTAGGGCTGACATCATCATGACATCGTGCTGATGCAAAAATACGAATTTTCTTTATAAAAATAGTTCATTTTATTATTTTATTTTTAATTTTTTGATTTTTATGATTTTTGAATCTTTCGAGAGCCTGTTCTCCCTCATAAGAGCTCTGATTGAGGTGATTCAAATTTCTAAAAATTTCTTTATAAAAATAGTGCATAACCTCTGCAGAGTGTAAATCTAATCGGATAGCTGTGCTCAGGTATTGAGTAATGCTCGGGAATTATAGTTAAGGGTTAGACTTTTGCACAATAAAACTTGGGATGGATGGCAGGTTGCCATGGGAGGTTGAATCTTGACTTAGGACTGAAAAATTGGTTTACCTGAGAAATGCTGAAATTATTACTTATTGTTATTTGTTTTACTATCTTTTCAATCTATTTATTGTAATTGTTCGTCAATACTGCTTTATTGCAAAATAACCATGTTAACATTACTTTGGAATAAGCCTTGCATATAGTTATGTTAGAATTGTATTCTATGCATAACTCACCCTTGCCAATCACAACATCATCAGTTGAGAAGCCTACACTAGTGTTGGAGGAGGAGTGAGGCGAATGTTTAGGGTGCGAGGCTTGTCAATTGCCTGTGGTATGCTGAGGGGTTTATCTACATCTTCATTCCGTCGCAGTTTAATTCATTATTCAACTTTGTGAGGCATAGTCATGTAAATTGATCATGAGGTTATACAACTAGTAATATTTAATATATGATGTCTTTTATCTTATTTCCACTATGTTTGATTGTGATATTTACTAATCTTGAGTCTGTGTGCACTAGCGTGATCCTGGACTAGTGCAGTATACACAGAGGGTCCGAATTTGCATATTCAGGTCCCAACACGGCCTCACATAAATCTCTTCCTCAATATACCCATTAAGGAATGCGCTCTTAACATCCATCTGATACAACTTGAAACCCTTGGATACCGAAAATGCAAGCAGGATCCTAATGGTCTCTAGTCTAGCTACAGGGGCAAAATTCTCCTCAAAGTCAAGACTCTCAACCTCAGTGAAACCCTGAGTGACTAGCCTAGTCTTGTTCTTGATGACTACCCCATCCTTACTTTGCTTATTCTTGAACGTCCACTTGGTCCCAATGACATTATGATTAGATGGGGCTCAATAAGCTGCCAAACCTTGTTCCTCTCAAAGTTATCAAGTTTCTCATGAATGGCATTAATCCAAGACTCATATGACAATACATGAGAAATATTCTTTAGCTCAAAGGAGGCAACAAAGGTATAAAGAAGAGAGAAAAGAGATAAGCTTGACTTTGAGCGTGTGACACGCTCAAATTAATTGCAATCATCTAATCAGGCAGATGCTATCACTAACTGTGGTGGGCAGGTCCAGAAAGAGAAGTGGACTCTAACTCATGAACAAAAGAGACAAGAGTAGAGCCACTAGCTATAGGAGATATTGAAGGAAAGGATTGATCTCCTTGAGGTGCAGAGATAGAATCAAGAGGCACCTCAGGTGCAAGAGGGGTTTGGCTCAGGTAAAGCACTATCATCTCCATCTGAAGGATCGAGATGGCGAACAGAGGGGGGGTGAATGGTCGCAACTAAATTTTCCCCAAAATACTCCAACTAAACCCTTGAAAAGATTGCGCAAAGGAAATCGTGAAAAACCCGAACAACTAGACAACTCTGTGTACCCCTAGCATGCATGGATGAGTTCCATAGAATATGTGGGGATTTTTCAATCACAATCCTGGTTGTCAAGTGTCCAAAGAAAAGAGGAATCAATTCAAATACTTCTTTTCTAAAAGAGATCAAGCCAAGACACAAAAGTCTCTTTTAAAAAGGCAAAAGCAGATATTTCCAGAATCTGTCTTTAATTTGAACAGGAGGTTGGTGGGTTTATGCTGCTCACAAAATTATGAGAAATTTTCTCCCTATGAGACGATGAGTCGTGAAGCTATCTACCAAATTTCAGATCAAAAAGCCAAACAGAAAAATTATCATAAATCTATGAACACAGACAGTCAGGAACTTCGGGCAGAAAATTTGGGGCTCGGTTTTCACCTCATAGCACCCAAACGGTGCAACCAGTGGACTCCAAAAGTTTTCGAAAGATGGGTATAGGAGTCCCACAAAATCTCCAACAAGAATCACTCAAAAAGTATTTTTGTAGATTTTTCTAAAAATCAAAGACTAACTACTGCGCGAAGAACAAGTTCTGGATAGAACTGGAACTTGAAAGAAGAGATGATCTCTATTCAATCAAAGAGTGCAAAAGAGATGTAAAACCATATGAACACACTCAAAACATCCAAGATCAGCATTTAGAAGGAGGAGAGGCAAATCCAAATTGCATGAATGTAGATTGCGGGAAAGTAAATGCGTAATGTAAATGCTGAATTTAAATTGCGTAAAGTAAAGACATAATGTAAATGCGGAATTTAAATTCACAATAATGTAAAGAAATTTCTTTGTATTTCTAGTGGGAAGGTTTACAAAGCCTCACTTCATGTGGGCAAAGCTCAAAGGAGCAACTCAAAACCTTCAAGGGGAGGAGGCCACCCCTCCACCCCTATTTATACTACTCTTGGGCCACCTACCACCCTTGGATGAGTCCCTCAACCCTAGGACACTCATCTAAGGGCTAGGATTAACCCACTCACACAACCATGCAAGGGCTAACCCAAAACCCACACACATACGGGTTTTCTTGCAGTTCTCAAAGCATACTATCTAGACCCGCTAACCTATCAACTAGACCGCAATCCGACGCCCTCATTGATCCACGCGCATCTAGCTAGCATCATCTCCTTTCCTTGTCTTCTTGACTTGCCGGACTCCGTCTCGATCATCTTCGGCGATCTCCCAACCGTCTGGACCTCCGGCGCTCCTCGCCTAGTCCGGTCATCCTCCGCCTCACCATGACCTAGCACCGTCGCCTGCAACCATCAAAGACAAGGAAAACCTTTCACATAGCAATGCCCACAAAGATATTTAATGATTTATCCCAAAATCATTAATCGAACATAATTTCTCTCAGCGGTCGAGATGCTCACGCCCCAAGCGGGTAGCCCTAGGAAAAGCAACCAACACTCAAATTGCTTCAAATCGAAATCCATTTCAAATCAAACTCAATTTCAAATCAATCCAAGCTCAACACTTGTCAATTACTCATCACACACAAAGATAGACCTCCACATGGTCTTTCAATCTCCCCTTGATGAGTATATTGACAAACACCAAAAGGCATAAATTTGAGTTTGAAGGAGAAGAAGAAAGCAATTTGAATGCAAAGCCAAACTTCGGTTCAAAGAAAAGAAATAATATCATGACCAAGTTGGCTAGAAAGATTTTAGAAAAATATAAAAGAAAGAGCAAGTTTTCCACAAAAGCTCCAAAATATCAATAAAACTCACAAGGAACACTCGAATATGCTTATGATCATAAAATTTGCAATTGTCACAAAGATCATAAGAACCAATGTGGATTAAATTTTTCTTTTGAAGATGCCTTTTCTACATTTTCTCCCCTTTTGGCAATATAGGCATCAAGAAGTCAATTTTTATTTTATCCCCTTTGAATATGTATGCATGAGATGCAACCTAAGGAGCTTTGAAGATTATCCAACTGATCATAATGACAAGATATGACACCAAGCTAATCAATTTAGAAAATGACTAAACTAGGATGTCTCCAAGAACAAGTTCATTTTGCTCACAAGCTTTAATTACAAGATTTTATTTTAGCAAGATTTGAACAAGTGCAAAACTTAGCAAAAGTTTCAAAACTAGAAGCAAACACCACACATAGCATCAAATGGAAAACCTAGAGTTCAACCTACTCAACACTTTGGGGAATCTAGAAGTGCATACAAGGTCCTTGAGCTCATTTTCCATATAATGCAAATTTTGCCTTAGTATTTGAAAAGACATAGCGGGGTGCAAATATTTGACATAATTTGCATTCTTTACCCACATATGTTTTTTGTTTATTTGCATTTTTCAAGAGTAATTGACTCATGCCATCTTGACCATCTCAAGAAGAACTCTTAAGAGGATGGTCTTGGTCATACGATGCATTCCAAGTTCATCCCAAGTGCAATGGGAGGCGTCTTGTGAATGCAAAGTGTTGAGATCAATTTTGCACAAAAGAGTTAATTTTTGTTTTCATTTTAGCACATATGAGCAATTTGAAGGACTCAAATATGGATCAAGCAAGTTTCACCCAAGTTGCTATAGGGACTCTAGAGAACTCCAAAATTTCACAAATCATGGTAAATACCTCTAGAGAAGAAACTTAGCAAGAAAAAGCAACATGTTTCATCAAGTTTTTGATTAAAACTTTCAATTTTCAAATTTTAACAAGCTTAGCATGATGGATGAACTTGGACAACTCGAAGCTAGTGATTTTCTTCAAAAGATGTAGCAAGGTGCATTACATGAAGATTGAGTCAATTGCATAATAGACAAAGCTCATAAAACAAAAAAAAATGCAGTCTATATGCAATGCATACACAGATTCCCAAACTCCCCTCAACATGTGAATCAATTTTAAGCACAAATTTGGTTCAAATTGAGTTATTAGCAGAATTAGGCAAATGAGAAACTCAAGAACTCAATCGAAGCCAAAAATACAGAAATGAGGAGAGTAAGATTGAAAGCGCAAAGCCGGGTGACTATAGAGTATAGAAAAGATAGCAGAGAACACTAGGCTCAAACTCGCTCTCATCTTCCCCAATAGTGACAAAGGAAAGCTAGCTCTCAAACTCGGCCGAGGAGCAAACACAGACCCTGTCTACCGAGGGCCCAACACTGCTAGACCTACAAGGCGTGAGTGAGCTCAGCAGAGAAGAAGAAGAGAATAGCATCCTAAAGCATAAGATGAGAGGTCCATGCCGAGGCATGCCAGAAGTCTAGGTGAAGTGAACTCGAACTCTAGACAAAAGAAGGGAAAAACAAGACTGGAAGAAAATATATACATATAATACATAAAGTACAAACCAACTCCCCTCACAATAAGCCGTAAGGACACACGACACCAAGCTCACTCCTCGGGGCAACAAATCTGGAGCTATCCAAAGGCTTGGTGAAGATATCGGCTAGCGATGGTCACTCTCCTGGCTGAAGCACTATGTCTCCTTTCTCCACATGGTCTCTAAGGAAGTGATATCTAATATCAATGTGCTTGGTCCGGAGTCTTTGCCTTGGGTTCTTAGCAATGCAAATAGCGAAGTGTTATCACGAAAAAGTGGAACACTCTCTATCTCTAACCCAAAGTCCATAAGGTCGATCTCATCGAGCACACACAACAAGTTCTGACAACATACTCGGCCTCGGCGGTGGATATGCGACTCGGACCGCTTCTTAGAAGACCAAGAAACAAGAGAAGTGCCAATGAATTGGCAAGTGCGAAGTGCTCTTCCTATCTATCCTCTGACCCGCAAAGTCGGCATCGAGAAAAGGCTCTAAGGGATAGACAAGAGGAAGAAGAGTACCAAATACCATAATCAATGGTAGCTCGAAGGTACTGAAAATGTGCTTCACCGCTGGCGATGAGAGCCGAGAGCTTGAAATCGGCGCACATACACACGACAAAGTGTATGTCCGACCATGAGCGATAAGATACAAGAGGAGCCAATCATGCTCGGAACTCCTTTGATCAACAGGCTCACCATCCTCATCGGACTCGAGGACAGCAATGGTGGCCATAGGAGTCATCATGGGCTTTCCATCGGACATATCAAACCGTCTCGAAGGTCCGAGTGTACTTACCTTGGTGCGAGAAAGTACCCTCCGAGTCTGCTTGATTTGGAAGCCAAGAAAGTAGCTCAACTCACCCATCATACTCATCTCAAATTCATGCTCATCACCTCGGAAAAATGAGACACAAGAGGCGAGATGAGCCACCAAAGATAATATCGTCCACATAAATCTGGACGAGAAGGAAATGAGAATCACGGTGTCGATGAATAGAGTTTTGTCTACTATACCCATTTTGAAACCATGGTGAGAAGATAGGACTTAAGCCTCTCATACCAAGCTCTAGGGGCTGCTTAAGTCCATACAAGGCTTTGGAAAGCTTGTAGACATGGTTCGGTATTTGGGGTTCTCAAATCACGGAGGTTGCTTGACATACACCTCTTCCTCAATGAAGCCATTGAGGAATGCACTCTTGACATCCATTTGATAGAGCTTGAAGCCACGGGATGCGAGAGAATGCAAGCGAGATTCTAATTGCCTCTAGTCTAGCTACAGGGGCAAAGGTCTCCTCAAAGTCAAGACCCTCAACTGAGTGAAGCCCCTGTGCAACTAGCCTAGCCTTGTTGCGAATGACAACCCCATCCTCACTCTGCTTGTTTTTGAACACCCACTTGGTCCCAATGACATTATGACCAGATGGGGGCTCTACAAGCTGCCAAACTTTGTTCCTCTCAAAGTTTTCCAGTTCCTCATGCATAGCATTAATCCATGATTCATCGGATAATGCATGAGTAACATCCTTTGGCTCAAAAGAGGCAACAAAGGCAGAGTGAAGGCAGAAAGAAGATAAGCCTGATTTTGAGCGTAACAACGCTCAAATAGATCACCAATGATCTGCTTTCGGTGGATGAGAGCGCTGAATGTGTCGTGGAGGACCGAAGCGAAGTGGCCTCTACCTCTTGAGGAGAAGAGGTAGGAACAGAGCCACTCGCTGAACGAGAGTCTGAAGGCACAGACTAATCATCTTGAGGTGCAGAAATGGAAACAGGAGGCACCTCAGGTGAAGAAGAGACTGGATCAGGTGGAACACCATCATCTCCATCATCCTCATCCTCTACAAAGATGTTCTCGGAGGGATAAGAAGAGGTTGAAATATCAGGTCTAGCTCCTGGGCTAGCCTCATCAAAGGTCACGTCCACGGTCTCTATGATTCTATTAGCATCACAACTCCGGACCCTATAGCTACGAGAGGAAGTCGAGTAACCCGAAAAATACCATCGGAAGAGCGAGACTCAAACTTATCTAGGTTACGGACTTCAAGATAAAACACTTGCAACCAAAAGCGAAAATGAGAAACACCGGGCTTTCGCCCATACCTCAACTCATAAGAAGTGCGATGCAAATGTGCTCTCAAGAAAACGCGATTGGAAACATGACAAGCGGTAGCTATAGCCTCATTAAAAACTTCCTAGAGTCTTGTACTCATCTAGCATCGTCCAGCCATCTCAACGAGGTCTGTTCTTCCTTTCCACTCGCCATTTTGTTGAGGGGCGTGGGGAGAAGAGAAGCGATGCTCTAAACTAGACTCCACAGAAACTCTCAAAGTAGGAGTTCTTGAACTCGTGCCATTATCATTGCGTATAGCTCGTAATGCACTTGGGAGCTCAATAGACAACCTACTAACAAATCCCCTGAAGTGAGAAAAAGTCTCATCCTTCAAGGCCATGAAAAATACCCAAGAATACCTCGAAAAATCATCAACAATGACAAGGACATACCACTTCCCTCCTGCTGTTGCCTCTATTTGGACCAACAGTGTCCATGTGTAAAAGCTGTCCTAGTGCATAAGTCATCACTACGGTGACTGGAGGATGAAAGCGATAACCATCTTGCCATGTCGGCGGGGAGAGCAAACTAAGTCTTTGACCATCTTGAGTTTGGGCAAACCACGAATAAGATCATGTTTGCTAACTCGGTCAAATGATCAAAACCAATGTGACCAAGTCTCCTATGCCAGAAGGAGAGATCACGGGACTCAGAAGCAATCAAACATCGAAGAGAGTCTCCAGAAGAAGCAGAAAAATCAGCACGAAATACTCTCCCAAATCTAGAAATCCCACAAACTAACCCTCCTGATGAATCAAGGATTCTACAAGCATTACTCTTAAAGCTTACCTCGAAAGAGTCATCGATAAGTGAAAGCGAAAGCAAATTATATTGCGGTTTACTTACTAAGGCAACATCTTTAAGAATAAAACTTTCATTAATGCAGATGGTACCTTTTGCAATGACCCTACGAAGAAGCATCCCCAAAAGTGATCAACTCATCACGGGGGCTCGGACTAGGAAGAGAACCAACGAGAATCTCCGGTCATATGGCGAGAACAACTGGAATCAACAATCCAAACGTCTCCTTCCCCATCAAGCGAACTGATCAAGTCAAGAAAGAGGAGATGACTCGATCTCGGAAAGAGTGAAGTCACAGGAACCCAATCTTGAACCACACGGCGCCTCAGTACCGACCACAGAAGAAGAAGATGGACTCGAGTGTTTCTTTGATGATAAGTAGCAACTCTAGTAGATGATCTAGGAGCCAAAGCGGGTTGGCCCGCCGTGGTGCAAAGGCGGACCATCCCAATGAGGCGCCTAGGTCTCCTACCGAAAAACACCTCACGCCGCTGATATCTACCTCGATGGAAAAAACGAGGAATATCAAGAGGACGGTGGGTAGACTGACCACGAACAGCTCGAGGCTAAAACTCAAAGAAGCGACATGAAAACCAAGTCTGGATCTTTGTCCAAAACAGCGACTCTCTAACTTTGTCTAGAAGCGGTCGTGCTTTAGGAGCACTCGAGTGCAGGGATGACCACAATACCCTAAGAGCATCAACACGCTCACGCCGAAAGTGATCTTGGCGCGCTGAAGCAAAAATCTACTAGGTGACCATCCTTCTTCTGAAGGTGCATGTGTACTTTGCCTTGTTAGGCGAAGCAACAAGAGAAGCATCATACAGTCAAGTCCCATGGACCACACCAAAGAGACCTAAACACGTGGTGCTCAACACAGGAGCAACCACTATCTCTCCATTCTTGGAACCACGCACAATGGTAGGAGGATGAGTCCTAGCGTGCTCCAAGTAATCAAATCCTAGACCTTGATTGAATCTGCTAATCTTGGACTGGTCTAGAATGAGATTAAGCTTCTTCTTGCCTCCAACAAATTTCTCAAGAGTGCTCATAAGATACTGACACTCTCGGAAAAGTGAGGCGCATGAAGAGCAAGGGGAAGGAGTAGAAGAAGAACTAGAAGAAGAGGATTGAACAGCGCGTGCATATTTTTCCCTATACACGGCTGCCTTAAATTTGAGAGACTCACAAGAAGCACAAGGAGCATCTCTAATTCTACCAACCTGGGCCTCTAACTTCTTCCTAAGCTCTGCATGGACCTTATCCACGTCATCCTTAACCCCAACACACAGCAAGCAACCAGTTTGTGATTTAACTAGTAAATCCTTAGCAAGTTGATCACACTTGATATTCAAAGCATCATTGTCAAGTTTTAGTTGCTTCTGACTCTCACATGAGCCGGTGGGTCCTTAGAAGCATGCATCTCAAGTTCATCATTTCTAGAGAAAGCTTTCTAAGGTGTGAGCTCATGGCATCAATCTCAACAAGCAATTTAGGGCAATTATTACAGGAAGCATTTGTGTGGGCATGAGAAAAACTAGCATCGGCAGAAATATCAATAACAACAGGTGCTAGCATTCTTGACTTGATTCTCAAGATCAACAAGCACACTATCATGCAAAGTCCTTAGGTTCTCCAACTCCACAAGCAAAGCATCACAGAGTGTACAAGCTGTCGAGTCTCGGGAGGAACATGATTTAAGTGAAGCTAACTCCGAGACAAACTATCTACCTCCTTCTCTAACTTTCGAAACACCTCGACCTAGCCTTAGCATGAAACTTGCCTAATTCTGAAGGCATCATTTAACTCGTCGTGGGTGGGTACCTCATCCGTGTCATTTGTCATTTCGGAGTCGCTCACTTCAATGGCGCTGCCATGAAGCACATCTTAGGAGAAGTCGTCGCCGCCTTTCTTCTCTTGCGGATCATCCTCGCCTTCGTCGCTCCATGTCTCCGTGTCGGAGAGGTTGATGTCGTCGAGGCGGCGAGGATCAGCGGTGGAAAACTTCTTGTTCTTGGAGAAGTTGCGGTACTTCTTCTCGTCGTCGGTTCCTGAACTGAAGGCTTCTTGTTGCGGTTCTTGTCGGTGTAGTCGTTCTTGCCCAAACCGCCGACGTCGTTCTTGCCCTTCTCGGCTTAGGGCGGTTAAGCTCGAATGTGGTTGGGGCCACCACACTCAAGCGGTGATCATGCCACCTCTCTTCCTCTCTCTCACTCTCTTGTAAATATTGGAAAATTTTGACGACAAGAGCAAGCTCATTTTCTGAAATTGTTCGAAATTTCATCGCTTACGTCGCAAAGAGCGGAGAGAAAAACCGAAGCAAAGTCAAGAAAATCGAGAAGAGGACCCAATGGGATCGGTGACCAAAGCCATCGTGAGATTTCGTCTTCGAGAGCGACATCAATCTCATGAGTCTTGAGGCGGGAATAAAGCCCGTCAAGAGTCGAGTCGACAAATCGATGGTGTCCTTGATGGTGGTCACCTTCATCTCCCAAACCCGAAGGTCGAGTCGGGTCAAAAATGCCGAGCATTGTCCGAGTCGGGTATATACAACCGACTACTCGGAGGTCGCTCAAAATCTTAGTAAACCGACCAAAGCACTCATCGAGACTCTCACCCGTAGCGTTGTTCAAATTTGTTGTACTCGGCGCTTGAACTGAATCTGCCTCACGGTCTTGATTTGATTAGTGCCCTCATGGTAAGCATCGAGGTTACCCAAATCTCGTGGGCGGAGCGAAGGTGAAAATCGATCATACTCACTGCGGCTAAGTCCTGTATGAGAATGTTCCTCGCCTTAGCATTTGCCTCAACGTCGACCATATTGCCGCCGTGGCGTTCTCATCGGCGAGGAACCTCATATGGGAGCTTCACCTTCGCCACATCGGGAAGCCTGGCGCGATGATGTATGACTCCATCCGGATTTCCAAAAGGAAAATCAACACCGGAAAAAATTGGAGGCTTGGTGGAATACTTATGCATCGCCATGGCTCTCGAGACCGGTCAAGATCTATGGAAGAGCAAAACCGGCTCGATACCAATTGAAGGATCGAGATGGCGAACAGAGGGGGGTGAATGGTCGCAACTAAATTTTCCCCAAAATACTCCAACTAAACCCTTGAAAAGATCGCATAAAAGGAAATCGTGAAAAACCGAACAACTAGACAACTATGTGTACCCCTAGCATGCATGGATGAGTTCCATAGAATATGTGGGGATTTTTCAATCACAATCCTGGTTGTCAAGTGTCCAAATAAAAGAGGAATCAATTCAAATACTTCTTTTCTAAAAGAGATCAAGCCAAGACACAAAAGTCTCTTTTAAAAAGGCAAAAGCAGATATTTCCAGAATCTGTCTTTAATTTGAACAGGAGGTTGGTGGGTTTCTGCTGCTCAAAAAATTATGAGAAATTTTCTCCCTATGAGAAGATAAGTCGTGAATCTCTCCACCAAATTTCAGATCAAAAAGCCAAGTATAAAAATTATCATAAATCTATGAACATAGACAGTCAGGAACTTCAGGCAGAAAATTTGGGGCTCGGTTTTCACCTCATAGCACCCAAACGGTGCAACCAGTAGACTCCAAATTTTTTTCTAAAGATGGGTATAGGAGTCCCGCACAATCTCCAACAAGAATCACTCAAAAATTATTTTTGTATATTTTTCTAAAAATCAAATACTAACTACTGCACGAAGAACAAGTTCTGGACAGAACTGGAACTTGAAAGAAGAGATGATCTCTATTCAATCAAAGAGTGCAAAAGAGATGTAAAACCATATGAACACACTCAAAACATCCAAGATCAGCATTTAGAAGGAGGGGATGCAAATCCAAATTGCATGAATGTAGATTGCGGGAAAGTAAATGCGTAATGTAAATGCTGAATTTAAATTGCGTAAAGTAAAGACATAATGTAAATGCGGAATTTAAATTCACAATAATGTAAAGAAATTTCTTTGTATTTCTGGTGGGAAGGTTTACAAAGCCTCACTTCATGTGGGCAAAGCTCAAAGGAGCAACTCAAAACCTTCAAGGGAGGAGGCCACCCTCCACCCCTATTTATACTACTCTTGGGCCACCTACCACCCTTGGATGAGTCCCTCAACCCTAGGACACTCATCTAAGGGCTAGGATTAACCCACTCACACAGCCATGCAAGGGCTAACCCAAAACCCACACACATACTGGGTTTTCTTGCACGTTTTCAAAGCATACTACCTAGACCGCTAACCTATCAACTAGACCGCAATCCGACGGCCCTCATTGATCCACGACATCTAGCTAGCATCATCTCCTTTCCTTGTCTTCTTGACTTGCGGACTCTGTCTCCGATCATCTTCGGCGATCTCCCGACCGTCTGGACCTCGGCGCTCCTCGCCTAGTTCGATCATCCTCCGCCTCACCATGATCTAGCACCGTCAGCCTGCAACCATCAAAGACAAGGAAAACTTTTCACATAGCAATGCCCACAAATATATTTAATGATTTATCCCAAAATCATTAATCGAACACAATTTCTCTCAGCGATCCGATGCTACTCGCCCCAGCCGGTAGCCCTAGGAAAAGCAACCAACACTCAAATTGTTTCAAATCGAAATCCATTTCAAATCAAACTCAATTTCAAATCAAACCAAGCTCAACACTTGTCAATTACTCATCACACACAAAGATAGACCTCCACATGGTCTTTCACCATCATCCTAATCCTCTACAAAGATGGTCTCGAAAAGAGTGGAAGAAACTGATATATCTGGTTTAGTTCTTGGACTAGCCTCATTAAAGATCATCTCACATGTCTCTACAATCTTACTCATCTCCTAACTCAGACCCTATAGCTACGAGAAGAAGTCGAGTAACCTAAACTGTGACCAAGTCTCCTATACCAGAAGAAGAGATCATGGGACTCAGAATCAACTAGGCAATGAAGAGAATCGCCAGAAGAAAAAACAAAATCAGTAGAAAGACTTCCAAACTTAGAAATCCCGCAAACCAACTCTCTAGATGAATCAAGAATTCTACAGGCATTATGCTTGAAGCTTACCTGGAAATCATTATCAATAAGCTGAGATACAGAAAGCAAATTATAATGCAGCTTACTCACTAAGGCAACACATTAAGTGATTGATCCTTCTCTCTTTCTCTCTCTCACCCTCTTGCATGTATGGGAGAATTTTCTAGCTAAGAGGGCAAGCTTATTTTCTGAATATCTATACAGCTGGTCATCTCTCATTACATAAAGAGTAGAGAGGGAAAAACCAATAGAAGTCTGAAAAGCGGGATCAGTAACCAATACCATCGACTATGGCTTCATCTTTTATAGGATGATATCAATCTCATGAGTCCTGAGTTGAGAGTAAAGCTCATCAAGAGTCAAGGTTGACAAATCAGTGGGTCCTTGATATAGGTCACCTCCATCTCCCAAATAGAATGATCAAGTGCTGTGAGAAAATGATAAGCATTCTCTAGGTTAATGTATGTGGTACCAACAACTCAGAGATCACTCAAAATCTTAGTGAAACGCCAAAAGCACTCATCTAAAGATTTTCTAGCATGCTGCTCAAACTTGTTGTAAGCACGCTTGAACTGACCTTGCCTTATGATCTTGATTTGATAGTGCCCTCATGATAAGCATCGAGGGTCACTCAAATCTGATGAACAAATCGTAAGTGAGAGTTCCTACCATACTCACTGCGACTAAGCCTTTGTATGAGGACGTTCCTAGCCTTAGCATTTGCCTCAACGTCAACTACATTTTAGGAATTGATGTTCTCATCAGTAAGAACCTCATAAGAAGCTTCACCTTCTGCCATATCATAAAGCCCTAGGCAGAGATGTATGATTTCATCCGAGATTTTCAAAAGAGATAGTCACCTTCTGCCATATCATACGCAGTTTGACTAGATGATTGGAATATGATCTATAGAAAATTCATCTAACAATCATTAGAACTAAGTCGCCTTTGGAGAACGCTCAGTTTCGAATGTTTCGATCATGGTATCGGCGCAGGGCCTGGAGGTATCTGGCCGACTGGACCGCAGCGACCTCCCTTGCTTCTTCCAATCGATCGATGTCTTCCATTCTGTTTTCCTCTGATTCGGCCTCTTTGAAGTTCCGAACCCGAGGGGATCCGAAGGTTAACTCGGTGGGTAGGACCGCTTCTGAGCCGTAGACCAGGAAAAAGGGAGACTGCCCGGTAGCCCTGCTGGGGGTAGTTCTTAGCCCCAAGAGTACCGATGCAAATTCCTTTACCCATTGAGTGGCGTACGGTTTAAGACGGTCGAAGATTCGTGCCTTTAAGCCTTGCAGTACCATGCCATTTGCCCTCTCCACCTGACCGTTGCTCTTTGGATGAGCCACGAAGGCGAAGCAAATTTTGATGCCGAGCTTGTCGCACCAGACTTGGAAGTCTTCTCCTCGGAATTGGGTTCCGTTGTCCGTGATGATCTGTTTGTACGCGAACCTTACACAATTTCTTGAAAAAACTCTTTGGCCTTGGCCGCCGTGATCGTAGCCACTGGCTTTGCTTCTATCCACTTGGTGAATTTATCCACGGCAACGAAGAGATGAGCAAAGCCGCCTTGAGCTTTCTTTAACGGGCTGACCATGTCAAGCCCCTAGACTGCAAACGGCCAAGTGATCGGAATTGTCTGCAGCCTTCGGCGGTACATGTATTTGATGGCAAAACGGCACCCTCGCGAGTTCGGACGATGTCTTACGCATCGATTCTGGCGATCGGCGAAGAAGCCTTGTCGATATGCCTTGCCCACCAGTGTGCTTGGCGTCACGTGATGTCCACAAATTCCCGAGTGAATTTCCCTGAGTAAGTTTTTCCCTTCCTGCACTGATATGCATCGCCTCAGAACTCCAGAGGCACTTTTCCGAAACAATTCTCCTCCTACCACCACGTAGCTCTTGCTACGCCGCGAGATGCGCTCTGCTTCTGTTCGGTCTTCTGGAAGTTCGTCTTTTAATAGATAATTGAGAAAAGGAGTCGTCCAATCTTTGTTGATGATTAGGACCTCCTCTTCATTGGGTTTTTCTTCTGATTTGCTTTGCTCCTGCTTTTGGCTTATCGAAGGCTTGTGGATTTCTTCAACAAAAACGCCAGCCAGTACCATTGCCCGAGTGGAACCCAGCCTTGCCAGTTCGTCCGCCTCTTCGTTGTCACGGCGGAGCACATGAATAAGCTCCAGCCCGTCGAACTTGTCTTCAAGTTTCCGCACCTCCTGGCAGTATGCCGTCATGATGTCCTCGACACACGACCAATCTTTTTGGACTTGGTTAATCACCAACATGGAGTCGCTCCGAATTGTTAGCCGTCGGATACCAAGGGATATCGCAATGCGAAGTCCATGGATGAGTGCTTTGTACTCGGCGGCATTGTTTGATGCTGGGAAGTGGATCTGCAAGATATATTTCAGGCGCTCACCTGTTGGGGAGATGAGGAGCACGCCTGCTCCTGTGCCGCTGAGCATGAGAGATCCGTCGAAGTACATTGTCCAATATTCTAGCTCTTCGATGTTTGTTGGAGTTTGCAGCTCTATCCATTCGGCGGTGAAGTCGGCAAGCACTTGAGACTTTATTGCCGTCCGTGGCCTGAAGGAGACTTCGAAGGCCCCGAGTCCAACTGCCCATTTTGCGATCCTCCCGGTGGCTTCCCGGTTGTGGAGTATGTCTCCAAGCGGAAAGGTGGTAACCACCGAAATTGGATGTTCTTGAAAGTAGTGCTTGAGTTTTCGAGAAGCGAGCAATACGGCGTATAATAGTTTTTGTACTTGCGGGTAGCGTACCTTGGACTCTCCCAGTACCTCACTGATGAAGTAGACAGGTCTCTCGATTTTCTGGAGGTGCCCTTCTTCCTTCCGCTCTACCACAATTGCCGCGCTGACTACATGAGTTGTTGCGGCAATGTAGAGCAAAAGGGGCTCTTCGGGCATTGGAGGAACTAGCACAGGTGGAGATGACAAGAATGTCTTCAACTCTTCGAAAGCCTATTGTGCCTCCGTGGTCCATTGAAAGTTACCTTGCTTCTTCAGAAGTTTGAAAAAAGGCATTCCTCGAGACCCCAGCCGGGAGATGAATCTGCCGAGTGCTACCATGCATCCGGCGAGCTTCTGGACATCTTTCTGATTGGTTGGAGGCTTCATTTTCAGAATTGTATTGATCTTTTCTGGGTTCGCCTCGATGCCCCATTGTGAAACAATGAATCCGAGTAATTTCCCAGATGGGACTCCAAAGACGCATTTTTTCGGGTTGAGCTTCATTTTGTAGGCCCTTAGGCTTTCAAAGGTTTCGGCTAAGTCAGATATGAGGTCTTCCTTTGCCCGAGACTTGACAACAACGTCATCAACGTATGCTTCCACATTGCGCCCGATCTGAGAGTGAAAACACCGCTGTATTGCGCGTTGATAAGTTGCGCCAGCGTTCTTCAAACCAAACGGCATTGTGATGTAGCAGAATGCGCCAAACGGGGTGATGAATGACGTCTTGATGCAGTCCTCCTCTTTTAGTCTGATCTGGTGATAACCTAAATAGGCATCCAGAAAACTGAGGAGTTCACAACCCGCAGTCGAATCTACCACTTGGTCGATACGAGGCAGCCCGAAAGGATCTTTCGGGCAAGCCTTGTTGAGATCGGTATAATCAACGCACATGTGCGGCTTTTATTCTTTTTATGAACAAGCCTTTGGGTTCGCCACGGTCGATGGTACACTTCTTTTATAAAGCCTGCTGCTAACAGTTTCGTGATTTCTTCCTTGATGGCTTCCTTCCTGTCTTGAGCGAACCTTCGGAGGCGTTGCTTGATATGTTTGGCCTTCTCGTCAGCGTTCAAGGAGTGCTCGATCACCTCCACAGGGGACACGGGCATGTCGGATGGTTTCCGCGAAGATGTCGATTGGCGAAGAAAGGTGACGCGCGTCTTCCTATTTGGGGGTTAGGCTGTCCGTCGAGGCCGTTTGGGCGGAGTTGGACGGAGTCGAGGATTACCTTCTTGGTCCCTCATCGTATCGAGTTTGTCTTGAGTACATTTCTGGCGGTATTTCTCCTTCGTCTTCTGGCGTATGCATCGCTGTCGGATCTTTTCTCAGTCATCTGCCATCTCTTGGGCTTCGGCCATTTCGCAGCTTTCTCTGTTGCAAACGAATGACTGCTTGACATCGCCACGGATGGAGATGACACCCCTCAGACCTGGCATCTTCAGGACGAGATAAGTGTAATGTGGAACAGCCATAAATCTAGCCATGCCTGGCCTTCCCAAGATGGCGTGATACGCCGTCTGGAAGTCGGCTACCTTGAAGTTAAGATACTCTGTTCGAAAATTCTCCCTGGTTCCAAACGTAACCGGCAAGGTGATTTGGCCGAGTGGAATGTAGAGTTCGTGAATTACCCTGTGGAAGGGTGATGAACCCCGCTCACTTCGAGCGAGGAATCTTCATTTAAATCGAAAGTCTTGGAGAAGAGTATATTAAGTCCACTCCCTCCGTCGACCAGCACCTTCTTGAGCTTGACACTGCGGACCACCGGGTCCAATACCAGCGGAAATCTTCCGGGGTACGGGATGTGATCCGGGTGATCCGAGCGGCTAAAGGTGATGGGAACCTCGGACCATCTGAGGTACTGTGGAGCCGCTGGCATGACGGCGTTGACGTCCCTTTCCGTGAGTTTCTGCCTCCATTTTGACTCGTAAGCCATTGAGCCCCCATAAATGTAGTTGAGTTCTCGCTCCATCTTTTGATATTCTCCTTCTTCATCTTCAGGGGGATCTTGTTTTTTCTTCTCTTCTTCTTTTGCTTCACCTCTGGCCGGTCGCCTTCTAGATTCTTTAGCGAACCTCCTTAGAGTGAAACAATCTTTCGCAGCATGTTTACCTTTTGGATGAAAAGGGCAAATAGCCTCCATCACCGTGTCGTAGTCATCGGTGCGTGGCGCGCGCTGCCGACCTTGTTCGGCTGCCGCCACTATCTCTTCAGGTTTTCGCTTCCTGTCACGTTGTCTTGATGACTCGGCGTAATCCCTCTTATCCTTACGTCATGGCGATCATCTGTCGCTTCGACCCAAAGCATCCGAGGTCGTTGCATAACGATCCGCCACTCAAACATCTCTCTTACGGTGGAAGGCGGCTTTCGAGACATCTTTTTGATCAGGTCGGGGTCGTTGACTCCTTTCTGGAATGCTGCGATGACTGCCGCCTCCGAGATATCCTTGATTGTGTTCTTCTTCTGCATGAAGCGCCGGATGAATTCTCGAAGCGTCTCATTCTTTTTCTGGCGAAGCTGGTATAGGTCCCATTGCGTTCCGGGTCGCTCGTAAGTGTCCTGGAAATTGGTGATGAACTGCTCGCAGAGTTCTTCCCAGGAATCTATGGAATTCGCCGGGAGTCCCGTGAGCCATGCTTGAGCCGAAGAGGTGAGCATAACCGGGAGATAATTAGCCATCACATTATGATTCCCTCCGGCAGCCATGATCGCAAGGGAGTAAACTTGGAGCCATGCTTCTGGATCTCTTTCTCCGTCAAATTTGGTGATGCTCTTTGGATTGAATCCTTCGGGCCAAACCACTCGGCGGAGGCGAGGGGTGAAAGCCCGGATGCCCTCAATAGGACCATTGCCACGTCTTTGCGGAGAACGACGGTGAGGCGATCTGGCCCAGCGGTCTTCACTTTCTCCTCTATTGTGGTAGAGGTGGTTTCAGCGGTCGTCCTGATCGTCGTGGCCAATGCCAAAACGCTCATGGTCATCTCTGCGCCTGCGGCGCTCTTCGTCTTCCCGGTCCCGTCTTCTGGCGTTTAAATCCGCACGAAGGTCGGTGATCTTTGTCTTAAGCGTCTTCTCCTCGTCGAAGCTCGCCAGGACGCATCGCGAGCCGTATTCTTGCCGCGGCTTGTGAGTTGACGAGGCGGGTACGAGGTGGCTCCTTTTCCCTTGGCTCCTCCTGGTGCTGCTGAATCACCGCCGCCGCCACCATAGCCTGAACTTGGGCTACGATCGGAGCGGCTGGGCTATCGGGACCAAGTAGTGGTCCTAAAGTGTCAAGCAGTGTCTTGGAGGCAACGATATTCTGCTGAGGAGTATGGAAAACCGATTGGTTCCCTATCTTCGTCTGCAAGATTTCTTCATTTACATTGCGACCTCTATTCTGGAGGAGTCTTGCGCGGCTTTCTTGATGGCGGCGCTCTTCTTCTGTCGCGTCCGCCGCATCCTTCTACTGCTGAGATTCCGTTCGCTGCTCTTCGATTACGAAGACACTGCTTTGGAAATTTTCTGCCTCATCCTCTGACTCAGAGGGGTAAGACGATGACAAGGACCTATGAATCTGAGTGGTTTCCTTGCATATCTGCCCACTCGGGGTTCACCGTTAGCCAGTTCTGGCTTAAGACGGGGTTTAGGACTTTGGCTTACCGTCTAGGGACAGATGGCCATACCTGCTCCTGATCCGAGCGGTTGGCTGGCTAGGAGAACCTCGGAATTGGCTCCAGATCGGAACTGATCCGAATCCGAAAAGGAAAGATGACCAAAGTCGTCGGCGATGAAATCCAGGCTTCTGAAACGAAACGCCTGGGCCGGCGTAAAGGTGGCCATGCTTTTGCTGAATATCGCCATCAAGCTTGCTGAGATCGATCCTAGCGCAGCCCCTACCTGGTGTGCCAACTGTCGACGTTTGTTACCGACAATAATGAAAAAGGGGGTTACGCGTTGGACCCAAACTCGATGGTAGCACAAGAACACCCGATGTATACAGGTTCGGGCTCTCACGATGGAGATAATACCCTAGTCATGTGCTCTGGAATTATCTGTGGATAGCTATTGCTAATGAGATTGTATGTCTTCGGTGCCCCGTCCCCTCCCTTTATATAGCAGAGAAGGGCGGTTACAATATGGAATCCCACTCGGATAGGAAGTGGAGGTTGCATATCTATCCCGATTCTGCATTGGTTTGGATTACAATCATCCCTTGCCCAATACGACTCGGTTTCCTTAACTAGAGTCTATCCTGATTCTTCACGCCTTGCTCAGCCCATGCTGCCTCCGGCTTTGCGCAGTCGGCCTTACCCAATTTCATCTGGTTGGGCCTCGCAGGGCTGCCTGGTAAGCCCCGGGGCATACATGCTCCACAGTATGGTTGTGTGACTTATCTAGAATTTGAAAATTGAGTATGCAAATGTTTTTCCAGGGGGAGTAGCTTCGGGAGAGGCTTCAACTTCTCGCCATCCTCCTCCTCGCGGTTGAAGGCAAGTGTAATGTGATGTGCATGTTTTGGTAATGTAAAGATTTAATGTTACTTAGGACCTTACCCACAAGAAAGAAATTATGTTGATGTCTCATTTGTGAACTTGATTAGACTACTGTGAATGGCGGTTTATGAAAGTGAGATTTATCTATGTGATGCATTCGGTTATGGCTTGCAATAATGTTAGAAATGAATGTAGTTGTGATCTATGTGTGCCCATTTACATTCATGCATTCATAATGGATGAGGCGTCCCATGTTGATGCGGGCCTCAGTGCTCACCCGTAGTGAGCACAAAAGTCCTACCTCGTAGTCCCATTCATCGAGATGAATGGGAGCGAGACAGTAAGAGTAGGCCCCTCCACGGGATGGAAGGGAATGAGAGGGTGCATGCCGACGGGTGTGCACCCGGCAATACCGGTATGAGCTAAAGATGGTTGCATTCATGAGCATGCATGATGCATTGCATAATTGTGATTGTGAGTAAAGACCTAATGAGATGAATTGGATGAGGATTTGTGAGTTAAATTCCTTGTATGCTTAAAGTCATGTAGTTCATATTTATATTTGTTACATGTTCACTCTAATTTGTTTTCTCATTACACTTTGCTGAGTGATGAGCTCACACTTGTGTTTGATATTTTATTCTAGGTAACTCCAAGGCGACATTTTGAGAGATGGGCTAGCTCACTTCACTCCCGATGACTTCATGTAGCTAGATTAGGATAACATCCTTACTTTTGGTTATAGTAGTGATGGCGATGAACTTGATTTCTTTTGGTTAAGATAAATTGTAAGTAATGGGTGAATGTTTAAGACTATAAAACCTTAGTTGTATGGTGTCTCTCCTAGTGGTCATCAATGGTGTAGTGCTTGTCTTTTGCGTATGTTATATCCTTATATACTTGCTTAGTTGGTCATGATGATTAGTAGTTGCCATGGCGGTTTATGGTGGTTGGTTGGTTGTGAATGGCTTTGTTATGTTGTCATTATTAATTGGTGTCTTTTGTCCGCCGAGTGGATGTCCTTGTTTTAGGGAGAGTCTTTGCCAAATTTTTAGTAAGTTAGCCCCTACTAGCTTGTTTAGGTTGTTTTGCTGTCCTTCTTTAGTATTTTGTGGTTGTGGTCAATTGAAAAGTAACATTCGGGGCAGCCGGGTTATTCTGATTGGTATCGAGTGGCGATAGATCCGTGGTGCTTGAACTTAGCGAAATACCCTAGGGTCAATTAAAACTCTGATTTTGGATGATCTAGAAACATGGCTTAGGTGTATATTCTTTAAAAATTGGCCATTGGATAATGAATTGAAAATCTAATGTAGGATGATTAATTGTCGTGCCCCGAATATGTAAATCCGGACACACTGTGTAATCTGCACTAGTCCAGGATCGCGCTAGTGCACACAGACTAAACAGGGTTAAAGTACCACATCATACACAGCGGAATAATATTAAAGTACATCAAGCATGTATATAAACGAGTTGTACGACCTTATGGTCCCTTACAATAGTTTGCCACACAGGGCTTACAATAATCAGAGTAAATAGAGTTCAACAGCGGAAAAATAAACGTCATGGTGACCCATCTTCGTCACAGGCGCCTTGACAGAGGCTTGCTCCCCAGTTCTCTGGCTCTTCAATGAACTCCTCCTCATATGCTGGCGTAGTCTCCTCCTCTGGTAAATTTTGTCCGCAAGGGTGAGTACACACCGTACTCAATAAGTCATGCACAAAATGCAATTCTATTACTATATGCATGGCTTGTTACAAAGGAATGGCTCTACTGGTTATTTTGCTTTTGCATCATTATTTTGAACTATTATTTATTTAGATTGAAAGCATCAAAACCATATAACCATTATATTTCTCAAGTTGTTTTCCACATTGTTTTGGACACATAGTCCCTAATCAACTTTCTTCATCAACTCTGGCACACAGCCTTCCACCCCATTTTATTTTCAAAACACTACCCCTTGACTGTAATCCCCGAGCATTGTCCAGTACCGTAGACTCGACTATTCGAACAGTTTTACACTCTGCAGAGGTTGTACACTTTACCCACAAGATACAGTCGCACACCACAAAGATGATTGACCGTAACAAAGCCTTTCAGAGACTTCTATCTCCACCTAGGAACCTCTCCGAGTTGCCTTCACTATCACATTCCTCACTCAGAGCCGAAGTATAGGACAGGCGAACACCGTTGGATAGGGTACCAAGCCGTAGCAGAGCATCGCTCCCCATCAAGCTACTCCAGTAATCGCCACCCCGAGGTATCAAAGGCGAGATATCAGAATCCTACTAAACTAGGTCTTCCAATTCAGACATGTGGTTGTACGAGAGACTCAGGTCAAAGGCTTGCAAGGTGAAGTTCTTAATTGACCAAGGCAAGACTTCCTTCTCTCATAATTGGCACACAGCCCTCACATCACTCAAACCCCCCAAATGCCACATAGGCCCACCTGGCACGAAGCCTCGGTCCACTTGCCCCAGTCTAAATCAATTCCATCCCAAGTCATTTAACGGTGCAACACATGCCCGTAATCATCCTTCATGTAGAACCACACAGGTCTCTACACTCCAACATCATTACAAACAACATTTCACCTTTTATCAAAAAGCATTCACTATTCCTTTAGTCAATGTTGCTTTTGTATTCAAAAAGATTATTCACGTTGTTTGCATGGCTAAGCAACTATTCACGGTCTAGCCTCTCGTGTTGGCACAATATTATCAACCAACTAATATTACCAAACTTAGGGCATCAAATGGAATCATGGCATACAAATACTAGTGACAAGGTGACAATAACAAATAGGTTTATTAGCTAATTCACCCAAAATATTTGAATCCATTTTTAGTTGAATTACCATGCATAGTTTGAAACAAAATACATTTTCAAAATTTAGGAGCAACATGGTCAAAGCACAACTTGCCTTCGAATAGCTGCTGGTCTTGATCCGAAGCTTGATCTTGTTCTGAAAATCCTCCCTCGAAACCCTCCAGTAGATCAATGTCTACTACTTAATCAACATACACTCAATAAATATAATTTATAGAGAGCAAACTCAACTCTAAAAAGTGCACAAAATTCACCAATAAATAGATCTTGATTTTACAAATTTTTAGAAATTAGAATCACTCAAATCGGAGTTAAAACTCGAAAGTTATATTTGAAGTTTGAAAATAAATTAAAAAGAATAAACCGAATTTCTTTATTTATTTTTATACAGGAAATTCGGAAATATGATGTCAGCACCGAATTTGATTTTCACCAAATAATTTTTCTAAAGAAAATCGAATTATTGCGCAAGCATGACGTCACTGCTGACGTCAGCATCTACTGTGCCATGATTGACATGCGGGTCCCACTGATGACGTCAGCATGACACGTGGCACGATCTGGCCGTGACACGTGGTGACGAACTATCAACCGAAGGCTTGATCCAATCTCATCCGTGCGATTTAAAATGGACGGCCACGATTGACAGACGGTTTGGCTCTAGCTTACTCCGGAGTCGACACGTGGCGCAACCTCAACCACTGGATCTAAATCGAACGGCTAGAAATAAATCGGGCGACGTCAACAGCAACGGCGCCAACGACTCCTCGTTTCTCGTGCGACACGCGTCGGCATGGAACTGGTCCAGCACGCAGCGCAATCCATACCGTTTATTCAAATTCGAACGATTCAGATTGATTCTACTTTGCGCATAACGCTCAACTACGTGGCTTCCTAGATGCGCGACGCATGGGCGAATCTAGACCATCCGCATTCAAATCCTACGGCTAAGATCTGGCGTAACATGAGCACATGTGGGCAGTCCCGATCCGGGCACGTGGCGCTATCCTAACTGTTACTCCACAGATCTACGGCTATGATTACATCAACGCAAAAGACTACTCTAAACAATCTGAATCGTCCATCTAATCCAACGGCTATGATATGCTAATGAAGTTTACTGTTACCAAGACTACGTGGCAGAATCCAGAGTGCTAAATTTAAATCTAACGGTCCGCATCTAACTTAGTTGAATCATAATAAGGCTACGTGGACTCACCTCAATCGTTAGATGCAGATCTGACGGTCGAGGTAGCTCGTGACTTCTGGCGTTAGCCGCGAGAAGTGTTGCTTGAGATGAAGAAGATGATGATTTGGCGGCGATGTTCGGGCCTCCTCTGGTGACACGGACGGCTTCTTAGGTGCGGCTCGATGAGAGGAACACTCCGGTGGTCACGACAGCGGCGGAGACTTACCGGAGAGGGCGCCAAGTCTGGCGAGTAGCAGCGGAACTACGGTGGTCGTGTGGGCTCTACTTGACTCTCGAGGCGTGAAAGGACTCAAAATGTGCGGAGAGATGTGCTTTATACAATACGCCGGTTGATGAAGCGGCGGAGTGAACCCGCCGGCGTTAATGGTGCACGGTTTCTCTGGCCAGAACGTCGGGCCATGACGTTACGAAGCTTGTTTAAACTGACGCTTCGTGGCACAATCTCGGCCGCACACGTGTCCTGTAACATCCCAAAATTTGGGTTTTCAAAAATATTTTGTGAAGTTTAGCTCCCAAAAAAATTCGCGATAATTTTCTCGTTTAATTAAAGCTTAATCTGGAATTTTCTAAAGTCAAAGTAATTTAATTTGACTAATATAAACTTCAATTAAAATAAATTCAGTTTTATTTGGGTTCCTTGTGCTTCTAGAATTTTTTATTTTGTTTTAGAATTATTGAAATTTATTTGGAATTATTCGAATTAATTTAAACTAAGCCTTTTACTTAAAGTAATTAAATATTTCAAAAGAGAAAATAAAGTTCTTCTGAAAATATTTTATTTGAGTTCCAAAATTTCCCAAAATATTTTCTAGAATTTTTCTAGAATTTTTCTGGTATTTTTATTGCCTCAAAAGAATTAATTTGAATTAAGTCCTTTATGGAATTAATTAAAATTTGGAAAAACTTATATAAAGTTTTATTGAAAATATTTTATTTGAGTTCAAAACCTCTCAAAATATTTTATATATTTTTTCTGGAATTTTCCTGATAATGTTTCTATTTTTTCTTGAATTAAATGAATTTCTAGAACTAATTCAATTCAGATTCTGTTTTCCACGTGTCTCCTTCTCGCGCTGCCACGTGTCGACTCCTCGTTTGACCACGTCGCCGAGCCGCCACAGCCCTCCGATTCCGATCCGACGCACCAGAATGCGCCACGTCACCCCGAATTGCGCAGCGCACGCCAACTGCTCGTATAAATGCCTGTGAGGCCGGTTTTTGCGTTTTTCTTGGTTCTTCTTGACCTAGCCGCCACCCCAAACCCTAGTAGACCTCCCATGACCTCTCCCACACGTCCTCACCTCAGATCAACTCACCCAAACCCTAGAAATCCATCCCGCATCCTCCGAAACGCCGCCGCACGTTGGCTGAACTTTGAGGCGCGTCCCCCGTCAACTCGTCGACTCTTTTCAAGATCCGTCTTCTCCACGGTGTGCTCTATAGTACCCTCTGTCTTCCATCCAAATTTGGTGCAATTTCATCCACGGGATCAAAAGTTACGCCTGCCCAAAAATCAAATCTTGCCGGAGCCCGTTCTCCCTCGTTTTTGCGAGTTTGACCGTGAAATTTTTATGATAGGCTCCTCTTGATGTCCCCTACACAGTTCTCACCCTAACTCATGGTTTTGCTGGCGGGATTGGCGCAGAAAAATCAATCTTCCCGATCGATCAAGTTGCGGACGGCTGAAACTTCGTCGTATGCCCGTTGATCCAAAAGGTAAAACTCATATCCGTTCACGTCACTTTGTGCCAAATGATCCCAGATAGCTCTCTGTAAAATTTGGTTAAGTTTCATGCAGTACTTTAATAGTTATGACCGTTTGATCTATTAGCCCCGAGAGCCGTTCATCTGCAGTTTGTGATCAATCCGGTGGGTCGCCGCCAAATCCGGCTATACCGTTGAATTCGTGTCACCGTGTTCTACGTGGTGCTCACTTCCCCTTTGCTGTTGCATCCTCCGAAATTTTTTTATTAGTTCGCCGCCGCTTTTGCCGCCGCCGCCGCGTCTTTTGCCGCCAACCATCTTGGATTGTCGTGGCCATGTCACCCTGTCCGGTAGGTCCATACCCTACTGTTTTGGCCATCCTTGGAGTTCATTTGATCTCCGGTTGCCGTCAAAGCCATAATCTAGTATCTACCCGTCGTCTTTCGGTTTAGTCCTTTGCATCGGTTCGCGTTTTGGTTCGCCATCCTTGATAAACTTTAATCGCAGAGCCAACCCTAGCGTTCTACCCTATGCCAAGTGTATCCAACCTTGAATCGTTTCGCTCTAACCCTAACTTAACCTTTGGTCCAATTTGTCGTTGCGTCACGACATGTGTACCCCCGATCGCAAATCAAACATGAGCCATGTCATGACCTCGCTGCCCTATCATTGTACCGATGGTCGCCATCCTGTAATCTCAAAAGTGTTTTGTTAACGCTTCATATTCATCGTTAACGTCCACCGTTAACGTTCGCCGTTAACGTTCCACCGTTAACGCTCCACCGTTAACGCTTTGCTCTCATCGTATCGCTGTCATCGCATGGGGGCATGCAAGTGAAGCCCTAACGTGATGTCCTTACCTTTTCTATCGCCTTATTGTGATCTAGCCATCACGTTGAGTTCAGCCTCGTATTCCTATCATAACCACCTCATCGTTGTCGAGTTCCGTCCCCGATGTAAGACCATAGTGGATATCGATCCCATCCGTCCTTGTCTTATCCTTGAAATCTAATCTGCCATTAACCTAGAATTCATTCGTGGTCCTGGTCAATAGACCATTAGCCACATGTTATATTCTTGTGCCAGACCTAGTCTATCAGTCTATCTTCCTTTTGGTTAACTGTGCCGTTCGATCAACGAAAGTCAACCTCAAGCATCTGCTTAGTTCATGGCGAACTAACGTAACCCGTGGACCCGTCTATAGATCGAGAGTCCATATGACATCGGCTATCCAATCAAGATAATAACTTCTAAGAAATATTCTTCGGATATTATTCCTTCTTTCACGCTTATTAATCTTTCTCTTGAAGGTATTTTCCAAAGCCATTCTCTTTTGTCTAATCATCGACCTAATCCATTCAAGTTCCTAATTTCATCTAAGCCGTTGTGCCCAATGCTATTCGTTCTTAATTTGGAGTTTACTTGATTTGCCTTTTGAGTTTTGTTGTATTTGTGTTTGTTTATCGTTAGACGCTGTTGTTTAAGTCGCTTGAAGGAGCCGAGAATCAAGCAAGCGGGTATTGAGGATCGAGGATCAAGGATCGAAGATAAAGAGTAAAGAATAATAAAATTGCAAGGGCCGAGCAAGTTGTGCTTTGACCATATTGATCCCATTTTAAAATTATTTCGTTTTAAATTATTGCATGCTAGTTTGAAATAAACTGATTTCAATTAATCGGATTAGATAATCAACCTACTTGTTATTGCCACCTTGTCGCTATTATTTGTATGCCATGATTCATTTGTCACCCTAGATTGTGGGTTAATAGTTGGACATTAATAATTTGCCAACATGGGTTAATTAGACCGTATGTAGTGTGCTTAGCCCCGCCGTAGATTTGTCATGATTTTGGAAAATTAAAGTTAATATTGACTTAATGAGATATGGAACGTGTTTTGAGAATGTGACATGTGTTATTGAGTTGATGATGGCACGGTGCATGGTAAAGGACCGGGGTGGGAAAGTGATTTAGACCGAGGCAAGTGGCAAGATTGTTTCATTGGGCCAAGAGTGGCAATTAGGCGGTCGCATTTGGTTTTAGATTGTTTCCGGGGCCAAGAGTGGCAATTGGCGGTCGACGGTATTATGACATGTTGATGTGATGAACTTTTGGTTAGTCTTGCCTCGGTCAACTAAGGACTTAACCTTGCAAGCCTTTGAACTGAGTCTTTCATACAACCACAAGTTTGAATGGGACGGACCTAGTGAGTAAATCGTGAAATCTATTCTTTGGTACTTTATCGTGGTGGTGTGGGGCCGGAAGAGCGGGTGAGAACTCACATGGCGCAAGAGGGGCCACAGGTGTGGTAACCAGTCCCTCGGTGTTGAAACCTTAGCGCAAGACTGGGTTTAGACGGATCTTTGGAAAGGCTTTGTTATGATCGCTCATTACATACTCTTGTATGGCGATTCACTACCGACGTGGTGAGTTGATCATATCTTGTGGGTAAAGTGTATAACCTCTGCAGAGTGTAAAACTATTGAATAGCCGTGCTCACGGTATTGAGCATTGCTCGGGATTCTGATCAAGGGTTAGATTTTGATAAAACCGAGGTTGGGAATGTGGATAATGTGATATGGAACTTGGTTAAGGATGAGAAATGCTTCACTTGAGAATGATTACGAAAGTTATTATTGGTATTACTTGTTTTACTGCTTTTTTTATCTACTATGATTATTTGTGAAAGCTGCTTTATTGCAAAAGAACCATTCAGCCATTCCTTTGGAATAAGCCATGCATGTAGTAATAGAACTGCATTACATGCATGACTTGTTGAGTACGGTTGTGTACTCACCCTTGCTTTAACAAAACATCACCAGTTGAGGAGAAGTCTTTGTCTTTGAAGAAGGAGAAGTTACGCAAGAAGGCGATTATCTAGGAGTCGAACCTGTCGGATGCCTCGTGGTATATTGAAGGGGTTCACCGACGTTCTTCGTTCATTGCTACTTATTTGGAGTTGAAGCCGTCAAGGCCTCACATGTGTAAGGTTGACCTTAAGGTCGTTCAATAGTTTATATTGTATAATTGTGTTACTTTTATTATTCCATTGTATGATTGTGATATTCATCTATGTTGAGACTATGTGCACTAGCGTGATCCTGGACTAGTGCAGAATACATAGAGGGTCCGGATTTGCACATTCGGTCCCGACAGAGGTGGTATCGAGCCATACCGACCTAGAGGTCTTGACCCTAGATAGATTGGCCGCTCTTTAGAACTTCAAAATTATTTTCTAAAAGAAAATTTTAACTTGAAAGAATGATAAGTTCTTGACTTGTCTTATTCTTCTATTCTTTTCTCCTTATTGAAAATTTCTATCTTTCCCCGTTGTTTTAAATGAAGATCTTATCTAAGTTATTCCAAATAGTTTTCGTTGTTTCACACTTAAGGAGAAAGCGCTGGGTGTCGCTGCCAATCCTGAAGGTCGTGAAGACAGGAATCGTCGAACTCAAGAAAAGTGGATCAATGAAGTGTTCCAGAAGCTAGAAGAACCAGTGCTTTCGTAGCCAGTCGAGACTCATGTGTGAGAGTCGCGTCTATCTAAGATAGAAGTGTTACCCTCTTATACGGTAGATTATTGTGTGTTTAGGTTAATTTGGTTTTCCTTGTTTGTCGAGTGTGCGATGCGTTCTGCGAGCTTTTAGGCTTGGATAAGCAACCATACCAAGTTATTAATAATGTTTGTATAAGTTTTTGGGTTAAACCTGTTCTCTGCACTAGGATTCATGAACCTCATCTATGCTATTCCTCTTACCTAAACCCAGGTGGTCAGCAGCTGGAAAGGATCGATCCGCAGAAGGACTCAGGGCAGATCACGTTAGTTCGGGCTTGCTACTATCGTGTCGGTCTAAAGCAGATAGTGACCAAAGAAATTGTCCAATGTACCAACCGTGACAATTCAAAACTTGGATCGATTGTTCATCGCTTAGACTCGCTTATGCATAATGATGCAACAGAGATGAATGTTATCGGTGCAACATCAATCCCTCCCCAACTGAAGTCGCAACCTCCTGCTCACAAATAAAGATTACCTTGTTCATGAAGACCAAACCGCCCACGCTTGATGGATCACCCACTCGAAATGTAGAAATTTGGCCGCATCATAGAAGAGAAGCTCGGCTTTGGTGCAATGTGAAGATAAAGAGAAAGTTCCCTCGCTACTTGCCGCTTAGAAGGAAATGCATTAGTCGGTGGAAGAGTTCCACGCCACCTCTAAGGATGAACATACCATCACTTGGTTAGAGTTTACCACCGCTTTCGCGACTCTTCACGCCATCGGAAGACAATGAAACCACAAGAAGACAAGGAAGAATGGTACCTCCACACCGATACCATACCGGACGTTGTTCTTGAAGTGTAAATCAACCAAACCAATCAAGACCATACATGCATCCGCTGTGGCGAAAAAGGACACACTGCTGATGAACATGCAATTAATTGTTCTAGCTGTGAAGGAAGCGATCACTTCGGAGCACGTCGATCTTAGCTGTACCCTACCAAGATTAAGGCTATGCCAAGAGGAAGCCAACAGATGTCGGTCAAGCGTTGCTTCAGATGCAATGAGCCGGGATACTTTGCCAATAGTTGTCCCAGGAAAAAGGGTGTTATACCTATCCACTTAAACCTTAGTCCTCCACCTACCGAGACACTTGCGCCGGAAAGTGAATTGTGAAGCAGTTCAAGATGAAGCCATGCCGCAAGTGCCAGTATCAGAATGTTGATGGATAATTTGTCCATCGTTAAGACCAAGTTTTTAATAAAGCTTATCATATTGGAAATCAATGCTCGAGATGTTTATGCCTGGAGTTAAATTAGTTACCCATGTGCAAGATAGTTTGGGTCCATGGCAGGAGATGTAATCAGTTAAGAGGAGCTAGAGTGTTCCTGAGATAAAGTTGTGATCAGGTTAACTTTAGTTTGTTGGAGACAGCTAAGGACCGCTTGATCCGTTATGGTTGAGTCAAGGAGGTAGATGTGCCATCACGTCAGAAGAAAGAGTTATCGCGTCTGCTTAATAACTACAAAGGATAATTGTTCCCTTGAAGAGTACTCTAGCCAGTACAGTGCAAGTCAGCAGACACATACCATCACTTCGGTGATAATTAGAGCCTGAGTTCAATGTGGGAGACAATCCAATTGATACAGAGTTTAAGTCAATACTCGAGAATCAAGCCGACAAAGACAATATCAGGTCAACAAAGATGGTACTAGACGAACAAAAATTTTTTTTCAAAGACCTCAAAATTCCAAGCCTCAGTAAGGATGTGATTTTGTGAAGCTACCAATGTACCAGTTGTTAAGGACTGCCAGATTTGTTCTAATCAGTGTCACTGAGTTTAAATAAAGTAGTGCCTGGATTTTCCAAGATATCCACACACAGTGAAGCAGTTACCAAATAACTTGAGTTGCCCAGTTCGAGTAGAATCTTGAGAAGTTCCTTTCATGTGTCTCCATTCAAGAGTTGTCTTTGAGAGTCAACCCAGCTTATAATGTTCAAAGATAACAAAAAAGGGTGTTCAAGCTTTGTTTGGGACTGCAGAGTTGCAAATTCATTCATCCTCAGGTGCAGTTTGTCCAAACCTGTGAGAAGCAGATGATCCAGTATCAACAAGCAAAAGCAAGGATGCTTGTCAGTGAAGTTTCCAAGAGATGTCAGCATAGGTGTGTAATGCCTTTCAAGAATCTCAGCAGAAGAAGTGCCTTCTAGTGTTAGAAAATCAGACCCTATGGGAGTCAGTTGAATTGCAAAAGGATTTTATTACGAAGAGCAGCCTGCAAATTTTGGATGTTATCAAGCGTTTGCTCAGAAGTAACCTTGTCTAGTGTGCAGTTGCTTGGAAGTTCGAGGAAGTCTCAAGAGTTGAGTTCCCCTGATCCTATTTCTATAGTCAGCCTTGAATCTTGGGGACGAGATTTTGTTAAGGGGGGGAGGTTTGTAACATCCCAAAATTTGGGTTTTCAAAAATATTTTGTGAAGTTTAGCTCCCAAAAAAATTCGCGATAATTTTCTCGTTTAATTAAAGCTTAATCTGGAATTTTCTAAAGTCAAAGTAATTTAATTTGACTAATATAAACTTCAATTAAAATAAATTCAGTTTTATTTGGGTTCCTTGTGCTTCTAGGATTTTTTATTTTGTTTTAGAATTATTGAAATTTATTTGGAATTATTCGAATTAATTTAAACTAAGCCTTTTACTTAAAGTAATTAAATATTTCAAAAGAGAAAATAAAGTTATTCTGAAAATATTTTATTTGAGTTCCAAAATTTCCCAAAATATTTTCTAGAATTTTTTCTAGAATTTTTCTGGTATTTTTATTGCCTCAAAAGAATTAATTTGAATTAAGTCCTTTATGGAATTAATTAAAATTTGGAAAAACTTATATAAAGTTTTATTGAAAATATTTTATTTGAGTTCAAAACGTCTCAAAATATTTTATATAATTTTTCTGGAATTTTCCTGATAATGTTTCTATTTTTTCTTGAATTAAATGAATTTCTAGAACTAATTCAATTCGGATTCTGTTTTCCACGTGTCTCCTTCTCGCGGTGCCACGTGTCGACTCCTCGTTCGACCACGTCGCCGAGCCGCCACAGCCCTCCGATTCCGATCCGACGCACCGGAATGCGCCACGTCACCCCGAATTGCGCAGCGCACGCCAACTGCTCGTATAAATGCCTGTGAGGCCGGTTTTTGCGTTTTTCTTGGTTCTTCTTGACCTAGCCGCCACCCCAAACCCTAGTAGACCTCCCATGACCTCTCCCACACGTCCTCACCTCAGATCAACTCACCCAAACCCTAGAAATCCATCCCTCATCCTCCGAAACGCCGCCGCACGTCGGCTAAACTTTGAGGCGCGTCCCCCGTCAACTCATCGACTCTTTTCAAGATCCGTCTTCTCCACGGCCTGCCCTATAGTACCCTCTGTCTTCCATCCAAATTTGGTGCAATTTCATCTATGGGATCAAAAGTTACGGCTGCCCAAAGATCAAATCTTGCCGGAGCCCGTTCTCCCTCGTTTTTGCGAGTTTGACCGTGAAATTTTTATGGTAGGCTCCTCTTGATGTCCCCTACACGGTTCTCACCCTAACTCATGGTTTTGCTGGCGGGATTGGTGCAGAAAAATCAATCTTCCCGATCGATCGCGTTGCGGACGGCTGAAACTTCGTCGCTGCTTCCCGTTGATCCAAAAGGTAAAACTCATATCCGCTCACGCCACTTTGTGCCAAATGATCCCAGATAGCTCTCTGTAAAATTTGGTTAAGTTTCATGCAGTACTTTAATAGTTATGACCGCTTGATCTATTAGCCCGAGAGCCGTTCATCCGCAGCTTTGTGATCAATCCGGTGGGTCGCCGCCAAATCCGCCTATACCGTTGAATTCGTGTCGCCGTGTTCTACGTGGTGCTCACTTCCCCTTTGCTGTTGCATCCTCCGAAATGTTTTTTATTCGTCCGGCCGCCGCCTTTTGCCGCCGCCTTGTATCGTCTTTTGCCGCCAACCATCTTGGATTGTCGTGGCCATGTCACCTGTCCGTAGGTCCATACCCTACTGTTTTGGCCATCCTTGGAGTTCATTTGATCTCCGGTTGCCGCCAAAGCCATAATCTAGTATCTACCCGTCGTCTTTCGGTTTAGTCCTTTGCATCGGTTCGCGTTTTGGTTCGCCATCCTTGATAAACTTTAATCGCAGAGCCAACCCTAGCATTCTACCCTATGCCAAGTGTATCCAACCTGAATCGTTTCGCCTAACCCTAACTTAACCTTTGGTCCAATTTGTCGTTATGCCACGACATGTGTACCCCGATCGCAAATCAAACATGAGCCATGTCATGACCTCGCCGCCCAATCATTGTACCGATGGTCGCCATCCCGTAATCTCAAAAGTGTTTTGTTAACGCTTCATATTCATCG
This sequence comes from Guadua angustifolia, assembly GCA_036346375.1. Classification (NCBI taxonomy): domain Eukaryota; kingdom Viridiplantae; phylum Streptophyta; class Magnoliopsida; order Poales; family Poaceae; genus Guadua; species Guadua angustifolia. Next base: position 626,924 of record JAYEVE010000284.1, on the reverse strand, counting down.
TTAACGTCCACCGTTAACGTTCGCCGTTAACGTTCCACCGTTAACGCTCCACCGTTAACGCTTTGCTCTCATCGTATCGCTGTCATCGCATGGGGGCATGCAAGTGAAGCCCTAACGTGATGTCCTTTCCTTTTCTATCGCCTTATTGTGATCTAGCCATCACGTTGAGTTCAGCCTCGTATTCTTGTCGTAACCACCTCATCGTTGTCGAGTTCCGTCCCCGATGTAAGACCATAGTGGATATCGATCCCATCCGTCCTTGTCTTATCCTTGAAATCTAATCTGCCATTAACCTAGAATTCATTCGTGGTCCTGGTCAATAGACCATTAGCCACATGTTATATTCTTGTGCCAGACCTAGTCTATCAGTCTATCTTCCTTTTGGTTAACTGTGCCGTTTGATCAACGAAAGTCAACCTCAAGCATCTGCTTAGTTCATGGCGATCTAACGTAACTTCGTGGACCCGGTCTATAGATCGAGAGTCCATATGACATCGGCTATCCAATCAAGATAATAACTTCGGAAGAAATATTCTTCGGGATATTATTCCTTCTTTCACAGTTATTAATCTTTCTCTTCAAAGTATTTTAAAAGCCATTCTCTTTTGTCTAATCATCGACCTAATCCATTCAAGTTCCTAATTTCATCTAAGCCGTTGTGCCCAATGCTATTCGTTCTTAATTTGGAGTTTACTTGATTTGCCTTTTGAGTTTTGTTGTATTCGTGTTTGTTTATCGTTAGACGTTGTTTTAAGTCGCTTGAAGGAGCCGAGAATCAAGCAAGCGGAGTATTGAGGATCGAGGATCAAGGATCAAGATAAAGAGTAAAGAATAATAAAATTGCAAGGGCCGAGCAAGTTGTGCTTTGACCATATTGATCCCATTTTAAAATTATTTCGTTTGAAATTATTGCATGCTAGTTTGAAATAAACCGATTTCAATTAATCTGGGATTTGATAATCAACCTACTTGTTATTGCCACCTTGTCGCTATTATTTGTATGCCATGATTCATTTGTCACCCTAGATTGTGGGTTAGTAGTTGGACATTAATAATTTGCCAACATGGGTTAATTAGACCGTATGTAGTGTGCTTAGCCCTCGCCACGAGATTTGTCATGATTTTGGAAAATTAAAGTTAATATTGACTTAATGAGATATGGAACGTGTTTTTGAGAATGTGACATGTGTTATTGAGTTGATGATGGCACGTGGTGCATGGTAAAGGACTGGGGTGGGAAAGTGATTTAGATTGAGGCAAGTGGCAAGATTGTTTCGATGGGTCAAGAGTGGCAATTGGGCGTCGACGGTTTTAGATTGTTTCCGTGGGCCAAGAGTGGCAATTGGGCGGTCGATTTGGTATTATGACATGTTGATGTGATGAACTTTTGGTTAGTCTTGCCTCGGTCAACTAAGGACTTAACCTTGCAAGCCTTTGAACCGAGTCTTTCATACAACCACAAGTTTCGAATGGGACGGACCTAGCCGAGTAAACTGTGAAATCTATTCTTTGGTACTGTCGTGGTGGTGTGGGGCCGGAGGAGCGGGTGAGAACTCACATGGCGCAAGAGGGGCCCTGGTGTGGTAACCAGTCCCTCCAAAGTTGAAACCTTAGCGGCAAGATCGGGTTTAGACGGATCTTTGGAAAGGCTTTGTTATGATCGCTCATTCGCATACTCTTGTATGGCGATTCACTACCGACGTGGTGAGTTGATCATATCTTGTGGGTAAAGTGTATAACCTCTGCAGAGTGTAAAACTATTCAATAGCCGTGCTCACGGTATTGAGCATTGCTCGGGGATTACAGTCAAGGGTTAGATTTTGATAAAACTGAGGTTGGGAATGTGGATAATGTGATATGGAACTTGGTTAAGGATGAGAAATGCTTCACTTGAGAATGATTGTGAAAGTTATTATTGGTATTACTTGTTTTATCGCTTATCTACTATGATTATTTGTGAAAGCCTTTATTGCAAAAGAACCATTCACCATTCCTTTGGAATAAGCCATGCATGTAGTAATAGAACCGCATTACATGCATGCCTTGTTGAGTACGGTTGTGTACTCACCCTTGCTTTAACAAAACATCACCAGCTTGAGGAGAAGTCTTCGTCTTGAAGAAGGAGAAGTTCTGCAAGAAGGCGATTATCTAGGAGTCGAACCTGTCGATGCCCGTGGTATATTGAAGGGTTCACCGACATTCTTCGTTCATTGCTACTTATTTGGAGTTGAAGCCGTCAAGGCCTCACATGTGTAAGGTTGACCTTAAGGTCGCTCAATAGTTTATATTGTATAATTGTGTTACTTTTATTATTCCGCTGTGTATGATTGTGATATTCATCTATGTTGAGACTGTGTGCACTAGCGTGATCCTGGACTAGTGCAGAATACAGAGGGTCCGGATTTGCACATTCGGGTCCCGACTTGTCCCAAAGATCAACAATCGCCGAACGCGAAACGACACCTGCTAATTCTCACCGTGTTATCTAAATCGGGCAAAGGGTTAGCCTCGTGGTTAGGGTTCCGCTTGGGCAAGCCAGACAACGACAAAGAATGGGCTCAAATTTACATCGTTCACGGGTTTTCTCGATTTTCTGAATTAAACTAATTCCAGAAATTAGATTAAATCATTTGAGACATTAAAAATATCAGAAAAATTCTTGAAAAATTCCAGAAAATATTTTAGGACATTTTGAACTCAAATAAAATATTTCCATTCATATTTTGCTAAAACTTTTCATTATTAAATTAATTTCGAAAGAAGAGTTTTATTTCCAAAATACCAATTAATTCCAAATAATTTCCAAAAATTCTCAAAAATTCAAAATAACCATTAAATTCAAATTGAGCCAAATTTTGGGATGTTACATTAACTAATTAAAATTTTGACACACTTGGGAGCACAGTAGGACGGGTATGGTAATTCATTGCATTTACGCTTTCATGTTGTATTTGAATTGTGATACTGAAAGTGGAGTATGTTATTAGTTTGATTTCCTTTACGTGGGGGCTAGAGTTGATATTTCCATTGTGTGCTTGTTGTAGCAATGCCGAGGGGTAGAGGCCGCCCTATTGGTCGTGGTGGCCGTCGAGGCCATGGTCGAGGTGGGCGACACCCATCTCAGGGTGTCGCTGAGTTGGTCGCTGAGGGAAGCGGTTCGCTCAATGCTCCTGCACTTGTTCAGGAGGGTGTCCCTGCAGCGCAGCTAGGGGTTGAGGCTGCCACTTTGGCCCTGCTGCAAGCGTTGCAAAGGGAGGTGCAGGAGTTGTGTCAGCACGTTCAGGCGGCTCCTGCTGCGGTTCCTCCACCTGGAGTAGCTACCGCAGTCGCCCCTTTAGCGCCAGAGGCTAGGATGAGCCTCCGGGAGTGGATGTCCCTCTGTCTGGATACTTTTGATGGAACAGGCACACCGGTCCAATCTGCAGATTGGCTTCGGTATTTGGAGAGGCAGTTCGAGGTCCTAGAGATGACTTCGATCCATAAGGCTCGCTTTGTGGCCTTCCAGTTGAAGGGCCAAGCGGATATCTGGTGGGAGGGGGTTCTTGCTGCGAGGGCTCCCACTCTCGGACTGGTTACGTGGGAGGATTTCATCCACCACTTTCGGGCCAAGTACTACTCGGAGTCCTTCCTTGAGAGGATGGAGCACTCTTTATCCACCCTCTCCCAAGGCAAGAAGTCGGTGGTGGATTATGAGACGGAGTTCAGCAATATCGTCCGTTTCATACCAGCCGTGGCATCGAATGATCGAGAGAAGGCTCGGAGGTTCCGTAGGGGCCTCAACCAGGAGTTCAGGGTGGTCATGGGAGCCACAGTTCCCCGTGACTTCGCATCTGTGGTGGATCAAGCTAAGGGCATGGAGCTTGAATTGGAGCTTTCCAAAGAAAAGTTCCTCTCTGATGGTACAGGAGTTTCTGTAGCTCCTGGTGGTGGGCAGAAGAGAGGTTTTGGTGGGGGAGGTGGGTCCTCCCAACGACCCCCTTCCAAGAAATTCAAGGGGGGACAGGGTTCCTCCTCGGGAACCAAGGCAAAGCACCCTCGGTCATCTTCATCGTCCTCCCAGCGGTTGGCTTCTAGCCCTGTTCTAGGGCAAGGTATGATTTGCTTTAAGTGCAACGGTGGGCATCGCACGGTAGAGTGTGCTTGGACAGGGGAATGCCATCATTGTGGCCATCCCGGCCATATGGGGCGGGTGTGCCGGTCGAATCCCAACAACATCATTAATTGGGAGCCGGTGCCACCCACCCCCACTTAGAGTGCTTCGTCAAGGATCACCCAAATGTTGGTCTGCAGCTCAGCCTCTTTCCATGCCCTTGGCGTGGGCACCACCACTGCTTCAGGCAACCCCACCGCCACACCACCTCGGTTCTTTGTGCCACCTCCAGCTTTGCCACCTCAGAGGGTGTCGGGCTCCCGCCCGGGCGCCACCAGAGTCTATGCCTCGCCGATCACGAGTCACTGGACGCCCGAGATGTGGTGACAGGTACTCTACTTGTGAATTCAGCTGATGCTTTTGTTCTCTTTAATTTAGGAGCATCCTATTCTTTTGTGTCGATCGAGTTTGCTAGAAGGGCTAACTTGGGGTTGCAGTGTATTGCTAAGTCTGTGGTGGTTACTTCTCCTGGTGGTCTTATCTCAAGTTCAATGGTATGCCCGGGTTGCGCTATTACCATTGATGATGAGGATTTCTTTGCTAATCTGATGGTTATCCAGTTGGCCCCGTTCAATGTCATCTTGGGCATGGATTGGCTGCATCAGTACCGTGCCAAAATTTTTTGCTACTAGAAAACAGTTACCTTGCAGGCATCTTCAGGGGTTGAGTTGGTTTTCCAGGGTGGTGTACCATCCAGCTCCCTCTTTGTATTGGCTAGTTTATTTCTTGGCCGTCGTATGTTGAAGTCAGGGGTACTCTTGGCCATGTCAGAAAAATCATCGGCTTCGATAAATATTGAAGAGATTCTTGTAGTGAATGAAATTTATTGATGTGTTCCCAGATGAGCTGCCTGGTTTGCCACCAAAAAAGGATGTGGAGTTCCGGATTGATCTTGTTCCTGGCACGCGACCTATCTCCTTGACACCTTACCGCTTGGCTCGTCCCTTCCAAGAAGAGTTGAAGAATCAGCTGGATGATCTGTAGTCCAAGGGGTTGATCCAGCGCAGTGTGTCACCTTGGGGAGCGCCTGTCCTTTTTGTTGCCAAGAAGGATGGGGGTTGGCGCATGTGCATAGATTATCGTGCTCTTAATTTGGTGACCATCAAGAACAAATATCCTCTGCCTCGCATTGAAGATTTGTTTGACCAATTGAAGGGAGCAAAGGTGTTCTCTAAGATTGATCTTCAGTCGGGTTACAATCAAATTCGTGTGAGGGAACAAGATACTGAGAAAACAGCTTTCTCCACTAGGTATGGGCATTATGAATTTAAGGTTATGTCCTTTGGATTAACCAATGCCCTGCTGTTTTTATGGAGACGGTAAACAATTTGCTACATGAGTATTTTGATGATTTCGTGGTAGTGTTCATCGATGATATTCTAATCTACTCCAAGTCAGAGGAGGAGCATGCTCATCATTTGAGGCTTGCGCTTCGTACGTTGAGGGAGAATCAGTTCTATGCCAGGTTAAAAAAGTGTGAATTTTGGATTTCGAAAGTGGGGTTCCTTGGTCATATCATCAACCAGGAAGGTATTTCTGTTGATCCTAGCAAGATCTCTACAATTGTGGACTGGAAGAGACCTTCTAATGTCAAAGAAGTGCGCAGTTTCCTTGGGTTGGCTGGCTACTACCGTCGCTTTGTTCAAGACTTCTCCCTCATCGCTAAGCCTCTTTCTCAATTGACTAGAAAGGGGTGAAATTCCAATGGTCTACCGATCGTGAACGCAGCTTCGTTACGACCTTGAAGGAAAAGTCAGGATCGCTTACATTCTCACTCTTCCTGAGCCAGGAGAGCGCTTCACCATTTATTCTGATGCTTCTCATGTGGGCCTTGGTTGTGTGCTTATGCAAGGGGGCAAGTTTATTGCTTATGCGTCAAGGCAGCTAAAAATGCATGAGCAGAATTACCCAACCCATGATCTCGAGTTAGCTGTTATGGTCTTTGCTTTGAAGATCTGGAGGCACTACTTGTATGGCGAATCTTGTGACATCTTCACTGACCATAAAAGCCTCAAATACATTTTCACTCAGAAAGATTTGAATTTGAGACAGAGAAGGTGGTTGGAGTTGATAAAAGATTATGATCTCACAATTCAGTATCATCCGGGGAAAGCTAATGTTGTGGCGGATGCTCTTAGCCGCAAGGCGTTACCCCCTGCCCTCGACTGTCTCATAGCTGATTTTGAGCATATGGGAATCTCATATTGCTTTGCTGGCGCCATGCAAGCTGAGACTCAAGTGATTTTGGAGTCTGCAATTCTCGAGCGTATGCGTGAGGCACAATAGCATGACCGAATGCTTCAACAAGTGAGGAAGCGCATTGCTGAGGGCAAGATTGGGGATTTTAGCCTGGATGAGGTTAGCGCTCTGAGGTTTAGAGGCCGCCTTTGTGTGCCTCAAAAGTCTCAAGTTAAGGATGACATTCTGAAGGAAGCTCATAGCACCCTGTATACAGTTCACCCTAGTGAGACTAAAATATATTAGGATTTGAAAAAGTGCTTTTGGTGGAAAAGGATGAGGGTTGACATTGCTCAGTTCGTAGCGTCTTGTGGAATTTGTCAGAAGGTGAAGGCGGAGCATAAGCGTCCCGCTGGGTTGCTTCAACCGTTGGAGGTCCCTGTTTGGCCATGGGATGATATATCCATGGACTTTGTGGTTGGCCTACCTCGTACCCGACGAGGGAAGGATGCTATTTGGGTTATTGTGGATTGTTTCAGCAAGTCTGCTCACTTCATTCCCATTCGCACAACAAACTCAGCAAGCGAATTGGCTCCTATTTATGTGTAGGAAATAGTGAGACTTCATGGTGTACCCAAGACAATCGTTTCTGATCGTGATGCAAAGTTTGTCTCCAAATTCTGGGAGGGTTTGCAGAGTGCTTTGGGCACTCAACTCCATCTTAGCACCACGTTCCACCCGCAAACAGATGGACAATCTGAGCGTACCATTCAGACTTTGGAGGATATGCTTAGGTCTTGTATCTTGGCATGGAAGGGTAGTTGGGAAGATCATTTAGCTCTTGCTGAATTTGCTTATAATAATAGCCATCATGCAAGTATTCGAGCTGCCCCTTATGAAGTGCTTTATGGGCAGAAGTGCCGTTCCCCCCTATGCTGGGATGCCGTGGGGGAAAGGGTAGTCCTTGGCCCAGATTGGGTTCAGCAAACTGTTGAGCGAGTGGCAGAGGTGAGGCAAAACCTTCTTGCAGCATAGAGTAGACAAAAGAGTTATGCTGATGTGAGGAGGCGAGATCTGGAGTTTGAGGTGGGGGACAGTGTGTTGTTGAGGGTGTCTCCAACTAAAGGTGTGGTTCGGTTTGGACCGAAAGGGAAGCTTAGTCCGAGGTACGTTGGGCCATTCCCTATTATCGCCCGAGTAGGGAAGGTGGCCTATCGGTTGGAACTTCCCGAATCGATGCAAGGAGTACACAATGTTTTCCATGTGTCTATGCTGAGGAAGTTTCTGCACGATCCGAATTTGGTTGTCTCGCTTGAGCCTTTGGTGATTGACCAAGATCTCACGTTTGAGTCTCGACCAGTGCGGATTTTGGAAGAATCAGAGCGGGTCTTGAAGAATAGAACGCTGAAGTTTGTCAAGGTTTTGTGGTCCCAACAATCCGAGCGGGAAGCGACTTGGGAACTGGAACCTCACATGCGTGTGAAGTATTCGGAGTTGTTCCTATCAGGTATGTGTTGTAAATTCCTTCTGCGGTCTATTCGTTTTGTTCGTTAGTGTCCGTGGAATTCGGGGTCGAATTTCTTTAAGGGGGGGGGGAGAGTGTAATATTGTGAAGCTTCGCTCCAAAAATTTTTGGGCCTTCTGCCGTGTGATTTGGGGCCGTCCGGCAGGTAATCTCAGACGTCGTTGGCCCATCCGGGAGGGTTAGGGTTAATGGTTTTGGGTTGGGAGGGGTCTTTTTAGAATTTCCCCTCTCCACCCACTTTTCACCTAACCTCCCCTCTCCATTTCAATTGTGTGGCTATCATTGCTCTTCCCAAACTCAGCCTCTACCGATTTTTTCCCCAAGCCAGCAGGCACCTCCCCCATTCTCCTCTGGCCGACTGCATCCAGGGGGGCTGCGCACCTCTCCTTCCTCCCGGCCGGTCGCCTGACTCCTCTCCCTGCCGGTGCCTCCCAGCCAGTCCAGTCCGGCCGAGCTACCTCCCTGCGCCCTTCTTCCTGGTCGGCGTCGCCCTGCCCTCCAGTCCGGCTGAGCCCTTCTTCCTGGCCAGCGTCGCCTTGCCCTCCAGTCCGGCCGAGCTCCCTCCCTGCGCTCCTCTCCTTCAGGCCGGCGCCACCCCTTCCTGCCGCCCCTGCTGCCCAAGGTCAACCCTCCATCCTCCTCCTTCTCCTTGGTGGTAAGTGAGGTGAGGAGTTTAGGGTTGTGATTAGGGGTTCTTTCTCCTGCTTGGGGTCAGCATATATGGTTCTTAGGTTTGGGTCTAGAAGGGAGAAATGCGTTAGTTGGAGGGAAGACCTAATCGGTTTTTGGGCTGTGCAAGGACTGAGTTTGCGGTTGCGATTTGGGTAAGTTTGGGACCTCTCTGATTGGTTGGCTATAGAGAATAACAAAGCTAGTGTTCTTAAGTTTAATTAGAGCTCAAGAAATCGCAAATCGGCCCAACCGTTTGAAAGTTATGGCTGTTTCCGTGAGGGCTGTCCAGTGCGTGTTGAGTGGTCGGTACTCTCTGTTTATCGTCGATCTGGGATCATCTGGTGCGTTGGACAAGTGAATGGCTATGTTATTTATGTAGTTCATTTCCTTGCGGTCGTTTTGAGTGCAAGAACGCGAAAATCCGTTGAGCCAATCAAAAGTTACGCTCTTTAGAAGTGGATGTCCTGGAATTGGGAAATTTCAGCGAGCTCAGTTTTTGCGGTTGAGTTTTAGTTGTGATTTGTAGACCTTCGAGGCATCTCCCGCATGAGTGGTTATGAGGTAGTTGTAGATTAGCCTCTTATGGTTAATTAGAGGTAAAGAACCCCGTTTTATGTTAAACCAATTAGGAATTAAGCTCTTTAGAGCGCTTGCTGTCTAGATTTCTAATCGCCGGGGTTTTGGGTCTTTTGTGCGTTCAGGTGTAGTAGGGATTTGTGTGTATGGTTGTGTGACTTATCTAGAATTTGAAAATTGAGTATGCAAATGTTTTTCCAGGGGGAGTAGCTTCGGGAGAGGCTTCAACTTCTCGCCATCCTCCTCCTCGCGGTTGAAGGCAAGTGTAATGTGATGTACATGTTTTGGTAATGTAAAGATTTAATGTTACTTAGGACCTTACCCACAAGAAAGAAATTATGTTGATGTCTCATTTGTGAACTTGATTAGACTACTATGAATGGCGGTTTATGAAAGTGACATTTATCTATGTGATGCATTCGGTTATGGCTTGCAATAATGTTAGAAATGAATGTAGTTGTGATCTATGTGTGCCCATTTACATTCATGCATTCATATTGGACGAGGCGTCCCATGTTGATGCGGGCCTCAGGGCTCACCCGTAGTGAGCACAAAAGTCCTACCTAGTAGTCCCATTCATCGAGATGAATGGGAGCGAGACAGTAAGAGTAGGCCCCTCCACTGGATAGAAGGGAATGAGAGGGTGCATGCCGACGGGTGTGCACCCGGCAATACCGATATGAGCTAAAAATGGTTGCATTCATGAGCATGCATGATGCATTGCATAATTGTGATTGTGAGTAAAGACCTAATGAGATGAATTGGATGAGGATTTGTGAGTTAAATTCCTTGTATGCTTAAAGTCATGTAGTTCATATGTATATTTGTTACATGTTCACTTTAATTTGTTTTCGCATTACACTTTGCTGAGTGATGAGCTCACACTTGTGTTTGATATTTTATTCTAGGTAACTCCAAGGCGACATTTTGGGAGATGGGCTAGCTCACTTCACTCACGATGACTTCATGTAGCTAGATTAGGATAACATCCTTACTTTTGGTTATAGTAGTGATGGCGATGAACTTGATTTCTTTTGGTTAAGATAAATTGTAAGTAATGGGTGAATGTTTAAGACTATAAAACCTTAGTTGTATGGTGTCTCTTCTAGTGGTCCTTAATGGTGTAGTGCTTGTCTTTTGCGTATGTTATATCCTTATATACTTGCTTAGTTGGTCATGATGATTAGTAGTTGCCATGGCAGTTTATGGTGGTTGCTTGGTTGTGAATGGCTTTGTTATGTTGTCATTATTAATTGATGTCTTTTGTCTGCTGAGTGGATGTCCTAGTTTTAGGGGAAGTGCTACCGAAATTTTTAGTAAGTTCGGCCTCTACTACCTTGTTTAGGTTGTTTTGCTGTCCTTCTTTAGTATTTTGTGGTTGTGGTCAATTGAGAAAGTAACATTCGGGGCACTTGAGGTGCCGCGGTGTTACAACCACATTCGAAACAAGTGATCCCACCACCTCTCTTCCTCTCTCTCACCCTCTTGTAGGCATGACAAAACTTGCGAGCTAAAAGAGTAAGCTCAGTTTCTGAAAACTTGTCCAGTTGGTCATCGCTTAGCTCGCAAAGGGCGGAGAGGGAAAAACCAACAGAAGAATCAAGAGAAGATCTAATGGGATCGGTGACCAAGGCCATCGACTGTAATTTCGTCTTGCGAGAGACGACATCGATCTCATGAGTCTTGAGTTGGGAATAGAGCCCATCAAGAGTCAAGGTCGACAAGTCGGTAGTATCCTTGATGGTGGTCACTTTCATTTCCCAAACACGAAGATCGAGTGCGGTCAAAAAGTGATGAGCATTATCCGAGTCAGGGTATGTGCAACCAACTGCCCGGAAATCGCTAAAAATTTTAATAAATCGACCGAAACACTCGTCAAGACTCTCACCAGCGTGTTGTTCAAACTTGTTGTACTCACGCTTGTATTGATCCTGCCTCATAGTCTTGATTTGGGTAGTGCCCTCATGGTATGCATCGAGGGTCACCCAAATCTCGTGAGCGGATCGCAGGTGAGAGATCCGATCATACTCACTACGGCTGAGTCCCTGTATGAGAATGTTCCTCGCCTTAGCATTTGCCTCAACGCCGCCCATATTGCCGCCGTGGACGTTCTCATCGGCAGAACCTCATATGGGAGCCTCACCTTCGCCATATCAGAAGCCACAGGCGATGATGTATGACTCCATCCGGGACTTCCAAAAAGGAAAATCGACACCACAAAAAATGGGAGGCTTGGTGGAATACTTGTTTGTCGCCATGGCTCTCGAGACCGGTCAAGATCTATGGAAGAGCAAAACAGGCTCGGATACCAATTGAAGGATCGAGATGGCGAACAGAGGGGGGGGTGATTGGTCGCAAACAAATTTTCCCCCAAAATACTTCAACTAAAACCTCGACAAGATCGTTCAAAGGAAATCATGAAAAACCCGAAAAACTAGACAACTATGTGTACCCCTAACTTGCATGGATAAGTACCATAAAATATATAGGGATTTGTGAGTCACAATTCTGGTTGTCTAGTGTCCAAAATAAAGAGGAATCAATCCTACTCTTGCTTTTAGAAAGGAGATCAATTCAAATCACAAAAGCCACTTTCAGAAAAGCAAGAGCAGAATTTCCAGAAGCTGTCCTCAATTTGAACAGGTGGTTGGTAGGTTTCTGCTGCTCAAGAAATTATGATAAATTTTATACCTATGAGAAGATGAGCCATGAAGCACTCCACCAAATTTCACCTCAAAAACCCTTACAGAAAAGTCATCAAAAAACAAAGAACACAGACAGTCAGGAACTTCGAGCAGAAAGTTTGGGGCTCGGTTTTCACCTCATGGCGCCCAAACGGTGCAACCAGTGGACTCCAAAAGTTTTCTATAGATGGATATGAGATTCCTTCATCTTCTTCAATAAGAATCACTCAAAAAGGATTTTTCTATAATTTTATAAAAATCAAACACTAACTGCTACGCGCAGAACAAGTTCTGGACAGAGTTGCAACTTGAAAGAAAAGATGATCTCTACTCAATCCAAGAGTGCAAAAGGGATGTAAAACCAAATGAACAAACTCAAAACATCCAAGATCAGCATTTAGAAGGAGGGGAGGCAAATCTAAATTGCAAGAAAGTAAATTACGAAAAAAGTAAATACGTAAAGTAAATGCTGAATTTAAATTGCGTAAAATAAAGACATAATGTAAATGCGAAATTTAAATTCACAATAATGTAAATAATTTTTTTTGTATTTCTGGTGGGAAGGTTTACAAAGCCTCACTTCATGTGGGCAAAGCTCAAAGGAGCAACTCAAACCTTCAAAGGGAGGAGGCCACCCCTCCACCCTTATTTATACAACTCTTGGGTCACCTACCACCCTTGGATGAGTCCCTCAACCCTAGGACACTCATCTAAGAGCTAGGATTAACCCACTCACACAGTCATGCAAGGGCTAACCCAAAACCCATACACATAACGGGTTTTCTTGCACGGTTTTCAAAGCATACACCTATCAACTAGACCGCAATCCAACGGCCCTCATTGATCCACGTGGCATCTAGCTTGCATCATCTCCTTTCTTTGTCTTCTTGGCTTGCTCGGACTCCGTCTCCGATCATCTTCTGGCGATCTCCCGACTGTCTAGACCTCTGACGCTCCTCGCCTAGTCCCGGTCATCCTCCGCCTCACCATGACCTAGCACCATCGCCCTGCAACCATCAAAGACAAGGAAAAACCTTTCACATAGCAATGCCCACAAATATATTCAATGATTATCACAAAATCATTAACCATTCATAATTTCTCTCAACGGTCCGATGCTACCGCCCCCAGGCCAGTAGTACTAGGAAAAGCAACCAACACTCAAATTGCTTCAAAACGAAAGTTTAATTCAAATCAAACTCAATTTCAAATCAAACCAAGCTCAAATCTCATCAATTACTCATCACACACAAGGATAGACCTCCACATGGTCTTTCATGTTCATCAGACGTCTAAGCCTGCAATTTGATCTTCTTATTAGTCATCTGATCCTACAATGTTTTGGGAACCACAATCAACTAATACTTTACCTCGCCTACGTTAGTGATGTCAGGTTGGTCCATGGCAATGATGCTAGGTTGCTCCATGTCAGTATCCTGTAAGTTCAAGTAGTACGTTGGGCTATGGTTCGGGCTACCCATTCCTCCTTCGTCCATATTTAAGGGCCCAACTCCCTCCGGCACTTGTCCCTGATCAGAGGCCATTCCTAGAAAGTTTATAAGAAATTTCAAATTAACAAAGTCATAAGAAGAATGTTGATACAACATATACATATCTTTCTACATCTTCACTACAACTAACCTAGTTTATTGATCGAGAAAGTTTGTCAATTCATCTTTCTACATCTGCACTGCATTTTTTCCACTTCATCACATCGTGCAGAGTACTAACCAAACATGGAGGCAGAGCTAAGGGCGTGAAGCGAGTCAATGGATCCCAATGATATCTACTTAACATGCAGGTGTAATATTATATATTTTTTGTCTATATCGATCAAAGCACATGCATTCAACTAGTATCTATAGAGTTGTCTAGGCATAGAATATGATGGATCTCCTCTTTTCCTACGTTATCCTAACCTCCACCCTTGTTGCGCTGTAGCCTCGTTGTACCGACGATACCAACACATTAATCAGAAAAAGATAAAATCTTGGCGAGTGCAAGATCAAGATGCAAAGGATCCAAGGCATTACTAATGTATAATTAAGTTGTGTTAAGAGTTAACATCTCAAAATTTCCACATATACTACGTAAATAACATTGAACTATCTATTGTAGGTATCCAAAATGTCACGCAACTAAAGTCCTAATCATCTGAATACATAGTAGACACTAACGAGAATAAGAAATACATTTTCCTTTTTCATCAAGTTCACACAACGTATATTATACAAAACATTGTGATGACCAGATAAGAAAGTAGGTTCCTTTCCGATTAACAAACTACTTCTAAAAATTGACAAATCGCAAGCAACCATAGTTACTACAGCATGCTTTGATTAACTAGATTCCAATAACCAGATATCATTAGCAGACAAATCAAGTTCGGAGTAATCAGATTTTGCAAGTACTACTACTGATGTGAACTAACTAAAGTGGCATCAACTATTTTTGTTTGCAGAAAAAATTTAAATAGCCAATCTCCATAACAAGCTTCAATACACAAATCAAGCTTCAATACTGCAGTCGTCATTTGTGCGCGACAAGGACTAGCTTCGACCGGCATGGTCGGCAGTGAGCGGTTACAAAGACCAGGGAGAGGATTGGTCGGCCATTTCGGGGAGGTCACATAAGCGGAAAATGGCGGGGAGGTCAAGGCCCAAGGCAACGGTGGGGAGGCGATGGCGGGGAGGTCGAGGCCCAAGGCGACGGTGGGGAGGCAACGGCGGTGAGGTACAAAGGCGGGGAGGTCGAGCTCTGAGGCGATGGCGGGGAGGTCAAACTCCGAGGCGATGACGGCTAGGTTAGAGACTTAGAGCATAATTGAGAGGTGGGGCGCAGCTTTCGAATTTATAGGGTAGACTATCACTGCTGGCTCAATACAACAACCGGCAGTGATAGTCTATCATTGTCGGGCTAGAAAGAGAGCCAGCAGTGATAGTGGCCTTATCCTGCCGGCCCTCTCCACAAACCAACAGTAATACTAGAGTATTACTGCCGGGTGGAACTCAAGCCGATAGTGATAGTGCTTATCACTGCCGGTTACGTCTCTGGACAATTAAGTGAAATTTCTAATTTATTTCATTTCAGAGGCTTAGTGATTTGGGATTTTTGACGCCCTATCAAATTTTATCCAAATTTTTTCAAAATTTTTGGAGGCATACTGCAGGACATCTACTATTTTATATAAATATTTTCCCCTAATTTTGGCCAAGTTCTAAAATTCTAAAAATCCAAATTGCGCACTATTTTAATAGTTTTAATATTTTGAAGCTGCCAAAGAACAGAGAAAATCTGCTGAAAGAACAAATAGAACTAGTTCCGAGCATAACCTCAATTTTCATTACTCCATATAATACATTAATTGTTACATATGAGAAAATAAACATGTTATCCATATAAAAGAAAGCATATATTTAATTAGTACAACTAAGCTACGATTCAACCTTCATTATGATCGCGGCGTATGTATGTAGCTTCCTCACTCTCTTCTATGAGACTTAGGTCAACGTCCTCTCCGAAAGGAGGAAGCTAATCGAATTGGTTGTACTCTTCCTCATCGACAACAATCTTAATTCTGACAATCCATTTTTTCCTTGAATAACCACGTGGTGCTCCTTGTTAGCCAGGTCAATTACAAAGAAGATTTATGTAACAGAATTAGCAAGTACAAATGGTTCTTCTCTATATCCAACGAGTTTGAGGTCCACGGTAGCGATACTGTACTTGTCGATGTTCACGCCCCTAGAAATCTGACCCATTGGCACCGAAAGAGAGGGACCTTCAAAGGTCCATAGTCAAGCTCCCAAATCTCTTCTATGAATCCGTAGTAGATTTGCCTATTTCCATTGCTGTCATAAGCTTCTATACGGATACCGCTGTTTTAGTTGGTGCTATTTTTATCTTGTGCTCTTGTATAAAATGTAAAACCATTTATGTTGTAACCATGGAATGTCCGAATTGTGGTTGACGGTCCCTGAGCCAACACTTTCAACTGAGCGCACTCTGTCTCCGCATGCATCATGTGTCTACGTAACCAATCACCGAAGTTATCTCTATGCTCTCTCGCGATCCAAACCTCTGACTTCCTGGGTTTGTTCTGGATAGCATGCTCTTGTGTATGTTGACATACGGGGCCACTACAACTGATTGTACCAAAACTACAAAATGTGCTTGTGTGAATGAAGCTAGATTGCTAGTACGGAGTGATTTCTCACCTAGTGTCATTTTCCTCTATAGCCTCCCTTAATGCCTCCAACTGATGCGAACCTAGAATCGAGAACGAGTCTTGGAATGCCGAAGTCTCCCAAATAGGCACTCATATCATCGTCATCAAGGATATTAGTTGGCTTCAAATCACAACGGACAATTGGCCTTTCACAATATCATGGTGTAAATAGGCCAACACATCGGCTATGTCAACAGCTATGCTTATTCTTTGAGCTAAGCTCAACCATTTTGAAGGAAAACCAGCAAAATTTTTATGCAACCATGTGTCTCGATTCCAGATAGGCATCAATTTGTAAATTAGAGCATTCAAACTATTACCACTATTGTCTATCCTTGAACATGCAGTTAGGACAGGAAGAAGATTCCGATGTCGAATGCCTCTCAAAACCTCACATTCTGATACAAAACTTTTGTATGCACATCGCATCTCAAGGTCAAAGACCTTAATAGCCACTTGTATTTTATCTTATCTTCCCTCCGTACACTGAACCATAGCTTTTCCTCTCCCAATTAGGTTTGATTCTGAGAAATTCCCTGTAGCTCGAGCTAGATCCATGTATGTAACTCTAGGGAATTTCTTACCAAAAGAAAGCAACTATAAGTATGTTGTTCTTGACGTCTTCTTCCCAAGGGTTATAGTGTAAATCAACATTATGAGTGACATGAAGCCAAATAAATCAACTCTTCCTACTCTTCGAGAAACAGCATGGCATGAAGGCATATGCAAATCCATAGTTCCTCCGCATAGTCCTGAATTTCCATCAAGTGAAACAACTGTAGCATTATTGAATATACCACTTCTAGGTATTTCACCTTGGAAAATATTGTAAGATAGGTCTAGTCTTGTGAGATAATTTAGATCATTTATAGAAGCTGGCAAGGGCCCCGACAAATTGTTGTGGGAAAGAATGAGCAGGCTCAATGCCTGTAGTTTGCTGAAGGTGGTCGGAATGTTTCCTGTAAGAAAATTTTGGTCCATTTGAATGCTCAATAACTATTGGCATTGGCCCAAGATTTAAGGAATTTCCCCACTAAATGTGTTCGGTGAAAGATTTAGTGTGGTGAGTTGTATAAGGTTACCAAACTCCACAGGTATGCTACCATGAAATTGTTGTAGCTATGATCCAGTGAAATGAGTTGTTTGAGGTTACCAAACTCAAGAGGTATGCTCCCTTGGAGATTGTTATAGCTAAGGTCCAACGCCAACATTCATTGAAGGTTGCTCAAGCTGCATGGTATGAGACCTGAGAAATTATTTTTTGCTAGAAGGACCTATACCAGCTGTGTAATATTACCAATGGAGGGTGGAACTGTCCCGATGAAGTTGTTCGCTTGGAGACATAAACTTTGTAGCTCAATCAGTTTCCCGATCCACTCTTCAATTGTACCATTAAGATTGTTGAAATCAAGTGCATTGGTATTTTGCCATTGCTGCCATGCGGAAAGACCTCCTAAGGCATGCTACCATGGAGATTGTTGTAGCTGAGATCCAACTTGGAAAGACGTCGAAGGTTTCCCAAGTTAGGTGGTATGAAACCCTCGAAGTTATTCTCCTCTAGATGGACGGATGCCAGCCGTGTAAGATTGCCAATGGAGGGTGAAATTGTCCCAATGAAGTTGTTCTCATTGAGATATAAACCTTGTAGCTTTATCAGTTTCCCGATCCACCCTTCAATTGTACCACTAAGATTGTTGGAATCAAGTCCAAGTTGGATTAAGTTATGAAGTCTTCCTATGCTTGGGGGAACTATTCCAGATAGGTTGTTTCCACCCATTAGTAGATATGTAAGACTAGTGGACAGGTTACTAATCGAATTTGGTATGGCTCCATGTAGCCGATTATCAGATAATGAAAGCACCATTAGGAGACTACAATTTGCGAGCGCATCGAAGAATCCCCAGCCATCACAGTCCCTAGCTTCAAGCTTATTTTGCCCAAGGTTTAGCAAAGTCAATCCTGAAAGCTTTCCAAAAGTGCTTGGGATTTGGCCAATGAAATTATTAGATACTAGATCTATTCTTTCTAGACCCGAAGCATTGCCTAGGGAAGCTGGAATTTGACCATCGAACGTGTTGTACCCCAAGGCTAGAATTTGGAGATTAGGGAGGGCATCGCCAATGTTGGATGGCAATGCGTTGCCTAGCATATTGGACGTCAAGGATAATTGATGAAGCGAAGACATATTAGAGAGAGTTTGTGGGATTCCACCTGATAGACTATTTTCGGCGAGGTTCAAAGTCGATATGTTTGGCATATGCCAAAACTCGTTAGGAATTTGTCCGCTGAGTTGATTTTCTGAAAGTTCAACTATTTCTAAAGTGGTGATATTTCCGAGGGCAGGTGGAACGATCCCAGTGAGATTATTTCTAAAAAAACTAAAACCTACTAGCTTGGCAAGAGTGCCTATGCTAGGAGGAATCACACCAGTTAGCTGGTTTTTAGAGAGTTGTAAATATTTTAAATTAGAACAATTTGTAAGTGCATTGGGAATAACTCCCTGTAGAAAGTTGATTTGAAGAAAAAGGACCTCCAAGTGTTGGTGATTGCTAAGAAGAGGTATAGGGCCAAGCAAGCTGTTGTTGGAGAGGTCAAGCTTATTAAGGAATGTTAGGTTTCCAAGAGATGAGCTAATTTGGCCTGACAAGCTTTGGCCGGAGAGGTTGAGCTACATGATGCGCCACGGTTTTGTCAAGCTACAGTAAACACCGTTCCACCTACAAAAGTGGATGCTGGTATTCCAAGTGCTCAAGGCTCCTTTTGGATCGCTGGTGATGCCTTTCTTGAAGTCTTGTAGTGAGTGCATATCTATATTGTTCTCATGGACGGTTGAGCAATGGACGTTGCCAACTCCATAACACAGCAGCAGCAATGGTAATAGTATAAGCATAGCGAGTTTTGCCGGTTGTTTGGCACATATAAGACTCATGCTACCTGTAAAAATATAAGACCATAAACATTATGGTACATTCGGCAAATTATGCACACCACAGGGCTACGTTGTCCCCATGCTGTGACCAGCTAGGGTAAGCTTACAATCCATTCAAATTCACCTGCAATCCATGCAATATATGTTCTACTAACAAGCAGCAATAGTAAGTTATATAATGCAGGAAGGGTAAACTTTGTCAAAGTTAAAGACATTTTTGATTCTTAGAAATTTCATAGAAAATATTTTAATTCCCCTAGGAAACAGAAAAAATTCTCAGGAATCAAAGAGAGCCTAACATATCAACCCCAGCATTAAATAATGCAATCCTGAGGGCAAGTAACAAGCCAAAAGATTAGTCTAAGTACGATCGAGGAGGAGAGAGAATAAGGCACCTCTGCCAATCCGGAGCGCACAACGGCAGGCCTTTTCTGCTTGGTTTCGCCGGGTGGTGGTTTGTGAACTGTGAACTTTGAGCTGGATGCTCAGCTGGCTCAGGCCCAGGGGGGTTTAAAAACGGTTTTACAGCGTCCTCACAGCCACACAATCGGACTCTCGCCTTATCTTAGCTTGAGCGCTGCTTACAGCGTAGACCTTGACCCTGAGTCCTTCAAACTTAACGCTGCTAGTACTACTATTCATCTCCTCACCCACCGCTGCTGTCCCCGTTTGAGCTGGACAAGATTGTTGCGGTGTGTCCAGCCTCAAATCCCAGAGCACTACTGCTTGTCCGCCTCTGATAGTTTTCAGCCAGAACTGGACAGAGATTTTTCCGCACTGATGTGCGACCTGTCTCGGGTGGCTTCGATGCTGACAAACTTCCACACATGGATGCTGGGTTTACCGGTTCAAGATTCTCGTTTTTCCAGCTGCGTTTTGGTCGTGCTTCCAGAATGTGTCGTGGGCATGGTTCGTTCATTGATTTTCTTTGACAGATTAGCGGGTCAAGTAAACTTGTACGTATTCGATTTGGACAAGCATACTATGTACAATGCCGTGCTTCCCACGATTGTGCCGATGGGTGAAAAAAAAAATCCATGTTTAATTGGATATTTGCCACTCTTCAATTTGGAAATTGGATGCCATGTTCATGATATTTGTACATGGCATCCAATTTCCAAATTGAAGAGTGACAAATATCCAAATCTCCCATCCACCAAATTTTTTAATGTGGGTCAATATCATTTGAATTGGACAAATATCTAGCAAGAACAACCAATTTGGTGAAAGGAACAATTTTGTTTTTGCCCCTGAAAATGCGTGCAATATCGTTTCTGCCAGTGAAAATCTATTCATTTTATTTTTTATCATCCCTCTGTCAGCAGTGTGTATTTTGTTTTTCCCACTCCGTCCAATTTTTCATCAAAGTCAAATGTTGTTTGATCGTTAAGAAATATGAAAAAAGAATCAGAAAATTAGAAAATGTTGTTTGATTCGTCATTGGCTGGCACGAAAGATGGCGACGACATATCTTGGACGTCTTCAGAAGCAACCACAAAGATAAACTATGGACGAGAGTTGCTTTAAGGAAAGAGGAATTTGTTTTACAAACCAAAATGAAAGTAGGGGTAAGAATAAGAATCTTAGGAATGAGGAAAGAATAGCAACAACTATATTTTGCAAATATAGTAACTTTTGAAAATAGTATTTTGAATTAGTTTTGTTCTAATGCTAACGACCATTCTAGGGTTTATCTCAGTAGTCAAGACGACTCGATACCAACTAGAGGACCCCCATTTTTACATAAAATGTAAAAATGAAAATCTCATGTGCACACAAGATTAGTCCCCTGATCAAGAGCTAGTATGCACATTTACAACAATTGATATCACATCCATACTCTTTATTGCAAATAATAAAGGTAATATACACAATACGATCTTACAATTTAGAGAAATGCAGCGAAAGAATTAAAGTCTTGTAGTATGCCCATCCAACCTTCAGTAATCGATCGTGAGACCCGCTCGGATGAACAGAACCTCCATGTGATTATTGTGTTATTCCTGGATCAAGAGCTAGCACTCACATATTTACAACAATTGGAATCACAACCACACCACAAATAATTACAGCGAAACTAATATATAAAGAGAAGCTTACAAATAAAGAGATTAGCAAAGAAGAAGCAATATCTTGTAGTTTGCCCATCCGACCAAGCAGTAACCGACAAGGCATAAACTCCAGATAGAACACGTCGAAGAAGATCCCAAGAACTCGCGACGAAGAAGAGACTAAGTTGCGCTTAACTCATCTACCTACAATATAATTAAGCAAGGGTGAGTACTTTACGACTCAAGAAGACTTGAGCAAAACCTATAATATATGCAAAGCCATTTCAAAGGAGGCTACTACAGTTAATTTGCATAAAGCGAATTTGAATTTGTAAATCAAGTTATTTGCAAATGGAATTTATAAGAGCAAGTTTAATTGATAACAAGTAAGTAAAGCATAATAACACTCACAGTCCTCCATGACGTGAGCAACGAACATTCCACATCCTGGAATCCCTAACTGTCGGCCCTTCGACATAAAACACAGTTGCAAAAGAAAGGATACCAACCCTTTTTAAAATAATAAAACATCTAACATTGGAATGACATCACCAAGTGCCCATGACCGCGGGCGCGGCTAATTAATTAGATTTAAACTCTGCAGAGGTGTACAACTTTACCCACAAGTCATGGTCTTTCGACCATACATAGCCGTTACATTACCTAGACATGGCTTTGATCCAGCCCGGGACGTTAATCCCCTGCCGTAGAACTAGAAACACACACCCAAGCCGTGGATCCACTTTCACACACCCAACCCAATGTTTCTAAACACGGCAGGGCATACACCGTTGCATGGGTGGAAACCCGTCCAGGCAGACCAAACCGGAATGCCTGTGCTAAGCTCCCGCCTACCAATGAACAAAGCCATGTCTAAATACGTAACAAGCTATGGCTACCCCATAAATAGCTCTCGTGGTTGCACGGAAATCTTGGATCAATAGCGTCCCATTGCTCGATCCTTAATCCGACACGGGCGATACTCCACCCTACATTACGTGCAATTCCTGTCGCACATCCGGCTATTGCCAATAATCGCCCGCATCAACACATAGTTTTCTTTTGGGTTTTTAATTAAAGTACCCGCAACCAACAGTGCCATTTTCAATGTTTTCAGGAAACAAATATTGATTTGATCATGTACATTGCCGATTCTAAAGCATGGCTAAGTAGGTTAATATGATCGTATATACCCAAGATGACATTAAGAGATGTCTAGCCCTATTCTGTGGTTATCAAGGTTCACATGTTCATAATCATCAAAGGAGATTCACGAGACAATAGGTATAACTACCAAATCCACAAGATAGCAATTTACATAAAGTAATCGCATGCATAAAACAATTTGATGCACAAAAGGAATATAACATACTGGGATCAATATGGTCAAAGGGTGCTTGCCTTGCTTAATAGACGCTTACGACGAAGACGAGGATTGCGGCTGACGACGACGACGGAAACAACAACGCCGGGTTCTACACGTCGAACAACGGAAAATACAGCAAAATACTAACTTCAATAAGGGCAAAAAGAAAGTAGACAGAAAGAACAAATAAAACTCTTCACAAGAAACAGGGATTGCTCTTTTATGAATTTATTAATCTTATTTTACGAATTCAAGATGCAAAGATTGTTTGGATTGATAGAATTAATCATTAGTTGCAAGCTTTCATTGATTTACTATTCACAATATGAGTTCTGTCAATCTTTATCACTTACGGGTTTTGCTCTATTAGGATTCAGATTCAAAGCAAGGTGAAATAAGAATATTTTCTTAGATTGCTGCAGATTATAACTTAAAGATCATTTGTAAGCTATTATTTACTAATTTCAGATTTAGATAAGCTGCTTTGCAAGTTATTGAAAAGGCTTAAATGATCATATTAGAGTATGAATGATTTGTTCTTTATCTTTAATTGATTTCGCTTAGACTTAGCTTTACGCAAGTTGAATCTATTGATTTAGGCTGCTGATAACATTTCCATGACATTTGAGAAGGTCTTGGTGATACAATTATCTAATATATAGATTTCTTCATTCTTACCGATTCATATTATTAAGTTCAGAAAACTTAGCACTTACGGTTGTTTGGCTATTTGGATTAGTATGCAAAACATGATGAAATATGGTTATTTCTTCATACTAAGATGATTTATACTTTGCATAACAATCCTAAGCTAATTCCATAAATTTTAGGCTTTGGCTGATACATTATACTCATTGATTAAAATGCTAATATGGTATCAAGGTTTACATTACACGAAATCGAATTGAGAACGTATAGTTAACAATTATCACTTATGGTTATTTGACCTACATGATTAATATGCAAACCTCAGCAAAATGAGATTATTTTTTCCTAGCAGGGCAGTATATACTTTGTGAAAGACCATGTGGAGGTCTATCCTTGTGTGTGATGAGTAATTGACAAGAGTTGAGCTTGGTTTGACTTGAAATTGAGTTTGATTTGAAATGGATTTCGATTTGAAGCAATTTGAGTATTGGTTGCTTTTCCTAGGGCTACCCGTTTGGGGCGGTAGCATTGGACCGTTGAGCGTAATTAAGATTGATTAATGATTTTGAGATAATCATTGAATATCTTTGTGGGCATTGCTATGTGAAAGGTTTTTCCTTGTCTTTGATGGTTGCAGAGCGGCGGTGCTAGGTCATGGTGAGGCGGAGGATGACCGGACTAGGCGAGGAGCGCTGAGGTCCAGATTTGTCGGAGATCGCGGAAGATGACCGAGACGGAGTCCCGCAAGCCAAGAAGATAAGGAAAGGAGATGATGCTAGCTAGATGTCGCGTGGATCAATGAGGGCCGTCGGATTGCGGTCTAGTTGATAGGTTAGCGGGTCTAGGTAGTATGCTTTGAAAACTGCAAGAAAACCCGTATGTGTGTGGGTTTTGGGTTAGCCTTGCATGGCTGTGTGAGTGGGTTAATCCTAGCCCTTAGATGAGTGTCCTAGGTTGAGGGACTCATCTAAGGGTGGTAGGTGACCCAAGAGTTGTATAAATAGGGGTGGAGGGTGGCCTCCTCCTTGAAGGTTTGAGTTGCTCCTTTGAGCTTTGCCCACATGAAGTGAGGCTTTGTAAACCTTCCCACTAGAAATACAAAGAAATTTCTTTGCATCATTGTGAATTTAAATTCCGCATTTATATTATGTCTTTACTTTACGCAATTTAAATTCAGCATTTACGTTACGCATTTACTTTTCCGCAATTTACATTCATGCAATTTGGATTTGCCTCCCCTCCTTCTAAATGCTGATCTTGGATGTTTTGAGTGTGTTAATATAGTTTTACATCTCTTTTGCACTCTTTGATTGAGTAGAGATCATCTTTTCTTTCAAGTTTCAGTTCTGTCCAGAACTTGTTTTTCGCGCAGCAGTTAGTCTTTGATTTTTTGAAAAATCTAGAAAAATCCTTTTTGCATCATTCTTGTTGGAGACTGTGCGGGACTCCTATATCCATCTGTAGAAAAACTTTTAAGTTCACTGGTTTCATATTTTGGGTGCCATGAGGTGAAAACCGAGCCCCAAATTTTCTGGTCGAATTTCCTGACTGTCTGTGTTCATAGATTTATGATGATTTTTATACATGGTTTTTTGATCTGAAATTTGGTGGAGAGCTTCACGACTCATCTGCTCATAGGGAGAAAATTTCTCATAATTTTGTGAGCAGCAGAATCCCACCAACCTCCTGTTCAAATTAAAGACAGATTCTGGAAATATCTGCTTTTGCTTTTCTAAAAGAGGCTTTTGTGTCTTGGCTTGATCTCTTTTAGAAAAGAAGTATTTGAATTATTTCCTCTCCTTTTTGGACACTTGACAACCAGGATTGTGATTGAAAATCCTCACATATTTTATGGATCACATCCATGTAAGCTAGGGATGCACATAGTTGTCTAGTCGTTCGGTTTTTATGGGTTTTCACGATTTCCTTTGCGCGATCTTTTCACGGTTTTAGTTGGAGTATTTTGGGGGAAAATTTAATTGCGACCATTCACCCCCCCTCTGTTCGCCATCTCGATCCTTCAATTGGTATCAGAGCCGATTTTGCTCTTCCATAGATCTTGACCGGTCTCGAGAGCCATGGCGACAGACAAGTATTCCACCAAGCCTCCAATTTTTTCTGGTATTGATTTTCCTTTTTGGAAATCCCGGATGGAGTCATACATCACTGCCCAGGGCTTCCTGATATGGCAGAAGGTGAAGCTCCCATATGAGGTTCCTGTCGATGAGAACGTCACGGCCGGCAATATGGCTGACGTTGAGGCAAATGCTAAGGCGAGGAACATTCTCATACAGGGACTCAGCCGCAGTGAGTATGATCGGATTTCTCACCTTCGCTTCCCACGAGATTTGGGTAACCTCGATGCTTACCATGAGGGCACTACTCAAATCAAGACGTGAGGCAGATCGATTCAAGCCGAGTACAACAAATTTGAACAACGCTACCGGTGAGAGTCTCGATGAGTGCTTTGGTCGGTTTACTAAGATCTTGAGCGACCTCCGAGCGATCGGTTGTATATACTCGACTCGGACAATGCTCGCATTTCTTGACCGCTTTTCGACCTTCGGGTTTGGGAGATGAAGGTGACCACCATCAAGGACACCATCGATTTGTCGACTCGACTCTTGACGGGCTTTATTCCGCCACAAGACTCATGAGATTGATGTCGTCTCGAAGACGAAATCTCGATCGATGGCTTTGGTCACCGATCCCATTGGGTCCTCTTCGGATTTTCTCTTGACTTTGTTCGGTTTTTCTCTCTCGCTCTTTGCGGCGTAGCGATGAAATTTCGGAACAATTTCCGGAAAATGAGCTTGCTCTTGTCGCTCAAAATTTTCCAATATTTACAAGAGAGTGAGAGAGAGGAAGAGAGGTGGCATGATCACCGCTTGAGTGTGGTGGCCCCAACCACATTCGAGCTTAACTGCCCTAAGCCGAGAAGGGCAAGAACGACGTCGGCGGTTTGGGCAAAATGACTACACCGACAAGAACCGCAACAAGAAGCCTCCAGTTCGTGAACCGACGACGAGAAGAAGTACCGCAACTTCTCCAAGAACAAGAAGCTCTTCCACGCGTCCTCGCCGCCTCGACGACATCAACCTCTCCGACACGGAGACATGGAGCGACAAGGCGAGGATGATCCGCAAGAGAAGAAAGGCGGCGACGACTTCTCCAAGATGTGCTTCATGGCAAAGCGCCATTGAAGTGAGCGACTCCGATTTGTCAAATGACACGGATGAGGTACCCACCTCGACGAGTTAAATGATGCCTTCAGAATTAGGCAAGTTTCATGCTAAGGCTAGGTCGAGGTGTTCTCGAGTTAGAGAAGGAGGTAGACCGCTTTGTCTCGGAGTTAGCTTCACTTAAATCATGTTCCTCCCGAGACTCGACAATTGTACACTCTGTGATGCTTTGCTTGTGGAGCCGGAGAACCTAAGGACTTTGCATGATAGTGTGCTTGTTGATCTTGAGAGTCTTAGGTCGAAGGATGCTAGCACATGTTCTATTGATCCTATTCCTATTGATGCTAGTTTTCTTTATACTCACACAACTGCATCTTGTGAAAATTGCCCAAAGCTACTTGTTGAAATTGATGCCATGAGTTGTCACCTTAGGAAGCTTTCTACTAGAAATGATGAATTTGAATTGCATGCTTCTAAGGACCCAACGGCTCATGTGGTCAGAAGCAACTAAAACTTGATAATGAAGCTTTGAATGTCAAGTGTGAACAACTTGCTAAGGATTTACTAGTTAAATCACAAACCTGGTTGCTTGTCGTGTGTGTTGGGGTTAAGGATGACGTGGATATGGTCCACGCAGAGATTAGGAAGAAGTTAGAGGCCTGTGTTGGTAGAATTAGAGATGCTTCTTGTGCTTCTGTGAGACTCTCAAATTTGAGGCAGCCGGTGTATAGGGAAAAATATGCACGCTTGCTCGATCCTCTTCTTCGGCTCTTCTTCTACTCCTTCCCTTGCTCTTCATGTGCCTCACTTTTCCGAGAGTGTCAAGATCTTATGAGCACTCTCGAGAAATTTGTTGGAGGCAAGAAGAAGCTCAATCTCATTCTAGACCACCCAAGATTAGCAGATTCAATCAAGGTCTAGGATTTGATTACTTGGAGCACGCTTAGGACTCATCCTCCTACCATTGTGCGTGGTTCCAAGAGTGGAGAGATAGTGGTTGCTCCCTGTGTTGAGCACCATTGTGTTTAGGTCTCTGGTGTGGTCCACGGGACTTGACGTAAGGATGCTTCTCTTGTTGCTTCGCCTCTAACAAGGCAAAATACACATGCACCTTCAGAAGAAGGATGGTCACCTAGTAGATTTACGCTTGGCGCGCCAAGATCACTCGGCGTGGCGTGTTGATGCTCTTAGGGGTATTCAGGTCATCCCGGACTCTGAGTGCTCCTAAGGCACGACCGCTTCTAAACGAGTTAGAGAGTCGCTGTTTTTGGCGGCGTCAGACTCGGTTTTCATGTTTGTTCATCGAGTTTTAGTCCCGAGTTGCTCGTGGTCGATCTTTTCCGCCGTCCTCTTGATATTCCTCGCTTTTCCCATCGAGGTAGATATCGCGGCGTGAGCGTTCGGGTAGGAGATTTAGGCACTCGTTGGGATGGTCCGGCCTTTGCACCACGGCGAGCCAAACCAAAGGATGTACTCCTAGATCTTCCATTACACCGCTTCTTCCGATCTTCTTAGAGTTGGCGTCGAGAGACACTAGAGTCCATCTTCTTCTTTTGTGGTGGTACTTTGAGGCGTCGTGTAATTCAAGATTGGGTTCCCAAGTCTTCACTTTATCCCAAGATCGAGTCTTCTCTTCGACTTGATCGGGTTCGCTCGGATGGGGAAGGAGATGTTTGGATTGTTGACTCGGTTGTTCTCGCCATATGACCGGAGATTCTCGTTGGTTCTCTTCCTAGTCCGAGCCCCGTTGATGAGTTGATCACTTTTGGGGATGCTTCTTCGTAGAGTCATTGCTAAAGGTACCGCTGCATTAATGAAAATTTTATTCTTAAGGACGTTGCCTTAGTGAGTAAGTCGCAATATAATTTGCTTTCGCTTCTCGACTTATCGATGACTCTTTCGAGGTAAGCTTTAAGAGCAATGCTTGTAGAATCCTCGATTCATCGGAGGATTAGTTTTGGGATTTCTAGATTTGGGAGAGTCTTTCGTGCTGATTTTTCTGCTTTCTTCCGGAGACTTTCTTCGGTGTTTGATTGCTTCGAGTCCCGTGATCTCTCCTTCGGCATAGGAGACTTGGTCACATTGGTTTTGATCATTTGACCAGAGTTAGCGGCGCGATCTTATTCGTGGTTTGCCCAAACTCAAGATGGTCAAAGACTTAGTTTGCTCTCCCTGCCGACATGGCAAGATGGTTCTCGCTTCTCATCCTCCGATCCACCGTAGTGATGGTGATGCACCAGACAGCTTTTACACATGGACACTTTGTTGGTCCAAATAGAGTCTTGATCGGCAGGAGGGAAGTGGTATGTCCTTGTCATTGTTGATGATTTTTCGAGATATTCTTGGGTATTTTTCATGGCCTCGAAGGATGAGACTTTTCTCACTTCGGGGACTTGTTAGTAGGTTGTCTATTGAGCTCCCGGTGCATTACGAGCTATCTGAAGTGACAATGGCACCGAGTTCAAGAATTCCTACTTTGAGAGTTTCGTGTGGAGTCGGGTTTAGAGCATCGCTTCTCTTCTCCTCGTCCCTCAAAGAATGGCGAGTGGAAAGGAAGAACAGGATTCGGTTGAGATGGCGGACGATGCTAGATGAGTCTGAAGACTCCTAGGAAGTTTTGGATCGAGGCTATAGCTCTTGCTTGTCATGTTTCTAATCGCGTGTTTTGAGAGCACATTTGCATCGCACTTCTTATGAGTTGAGGTATGGGCGAAAGCCGGTGTTTCTCATTTTCGCGTTTTTGGTTGCAAGTGTTTTATCTTGAAGTCCGGTAACCTAGATAAGTTTGAGTCTCGTTCTTCGATGGTATCTTTACGGGTTACTCGACTTCCTCTCGTAGCTATAGGTGCAGAGTTGTGATGCGAATAGGATCATAGAGACCGTGGCGTGACCTTTGATGAGGCTAGCCTGTGCTAGACCCGATATTTGAGCTCTTCTTATCCCTCCGAGACCATCTTTGTAGAGGATGAGGATGATGGAGATGATGGTGTTTCACCCGATCCGATCTCCTCTTTACCCGAGGTGCCTCTGTTTCCATTTCGCACCTCAGAAGATCGGCCTTTGCCTTCAGACTCCTTCAAAAGTGGCTCTGTTCCTACCTCTTCTCCTCAAGAGGTAGAGGCCACTCGCTTCGGGTCCTCCACGTCACATTCAGCGTTCTCATCCACCGAGCAGATCATTGGTGATCTATTTGAGCGTGTTCTGCGCTCAAAATCAGCTTATCTTCTTTCTGCATTCACTCGCCTTTGTTGCCTCTTTTGAGCCAAAGGATGTTACTCATGCATTATCCGATGAATCATGGATTAATGCTATGCATGAGGAACTGGAAAACTTTGAGAGGAACAAAGTTTGGCAGCTTGTAGAGCCCCATCTGGTCATAATGTCATTGGGACCAAGTGGGTGTTCAAAAACAAGCAGAGTGAGGATGGGGTTGTCGTTACAACAAGGCTAGGCTAGTTGCACAGGGCTTCACTCAAAGTTGAGGGTCTTGACTTTGAGGAGACCTTTGCCCTCAGAGCTAGACTAGAGGCGATTAGAATCTGCTTGCATTCTCTGCATCCCAAGGCTTCAAGCTTTATCAAATGGATGTCAAGAGTGCATTTCTCAATGGCTTCATTGAGGAAGAGGTGTATGTCAAGCAACCTCCAGATTTGAGAGCCCCAAATACCCAACCATGTCTACAAGCTTTCCAAAGCCTTGTATAGACTTAAGGTGCCCTAGAGCTTGGTATGAGAGGCTTAAGTCTTATCTTCTCACCATGGTTTCAAAATGGGTATAGTAGACAAAACTCTATTCATCGACACCGAGATTCTCATTTCCTTCTCGTCATTTATGTGGACGATATTATCTTTGGTGGCTCATCTCGGTCTCTTGTGTCTCATTTTTCGAAGTGATGAGCACAGAATTTGAGATGAGTATGATGGGTGAGTTGAGCTACTTTCTCGGCTTCCAAATCAAGCAGACTCGGAGGTACTTTCTGCACCAAGGTAAGTACACTCGGGACCTCTGAGCCGGTTTGATATGTCCGATGGGAAGCCCGTGATGACTCCTATGGCCTGCATCGCCGTCCTCGAGCCCGATGAGGATGGTGAGCTGTTGATCAAAGGAGTTCCGGAGCATGATTGGCTCCCTCTTGTATCTTCTTGCCTCATGCGGACATACACTTTCTTTGTGTGTATGTGCGCTCGATTCGAGCTTCTCCTCGCGTCTCTCATCGCCAAAGCGGTGAAGCGCATCTTCAGTACCTTCGAGCTACCATCGATTATGGTATTTGGTACTCTTCGTCTTCTTGTCTATCCCTTAGAGCCTTTTCGTCGATGCGACTTTGCGGTTGTAGGATAGATAGGAAGAGCACTTCACACTTGCCAATTCATTGGCACTTCTCTTGTTTCTTGGTCTTCTCGAAGCGATCCGAGTCGCATACCCATCACGAGGCCGAGTATGTTCTTTGCAGACCGATTCTTTGTAGCAGTGCTCTGGATGAGATCGACCTTATGGGACTTTGGGTTAGAGATAGAGAGTGTTCCACTTTTCCGTGATAACACTTCTGCTATTTGCATTGCCAAGAACCCAAGTCAAAGACTCCGGACCAAGCACATTGATATTAGATATCACTTCCTTAGAGGCCATGTGGAGAAAGGAGACATAGTGCTTGATTTGTGGAGAGTGACCACCGGTTGGCGATATCTTTACCAAGCCTTTGGATAGCTCTAGGTTTGTTGCCTTGAGGAGTGAGCTTGGAGTTGTGTGCCCTACGGCTTATTGTGAGGGGAGCCGGTTTGTACTTCATGTATTATATGTATATATTTTCTTCCAGCTTTTCCCTTCTTTTATCTTGTTCGGGTGCTATGGGTTTTATTTTCTAGAGTTCTCGAGTTCACTTCACCTAGACTTGGCATGCCTCGGCATGGACCTCTCATCTTATGCTTTAGGATGCTATTCTCTTCTTCTTCTCGGTTGAGCTCACTCACAGTCTTGTAGGTCTAGTAGGTGTTGGGCCCCTGGTAGACAGTCATGTTTGCTCTGGGCCGGAGTTTGAGAGCTAGCTTTCCTTTGTCGATCATTGGGGAAGATGAGAGCGAGTTTGAGCCTAGTGTTCTCTGCTATCTTTTCTATACTCTATAGTCACCCAGTTTGCAGTTTCTCAATCTTTCTCTCCTCATTTCTGTATTTTTGGCTTCGATTGAGTTCTTGAGTTTCTCATTTGCCTAATTCGCTAATAACTCAATTTGAACCAAATTTGTGCTTAAAATTGATTCACATGTTGAGGGGGAGTTTGGGAACCTGTGGATGCATTGCATATAGACTGCATTTTCTTTTGTTTTATGAGCTTTGTCTATTATGCAATTGACTCAATCTTCATGTAATGCACCTTGCTACATCTTTTGAAGAAAATCACTAGCTTCGAGTTGTCCAAGTTCATCCATCATGCTAAGCTTGTTAAAATTTGAAAATTGAAAGTTTTAATCGAAAAACTTGATGAAACATGTTGCTTTTTCTTGCTAAGTTTCGTCTCTAGAGGTATTTACCATGATTTGTGAAATTTTGGAGTTCTCTAGAGTCCCTATAGCAACTTGGGTGAAACTAGCTTGATCCATACTTGAGTCCTTCAAATTGCTCATATGTGCTAAAATGAAAACAAAAATTGACTCTTTTGTGCAAAATTGATCTCAACACTTTGCATTCACGAGACGCCTCCCATTGCACTTGGGATGAACTTGGAATGCATCGTATGACCAAGACCATCCTCTTAAGAGTTCTTCTTGAGATGGTCGAAGATGGCATGAGTCAATCACTCTTGAAAAATGCAAATAAACAAAAAAAACATATGTGGGTAAAGAATGCAAATTATGTCAAACATTTGCACCCCGCTATGTCTTTTCAAATACTAAGGCAAAATTTGCATTATATGGAAAATGAGCTCGAAGGACCTTGTATGCACTTCTAGATTTCCCAAAGTGTTGAGTAGGTTGAACTCTAGGTTTTCCATTTGATCCTATGAGTGGTGTTTGCTTCTAGCTTTGAAACTTTTGCTAAGTTTTGCACTTGTTCAAATCTTGCTAAAATAAAATCTTGTAAACAAAGCTTGTGAGCAAAATGAATTTGTTCTTGGAGACATCCCAGTTTAGTCATTTTCTAAATTGATTAGCTTGGTGTCATATCTTGTCATTATGATCAGTTGGGTAATCTTCAAAGCTCCTTAGGTTGCATCTCATGCATACATATCCAAAGAGGGATAAAAAAAAACAAAAAATTGACTTCTTGATGCCTATATTGCCAAAAGGGGGAGAAAATGTAGAAAAGGCATCTTCAAAGGAAAATTTTTAATCCACATTGGTTCTTATGATCTTTGTGACAATTGCAAATTTTTATGATCATAAGCATATTCGAGTGTTCCTTGTGAGTTTTATTGGATATTTTAGAGCTTTTGTCGAAAACTTGCTCTTTCTTTTATATTGCTCTAAAAATCTTTCTAGCCAACTTGGTCATGATATTATTTCCTTCTCTCTGGACCGAGTTTGGCTTTGCATTCAAATTGCTCTCTTCTTCTCCTTCAAACTCAAATTTATGCCTTTTCGGGAGTTTGTCAATATACTCATCAAGGGGGAGATTGAAAGACCATGTGGAGGTCTATCCTTGTGTGTGATGAGTAATTGACAAGAGTTGAGCTTGGTTTGACTTGAAATTGAGTTTGATTTGAAATGGATTTCGATTTGAAGCAATTTGAGTGTTGGTTGCTTTTCCTAGGGCTACCCGTTTGGGGCGGTAGCATTGGACCGTTGAGCGTAATTAAGATTGATTAATGATTTTGAGATAATCATTGAATATCTTTGTGGGCATTGCTATGTGAAAGGTTTTTCCTTGTCTTTGATGGTTGCAGGCTGCGGTGCTAGGTCATGGTGAGGCGGAGGATGACCGGACTAGGCGAGGAGCGCGGAGGTCCAGACGGTCGGAGATCGCGGAAGATGACCGGAGGCGGAGTCGGGCAAGCCAAGAAGATAAGGAAAGGAGATGATGCTAGCTAGATGCAGCGTGGATCAATGAGGGCCGTCGGATTGCGGTCTAGTTGATAGGTTAGCGGGTCTAGGTAGTATGCTTTGAAAACCGTGCAAGAAAACCCGGTATGTGTGTGGGTTTTGGGTTAGCCCTTGCATGGCTGTGTGAGTGGGTTAATCCTAGCCCTTAGATGAGTGTCCTAGGGTTGAGGGACTCATCTAAGGGTGGTAGGTGACCCAAGAGTTGTATAAATAGGGGTGGAGGGGTGGCCTCCTCCCTTGAAGGTTTGAGTTGCTCCTTTGAGCTTTGCCCACATGAAGTGAGGCTTTGTAAACCTTCCACCAGAAATACAAAGAAATTTCTTTGCATCATTGTGAATTTAAATTCGCATTTATATTATGTCTTTACTTTACATAATTTAAATTCAGCATTTACGTTACGCATTTACTTTTCCGCAATTTACATTCATGCAATTTGGATTTGCCTCCCCTCCTTCTAAATGCTGATCTTGGATGTTTTGAGTGTGTTAATATAGTTTTACATCTCTTTTGCACTCTTTGATTGAGTAGAGATCATCTTTTCTTTCAAGTTTCAGTTCTGTCCAGAACTTGTTCTTCGCGCAGCAGTTAGTCTTTGATTTTTTGAAAAATCTAGAAAAATCCTTTTTGCGTGATTCTTATCGGAGACTGTGCGGGACTCCTATATCCATCTGTAGAAAAACTTTTAAGTTCACTGGTTTCATAGTTTGGGTGCCATGAGGTGAAAACCGAGCCCCAAATTTTCTGGTCGAATTTCCTGACTGTCTGTGTTCATAGATTTATGATGATTTTTCTACATGGATTTTTGATCTGAAATTTGGTGGAGAGCTTCACGACTCATCTTCTCATAGGGAGAAAATTTCTCATAATTTTGTGAGCAGCAGAAACCCACCAACCTCCTGTTCAAATTAAAGACAGATTCTGGAAATATCTGCTTTTGCTTTTCTAAAAGAGGCTTTTGTGTCTTGGCTTGATCTCTTTTAGAAAAGAAGTATTTGAATTGTTTCCTCTCCTTTTGGACACTTGACAACCAGGATTGTGATTGAAAATCCTCACATATTTTATGGATCACATCCATGTAAGCTAGGGATGCACATAGTTGTCTAGTCGTTCGGTTTTTGGGTTTTTCACGATTTCCTTTGCGCGATCTTTTCACGGTTTTAGTTGGAGTATTTTGGGGGAAAATTTAATTGCGACCATTCACCCCCCCCCTCTGTTCGCCATCTCGATCCTTCACTTTGGAGAGTGCTACTGAGCTAATTTCATAAGTTTTACGATTTAGATGAGATATTATATTCATTGCTGAAAAGGCTTAAGTGGCATTGAAAAGTTAACGTTATTCGGATTCGGCAAGAAATGAAACAAAAGGTTAACACTTAAGGGTTTTGAACTAATAAGATTAATATGTAAACCTTAATGAAATAAGATTCTTTTTATAGAATATGGTAGTATAAACTTTGTACAGTGTTACTAAACTAGTTTTACTGATTTTAGTATTTAGGCGGGTTATTTTGTCTACTATTGAAATAGCCTAAATGATCACGATGAATACGCTAAATCGGTTAACTTCATTTTGAGTTTGCGACTACATTATATAAGATCTTTAATTCATTTTCCAGATGTTAGCAGGTAGCAATCCTAGAGATGTTTTAAAGTTAGTTTGACATTGTTTTAACTTTAATTGTATTAGATCATCTATTTACTTATTGTTATAATTAACATTTCCTTTCTTTAAAAGAATGAAATTGAGTTTGATTTTAAGTAGCTATGCATACATGGGTTCTTCTGTTTCCAGGAACCTATTCAAAGTGTTGTTACCATTTTATGAGCTATCATGCTACTATTCTTACTAAGGTTCATACTAAGGTTTATTAATGGTCACAATGCAATGCATTAAACTTAGTTCAAGTATTTAGTATCTCTGCATGATTAGGCTTACTAAAATCCCAGAAGCACATATTCATTTATTTTATGATCTTATAAGTTACATTTTACATGTGAGCAATATTGCCCATACTAGTGTGTTCATCCCATCTTAATTTTAAATAATTGTTTTGTTATTCAAAAATTGAATGTTTTAGTATATTTGAATCCATCCTGATCTTAGCATCATATAAAACTTATCTTATTGTTTTATGACTTATTGACCACATGTTTAATATGAAGAGCATAATGAGGTTATAAATCAAAGTTTACTTCGAATAATGATTCTGTAGTTTTGAAATTAAGTATTCTTGTACATTTAGACTCTTCTTGACTTTAGATGGATTTACAACTTTGTTTCACTGGAATTGAAACTATCTCTCAGAAGATATTTAGGATTGCAGATTCAACCCATTGGTAAATGCCTAAAGAATGGAAATACGTTTTCGCAGCTGAGAGGCGCCTTTCA
Organism: Guadua angustifolia; assembly: GCA_036346375.1. Classification (NCBI taxonomy): domain Eukaryota; kingdom Viridiplantae; phylum Streptophyta; class Magnoliopsida; order Poales; family Poaceae; genus Guadua; species Guadua angustifolia. The sequence continues at coordinate 591,309 of JAYEVE010000284.1, read as the reverse complement.
CCTACTGAACTGGAGATGCTCAAGTCACTGGCCGAAGGGCCCTGTGCGACAGAGAGACAAAGCAGAGCTTCGGCTAGGGCATGGCGGCGAGGCACTCCAGCGATGATCCGGCGAAGGCGACGGTACAGAGAGCATCAGCACGGCAAGGAGCATCCAGGGGAGGTGTCGATTCGGCCGGAGATGCAGCAGACAGGGGCGCAACCGAGGAGGGGCGGCGGCCATGGCGGTGACAAGCCGGAGGAGATGAACAGAAGCATTAGGGTTGGAATCGGTAGCACTGTGAGCATCAGGGAGTCACAAGGAGTCCATTTTTGAGGTTTACCTGAAGGGAGAAACTCCGAGGGGCTCTACCACCGTGCGTCGGTTTTGAGGAAGACAAGCTCACGGTGGTGGCGCAATTTCGCATGACGAGCTCAAGATTTTCTTGAGGGCTTTAGCTCAGTAGAGTGTGGTGATGCTCTAGCTAAGAGGGATTGGAAGGAGGATCACTCATTCTCCCAGATTTCGCTTCGCGCTCGAGCTCCAGAGGTTCCTGGAGATGGCGGAAATGGCAGGGAGTTCTTGCGCCTGGCTTGAGGAAAGTGAAGAGGACTGAGGGGGAATGAGGAGGGGGTCCTTGCGGTGCGGTTTATAGCCAATAAATGCAGCAACTGAGTGGGATTCGTGGCAGTGATCGAGTGTGGTTGCGCTCAGAGTTTCGAAGACTTCGCCTCAGTGGAACGAACGGGGTTGGGGAGGGCGATGTGTTCGGCAGCAAGGACCTGGGTCCATTGTCAGTGACTGGGAGTTTCAACATTGCGCCAACGGAACGGGAAATCAACGAATGGCCCACATGGCAGCGACTAATCAATTTTCTTGTTTCGGATTTTTGTTTTTGATTGAGATCAATTGAAGTATATTAGTTTTCAAATTTTGTTTTTCAAAAAGGATTTGATCTTAGAATGCTTCTATAAAATTTTCAAGCCAAAATATGGTTCCAATATTTTATAAAAATTCTGACAATGCAATTTCCCTATTTTTAGAGTCTCTATTTTTGAATTTTTAAAAGTGTTATATCTCATGATCAGTTCTAGAATTTTTACGGAGGTAAATATCACTCTAAGGGTATTATGGTAATTTTCTTGGATTCGGATAATGTTTGGATGATCTCCATTCTTTAATTCTACTTGTTGGATTTTCCATATAAAGAACAATTCCAAAGAAATCCAAATAAAATTCAATAATGCCAAGAAACTCAGAAATAAATATTTTCAAATTTAAAATATTTATTTTTATATTACTTTACTTTTCAGGATGTTACACTGACAAGGTATAATCCCTAGAAAAACTCGTTAACATTCCCGAATCCTGCGTTGAATAAGTTCTGTCAAGCTATTCTGATTCTTCACCTAAAAACCACGAATAAGCAAGGGTGAGTACTTGCGTACTCAAAGAAGACTTTTTCAAATCCTATAATATATGCGAGGCCATTCAAAGGAAAGGCTTTCATGGTTAATTTGCGTAAAGCTAATTTGCAAAAGAATTTCTTGAATTGTAGAATATAAATGGAATTTAAATAAAAGCAGTTTAATATATAAGTATAAAACAGTAAATTTCACAAACCTCAGTTCCTTTGATCATTTCCATGAATCAATCATTGACATCACATGTCAATCCGAAATAATTCCTTCCCAACAAGGATATCCAATTCAAATCATAATTCTCGACAACACAAGTCAAGATCCATATTTTGTAAAATAAAACGGCTAACTAATGCAGGCGCACCAAGTGTCCCATGACCGCGGGAATGGCTTTTCGAAAAGATTTACACTCTGCAGAGGTGTACAGCTTTACCCACAAGACATGACTTAATTCTTTGTGCAAGCTATTAGCACACTTCCTTTGGTGTGCCGCAGAGAGTCATAACATAACCGTTACATTACCTAACCCTAACTTTGCACCAGCCCGGGACGTAAACCCATACTATGGTAGAAGAACTCAGAGCATACAAATGATGGAACTTGTCCACAATATGGCGTACACCGTTGTATCAGCAAACGTGACTCCCAACACATCGGTGTGGGCGCCCCTCCGAGCAATCCATTAAAAAACAGCTCGTACTACTCCAGCCTACCAATGTGCAAAGCTAGTTTTAAGTAACTTAATAAGTTAAGGTTGTCCCATACCAGCACTTGTGGTTGTACGGTTATCTTGGATGTAACGTACAATTAGTTCGGTCCTTAATCCGATACGGGCAATAATCTCCCCCTACACTACGTGCAAGTCCATGCACTTCCGGCTATTGCTAATAATTGCCCGCATCAATATTATAATTTTATTTTCATTTTTAATTAAAATAACCAAAAACCACCATCATGTCTCAACATGTCTAAGAATCATCATCATGCCTCAGCATATCCAAGTATCATTTGATCAATGTCTCAATTTGATGTATACTAAGTCTAAAGCATGGCTAAGCAAGATTATTAAACATCATGTATACCCAGAGTGACATTATATATTGTCTAACCATGATTCTAAGGTATCAAGGTTCACAAATTCATTTATATCAAGGAGGTTTCAGGAATCAACAGGTATAACTACCGTTACCCACAATATAGCAGAGTTTAATGAATATACGCATGCAATCAAAACATTTAATGAAAATATTTATAAAACTGGGATCAACATGGTCAAAGGGGGTGCTTTCCTTGCTTATTGTTGTTTACATCGAAGTCGTAGTCATGTCGGCGTTGTCGACGATGGAAGTAGTGTCGTCGGGTTCTACACGTCGCGAACGAAGAACATAACAAATAATGAATAACAGGATTTCAATAAGGATAAAAAGAAATCAGATGGAAATCCAAATATAAATAAATCATAGAAAGCAGGCATGATTTAAAGTTGGTTTCTTATGATTTTACGTATTCAGATCTTAATTAATTTTATATAGTTAGCAATAATATTGTTTCTTGTTTTATGGATTTATTTCTTTATTTTATAACTTTTCGTAATTCTATGATCATGTATTTTATTATCAAAATTGCATATTTACACAATTATTAATTATTTTGATTAATTTTGAGCCTTTTCTTTACTTTATATAATAACACAAATATTTCCTATAATGAACCTTAAATATTTTTACATATTCAAGTTCCTAAGGGTATAAGGATTCTGATCAAATTTATTTTACTTAATTTTGAGCTTGTTTGCAAAAATTCTATGAATGGCATATTTTGAATCCTTTCTTTAAATTTAAATCCAAATTATACACAGAGTTGAATTTCAAAATATTTTTGCATATTCTGAATCTCTGAGGATTTTAGGCGAATTTAGGAATTTATTTTACTTCATTTCGATGATGATTCAAAAGTTATAAATAAAGGAATAGGCTAGGGTATTGAAAATGCTTTGAAATTGGGGTTTTTACGAATATGAAAGTCGCCTTCACTTCAAGAATCAAGGCTTTCCATTTTGGGCTGGTCGGGTTGAGAAATCGGGCAGTGGGTTCACTTTGGCGATGGCTTTCGGCGGCAAATGGCTAACGAAGGGGGCCCGATGGCAGCGACAGAGAACATAGGAGAGGCTTCCGCGGCTCGCCGGCGACGGAGGAAGGCCGGAGCGGCGGAATCGGTGGCACGGTGATGATCAGCAGATCATGGCGCACACAAGGGTGGTCGATTTGCCCGTCGGCTTCATTGGAAATCGGCGTGCCACTGGAGAGGGGCGGCGGTGCCATGGCCGGCGAGGTGGAGCTCCAATTTCTCTGGTGATTTCTTCGAAAGGATGGAGGAGTGAGTATCAGTGAGTGCACAGTGATCCATTTCGGCACTTGATTCAAAGAAAAAGCGTGCGGAAAGGGGTTCTCACCGAGCGCATCAATGGCGGAAGGGAGGAGCATGGTGCGGTGGTTCAACGAAGAAGAAGAGGTGAAATTGACGGTGGGATAAAGTTATAGAGCTCATGAGAACACTTCAGGGCCAGCGGTTTGGGTTGATTCAAGGTGTAGAGCTTCGCGCATGGATTCTTCCTTTCTTCGGTTCTTGCCGGGCTTGAGGAAGAAGGTGGAGATAGAGCGCTGGGAGAGGCTCAGGAGGATGTTGGTCTGGCTGTGATGGTTCTCTGGTGAGTATTCGCCGACTTTTATGGAGGAGGAAAGGCGGTTGGGTTACGCTTGGCGCTAAGAGAGAAATGGAGAGAATGGCGCCGGTTGTGCCATGGCAACAAATTCGATGGTAATTCTTCGCCATGGCGATGTTGGGCAGGCGAGGGAGTTGAGTTATCGGTCGAGTCGCTTGGTGCCGTGGCAGCGATTGATACTGAAGTCTTGCCGTGGTACGCAAGTGGGCGAGCAGGTGAGTGAGTCACTCCTTCATCGACCTTGTCCTTGTGCCGTGGGAGAATAAACGGATAGGGCTTGCTTTAATTTGAGTTGCGCATAAGAGAAAGAACGGAGAGGAAGAAGAAGGAGGAGAAGGCACGGAAAGGAGCCGACGTGTGGCGCCAGTGGCGGGAGAAGTCGGCGGGGATAGTGGCTTGCTGGTCCCACATGTAAGTGATTCCATTGAGATGACTAAAGGGAATTTTCACGACGGTGGGGTAAGATCACCGGATTGAACTACCAAACCGACTTGATATTTAGTAATAAGTTTTCCAGATGTTGGTCAAGTGAAGGCAAGGACTCGTGAAAGGTTTTAGATAAAAACTCTTTATAATTATTTTGTTAAAATTCTAACAATATGGCATTTAAATTTCTCGATTATTCTATTTTTGATTTATTAGAGTGTCCAAATTATTTTATTTATTTTTGAAACTTTGTTTTTCAAATTTATTTGAGCTAATAATGCTTATGTAAAATTTTGATTTTTTTCTTTGATAATTAAATTATAAAAATTCGACATTGCTATTTACATATTTATTTACTTTCTATTTTTGAATTTCTAATATCACTAATGTAAGTTTTAATTTTTGATATTTTTAACAAAGATATATAAGGTTGTCGGATTTCGTGGTAAAAATCTCATGATTAGGCTTTTAATATTGCTATTCATCATTTTCTTAAAAGTAGAATGCATGAAAATGAGGAAAGGACATTGTTTTAAATTAAAATTTTGATTTAAATTGAAATTTGTATTTTATTCCATTTATAAATTTCAAAAATTTTATTTTTCTTATTTTTGAATTTTTCAGGATGTTACAGTTGCGGTGTGTCCAGCCTCAAATCCCAGAGCACTACTGCTTGTCCGCCTCTGATAGTTTTCAGCCAGAACTGGACAGAGATTTTTTCTCACTGATGTGCGACTAGTCTCAGGTGGCTTCGATGCTAACAAACTTTGTTGGGCTGTGATCCGAATTTATCTGTTTGAGAACTTTAGGGACGCTTTAGCGCTTGTTGGCTGGCCGTTTAGACTCGAAATCATTCCACGTAATATAAATCCCCTCAGATGCAGCGTTTAGGATTGACCGTCATTTACAACCCTAACGCCTGTAATAATCTCCCGATATAGTGATCGTTCTTGATTGGCTACGTGGTTTTTTTTTGCGGTTTTTACGTAAATTCTGTGTCTCATGTTTGTTGCTATTTTGTGATTGATTTTCAACAAGTGGTATCAGAGCAGATCAATCACGAGAAAAAAATTCAGATCGGATCGGGCGCACTATTCATCTTCCCGAGCCGCCGCCTGTTCATCTTCCGATCGGATCCGGCCGATCTCCTCGTTCATCGCGCCATCATCCGTCCGGCTAGCCTGCTCGCCGGCGTGCTCCGACACAGATCTTCTCGCGCGCCACTCGGCCTTCATCGTTCGGCGCCGTCGCTCCTCCCACACTGGTGGAGTTCGCCCGAGGCTCTGCTCCGTCGCCCAACCGCTGGATCTGGCACAAGCCGGCCGCTTCTTCCGCACAAGGTGCCACCGCTGCGTCAGCTGCCTCCGCTCATCCGCTGGTTCGCCGCGCCTGAGAACCGTCTTCGCCTACGCGCCTGCCAGCCGTGCGAGAAGAAGCACGAGACTCGGAAGGCTACTCGCGCCATGTGGCTTCGCCTGAGTGCGCGTGGAGAAGCATCGCTTGAGAGGACTTCAATTAGTTAGCTATGCTCGTGAACTCCAAAGCCACGTGATCAAGCACCAGGAGGGTAGTTTTTGAACGGAATTTTCCTTTTACTCGAGAAGCCTCGTGAAGGACGAAGGAGCATCGAAGATCAACTCACCTGTTGAAGATTTTTGATCTGCGATCAGAACCAATCCAGCCATTCTAATTAATATTTTTTTTCTCTGGTTCGGGTCTAGCTATAGAGACCGGCTTCAGTTCAGAAACAGAGAAGCTCCTCGGTACCAGGAGTTTTACAGTAAGCTTGTTTTTCAGCTACATTTTTCTGTTTGTGCACTTAAAATATTTCTTTGCATTATGGCCTCATTGAAGTATGATATTCCACTGCTAGACCGTGATACCAGGTTTTCTCTATGGCAAGTTAAAATGAGAGCTGTTCTCGCGTACACTGACCTCGATGACGCGCTTGATAAATTTGGGAACAAAGACCAGAAGTCATGGACTGATGAAGAGAAGAGGAAAGATCGTAAGGCCCTGTCACAAATTCATCTTCATTTATCAAATAATATTTTGCAAGAGGTTTTGCAGGAGAAATCTGCAGCTGCTTTATGGTTGAAATTGGAATCAATTTGCATGTCGAAATACCTCACTAGCAAAATGCATGTGAAGATGAAATTGTTTTCGCACAAGTTGCAAGAGGGTGGTTCCGTGTCGAATCATCTATCGGCTTTTAAAGAAATTGTGTCAGACCTTGAGTCCATGGAGGTAAAATTTGATGACGAGGATTTAGGCCTCATTCTTTTGTGCTCTTTGCCTCCATCATATTCAAATTTCAGAGACACTATTTTATATAGCCGTGATACTCTAACATTCTTTGAAGTTTATGAGGCCTTACATGCAAAAGAAAAGATGAAACTAATGGTATCTTCGAAAGTCCTAGCTCTCATGGTGAAGCTTTGTCTGTTAAGCATGACGGACAAAAGAAAAGAAAGTGAACAATGGCTATAGAGGCGAAGCTCAAGCAATTTCAGAGGCCGCTCAAAGTCAAGAGGTAAAGAAAAATTTTGTAGGTATTGCAAGAAAAACAATCATGATATATCTAAATGTTACAAGTTAAAGAATAAAGAGAAAAGGCACGGTACCTACAAACAGAAAGGTAAAACTGATGAGGAAGGTAAAGCTTCTGTTGCTTCTGGTGATAGCAGTTCTAATGGTGAGACTCTTGTTGCTTTTGCTGGATGTGCTAGTAGTGATGATGAATGGATAATTGATTCTGCTGCTTCTTTTCATATATTCATTAATAAAGGTTGGTTCATCACTTATGAGTGTGTTAAAGATGCTGGTTCTGTTAGGATGGGTGATGATTCGCCACGTCCTATTGTTGGCATTGGGTCAGTGCAAATAAAGATGCATGATGGCATTATCAGAACCTTGACAGATGTGAAGCACGTTCCAGGTATGACAAGAAATCTCATTTCTTTGAGCACTCTTGACTCGAAAGGATATAAATTTTCTGGAGGAAATGGAATACTGAAAGTATCAAAAGGTTCTCTCATTGTCATGAAAGGAGATTTGAAATCTGCCAATTTATATCGTCTCCAAGGCACTACAATTACAGGTGATGCTTTTGTTTCTTCACATTCATCACCTGATATGATTAATTTGTGGCACAAGCGTCTTGGACATATGAGTGAGCAGGGTTTGGCAGTTTTGAGCAAGATGGGACTTCTTGATAGATACAATGGAGGCAAACTGGAATTCTGTGAGCATTGCATCTTTGGTAAGCATAAGAGGGTAAAATTTAACACTTCTATTCATACTACAGAAGTTATTCTTGATTATGTGCATTCTGATTTATGGGGGCCATCTCGTAAGACTTCTTTTGGAGGTTCTCGTTATATGTTGACTATTATTGATGATTATTCTAGAAAAGTTTGGCCTTATTTCTTGAAGCATAAATCAGAAGCATTTTCAGCATTTAAAGAGTGGAAGGTCATGATTGAAAGACAAACTGAAAAGAAAGTAAAGATACTTCGCACTGATAATGGGATGGAATTCTGTTCTGATATATTTAATTCATATTGCAAGTCTGAAGGTATTGTGTGTCACTACACTGTTCCTCATACTCCACAACAAAACAGTGTAGCTGAGCATATGAATAGAACCATTATCTCAAAGGCAGCTTGTATGTTGTCTAATCTTTGGTTTGCATAGGCGTTTTTGAAATTTGTCGCTTCCACTTCTTGTTATATTATTAATCGTTCACCCTCTATTGCTATTGACAAGAAAACTCCAATTGAGGTATGGTCTGGTACTCCAGGTGATTATTCACAATTGAGAGTTTTTGGTTGCACTGCTTGTGCTCATGTTGATAATGAAAAATTGGAGCCTAGAGCTATTAAATGCATCTTTCTTGGTTACAAATCTGGTGTTAAAGGATATAAATTATGGAATCCTCAAATTCAAAAGGTTGTTATCAATAGGAATGTTATTTTTAATGAATCTGTTATGCTGAATGATAAGTTGGATACAACTGTTCCTATTGTTCCTATTGAGGAACAACAGAAAACTAGTGTGCAGGTGGAGCACATTATTGATTACGATAATATACCAAATGATCCGACATCATTGCTCGGGATGCATCTATTCTTGATGATTCAAATATTGTTGAGCATTCTTCTCTGTTATGCAGCCTCCTCAACATACACATTCTATTGCTGTTGATAGACCTAGGAGGTCCATCCATCCACCTAAAAGGTTTGTTGATGAATGTGATATTGCTTCTTATGCTTTAAATGTTGCGAGAAGAAATTGAGAATATCTGAGTAACTATCAAATTATGTTGAGGCTATCACTTCTCTTGATTGCGTGAATTGGATGACCGCTATGCAAGATGAGATGGAGTCTCTTGAAAAGAATTGTACTTGGGATTTAATGAAATTGCCTAAAGACAAGAAGACTGTCCGCTACAAATGGATCTTCAAAAGAAAAGAAGGCATTTCTTCTCTTGATCCAACAAAGTATAAAGCAAGGTTGGTTGCTAAAGGCTCTGACCAAATTCGGTATTGATTTCAATGATGTCTTCTCTCTGTTGTGAAACACAGTTCAATTCGCACTCTCCTCAGTATTGTTGCCATGCATGATTATGAACTTGAGCAACTAAATGTTAAAACTGCATTCTTGCGTGGAGTGTTAGAGGAAGACATTTATATGGACCAACCTGAAGGTTTTGTTATTCCTAGAAAAGAAAACCTTGTTTGCAGATTAAAGAAATCTCTTTATGGCTTGAAACAATCCCTTAGACAATGGTATAAGAAATTTGACTCATTTATGCTCTCTCATGGTTTCAAGCGGTCTAATTATGATAGCTGTGTTTATTTGAAGACTGTAAAAGGTTCTGCTATATACTTGCTTCTTTATGTTGATGATATGCTAATTGCTGCAAAAGACAAATCAGAAATAGCTAAACTAAAGGCACAATTGAGTAAAGAATTTGAGATGAAGGATTTAGGTGCAGCAAAGAAAATCCTTGGCATGGAGATCATTAGATCAAGAAAATCTTGCAAATTATATCTCAGTCAACAGGGTTATATTGAAAAGATCCTTCGTCGCTTCAATATGCATGATGCAAAACTAGTGAGTACTCCTTTAGCTGCACATTTCATATTATCTTCAGCTTTATGTCCAGAATCAAATGATGGTATTGAATACATGTCTAGAGTCCCATATTCCAGTGCAGTTGGTTCTCTTATGTATGCCATGGTTTGTTCACGTCCTGATTTATCTTACGCACTAAGCGTTGTGAGTAGATACATGGCTAATCCTGGCAAAGAGCATTGGAAAGCTGTTCAGTGGATTTTCAGATATTTGCGTGGTACTTCTAACGCTTGTTTGCAGTTTGGTAAATCTGGAGATGGACTTGTTGGTTATGTTGATTCTGACTATGCTGGTGATTTAGATAAGAAGAGATCTCTTACAGGTTATGTTTTCACCCACTACAAGATAACATGGATTTCCCGGCGTTTATTTTACCCGGCGTTTAATCTAAACGCCCCTAATAAGGCTAAAGCCGGCGTTTTTTATCATTCGAGGCATTTAATTCCCCGGTATTTATAAACTACTACAGAAATGATTTTCCTAGACACCAAGGATTTCTTTCCACAGGCGGATTAAAAGGAGAGCCGCCTCAAATGCCTTCGGCCGGTCCTTGGGGTTAAGAACCGCCTGTGTAAAGCTATCTTCACAGGCTGCTCTCTTATGAAACCGCCTGTGAAAATATTGATCTTGTCACAGGCGGTGCCCTTTAGATGCCGCCTGTGGAAACTATTCTCTTCACAGGCGGCTCTCTTAAGGAACCGCCTTGGGAATTGCCATCTTTACACAGGCGGCTTTCTTACGAAGCCGCATGAGGAAAGCGCAATTTCCACAGGCGGTATGTTAAGCAAGCCGCCTTAGTTAATTATATTGATGGCCTAATTAATTAACGAACCCCCTGTGGTAATGTTCAAGTCTTTAAAGGCGTAGTTCTTAAACAAACCACCTGTCCAAATTTTGTAAATGCTTGTCTGCAAATTTTGTGATGAAGGAGATGCCGGTATGCATTTTCATGTACGTACCGGAGCATCCTTTGTTCTACAATACCTGCAAAACAAAGAAATCCAACGTCCAGACAATACTCTGGTATGAGTTTGTATTGACGTACCGGATCATCCTTTATGTTGCAACAACGGCACTACACAGAGAAATCCAACGTCCAGAAAATACTCCAGTATGAGTTTGTATTGACGTACCGGATCATCCGTTATGTTACCTTGGCGGCACTACAGAGAAATCCAACGTCCGAAAAATACTCGGTATGGTTCTTTTGTCCTTTGACGGATCATCCGTAGTCTTTATTTTGCTTGATCGTTATTATTTTTCTGCAAGAGTAGTTGTCTTAGGGAGCCGCTGTGGAAACTTCGCTTTAAAGCTCGAGCAGATCGTTCTCTGCGGCGATTCAGCGGCCCCAAAATTATGAAAACAAAGGGGAGCTAGGTTTTGAACTTGAAATCCTTGGAATAGTTAAGCTGTCTAAGGTAAGAGCATCTCATTCTTGGCATTTGTAGAGGTTTATATATCTTGTGGAGAGGAAGATGTAGTGTAGATAGAATGTGCATGGGAGAGGGTTGAAGCTTGGAGATTGGCACCATTGACACTCTTTAAAATTAAGTGATTCACTTTTTGACACCCTGGTCCACTGTCATAGACTCAGATGGACCCACATGTCATAGACACATCACCAAAAACCAACGAATTGAGTGTCACTGGACTAATTTTTCCGTTGAAGCCCTCACCTTCTAGATCTGTAGACAGATCTTGTATCCCTCCCTCTCTCTAGAGGGAGAGAACAGTCCCCCTCTCTAGATCTAGAGGGAGAGGACCTTACATTCTTTCGTGATTTTAATAAAATCATTTTATAGTATTTAACTTAGGGTTCTCTTGTTAAAGTTCTATCTAAATAATTGACATTTCGATCTGATTTTCTATTTCAGGTTCAAGATGGAAAGGGCATGGATGTACAATGCCCCAAGAAATAAGGGTGTATTCCTCAAAGAGCTCGAAACTTTTATTACAACCGCTCGGAAGACGCCTTTGGACTAAGAAGGAAATGAAAATACTTTGTCCATGCAAAGACTGTAAGAACAATGTAGGGTGGGGAGATTTAAGTGTAATCAAAACACACCTGATCATGATAGGTTTTATAGAGGATTACACATGTTGGTCCAACCATGGCGAGCAACGTACGCCATAAACAACCAATGATGTTGATCCCGATCTCGTGGATGATCAAAGTGCCGGAGGTGACACTGATGGTTTGAGAGATGAAGCTCACGTGCATGCTCGTTTGCTAGATGATGGTCGCATCGCTGATGTAGAGGAAATTTTGCGCCATGCCGAACCACAGGTTTTAAAGGAGATGATAGGTTTAGATAATGTCGATGCGTTACACAAAGCAGCGAATGATCTGTTATATGAGGAATCCATGGGTTGTCCTCCGAGTTTACGGTGTTGCATACGGTCTTGATGCTTCTCTGGTTGAAGGCTAGCAATGGATGGTCGGACAAAGTTTCACCGATCTGTTGAGGCTCTTGGCAGAAATACTTCAAAGGCTAATGGATTGCCCACCTTGCCGACGAGCACTTATTTCGCGAAGAAGCTTATCACTCCGATGTCATTGGATGTGCAAAAGATACACGCATGTCCGAACCACTGTATCCTCTTACGTAAAGATTACACGGACTTAGATCAATGCCGGTGTGCAAAGGCGAGCGGTATAAGAAGAATGATAACTCCACGACGATGATGATTCTTCAGCTAGCACTACGAAGAATAAGAAGAACAAGAATAGTACTACTGGTAATAACGAAGATGACACTTCTTCAGGCATGGACAAGAAGAAAAGAATCCCTGCGTTGGTGATGTGGTACTTGCCAGTTATTGGCCATCTGAAACGTTTGTACTCGAATGAGAGGGACTCCGAACTAATGGGTTGGCATTCCGACAAGCGCAGAAAAGATGGAAAGATTCGACACCCAGCCGATGGTAGACAATGGAGAAATTTTGATCGCATGTATCCAGATTTCAGCAGCGAACCGAGAATGTAAGGTTACATGACCGAAAATCGATGGTATGAATCCTTCGATGAATGGAATGCCACACATAGCACTTGGCCAGTAGTCCTGTCCATCTACAACCTTCCTCCATAGCTATGTATGAAGAAGAGAAGGTACCTAATGTTGTCCATTCTTATCCAAGGTCCGAGACGACTGGGTAGATATTGATGTATTTCTCGAACCACTGATGGAAGATATGGCCATGTTGTGGCACGATGGGGTCCAGGTGTGGGATCAGTTCCAACAACAGTACTTCACACTAAAAGCCATTATTTTTGTTACCATCAGTGATTACCGCGCCCTGCTAGCCCTATCGGGTTAGATTAAAGGGAAGACAGCTTGTGTAGTATGCATGGATGAAACTGTGTCGACGTTCCTTCCATGCTCACAGAAGTTAGTGTACATGCGGCACCGCCGTTTCTTACTGAAAGCTCACAAATACCACAAGATGAGCAAGTATTTTGACAATACAGTTGGGAAAGGTGTGGCTCCAAAAGCGCCATAGCGGGAAAAAGTGTTTGAAATGGTCCGAACATCAAGGTGGTTTTCGGGAAGAAGCGGTGCAGGCCAAAAGAGGGTCGAAGAGGAAGAATATCGATGAGGAGGTTCCTCCTTTGTTGTCTGTTCAGAAAGATGTCAATTTTCTACAAGTATTTGCCCTCTTGGAAGGACTTGGAAATTAGCCATAGCATCGATGCCATGCATGTCATAAAGAATGTCTCGTGAAAGTGCTAGGTCTCTTGTTGGACATTCAAGACAAGACAAAGGATGGTCTTAAAGCTCATAAAGACTTAGTAGTACTTAAAATCAGGAAAGAACTACACCCTCAAGAAAGAACACATGGAAAGTATTACCTTCCCCCAGCAAGCTACTCTCTGACAGCTGAGGAGAAAAGATCAGTGTGCAAGTGCTTACGTGGGGTCAGAGTCCCGTCTGGTTATTCATCCAACATCAAAAACCTAGTATCGATGAAAGATTTAAAGATAAGTTGTATGAAGTCTCACGACTGCCACGTCATGATGACACAAATGCTCCCAATTGCAATCAGGGGTATCAACTCAACATTTGTAAAGGTGGCCATCACATGGCTGTGTCATTTCTGCAATGCGATTTCACAGAAGGTAATCGATGATGAACAGTTGAGTTATCTGCAGAACTACATAGTGGAGACTATAAACCAACTTGAGATGTGCTTCCCTCCATCCTTTTTCGATATCATACCGCACCCTTGGTTCACCTTGTCGAGGAGGTAAAGGCTTGGGACGATATTCTTACTTTGGATGTTTCCATTTGAGAGGTGGATGGGCTTGCTTAAGAGCTTACAACGGAATCGTGCTTACCGAGAGGGTTCCATTATTGAGGGCTACAATCTTGAGGAAGTCATTTAGTGTTGCACGGATTACTTCATGCCCACGGAAAGGCCGATTGGTGTGCCTGTCCCTCGACATGAGGGAGGTTGGTAGTAAAGGACTAAGGGAAAGAAAAGATTCATCGACCATGAGTACAAGAATGTGGACCAAGCACATTTCACCGTCTTGCAACACTAAAGATAGTGGAGCCGTCGTGGAGCAACACGGAAGAGCTTGAAAGAGAAAATCCGGGCGCCAAGTTGATTGGATCTGAAAGAGAATAAGCGCATGTTTACTACATGGTTCAAGAACCAAAACATACCGAGATGGTGAGGGCGAAGAAAGCGAAACATTGAAAATGTTGGCTCATGGCCCATCAAGTCCGGTAACATCATGGCTAGCGTATGACATCAATGGGTACACGTTTTATACCATTCAAATGGACAAGAAGACGATGGCCCAAAACAGTGGTGTTCGTAGAAGCCATAGATGCGACGAGGAGAAGAACACCTACTATGGAATCATTGAAGAAATTTGGGAACTCGACTATGGAAGGGATATGCAGATCCCGTATTTATTTTAATCGGGTCAAACATCCTAATGGTGTGGAGGTGGACAACTATGGGTTCTGGCAAATACGACCTCAACAATCTTGGCCTAAAAATGACCCTCGGATACTAGCTTCGAAGTCTCGCAAGTTTTCTACATAGTGACCCGGTAATAAGAAAAGGAACATAGTTGTTCGGAAAACAAAGGATCATTGAGTTGACAATGTGCACGCACGACGAGCGAGAATACAATCGATTCGATGACCTACCGCCTTTCGGATCCGAGAGGATCAAACTTGTAGAAGAAACCTCGATATTTCAATGATGCCATATATGCGTGATGATTGCGTCGGAAAAGTTGTTAAAGGCAAATAGGGACACGTTGTGTAAAAACTTAATATGTAATAGAACTTATATTTTTATTGGACTTGAGTAAAAGCATTGCGTGAAAGTGCGAGGATAGTCTGATAGGTAATTCACTATTAGGCGGATCATCACGTAAATTGAAATATGAGGCCCGAGGAAGCCAAGCACTATTCGTCCGACAATAATCCGATGACGGTTTTTCTCGACCTAACGGAACATCCGGTATGTGAATCTTAACCGAGGCCACCGTCGTCCGCATTCGAGAGCGTCTTTATCTTTTCTATCTGGATAGTCCGGTCTTCGTGTTGTCGCGCTCCTTTATTATTGTGGATCGCTAGGTGCTAGCACACCGCTACACAAGATGATCCGATTCGTTTTTCCTCAGGTGGCCGGACCATCCTGCCACCGAGTCGAACAGAGGCATCGATCCGGTCAGATGATGTTTTCGATAAAGGATCATCTGGTATGTTGATCTTAACCTTATCCAAAAAGGCAAAAACCCTCTTCAACATTCAGAGAACCGCCTGTGGAGCTTTAATATCGACCGCACCTAACTACTCTCTCCACGCCGCCTTGCGCCGCCTTCGTTTCGTGCCTTGCGACGTACTCCAATCCTCCACCCGCCTCGGTGCCACCACCGCTGTTATTCGCGCCACGTTTTGTCGCCGACAAATCCGAGCCCTACGGCGAACGACTCTCCTTCACTTTGTGGCGGCGAGATCCACATCCTCCGGTTTCTTTGGACTCCATTCAAATGCATATGAATACGATGCAAGTTCTTGACATTCAACCGCAACTTGCGGATGGCGGGAAAAAGGAAGGAAAAGAAGTTGTTGTCGAAATGAGAAGGCTAAGAAGTCCAAGTTCTGAATGCGCAGAGCGAAATGAGATGGTCTGCAGATCTGAACTTGGCTCGAGCATCTTGGCGTGGCCGCCAATTGTAGATTAGAGACCAGAGAGTCGCAGAGAGGGTGAGAGAGGAGGGGGGCACTCAATTCACGAGAGGTGGTCGCGGCACCTCCACGTCGTTCTAGCCGCATGCGCTTTCGTGGTGGTTCGACATCTTCTCGAGCACATTGCTAAGCGGTGCGTGCTCGTCCCAACATAGTTCCGCATGAGGAGGCTGGCGATGATATCCAAGAGGGCGAGGAGTACCATGTGCCACATCGACCACGAGATAAGACTTAGAGACCTTGAACCTCTCATCCCGGAGGGTAAAGAGCCTTCGTTTCTTTGATGTCAATGTTTGGTTTCCGCAAGCCAGAGAATTTGGTGTTCATAGGAGGTTACGGGCGGTTCTTCAACAGAACTTCCATGTTACGTCTGAGAGAGCTCGGGGTCGATTGAGCATGCAGGGACGCTCAACCGCCTCTTTGCAGAGGGCTACTGGTGGGGTGGGCGTTGAGAGACACTTGACCATTTGAAGGTCTTACGGTATCAAGTGAGTTCGACACGGTAGTGGAAAAGTGGGTCGAGACTTCTACGCCCACGTTTGGATCGACCCAGAGCATAGATACATTCAGTTCATGCACGACGGAGAACCCCAGAGGGTGTACATGTCCACTTTGCTTGAGTTGTTTGGTTTTGAGGAGGAGCCCCAAACTTTGCATCAGGTGGTGTACGCAGACAGCACACTGCCTCGTCGTGCTAAGGCCAGAGGGTGCTTCCCGACAGATGACCAGATTCGCTTTTTGTTCCAGCAGCCGTTCCCCGTTGGATCCCTTCGCCATCCAGACCGTCTCACTCCTGAGGCAAAGGCGGTCCACATGGCTTTGAGGAAGTCACTTTTTTGGTTCCCGTGCTACAATCAATTCATCTCTACATACAACCAGCTTGGTTCCCGTACTACAGTCGACTGCAAATGTATAGACAACTTCTTTCTCTTTCCTCTTTCTCTTTCATCCACATCAACAAATAGGTGACATGGCAACTCTTATAGACAGCTGATGTCAACCTATTGTACATGCTCTAAGGCTGCTATGGATTTTTAGGGTCCGAGGGTGGACCACAGTAGTCTTGACAAAGACAACTCCCGAGACCCCAAGCTCATGACCCATAGCTTTGCTCCTATGACATCACCGCTAGCCCATCGGTCCGATGGTGACGAGTAGACCATTTCAATATCATGACCTCCACGAGCCTGCCAAAGAACTCTGTTGCGAGCGAGGTCGATCGACTCGGCTCCGATCTTTGGGCAATCCCACCGAGAACGTCATTTTACGTAGTGATGAGTTGATTTTAGTAGTGTTAGCTCTTGTCGGATCTTCATATGCGTGGGGCGAGTTACGAAATGTTGCGCCACTCGTAGTTGTTCCTTCGTGTAATCGATCGATCCATGTGAAATGTAGCACCCCCGAGCGATGTGAACATTTAGGACCGTCGCGGGTGATTAATTACTTCAACACTAAATCTGCATGCGAACGGTATGGCCATTTCGTTGCACTCTTTAAGCTTGTGGAGTTGAGCCGCATAAGATAACCGAAGGCTTTTTGCGGTAGGATGGTCGGTATACATATATTTACACATGGGATCATCCTGATTTGATTCGTTGTAGCCCACGGCGAAAGTTGTGCGCATAGGAGATGATCCGGTGAGTTATCAAACCTTGGCGGATCGTCGATGCTCATGGAATCGGCTCCGTGCTTGAGGAGAGCACCTAGCTAGACAACATGTGTAGAGCTTTGGTCTCCGGCCAATCATTTTCTCTGCGATTGCTTTGTTGATGTGGATGAAAGAAAGAGGAAAGAAAGAAGTCTATACATTTGCGATCGGTAGCACGGGAACTAAAATGGTTGTGTGTAGAGATGAATTGATTGTATGCAGGAATAAAAAAAAGTGATTATGCATACCATTGTATAAGGTTGTCTATAGGTGACATGGTAATTTGCTATAGACAGATAATGCATCTATAGCAAATTACCATGTCACCTATAGACAACCTTATACAATGGTATGCATAATCACTTTTTTGTTCCCTGCTATAATCAATTCATTATCATGCTATATAGCAAATTACCATGTCACCTATAGACAACCTTATACAATAATATGACAATCACTTTTTGGTTCCGTGCTACAATCAATTCATCTCTACACACAACCAAATTGGTTCGATGCTCTGATCATTGCAAATGTATAGACGACTTCTTCCTCTTTCCTCTTTCTCTTTCATCCACATCAACAAATAGGTGACATGGCAACTCTTATAGGCGGTGATGTCAACCTATTGTACATGCTCTAAAATTGCTATGGGTTTTAGGGTCCGAGGGTGGACCTGTTAGTCTGGCAGAGACAACTCCGGAGACCCCCAAGCCCATGGCCCAAAGCACCGCTCCTCGACATCACCGCTAGCCCATCAGTCCGATGGTGGCGATAGTAGACCATTTCAATATCATGACCTCCACGAGCTGCTTTGGCGACTCTGTTCTGAGCCTTGAGGCTAATCTAGCTCCGGCTCGATCTTTGGGCATTCCCAGCCCAAACGTCTGGACACGTAGTCTTGAGTTGATTTTAGTGGTGTTAGCTCTTGTCGGATCTTCATGTATGTAAGGACGAGCTATCTGAATGTTGCGCCACTCGTAGTTGTTCCTTTCGATTATGTCGATCGATCCATGTGAAATGTGGCGCCTCGTGAGCGATGTGAACATTTAGGACCGTCTTGGTGATTAATTACTTCAACACTAAATCAGATCAACGGTATGGCCATTTTACATTGCACTCTTTAAGCTTGTGGAGTTCGGGCACACAAGATAACCGAAGGCTTTTGCAGTAGGATAGTCGATATACTTATATTTACACATA
Organism: Guadua angustifolia; assembly: GCA_036346375.1. Taxonomy (NCBI): domain Eukaryota; kingdom Viridiplantae; phylum Streptophyta; class Magnoliopsida; order Poales; family Poaceae; genus Guadua; species Guadua angustifolia. Next base: position 572,562 of record JAYEVE010000284.1, on the reverse strand, counting down.
CCGATCATCCCGATTTGCGGTCCGTTGTAGCCCACGAAGTTGTCTTATAGGAGATGATCCGGTGAGTTATCTAACCTTGGCGGATCGTCCGGTCATGGAATCGGCTCCGTGCTTGAGGAGAGCACCTAGCTAGACAACATGTGTAGAGCTTTGGTCTCGGCCAATCACTTTCTGCTGCGATTGCTATGATCACAGAGAATAAAATCACTATGGGTTTTATGGTCCGAGGTGGACCACATTAGTCTGGCGAGACAACTCCGGAGACCCCCAAGCCCATGACCCATAGCACTGCTCCTCGACATATTTACATAGACAGGAGAATCTCAGACTGCTTTTGCTACCGCCTAACGATCCGATGTGCACATATTTACATAGACAAGAGAATCTCAGACTTGCCTTTCTACCTCTTTGGGCGATCGGGTATGCTAGGCGAGTGGCGTCCTTAGCCTTCCGGTGGTTATATTAACCACCGGGGAACTAAACCATTCGTATTCTCTCCTCCTCGGTAATGTCGCCTCGTCCTCATCCTCCTCCTCCAAATGTCGTCTGACCGAGTCTACAGAAGCGCCGCGACTCGATTCTGGCAGAGGAGGAGGGAGCCGCTAAACCAGTGGAGGAGGCCATCGGCGGCGTAGAGGCGGCGGCAATGAAGCGGCAAAGAAGGCGACAAAGAACAAGCGGTGGCATTGCAGCTGCAATGACCACGAGGAGAAGCCGGCCGAGGAGGAGGAGGACGAGGAGGAGGAGGAGGAGGAGGAGCCGAAGTTGGCGGCGAGGAGCGATGACGACGGCGTTAGCAAGGAGGACGCCGGCGACTACATCCCCGTCTTGTACCGCATGGACACCTCCTCCTCCGGCTCCTCCGGCCACGTCTTGGTCTCGTCGGACGAAGACGACGATGACGATGACGATTTCTGGATGTAGATAGAGTAGTTTAGCTAGGTTAATGTTATGTGGATTGCATTTTGATAATGTTAATGTTACGCGCCCCTTTTGGATAATACATGTTGTTAATGTTATGTGCATTGCATTTTGTTATGTTAATGTTATGCGCCCCTTTTGGATGTACATTTTGATAATGTTATGTGCATTGCGTTGTTCGCATGGTACTCAATAGAATTGAAATTTCAGAAAATGACACTCGAATTCTCCCCTCAATTCGCGGTCTCCCCAAACGAGAGATTTGGTTATTTTCCACTTTAAACATGCACTACAACAGGAACACCCCTTTAACAACGGATACATAGCAACACATGATTTTATGCGTTGCAAGTAAGAAGGTGGTAACGCTTACAAACCGTTGCAAGCATCATCCGTAGAGCTAAGCAACCGCTGGCAACGTTTATCAAGTGTTGCAAGAATCATCCGTAGATTCCTTTATTTTTTTGCTAGCTCCGTAGACTTTTTTTTCAACCTGCATGAATCCTTTGTTTCCCGTGTGCAGCAAAATTATTGCGATAGAAAGGAGAGCTCGCTGGGCTCGAACCCATAACCTATTGCTGAATGACGCAACGCGCTAACCAACCAGGCCGCGAACCGTTTGCGTTTAGGATGTTAAAGGCTTCTCGAATAGCTTCCCCATCGGCTTCTCTACGTGGAAATGAAAGCGCGGTGTGAAATTTCTCCTCCAACGACTTCCCCATCCGCTCCATTGTCTCGGAGAACAGCGGCGGTGCACCAAGGCCATGAGACCCGCAGAGGCCAAATCCCCGAATCAAACCCGAGCCGAGCCGATCGTCGCGCGTTGCTCGAGACTCGCTCATCCGCTTTGGCGTCTGCTGCGACAAAGACATGGCGGACGCGTTAGCGGCGAGCTGCGGCGGAGGCGAGGAGGGCGAGGCTCTCCATCGCCGACTTCTTCACGCCTGTCACGATTCCCTCGCCACCTCGCCGTGGCTAGCTCCCCGTCCGCCTCGCCGCCTCTCACTCACAAACCTTTCACAAAAGCACGCCCGGCCTATAGGCTTCTCGTGTCCAACTTCGGATCTGTGTGGGATGGCTCATGAGTCTGCAGCGCTCGAGGCCCTCCGCTCGCGTCTAGGGTTCGTCATGAGCTCGCATCCTCATCCGCTCGCCTCCCGGGTCGCCTCCGCCTGTAGCCTCCTCCTCCTCGGTAGCTCTCTCCTCTCCGTTAATTCCTTGGCTCACGACGAGGTCCTCCTCTCCTCCTTCTTTTGCAAGCAAAGCAAAGTCCGTATGAGATCCGATCCCCATCCCAATTAAGCGGCAAGAATCGCTAATCTCTGGCCTTCGGTTTGTTAATTTCATCCCCTCCGATCCGCTCTTTCTCTTCTTCTTCTTCAATTCCTTCTTCTCTAGCTTCGCTTGTTAATGAGCCCTAAACCAACCAAGTTTGACTTGACGAATTTTACATGGATGGTGATTACTTGTAGCGCTTCTTTTGGATTCTCATCCTAATTGATTGCTCATTTGCTTGTTTAGTTGCTCTTTTTCTTGCCATTATTAATCCCTAGTTAGGTTAGATTTTGACTCACAAGAGGCACCGGGATGACCTGATGCTCCTGCCTCCTATTGACAAGATGTATGTATATCATTCAAAAACTACCGCTTTGTTGTGCGCAAGATATAGCTAGCCACACAACACATTCGTAAGTTTGGTGACAAATCTGACTTCTTAATTAATCTCTGACTAGCTAGCTCCATGGTGATAACTAGTCTCTCTTGCTCTTTTAATTTTCTATGTCTGCATTGTAACATCCCCAATTTCAAGTTTACGCTAAAGTTAATTTAAATTAATTAAATTCAAAATTTGGATTTTTTCTTGGTGTTCTAATTAACCTGGCATCCTTATCCATCCAAATTGAAGTCCAATCCTTCCGTCATAAAGTCAAAATTCCAAATTCGGTCCTTATTCAAATATCACTCGAGTTCCAAAATGCTCCAAAATCCCAAAACATATTGAATTAGGTTCCAAATATTCCAAAACATTTTTAGGAATTTTCTCAAGATTTTTGGAATCTCTTTGCTATTTTATCTCTCGAGGTCTTTCATCAAATTCAGTTTATTCGTTCCGGAATAATCTAAATTCCAAAATTCACCAAAATTTAGTGAAACTAATTTTATTTGGTTGCAAATAATCTCTAATATTTTAAGGAATTTTTCCAAGATTTTTAGATTATTTTTGCTATTTTATTTCTCGCGCTTTTGTCCCTCCATTACTTCCAACCAATAACAAAGCGACACGTGTCCAGTACTATTCATCTTCAACCTCCGGCCGTGCGCACTGTTCACGTCCAGCCTCATTTGCAGCCCAAACTTCAAATGCTCATAACGTTTGCAATTCTCAACGAAATTGAGTGAGGTTAGTTGCAAATTGAAGGTCTAGTTAAGGGCTTTAATTCTCCTGCAGTTTCCCCCTCTGAAATCAAGTAAAATGGACGCTGCAAGCACTTCTTTGCCGTTTCTTGTTTTAGCCATAACTCTTTCATTTCTTCGTCTCTCCGAGCGTCTGAGTACTCCAAACGTGCGTATCGACATCCTCTACACCGTGCTCACCTTGACCCTTTGGTTCTGTACCGTTTGCCATCCCAAAACTCAAGAAAACAGTATGCCCGGCGTCCTCCAAAGACACCGGCGAGCCATCTTTTGCTCCGGTGAGTTTTCCGGCGAACCAACCGCGTCACTTTGTGCCTTTTACTTCCGTGATCACAACCATTCAATTGGATTTGATTTTCATTGCAGTTTGACCCCGGATTTCAAGTTTGTTCGTCGCCGACCGTCGTTCCGTTCGTCGTCGATTTCTCCCGATTGGGTAAGAACCAATTCAATTCCTTGCAACCGTAGACTCCCCTCGATGCTAGCTATCCGGTGCTCACCTTAGTTTCGAGAAATATGGCATTTTTATATGTTTTGGTCGTCATGCCACCCGGGTCGTTTTTGGTGTCGCCGGACTCGTCGCCTCCGGCCACCGTTCGTCGCGCCGTCACTTGCCCCGGCACCGCGTCGCCATCCTCTTTCCATTCCACCCCTCGCCGGCTTCTGCCGTGCCTCCTAACTCCGGCACCATGGATGGAACCTTTGTTCTGTGCATGAGGTAGACGAAGGTAATGTAGTGATGCTACAGTGCCATTTCGTATTTTTCGGATTTAATTAATCCGACAGCATTCAAACAATTATTTCTCCTCCGTCGTAACTCCGAATCAAGTGATTTCAATTGCAAAATTCATATAAATTCATCCTCTATCTGCAAGTATTTTTATTATATTTTTTAGTTTCTTTAAATTTATTTTATTCTTTTTGTGTATCGTTTTGCGCGTAGTCGAAGAAGCGGCTGTAGTCGCCAACGACGGAGAAGACTTTCAAAATAGCGCATCGCACCTCGTCGACGAAGGCAAGTCGTAGTCCTTTGATCATGTTGAACCTATGCTTGCAAAGTTATTTTGTTTTGTACAAGCGCATGCTATTTGTGTATCAATGCTAGTTCCTGGGAGTAGCTATTCACCTGATTGGCAGTACGCCACCTTGATTATTGAAATGCCATATATCTATTGTTAATCTTAGGTGGAAACATTACTAGTTGGACATAATCATAATACCAACATTGGGTTATCATAGCTATGCTTAGCCATGCTTAGTTGTCCGATGGGATTCATATCACATAAGAATTAATGTTAATCTTGACTTAATGAGATATGGAATTGTGGTCGTTGGCCGTTGTTGTAAAACTTGTTGTACCATGGCAGGGGATGCTATTCGTCTTGGTTGAATAAAATGTTTTGCCTCAGTCAAGTGATCGTGCAATAAAGGGGGTGCTGTCTAGCACATTGGGATGTGGTTGCCTTGCTTGAGATAATTTAAGGACTTAATCTTGTGCGCCATTGAACTGGGCCTAACTGCAACAACCACAAGTGCAGTATGGGACAGACCTAGCTGATTAACTTGCAATGTCTAGTCTTAAATCGCCAATTGGATGTGTGGGTTCCGATTGAGACGGGTAGATTCGCATGGCTCAAGAGGGCCCCGAGGCTAAACCTTAGAAAGCGATCACGAAGTTTAGACATGCATTGTAAAGGCTTTGTCATGATTTCTCTCTGGCACACCAAAGGAAGTGTGCTAATGGCGGCGCAAGGAGAATATCATGTCTTGTGGGTAAAGTCTGTACAACCTCTGCGAGTGTAAAATTATTCGAATAGCCGTGTCATGGTCATGGACAAGCACAGGAATTTTACATGGGTATAGAGTGTTTTCTTGAAATGTGGGATTGTTGGAATGGGAGCAGGGAGTTCACTTGTTGTTACATTGTCTAAAACTATCTTTGTTGAATTGTGTGGTTGATACTTGTTTCAAATGATGTAGGGTGATACCTCGTCATTTTGTTCATGTTGTCTACCATTGATTTACCAGTTATTTATTATTGTTTTGTCAATCTGCCTTCAATCTATTTATTGTATTTAAATTCAAGTTATTGCTTTCTGCAAATAAACCATATGACTATCCTTTGTCAAGCTGTGCATGAATATATTGCATCATTTCCCTACGGCTTGTTGAGTACATTTTGTACTCACGGCTTTACGCCCATGTTTTTCAGTAGCTCAGGAAGAACCACGTAATGAATATCAAGAGGAGGAGTACTATGAAGACTACGTCGACTAGGAAGGCGTTCCCTAGACGATTGCCTGTGGCATGTCGAATGGCCCAAGTTATTTTATTTCATTGCAATGATTTCATTTGTTTCTTAAGCCAAGAGGCATTGGTGTATGAACCTTGACCATAAGGTTGTTTGCTTTAATCATTAATAATTTGCTTCTTCTTAGTTATTTCGATGTATGGAATGATATGTCATCTATGTTTCCTTTGTGTGCACTAAGCGTGATCTGGACTAGTGCAAGATACACGAGGGTTTTGATTTGCATATCCTGGTCCCTAGAGAGATAGTATCGAGCCATATCGATTGTAGGTTGCTTTCTTAGTTAGCATGGTCTTCAAAATTATTTTCTAAATCAAACCAACAAATTGGTAATTAATAGTTTGTCTTGTCTCATCTTATTCCTAGGTTCCTACTCCTCATCTTTGCTGAAACATTGCTTTGAAATTTAAATTGATCTTATCTCATGAAACATCTCAAAGCCATGGATCTTCTGCGAGGAATCAAATCAAGGGAGGCAATGATCAAGCCGTCGAAGAGTATGTCCGAGAAGACTACCATATAAGATAGGTTAAGGTGCTCTATAAGTTGAGCATGCCATTTCTTTTCAGTTTAGCTATGTTTAGTTCGCGTATACTAGGATTTTCGTTGCTTGTGTGCCGGGTATGTTGTACACTTGCCTCCAGCATGGTGCTGCAATCATACCTCAAGTTGAAAGTTTTAATTGGCTCTTTATTTTGTAGCCTTTTCGGCTATGTCTTTGGTTGGCCTTTGTTCTTGGGTATTACCTTCTCCTCCTCCACCGGGTTTAGCGGCTCCTCCTCCTCCTCTGCCGATGACCTTACCACTTGTCTATTGCTTTTTCCTCTTACCTATTAAACCCTTGTGCTGCGTTGCAGATGGTTGACACTCGTTTTGGAGCCGGTCGCAATTCGCCAGTGGATGCCAATGCAAATGCCAGTGCTAGTGCCAACCCACCACCGCCACCTCCTGCAGTGTCAGATCAAAACTTGGGACATTTTCTAGCAGCACAGACCCAACTCATGAATACAATGATGCAGAATATGAACAACATGATGAATCAACAGAACCAGACTGCAGTTGCTCTAGCCAACTTGTTGAACCAACAAAATCAAGCTGCTGCTGCCGTTGCTGCGTTCTTCTTTGCACCTTCCAAAACTTCGTCCATGATCCAAGCTAGTAGAATTCATGAGGACTTGTCCACCTACCTTCTCCAACTCTTCAGAACCATTGGACGCAGATGATTGGATTCGCTCCATCGAAAAGAAGCTCGCTATTGCTCAGTGCACCGATCATGAGAAAGTTCTGTATGCGGCTCATCAGTTGGAGGGCACTGCCGTTGAATGGTGGGAGAACTACATTGCCACCCATGTTGACCCCCAAACCATCACCTGGATCGGATTTGAGTATGAACCAAGGCTGCCCCGAAGTTAAGATATTAATCGGAGGGTAGAATTCTAACCAACCTCATTGTCCTAGACACCAAGTCCTTAGATGTGATCCTAGGAATGGATTGGCTCTCCTAGAACCAAGCAGTTTTGGATTGTGGAAATAGAGATCACATTAACCAAATCGAGATGGAGTTAAGTTAAAGTTTCAAGTCTGCATGAGATCGGACCAAAGGATAAAAGTTTGTAGTGCCAAAGGAATAAGCTTGGAAGATGTGCCAATCGCCCGAGATTTTCCTAATGTGTTTCCAGATGAGTTGCCTGGTATGCCACCAGATAGAGATATAGAATTCTCGATTGAGCTAGTTCCTGGAACGCCGCCCATTTGCAAGAGACCGTATAGGATGCCTGCTAATGAGTTAGCTGAAGTGAAGAGACAGATTAAAGAGCTGCAAGATCAAGGTTTTGTTAGACCAAGTTCTTCGCCATGGGGAACCCCAGTTCTTCTAGTTGAAAAGAAGGACGGAACTCAGAGGACGTGTGTGGATTATCGTGCTCTCAATGAAGTCACCATCAAGAATAAGTACCCTCTGCTAAGAATTGATGATTTGTTTGACCAGCTTCAAGGAGAAGGACTGTTCTCAAAAATTGATTTGAGGTCAGGTTACCATCAGATGAAGATTCGTAAATAGGATATCCCCAAAATAGCTTTTGTGACTCGGTATGGACAGTATGAATATACCGTGATGTCTTTTGGTTTGACCAATGCCCCTGCCTATTTCATGACCCTGATGAATAAGGTATTTATGGAATATCTAGACAAGTTTGTCGTTGTCTTTATTGATGACATTCTGGTCTATTCCAAGAGTGAGGAAGAGCATGAGGATCACTTGCGAAAAGTATTGACAAAGCTAAGAGAACATCAACTCTATGCCAAGTTTAGTAAATGTGAGTTTTGGATGAAGGAAGTTGCTTTCCTAGGACATGTCATATCGGTGAGCGTTCTTTGTTGACCTGGTAAAGTCTTGAGGCGTGCTCAATTGGGAGTCGCCCAAAGCAAGAACCCAAGTCGAAGTTTCCTTGGAATGGCGGGATATTATCGCCGTTTCATAGAAGGTTTTCTAGAAAAGCTAGACCGCTTCGCTCACTCACGAAAAAGGAGAAGAAATTTGCTTGGACATCGAGTGTGGCGGAGTTTTCAAGAGCTAAAGAAGTGTTTAACAACCGCCCGGTGCTTATTTTGCGGATATCGGGAAAGATTTTGAGATATTCGTGATGCATCCGTCGAGGACTTCGGTTGTGTCTAATGCAAGATAAGAAGGTTGTGGCATATGCTTCACGTCAACTAAGGCCACATGAAGTCAACTATCCAGGCCCATGATTTGAAATTGGCTGTCGTAGTGCATGCTTTAAAGATTTGGCGCCATTATCTCATCGGTAATCATTGTGAGGTTTATACGGATCACAAGAGCACAAGTACATTTTACCCAATCGATTTCAATATGAGGCAAAGAAGATGGTTGGAATTGATCAAGGATTATGACATTGGTATTCATTATCATCAAGCAAAGCCAATGTTGTAGCCGATGCTTTGAGTAGAAAGAGTTATTGCAATACCACGATGATTAAAGAAAATCGACCGACTCTCTATGACGAATTTCAGAAGCTCAGTCTGGAAGTGGTTCAAGAAGGCTACTTGGCTACTTTGGAAGTGCGTCCAACATTGGAAGATCAGATTCGAGAAGCCCAAGTTAATGATGCTGATATCAAAGAGATTAAGAGTAATATGAAGAAAGGAAAAGCCCCAGGTTTTACTGAAGATGAAAGAGGTACCATTTGGTATGAGAATCGTATCTGTGTACCTGATCAGAAAGAGCTTAAGGAGCTATTACTCAAAGAAGCGCATGAGACTTTATACTCTATTCACCCTGGAAGCACCAAGATGTACCAAGATCTCAAGGAAAGATATTGGTGGCCTAGCATGAAGCGTGAGATTGCAGAATATGTTGCTCTTTGTGATGTCTGCTAGAAGGTCAAAGCCGAGCATCAGAGACCAGCAGGATTGCTTCAACCATTCAAGATTCCTGAGTGGAAATGGGAAGAAATTGGTATGGATCTTATTACCAGACTTCCTAAAACCCAAGCAGGTTATGATTCGATCTGGGTGATAGTGGATCGATTGACTAAGGTAGCTCACTTCATTCCAGTTAAGACTACCTACACCGAAGATAAATTGGCGAAATTATATATGTCAAGGATTGTGGGTCTTCACGAGTGCCTAAGAAGATTGTCTCCGATAGAGGAACTCGGTTTACTTCTCGTTTTTGGCGAGTTTGCATGAAGCTATGGGAACTCATCTCGAGGTTCATCTTGCTTATCACCCTCAAACCGATGGGCCAGACAGAGCGAGTGAATCGGATCCTTGAGGATATGTTAAGAGCACTGTGCCTTGACCTATGGTGTTAAGTGGGACAAGTGTTTGCCCTATCTTGAGTTTTCTTACAATAACAGATTATCGAGCCGATCTGCAAATGTCTCCTTCGAAGCTTTATCTGAAGAAAGTGTAGAACCCTCTCAATTGGAAAGAGGCAGGGAAAGAGCGCTTATTTGGTCTGCCATATTGCAAGAAGTCAAAAGCAAGTGCGATTAATCGAGACAAGTTAAAGATAGCTCAAAGTAAACGAGAAGAGTTATCACGAGATAATCGTCGCCGAGATTTGAGTTTGAGCCCAATGATTATGTGTATCTTAGGGTCACCCTCTAAAAGGAGTTAAGAGATTTCAAGTAAAAGGAAAGCTTGCCCTAAATATGTGGGACCATTCAAAGTCTTGGAGCGAAGAGGAGAAGTTGCTTACTAGCTCGAGTTGCCTCGATCTTTATTTGGAATTCATGATGTGTTCCACGTGTCGCAATTGAAGAAGTATTTGCGAGTGCGGAAGAAACGGATGCCGTTGGAAGCCATCGATTTGCAAGAGGATCTCACTTACAAGGAGCAGCCAGTGAAGATTTTGGATGTTGCAGAGCACATCACGAGAAGCAAGATCATCCATTTCTGCAAGGTCCAGTGGAGCAACCATTCTGAAGAGGAAGCAACTTGGGAGAGAGAAGAGAATCTGAAGTCCGAGTTTCCCCACCTATTCTCTATCCAGTTCGAATCTCGGGGTCGAGATTCCATTTAAGGGGGGAGGTTTGTAACATCCTCAATTTCGGGTTTCTGCTAAAGTTAATTTAAATTAATTAAATTCAAAATTTGAATTTTTTCTGGGTGTTCTAATTAACCTGGCATTCTTATCCATCCAAAATTGAAGTCCAATCCTTTACCGTCCGCAAAGTCAAAATTCCAAATTCCGGTCCTTATTCGAAATATCACTCGAGTTCTAAAATGCTCTAAAAATCCCAAAACATATTGAATTAGGTTCCAAATATTCCAAAACATTTTTAGAAATTTTATCAAGATTTTTGGAATCTCTTTGCTATTTTATCTCTCGCGGTCTTTCATCAAATTCAGTTTATTCATTCCGGAATAATCTAAATTCCAAAATTCACCAAAATTTAGTGAAACTAATTTTATTTGGTTCCAAATAATCTCTAGTATTTTAAGGAATTTTTCCAAGATTTTTAGATTATTTTTGCTATTTTATTTCTCGCGCTTTTATCCCTCCATTAATTCCAACCAATAAGAAATCGACACGTGTCCAGCACTGTTCATCTTCAACCTCCAGCGGTGCGCACTGTTCACGTCCAGCCTCATTTGCAGCCCAAACTTCAAATGCTCATAACTTTTGCAATTCTCAACGAAATTGAGTGAGGTCAGTTGCAAATCGAAGGTGTAGTTAAGGGCTTTAATTCTCCTATAGTTTACTCCTCTGAAATCAAGTAAAACGGACGCTGCAAGCACTTCTTTTCCGTTTCTTGTTTTAGCCATAACTCTTTCATTTCTTCGTCTCTCCGAGCGTGTGAGTACTCCAAACGTGTGTATCGACGTCCTCTACAACGTGCTCACCTTGACCCTTTGGTTCTGTACCGTTTGGCATCCCAAAACTCAAGAAAACAGTACGCCCGGCATCCTCCAAAGACACCGGCGAGCCATCTTTTGCTCCGGTGAGTTTTCCGGCGAACCAACCGCGTCACTTTGTGCCTTTTGCTTCCGTGATCACAACCATTCAATTGGATTTGATTTTCGTTGCAGTTTGACCCCAGATTTCGAGTTTGTTAAGTAAATGTAAATCGTCGTTCGTTAAGTAAATCGATTTCTCCCGATTGGTAAGAACCAATTCAATTCCTTGCAGCTGTAGACTCCTCGATGCTAGCTATCCGGTGCTCACCTTAGTTTTGAAAATATGGCATTTTTATATGTTTTGGTCGTCATGCCACCCGGTCGTTTTTGGTGTCATGGGACTAAATCGCCTCCGACCACTGTTAAATCGCAAAATCACTTGCCCGACACCGCGTCGTCGTCCTCTTTCCATTCCACCCCTTGTAAACTTCGTCGTGCCTCTAACTTCGGCACCATGGATGGAACCTTTGTTACGTGCATGAGGTAGATTAAGTCTTTATGCGATGCTACTGATGCCATTTCGTATTTTTCGGATTTAATTAATCTGACAGCATTCAAACAATTATTTATCCTCCGTCGTAACTCCGAATCAAGTGATTCTAATTGCTACATTCAACTAAATTCATCCTGTATCTGTCAGTATTTTTTTTATAATTTTTAATTTCTATTAAATTTATTTTATTCTTTTTGTGTATCGTTTTGCGTGTAGTCGAAGAAGCGGCTGTAGTCGCCAACGAAGGAGAAGACTTTCAAAATAGCGCATCGCACCTCGTCGACGAAGGCAAGTCGTAGTCCTTTGATCATGTTGAACCTATGCTTGCAAAGTTATTTTGTTTTGTACAAGCGCATGCTATTTGTGTATCAATGCTAGTTCCTGGGAGTAGCTATTCACCTGATTGGCAGTACGCCACCTTGATTATTGAAATGCCATATATCCATTGTTAATCTTAGGTGGGAACATTACTAGTTGGACATAATCATAATACCAACATTGGGATATCATAGCTATGCTTAGCCATGCTTAGTTGTCCGATGGGATTCATATCACATAAGAATTAATGTTAATCTTGACTTAATGAGATATGGAATTGTGGCCGTTGGCATTGTTGTAAAACTTGTTGTACCATGGCGGGATGCTATTGGTCTTGGTTGAATAAAATGTTTTCCTCGGGCAAGTGATCGATGCGATAAAGGGGTCTTTGTCTAGCACATTGGGATATGGTTGTCTTGCTTGAGATAATTTAAGGACTTAATCTTGTGTGCCATTGAGCTGGGCCTAACTGTGCAACCACAAATGCGGTATGGGACAGACCTAGTGATTAACTTGCAATGTCTAGTCTTAAATCTTGCCAATTGGATGTGTGGGTTAAAGATTAGACGGGTAGATTCGCATGGCTCAAGAGGGGCCCAGAGGGCTAAACCTTAGAAGGCGATCTGAGGTTTAGACATGCATTGTAAAGGCTTTGTCATGATTTCTCTGCAAGCACACCAAAGGAAGTGTGCTAATGGCAGTGCAAGGAGAATATCATGTCTTGTGGGTAAAGCTGTACAACCTCTGCAGAGTGTAAAACTATTCGAATAGCCGTGTCCGCGGTCATGGACAAGCCCGGGAATTTCACATGGGGTATAGAGTGTTTTCTTGAAATGTGGAATTGTTGGAATGGGAACGGGGAGTTCACTGTTGTTCTGTTGTCTAAAACTATACTGTTGAATTGTGTGGTTGATACTTGTTTCAAATGATGTAGGGTGATACCTCGTCATTTGTTCATGTTGTCTACCATTGATTTACCAGTTATTTATTATTGTTTTGTCAATCGCCTTCAATCTATTTATTGTATTTAAATTCAAGTTATTGCTTTACGCAAATAAACCATATGACTATCCTTTGTCAAGTTTGTGCATGAATATATTGCATCATTTCCCTCGGCTTGTTGAGTCGTTTTGTACTCACGGCTTTACGCCCATGTTTTTGAGTAGCTCAGGAAGAACCAGGTAATGAATATCAAGAGGAGGAGTACTATGAAGACTACGTCGACTAGGAAGGCGTTCCCCAGACGATTGCCTATGGCATGTCAAATGGCCCAAGTTATTTTATTTCTGCTGCAACAGTTTCATTTGTTTCTTAAGCAAAGAGGCATTGGTGTATGAACCTTGACCATAAGGTTGTTTGCTTTAATCAATAATAATTTGCTTCTTCTTAGTTATTTCGATGTATGGAATGATATGTCATCTATGTTTCCACTGTGTGCACTAGCGTGATCCTGGACTAGTGCAGTATACACAGAGGGTTTCGGATTTGCATATCCGGGTTTCGACATCTGTGATCCCAAACTTGGTTTCAAGTGGACCAGAATGTACTAATTGCGTTATATATTTCTGGACTTCATGAAGATACTAGTCTTCTTTGTATCCAATATCCTAGGTATACCCAACCCAGGATATGTTATGTAGGCGTACATATACATGCCTAGTTGGGATAGTGGATTATGTTTTACCGATGTGTGATGGATGAACTTCAGATTCGATCAAATTTTATCTTTGTGCACATTCTCTTTGAAAGCAGGTATGTATTTACCTACAAATTAGTAGAACATAGAAGTTTAAATGCAGTGTGAGGTGAAATGTGAACTATGAAATTCTCAAGATTTAATCGGCCATGGTTGATCGGTTTAGGTTTAAGTTTGCTAATCACATGGGTAAAAGATTCCCTTATGCCTATGCACACGTCGGTGATGTGATCACTAGCTAGAAGCGGTTGTGATACTCTTGGGATACAAGAAGCTAATTTTCTTTAATCACTAGCAAGTACCAACGCGTGTTAATCGATCGTAATAACTAGAAGGGTATCTCGATTTTATGAATATAACCGCATACTCTGTTAGGTTTGCTAGCTCTTGATCTGAATATTTATGCTTGACTTGGTTGGTATCTTTATTCTTGTTTTGAATTTTGACGCATTTAATGGTTGTGGTGCTTGTATTTTCCTTTTTACATTTAGAACTTTAGATATCGGTTGGATTGGACCTCCTTTGAAGTATTGATAGCAAATGTGAGTTTCTTTTGTTATTTTTAGAGTTAAACTAAATTGTGTTACTACTGACTTGAAGTTACGATGCCATCATAATTAGATTATAACTACTGGTATTATTCATCCAAGATATTGTTACTGGTTTTGTTGGATCGGGAAAGAAGAAGGGTAAGGGATTGTTGTTTTAATGGGCTGTGGGTTTGGTTTAGCTACGAGCTCATGTATTTTTAACTTGTATTCTTGATCGGGTGTGATCCTAATATATGTTGTAAAGAGTTTGATTGACTTCTTGATACTCATGAGATGAGAAGGGTCTCGAGATGATGGTCGATTACATCGACAAAATTGAATGGGACATATCACGGCGATGCGTCATCGATCTTGAGGACAAATCTCATTGGGTTTCGACTTGGAGCTTGGAAGCTTAGCTAGCGTCTGAGGAAAGATCATTGTAGCTTTGAATAACAATGCTAAGTAATCAAGCAATGCAATCAAGAATAATTAATCGACAATGCAAGTCACCAATAAAATGGAGACCGCGATGTCGTTTGATGGAAGGTGCTTATTCTAGATTTATTTATCCTTTATTACGATTGAGATAGCTTCTCATGTGTGATGCCCTTGCATCCTTTTTAATTTTATCCGGTTTTGGTCTCGGATGCATAAAAGCGTGGCATCCTTCTTTTCTTTTCAGCTCAATCCTTGCACGAAGCCAAGTACCACGAATGGTGAGGTCATAAATGGAGGAATGGGTGGAGTCTGGCGAGGCGAGGCGGAAGGTTGATAGGTCTTCAAAGGCGATAGACATACAATCTCGTGTAATAATCGCATATAATCAATTTGAAAGCGTTAAAGTCAGATTGTATGCGATATGAAAATGAACTTACATTCAATTGTGAGTGCCAGGCAGACATGGCTTCTTGTTGTTGCCTCTGATATTCTTGTTGTTGCCTCATGTAATCCTGCAACTGAGTTTCTTGTCTCCTCAAATTTTCCTCCAACTTAGCCTCTCGGGCAGTACATGTACTACTTGACGAGGCCCGAAACTCCCTCGTCAAGCCTCGAGTCATGGAGGAATCGACGAATCCATCAAACATGGAGAACCTCCCGTGACTCTTGCCACCGCCGCTCCGATACAAGGCGACGACGTCAACATCTCCTGCCCTCCAGTCGTAGCCTTCACCATGGGTCCGAACCATCTCCTCTCCATATTTAGCCTGTGATGCATACGAGTCATGAACATAGCTAATATGTCAATACAAACAACATGTATATAAATTGCACTCATAAATTAGCCAAAGGGAGTTTAATTGAGGCAGTAGTAAGATAGAAAAACATATGGCAGTGAAGAAAGAGATGGTTGTGAATAAAAGTGAAAATGAGAAAGGGGAAGAATAAGAAATGAGATGACAGAGGAGTGGAAATGGATCATGTACCTGCATTGCAAATCATAATAAAGCATCTCGAAACAGATAAAAACATGATGAAAATTGCAGGTTCTATATGTGAGATTGTCATCTCAGGAGGTAAGATACGCAGAATTCTCAAGTTGATAACACGTGTGCAGCTTGCTGTAAGCATAAGAATCAAATGACTCAAGAACATCCAGGTCAGGAAAAAAGGATACCATTATCCTTCAGAATTATTGCTTGCTAGTTTCATGAACTCATCCTTGCACTAGTGAATAGCAGCTAGCATGCAAATTACTACCTTTTCCCTTTTATACTGCAGCTTCAACTTGATAAGCAACAAATAATATAGTACATAAGGGATCCAGAACCATTACGATGGCATACAAAAATTTTCCCAGAACTCATCCTTGCTCGGTTTATGCCTTGAGCCAGTGTTTAGACCATTAAGAAAACGAGCACCCTATAGCTCCAAAATTAAATTTCAGACAAATTTGCACATGCTTAGACCATGTCCATATAACATTTGCAAAACGATCTGCCGACCTGCAAATTGTAGCTGCATACTCTTGATGTTTTTGCACCATTCATTACTGACTCTTCGTTCTAGTTAAGGTCACTGTCCCAGAGTTAGTTCTTGTCAACAATAGCTGGCGACTGGATAATTTTATTCAGAGGTTCCCCCATGAATCTCTTTCCATTTTTCGAAGACTAGTTAAGTTGCCCATGAAAGCTGACTGGACGCATGAGTTATTCATCATGGATGAATTTATTATCTTTCTTTCCTTTTCATTATTTTTGAGGACTAAGGTGGAAATAATTAGTCGGCCAAACAGATTCAGATAAAGATATTAAAAAGGTGAAACCTATTAAGCACAAGAGCGGTTTTTGGAAATAATGACATGCATGTGCAGTTCTGGATGCACAGCTAGCACATGTAACATTTTAAATAGGTAGTTCCAAAATTTGAGAAAATAAAAAATGGCCTCTACTTCAGTTTAAGCATTTTGGTGATGACATGTGAAAAGGATAAGTCATACAAGTTACAAAGTAGGGCAACTGACTAACCAAGCTGTCCGATGCCCTTTGGCTGCAAAGTACATCCGTCTGCGTAGAATCGGCCCCCTTGTGCCCCGCGACATAGGTCTCGATCGCTTTCGGTCTCCTCCCAAGTCGAGCTTCTGTAAACATGTTATTCAAGATTACTATGCGAACATAACAGTAAATAAAGTATTAACGTAGAAAGATAAACGTACCAGCCGCTTAGCTACACGCACGTGCCCATCGGCACCATATGTATGAACAACACTAGGGCCTGACTCTCGATTTACCCTCTTGCTGCTCGACTTCGCTTTGAACTCGTCAGATGCCCAGTACTCAGAAAGTGCCCGCCATGCATCAGGGCAAGAATTAAACCTACAAAATAGCGACTAAATTAAGCAACTATTTCTAAGGTGAAAAAAATACACATTTCATATGACTAACCAGCTCAGCGGAACCTGCATGTACTCATTAGCTTCAAGGTAGATTTTAGAAGCACCAAGCTTCTTATTCATTTCCACTACACGATACTTCTTGTAGTATTCAGACACTGCCTGCAAGCGTGCATTGGATATCATATCTTTCACTACCTTTTTAGCAGCCTTCTCAAACACGCGTCTTGCATGTTCTGCCAGTTCCTGCTCTTCCCCCTCAATCAAGCGATACCTCTCCTACAATACAAGTAAAACATGATGAGACACTCGAGAAAATACATTGCGTAGAATCGAAAAACACTCGAGAAAATACATTGTGCAGAATCGGAAAACATGATGGATGCTGCTTGGGATTGTCTCGCATGAAGAGTGCCATCACAATAACTTACCCTCTGCTGATAAAAAAGAAAAGAAAAACTAAAGGATGCATCCATGAAAACTACATCATACGGCAGGCATCTCAAGTTCTCAACCAAGTTACTCTAATACTTGGTTCACTCTTCTACTTGACAAGCTGCACATTATTTCTCATCCAAGTAACTCTAATACAAATGCCTGCATCACATACTGGTTTAAACAATCTCTTCTACAAATCCTAGTTGAATGTTCAATGTTGTGGAAAGAAAATAGCAGCAACAGGAATTTGCACAAATTGGATGGCATCTAGCAAGTGGCACACCTTTGCTTATTGCAAATGTGCAGCTGGTGATTCAAACATAATGGAAGGCAGCTATTAGTGGAATATTTATGGGAAGCTATATTACACTGGACAATGGAAGGAAGGCCATGGTATACTTCTGTAACAGCCCGAAAATTCTAGAATAGTAAAAGTATAATATTTAAATTTGATTGTGAATATTTCTGGAATTTCTGAATATTGTTTGCTTTATTTGGATTTTCTTGGATTTTGTGTTGCAAGAAAAAGTAAACAAATGGGAATAAAGAATGGAAAAAGAGAAAAAGGTCAAGAAGCAAAAAGGAAAAATTTAGAAAAATGTACCATGAAACCCTGAGCATACAAGTAAGCTAATTCATTCACCAAATGAAATTTTATGCATAAACAAATGAGGATATAAAATGAAAAGACAACTTTTATTCTCAAATAATGCATTGTCAGAATTTATAAAATATTTATAAAACTAAAATGGAGCTTTAAAATTATCATGAAAATATCAATGCAATATCTACCTTTTTTTAAAATTTCATAAATTAATAATGTCATTTAAGACTTTTCCAAAATTAAAAATAGAAACTCGAAAATCTAGAAATTGCAATGTCAGAATTTTTATAAAATAATGGAACCATATTTTGAGTTGAATATTTTACAGAAGAATTCTGAGATCGAATCCATTTGAAAAACAAAATTTCAAAAATAATAGACTCCAATTGACCTCAATCAAAAATAGAAATCCGAAACAGGAATTTAGAGCAGTCGCTGTTGTAGGTGTATTAATAAATTCTCAGTAACTGAGTTTAACCTCAAAATTTTACCAGGCATCAAAATCTATTCAAAGACCATGGTCAAAAAGTTTGGATATTTTCTACTCCCATTTGACAGCCCAATAAATTCCTGTACTCATCTCATTTCACTGACCGGTGGACCCAGGCCCCATTCGTCAGTTGTTTCTCCTCCCTGTGCTTGCGACCGAACTGAGGAACTCCCGAGTCCAACGCAGCTTGACCAGCGTCCGCGTCGCCCTGCTTCAGCCACGACGCACCTCTCGCGAAGCTTCAGCTGCCCATACCTCCGTCGATTGCCGCCACGAAGCCTTCCCGCCATTGTTCATCCTTGTCGTGTCTAGTGAAGTTCCATCCGAGACAATCCCAACCAGGCCAGCTTATCTGCTGATCTCCTCGGCTATAAGTTGCTCCTCAGTGATCACAGTGCACCTCTTTCTCATTCCCCTCCACTCCTTCTCTCTTTTCCCCAACCAAGCGCCAAAATCCCCAGTCCATTCCGCCATTGCCGAAGCTTGCAGAGCTTCAAGCCGAAATCGAATTCGAGTGATTCAATGAGTCACTTTCCAATTCATTAAGCGTATAGCATCCCCAATCTCTCTTGATCAAAGCCCTCGGAAAATCTGAGGCTCTCCCATGTGGAATCTCCACCTTGCCGTCTTTGTCTCCTCCATGGCCGGCCACAGTGGGCATGACCCTCCTCGATGATTCTCGGTCAAGGTAAACCGAAAATGGAAGCTCTAGTACCTAGTGATGGTTAAAAGGCCACCGATTTCAACCCTAATGCCTGTTCTTCTTCCTCCACGTCGCCATTGGGCCGCCGCCCTCCTCGTGGGCGCACCTCTCTGGGAGCTCTCCGTGAATTGACTTCACCTGGATTCTCCTTGCCGTCTTTGGTGGTCCCCATGCCCTCGCCGTCATGGGAAGATCACCGAGTGCCGTCGCCACCGCGCCCTAGGCAGTGCTCTGCTCTCTGTCTCGATCGGTGGGCCACCCATGTCGACCTAAGCTAGTCTCGGCCAAGGGTAAAAGCCGTTTTCGGTTCAAGAAAGCGCATTCTTCATTTTCATTTAATTTCCTAGCGAAATACATTCAATTAATAATAACTTCTGCATTTTTAGTTAGAAACCAGTGAAATAAATTTATATATTTACCTAAAATCAGAGAGAATCTAAATATGCAAAAATATTGAATTTTTTGAACTTTAAAAGATTATTTAAATTAAATTTGTTTATGTCCTTAATATGATCTTTATATCAAATCTGTGAATAATAAGATAATAAATAATAATGTAAATTTTTATATTATGTTAATATCAGAATGTATTCAAATATACAAAAATATTCAATTCTTGAATCATAGAACAATTATTAAAGTCAATAATAGAACAAACACTCTAATATGAACATTATGGCACACATGAAAAATATAACTTCTAAAGTCATAAAATAAATATGAATATGCTTCTGGAATTATATTAAACTCAATCATGAAAATATATTTAATTCTTGATCTATGTTAATTTACTTACTTTGTAATCATCATTAAACCATGTTATGGCTATTAGCAAAATGATAGCATGATAACTCATAAAATGATGAAATGCATGGTATCAAGTTCTTAAAAACAGTAAAGATCCATGTGTGCAAATACATTTAAGATAAGATCTAAGATGCATTCTTTTAATGAAAGGAAATGTTAATGATAACAATAAGTAAATAGTTTATCTATGGCAATTGAAGTTAAAACAATGCAAAATAGTTTTAAAACATTTCTAGGATGGTATTCTATTAATACCTGAAAAATGAATCAAGAATCAGGTATGGTGTAGTTAGAAACTCAAAACGAAACTTGGCCGATTTAAGGTTTTCAAATGTGATCATTTAGTCTATTTCAACGATCGATAAAATAATTCGTTTAAACACTAAAATAGGTGAAATCAGTTTCGTAGCGCTGTACAAAGTTTATACTACCATATTCTATAAAAAGAATCATATTCCATTAAGGTTCACATATTAATATTGTTAGTACAAAACCCTTGAGTGACAACCTTTAGTTTCATTTCCTGCCGATTCCGAATAACGTCAATTTAACAATGCCACTTAAGCCTTTTCAACAATGATTATAGTGCATCAGCCAAAGCCTAGAATTTATGGAATTAGCTTAGAATTGTTATACAAAGTATAAATCATCTTATTATGAAGAAATAACCATACTTCATCATGTTTTGCATACAAATCCTAATAGTCAAATAACCTTAAGTGTTAAGTTTCCTGAACTTCATAATATGAACCGGTAAGAATGAAGAAATCTGTATATTAGATATTTTTATCACCAGAACCTTCTCAAATATCGTGTAAATTAGACCAGTAGGCTAAATCAGTAGATCTAACTTGCGTAAAACAAATTCTACATGAAAGCAATTAAAGATAAATAACTAATCATTCCTAATATAATATGATCATTTAAGCTTTTTCATTAACTTGCAAAGCAGCTCGTCTAAATCTGAATTTAGTAAAGAATAGTCTAGAAATGATCTTTAGAATATAATCTGCAGTAATCTAAGGAAATATTCTTATTTCACCTTGCTTCGAATCTGAATCCTAATAGAGCAAAACCCATAAGTAATAAGGTTGCTAGAAATGTATTATGAATAGTAAATCAATGAAAGCTTGCAACTAATGATTAACTCTATTTAATCTAAACTATTTTTGCGTCTTGAATTAAGTAAAATAAGATTAATAAATTCATAAAAGAGCAATCCTGTTCTTGTGAAGAGTTTTAGTTGTTCTTTCTATCTCCTTTCTTTTTGCCCTTATTGAATTTAGTATTTTGCTTTATTTTCCGTTGATCGACGTGTAGAACCCGGCGTCTCTATCTTCGTCATCGCCATAATCAACCGTAATCATCGTCTTCATAAAAGCGTCGAATAAGCAAGGCAAGCATCCTTTGACCATATTGATCCCAGTACTTTATATTCCTTTTGTGCATCAAATTGTTTTATGCAAGCGATTACTTTATGTAAATTGCTATCTTGTGGTTTTGGTAGTTATACTTGTTGTCTCATTAACCTCCTTTGATGATTAAGAACATGTGAACCTTGATAACCGTAGATTGAGGATAGGCATTACTTAATGTCATCTTGGGTATATACGTTCATATTATTCATGCTTAGCCATGCTTTAGAATCAGCAATGTACATGATCAAATCAATATTTGTTTCCTGAAAACCTTGAAAATGGCACTTTGTTGGTTGCGGGTACCTTGATTAAAACCCAAAATAAAACTATGCTTTGATGCGGCGATTATTGGCAATAGCCGTTTGTGCGACGAGGAATTGCACGTAGTGTAGGGTGAAGTGTCGCCGTGTCGGTTTAAGGACCGAGCAATGGGGCGCTATTGATCCGAAATTCCGTGCAACCACGAGGGTGAGTATGGGTTAGCCATAGCCTATTAACTTATTTGGACATGGCTTTGCTCATTGGTAGCGGGGAGCTTGCGAGGCATTCCGTTATGGATTTGCTTGTTAGGGGCTTTCACACGGTTCGTGTGGGTAAATGCATAACCGATTACAGCAGTGTCGCCTTGCCATGGACGAGAGACGTTGTGTTGGTGTACTAAATGTGGATCCACGGCTTGGGTGAGTGTCTCTGTTTTGGGGGGGTTAACGTCCGGCTGGATCAAAGTCATGTCCGGTAATGAGCAGTGTGTATGATCGCTTTGGCAAGCACAATGACCTAGTGGAGGCATGTGTGATCTTGCAAAAGGATGATCATTCCTTGTGGGTAAAGTTGTACACCTCTGCGAGTTTAAATCTAATTAATTAGCAGCTCATGATCATGAGCACTTCGGTGAAGTCATTCCAATGTTAGATGTTTTATTATTTTCAAAAGGGTTGGATCTATTTGTTTTGCAAGCTGTGTTTTTATGTCAAAGGGCAGCGGTTGTGGATTTGAGAATGTGAATGTTTAGCGCTCACGTCATGGAGGGCGGTGAGTGTTATTATGCTTTACTTACTTGTTATCAATTAAACTTGCTTTTATAAATTCCGTTTGCAAATAACTTGATTTACAAATTCAAATTAAACTTTATGCAAATGAACATATTAGCCTTTCCTTTGAAATGGCCTGCATGTATCATAGGTTTGCTCAAGTCTTGCTGAGTATGTAAAATACTCACCCTTGCCTAATTATATTGTAGGTGGTTGAGTTAGTGCAACTCCAAAGTCTCTTTTCGTCGCAGGTTGCGGGTTTTTCTTCGTCGTATTCTATCTGAAGTTTATGCCTGGTCAGTTGCCTGCGGGATTGGATGGGTAAACCACAAGGCATTGCTTCCTTTGCTGCTGTATTTCTCTGAGTTGTAATATTTATTTGTATAATCGTTTCCGCTTAATTAATGTTTTGTATGGTTGTGATTTCCAATTGTTGTAAACATGTGAGTGCTAGCTACTGATCCAGGGAATAGCACAGTAATCACATGGAGGTTCCTGTTCATCCGAACGGGGTCTCACAACTTCAATGTAAAATGGTTCCCCAAATCTTCTCCTTAAAAGTTGTTTTAGTCGAAACTTATTGTAATAATACAAGTAAATGTATTAGTTTCCGGGACAGAAAATAGAAACACTAACTTCATTGCTATTATTTGAACAGGCTTACCCAAAAGTCATTCCACACATTTTGTGCAGCTGTTTGTTGATCAGCATCTGCTATCTTATAATGCTCCCACTTCAAAGCCAGCCGTTCCACACCGTCAATTTTAACCAATCGAGGTAATCTTGTAGCAACAAAGAGAGCCAAGTGTGGCATTGACACGCCTTGCCTGTTAGTCCTAGTGAAAGAAGGTTCATCCCATGACCTACAAATAGTATACAATTACAATTAGAGATGTATATAAGGTTAAATAAATTGTAATAATTACTAACCTATCACCAATTGGTCTTTTCTGCACACGGAGTTGTGGATTATCTTGCCGTGGAGGAACTCGGCTTACTGCTCTATACCTAAAATTATATATTTTACATCAGTAAGAAGTTAATAAGAGAGACAAAATACACAAAAGAAATAAGTTATCATTAGAAAAACCTGAAGACCGGTCCAATGTCTCCACCCTCATCCGTGGGTGTGTCTCCACCTTCATTTGCCACATCCTCATTATTCTCTTCGGTACTTGATCAACGTCCATACGGTGCTTCCTCCACGAACTTCGGTGCTTCCTCCTGAACATCTCTAATACAACTCTCCAATTGTCGCCTTCTACTTTGTTGAGAGGAACTTCCTTTGAAAAGGCTACTAACACCTTTTGAAGAAGAAGTGCCGTTTGTATTAGAAGATGAAGACCCATCCTTCTTTGATCTCGAACAGTGCAAAAATGACCTCATCCTGCAAAAACAACAAATGAAATATCAGAACAAATGCAATATATAGATCCATAAAAATGCAATATATAGAAATTAATGTAAACATTAGAAATGCAATATATACATGTATTTTATCGTTTTCGCTTCCCAACTTTCCGTACATGACCATCTTCCTCGGTGGGCACGTCACCAACTAAATCATCGAGTGACGTTCCGACATCTACTTCAAACGTTGTTGGCAGGTCACCTTCTTGGAATGCATCAAGCTCACTTGGTATATACTCATCGGATCTAGGAATGTGCAGCTGATCACGTGGATTAACCTTATACACAACCCACCACGGTTTAAGACTTGGCTTGGTGCATGGATACGAGAGGTAATATACTAGCTTGACATGTTGGGCAAGCACAAATGGATCAAAAGCTGAAAGTCGTGATTCATGTTTCACTTTGACCAAGCCAAGTTTATCATTCCATCGTATCCTTGCCTTGTCAAACCAATCACAATAGAAGAAAACGACACTCAAATCTTTTGGTCCTTCGAACTTGATCTCTACAATGTTTTGAAGAATACCATAGTACTCAGTTTGCCGACCATCCGCACCCTCTGTCGTAGTGACTACCCCGCTATTCATTGTGGCTGCTCGCGGACGGGTAGCTTCAAAGGATGCAGTACGAAAACGAAACCCGTTGATATCATATCGCACAAACTTCCTTGCGGTCGTGAATCCACGGGACAATTGACGTAAATCTTCGTGGGCGCTAGCATCGCTCTCGCACTGCAAAGACATATATTTTTTAGGGACATTATCGTATGGCTATATCTATAGTTAAATTGAGATAGGATCTATACATGTCTTCGAAACCAGGTAACGAAATTTGGGCCACCGCGTACACCGTTGCGACGTAAATTGTCTAGTTGTTTTTCAGTAGGCCGTTGGGTCGATAGCCATTCTTGTTTGTCAAAAATCCTACAATTTGCATGAGTTATTTGCAATATAGTTATCAAAACTAATTTACACATAAATGACTTGTACTTACATAAAATACTTGTCCATTTCCTCAATATTGAAGAACATATACATCATGGTGCATTCCACTCCTCTGAGTCAACTCATGGGGAACTATCACCGATCCTTTGCCATTCCACTTGAATATATCAAGACGGCCTTAGCTTGTTTCGGAAGAGGTATGGTATCGCGTTGTTTCAGCATTAATATCATTTTGCTCCGTGAAATAATGGCTCGAGAAGTAGGATATTTCTTTTAGATAGTACGCCTCAGCGATGTAGCCTTCAACTCGTGCTTTATTACCTACCATAGCCCTGAGTTTCTTCAAGGTACGCTCTATGCGATACATCCAACGGTATTGCACTTTGGGCCACCCACCTGCCTTCGTCGATAAATGTACCAATAGATGTTGCATTAAGTTCATGAAACCAGGTGGAAATACCTTTTCTAGTTTGCATATAAGCACTGGTATATTCTTCCCCAATTCTTTCATTGTTGATTTCTTTATTACCTTAGAGCACAACTGCCTATAAAAGAAACTGATCTCTGCCAACATTAACCACACTTCTTCAGGCATATATCCGCTGAACATCACCGGTAGTAACCTTTCCATGATGATGTGGTAATCATGACTCTTTAGACCATTTAGTTTACCGGTCGAGATGCTCACCGCGCGTCTCAGATTTGCCGCATAACCATCTGGAAATTTTATATTTTTCATTCATCTAAGAACCTCCATCTTGTCTGACCTTTTAAGATAGAAGGAGCACGAGGTTTCTTTCCACCTTCCATCACTTCAAGTGTGGGACGGTTACAGATTTCAGCCAAGTCTCTACGAGCCTTAACATTGTCTTTTGTTTTTTCGTTAAAGTCAAAGCACGTACCAATGATGCTTTCTGCGACATTTCGCTCTTGATGCATAACATCAATATTATGCACGAGGATTAAACAAGTGGCATATGGCGACTCCATATGCTAGATATGTGAGTCCAATTATGTGTGTCTTTGAATCCATTATTACCATCCTTTGAGAGATCCAACTCACTATGCCACGCCACAACCTCATGCCCGGTTAAACGTTTCGGTGGACCTTTACTAACTGCCACATCCTTCCGAAATCCCTTTTTATCTTTCCTAAATGGGTGACTTAGATTAAGGAAACGACGATGACAATCAAAGAAACAGATTTTGCCCCCATGCTTCAAACGAAACGCATCTGTGTCACCCATGCAAACCGGACAAGACATTCGACCATCGTGCTCCACCCGCAAACATGCCGTGGCGGGACAATCATGGATAGACCAAAGATAAGCCACACGCATGTTGAAGGTCTCTTTTCTATTATTGTCATATGTCAAAACACCTTCCCACAGCTCCTTGACTCCTCAATCAATGGTCGCATGTACATATCCAAATGCTTTCTGGATGCTCGGCCAGGAATAATAAGTGTTAGAAACACATACTCATCTTTCATGCATAATGATGGAGGAGATTATCTGATCGCAAACACGGGCCAACATGAGTACGGAGCCGCACTTGTGGTGAAAGGCGTGAAGCCGTCTGATGCCAACCCAATACGAACATTTCTAGGATCTCTAGCGAAATTTGCATCGAACCGTTCCAATGTCTTCCAAGCTTCACTATCAGAAGGATGACCCATGGAACCCTCGTATGTATGCATGCCTTCTTTGTGCCACCTCATATGCATGGCAGTATCCTTTGATAGGTAAGCTCGCTGTAGCCTTGGTTTAAGGGGCATATAGCGGAGCACTTTGGCCGCTAACTTTGTTGTTACAGTGTTTCCCTCCTCGTCCGTTACTTGAATATACCGAGACTCATTGCAATATAGACAATGTGTTAGTTCTACATTCTCCTTGCGTAATAACATACACTTATTGGGGCACACATGTATCTTCTCGTATTGCATCCCTAAACACCCAACATTTTTCTAGGCCGATAAAGATCTTTCGGCATCTTATGATTCTCTTGAAGAACATCACATATCAATTTAACGGATCATTGTAACAATCTTTACTCAAATTGTATTTCGATTTGATAGCCATCAACCATGTCACCGCGGACAAGAAGGGTGACATTGGTAAACTCATCAGAGGTTCATTGGAAGCGATAGAAGCCTATAAAATTCTTCGACCTCGTGAGTCGTTCTTCCTGTTCATCCTATCTTTATCGACCAAGATCTTCCACCATATCTCGGCATCTATCCTCCGTGTCATCATAATCACGGACTCGTTAGATGTAGAACCCAAACGTGACTCACCATACTCGAACCAAGTTAAGTAATTGGGCATAAATCCATATCTGCACAAGTCTAATTCGATCTCCTCCTTCCGCTTACGAGCGAAGTTACGGCACTTGCTGCATGGACACTTCGCTACACCACCGTGGATTCAAAGAGAAAATATGATCCACAAATGCTTGTGTCCTCTCTACCCATTAAATCCAGTGTGACCCCGTTGTTCTCCGGTAGACATACATCCATGCTCGATTATCACCCATATTGATGCTACTCTATTAAAAAATGATGATACAAGAATTATCTACTAAATAGAAAAAAACTAAATGCAATATTAAGAGCAAGTATATAAAACTAATCCCAAAGTTTCGGTAGCTAAATCTTTCCACTGCCTACCATACGTCTTGACCAAGAAATCATCATTAAATTTAAGAAACACTTAATAAGAAATGACCATACATGCCTTTATTAAATGGTATACCACAACCACTTAACCTCTTCCAAATCATTTAAGTATGGATAAAAAGTGTAAAAATTGTAATAACTACACTCTAGAACCTCTTGGTGAACAAATATATTGAAATGGATACTTCTGAGACCTTTTAGGTAACTTATTACAGTGGTAGAAGCTTTTCCTCCGCAGAATTGTACTTTTTACTTGGTTAATGTTCACAAACAAATCGAGAGCTTAATGTCTTAATAGAAGGTAGCTTCATGCAAAAATAAAGCTCATGTGTTGTCGTTTCCCTTTCATCACACCAAGCTAAGCTAACCAGCTGTCTGATTAATCTTGATGTCTAGTGCAAGATCAAGAGTCATGTTCCATTGTCTCAGAACATCCAATGAGACTCTGTGACATATCAGACATTCATGTTGGAAGTTTACTTTCTCCAAATAGTTTTGGCAATCCATGATCTGTTGGGTAACTTGGTAGTTGGTACAATACTGTATATTGTATATATACCTCATATATACGTACTTGTAATATCCAGGTTTATATAGCACGTGTATTGCATATTCATAGTATGTGTTGATCAGTTTATAACCTAGCTAGATGTATAATAAATGAACATAAAAGAAAAGACAAAAATTGGACCATCCAGTAGAAAAATAATTGGTATATGCCATGAGTAATACGGTAAAGGTAGAAACTTTTAACCAAAATTGGACGGACCAGTGATTACTGGCCAAATTGGAAGGTAATGGTATTCGCGACAAGAAGGCCATCGTTGAATAGAATCCACAAGCAGCTCATGAACAAAGCAGAAAAAGGAGATAATTTTGTTTTGCAGTTGAGTGTTGGGACGACTGACCTGCTTGAGGTTGCAGAAGCCGTCCTACAGCGAAAGCACAGACAGCGGCGAGTCCATGGCCTTGTTCCTCTCGTCAAATCCCAACCATCCTCCTCCTCCTAAACAAGGAGATAAAAAAAAGGGATTAATCTCACAAACAGATCAATTCAGGAAGAAGAACCACATGACAAACGGAGCAAGCAAGGCCAAATTTAGCAAATTAGTACTCAGAGGCGGCTTAGGCACAAATCAAACCGGACCATAAGACCGAGCAAGCGGCACCGATGGGTATAGGGAGGCGGGGTGGGCGGATGGGGAGCTGAGGGCGGGTGGAGGCGGTGCAGGGCGGCAAGGCAGGGAGGGGGCGCAAGGGCGGCGAGCGGTCGGCAGGCGACACGAGCAGGGCGAGGCGGCGAGCAGGTGAGGCGACACAGGGCGGTGCGGCACTTGGCGGGCGGCAGAATGATAGGTGGCCTTGGCCAGGCAGCAGGCGGCGATAACAAGGCAAGCGATGGGCGGCATAACAAGCAGGGCGGGGGCAGGGGCTTTGCGGGGGGTGTATCAAAACCCTATATTTTCGTCGGCCTAAGTCCGCGCCGCCGAAAAAATACTTATTTTCGTCGGCCAGAATTCGAGCTGATGAAAACATAGTGACTGTGGTCCTAACCGTAATTCCTATGTTTTCGTCGCCTTGCACAGAGCCGACGAAATTACTTATATTTTCGACGGCTAGGGTTAGGGCCGACGAAAACATAGCCACCGTGGCAGAGCGCCCTACCCAAACCCCTGTATTTTCGTCGGTATGCACTTAAGCCGACAAAAACATAGTAACCGTGGCAAAGGATACTAACCCTAACTTCTACTGTTTTCGTCGGCCTTCAATGGAGCTGACGAAAATGAATGAATTAAGGTCGCTATTCTCAAACCGACGAAAATTTTCGTATTAATCGTCAGCTATTCTTAAACCGACGAAAATATATGAAGTAATCGTCGGCATAGGTTAGGCTGACGAAAATATCTATATTAATCTTCGGCTTTTATTAGGCCGACGAAAATACATTTTTGGCCGACGAAAAATGTTGGTTTTCCTGTAGTGTATATTCATATATATGTAGTGATGACTAAGAAGAAATACCGATTGAGATCTGTGTGTTACTGTGTTGGTGTGCTATTGGCTACTGCTTAATGCTCTCAATTATGCTACCATACTAGGTTAGGATGAGTGTATGATGTTGCCTCGCTACGCGCCTTAAGCGTTTTAGTGGTATAAAGGTGATGAGTCGCCTCGCCTTGCCTTATCGCTACAATAACCTTAGGATGTTGGATGCATCACAAATAATGGTTTGTTACTAAACCTTAAACCTTGTTACTAGAGGAGAGGAGTGGTTCCATGTAATTTTAGAAACAACCACTCCAATAGTTTTTATCTTTAGCCAGGTACTAAAACTACTATATAGGAGAGAAAATTGACTAGGTTGGAGAGAGGCCGACACTACTACGGAAAGGGCATTTAGTCGGTCCAAAATCGCCTTTAATACCGGTTTTTTACCAGATCAGAGCCATCCGGATCGATGCTCAAGGGCATCGATCCGGTTCACTCACCCGATGATAGAGTATCGATGCAGTTCAAATTTACGTGGCGTGGCGTCATGAACCCCTGTGGACCTCATCAGTACCGGTTGGTGTCTCCAACCGGTACTGATAAGGCCCTCATTAGTACCGGTTGGTTTCTCCAACCAGTACTGATTTTTTGTATATATATAGATCTATTCCTCCAGTAGCTATTATATATATGTGTGTGTTAAATCACAACTAATTAAAAGCACAGATAATCAATCATGCACTTTGCCTGATAATTAAATCACTGAACATTCATTAACAAATTTAATTACATCTAATGTATTAAAATATGTACACATGTAAGGACCCGAATTCACCAATTCGGACCTACTGTGTTTACCGCACTAGTCCCAGGATCAATCGCTAGTGCACACAGCTTAACATCGGTAAGCATCATATCATACACAACGATAAGAATAATAGGACTTTATTGATTGAATATAACTAGTGTATGATCTTATGATTACTTACATTATTCAGCCTTGCAAGGCAATAATAAGACAAATGCAATGAAAGTAGTAAGCGTAGATGTCCCATCAAGACACACCACGACGGCATCGAGGGATTGGCCTAGTGACCGCGTCCACTGTAAGTCCTTCTCCAATATTGAAGATGATTCCTCCACTATTGTTGGTTGTTAAGCAAGGGTGAGTACACCAACACGTACTCAACAAGTTGTGCACAGAATGCATTTCTATTATAACTATATGCAGGCTTATTCCAAAGGTTGGCTTATGGTTCATAAGCAGTAAAGCAGCATTTGAAACACATACATTAATAGATTAAAAAGACAGTAAAACAAATAGTAACAAGTAATAGATTCAGTGATTCTCAAGTAAACCAAGATTCTCATCCTAAGTCAAGATTCATGTTTCCATGGTAACCGGTCATCTTTCCCAAGTTTTATTTTTCAAAAGTCTAAACCTTTAGTTGACCGAGGCAAGACTAACCAAAAACCAAATGCGACCGCCCAATTGCCACTCTTGGCCCACCAAAAACCAAATGCGACCGCCCACTTGCCATTCTTGGCCCACCAAATCTGACAGCCAATTGCCACTCTTGGCCCACAAAACCAAATCGACCGCCCAATTGCCACTCTTGGCCCACAAAACCAAATCGACGCCCAATTGCCACTCTTGGCCCACGAAACAATCTTGCCACTTGCCTCGGACTAAATCATTTTTCCCACCCAGTTGATTACCAAACACCACGTGCTCTTCACAAATCAACATTGTTCGTGACTCATTGTCACAACAACTCAATCTCTTCGTGCGACCACACATGGCCCACAAATTATTATCATAGTTCCATATTCCATTAGTCAAAATTAATAAACAATATTCCATGAGCATGTGATGACGTGGCATAGCTAAGCATCTCTAATTCGGTCTAACCACCCATGTTGATTTTCTATTTAACCAACTATAATTAATCAACCTAGGGTGACAATGAAGCATGGCATACAAATAACAAGGTAGGGTGTAATTCAATGGATGCGATAGCTAATCCCAAACTATTGTTGAAAACATTTATACACATAAAATAACAAGTGATAAAGTAAATCAAAATAGCATGCAATCTAGTTTATGGGTGCAACATGATCAAAGCACAACTTGCCTTGCTTAAGTTCACCGGTATTGCTCAAGATTGATCTTGAGATGATAGTTCCTCCTTCAAAACCTTGCTCAACTCAACGTCTACGCGAATCGAGAAGAATAGCAAATAAACACCAAGAATAAATAGCAAATGAACTCGAAAATTCAAATAAAAACCACCATTGGAAAGATCTTAGTTTTACAAATGTTTCGGAATTTGAATCACCCAAATCGGATTTCATATGCAAACGCTATAGCATTTAGAAATTTAGCAAATAAACTAAACTCGGAATTAGAAGTTCTAAATCTTTCCGAATTATTTTATAAAGAAAATCCGAATTTTCCGCCCGGCTTGTAATCGGACAAAGCGTGGCGAAATCTTGGTGATAAACTCAATCTAACGATTCACGGTAAATCTTACTCGTGGCCTAATATCAACCGTCCGACTCAAATTCCAGCGGTCACGTTTTAATCTAAACGCTTATCGACTCATGATGGCGTGGCGAATCCGTGCACTTGATTACGATCCGACGGTGACAAAGTTCCCGATCGGTGATGGCTGGACCGTGTCGAAATTTGCCGAACTTCGAAGAAGACGACGATCCCAACGGCGATCTCCTTCCTTGGTGATGCTCGGTAGAACTACGGCGCCAGGATGCTTCTCGACAAAGGCGACACGATCCCGAGCTTCGGCGACAACTTCGGCGGCGCTCGAAAATCTCTTGGCGGCGCTTGCAATCCTTCGCGAAATCCCACGAGCAATGGCGCGACTCCACGAGCTCTCGCAATGGTTCTTTGTGCTCCTTCAGCGGCGCAACAGAGACTAAGGTGGTGGCTCAAGGTGAGTATTGGAGAGGGCGGGGCTTCTTTTATACCCAATGGGCATGCAAATCGAAGGAAAGTTCGTGGTGGCGATGGCCGGACTACAACTCCTAAATGGACTTAAGTTTCCTTGCCAAGCTATCCTTCCTTTTTTTCCGCGCTTTGACTAAGGCGAAGCAATCTTGTGGCTGCGTCGGAGAGAGTGTGCAGCGGCAATTTGGAAACGGAATCGCGTCGGCACTCGTGGCGCATGCTTGAATCGGCGATGCTTTCCTTTTTCCCGCGAACCGAGCTCGGCTTCGATCGCTCGGTGCTAGCGCCAAGGATTTGATTTATTGCGTTGGACTCCGCTGAAGCGGATCCACATCCTAGAAGACTTGGCGCTAATGCTCGCGTTTGAATCGACTACGCTAGAGAAACGGAGAAACTCTTGGCGCTTTCACGGCGGCACATCTCGAGAGGATCTGCGGTCCTTGGACAAGGCGGCCACGCCGACGCCGATACTCCTCACGCGACGGACCGTGGATCGAGACTTTTGTACGAGAACTTATCCCGATCTCACCGGTCAATCAATCAATTTCCTTTTCGGTTCAATCCCCACTGCTTCTAAGCGATCCGATGACTAACAATGGTCCCTCTAGAACCACGGTCATGTGGGCGATTTTACGATAAATACCAGAACAAATCGGGCGAAAAAGAAATCTCTAAAAATATTTCGAGACCTTCTAGACTCAAATAAAATATTTTTGGGCAAACTTTATTTTAAACCTATCGATTTATAGTTATTTCTCAACAAAAGGCCATGTATATTAACTCAAAAATAATTCAAATAATCCTCAGAAGATCCAATAACTCCAGAAAGTTCACAAAAATTATAAATTGCAATAAATTAATATTTAATCTTTAAAATTTCGAAAATTGGGGTGTTACAAACCTCCCCCCCTTAACGGAATCTCGACCCCGAGATTCTAGGGCTAACTAGAGAATATGTTAGGAAATTTCGCCTTTAGATCTTCCTAGGTTATTTCGCTCTCTGAACGATTGCTCCACTGAACTTTACAAGGGCGGGTGGACTTATTTCTGATCCTATGCTCCATTATATCCAAAATCTTAATAG
Source organism: Guadua angustifolia (assembly GCA_036346375.1). Taxonomy (NCBI): domain Eukaryota; kingdom Viridiplantae; phylum Streptophyta; class Magnoliopsida; order Poales; family Poaceae; genus Guadua; species Guadua angustifolia. The sequence goes on along the minus strand of JAYEVE010000284.1, from coordinate 539,055 downwards.
GCTGCTCTTTATAAGTCAGATCTTCCTGCAACTCGATAGCTTCTTGCGGCGTTTATTCTGCTGGCACTCCGAGACATTTCTTAAGTCGCGACACATGGAACACATCATGGACTCTTGCTAATGACGGAGGCAATTCCAACTGATATGCAACATCTTTTTGGCGGCTTAGGATTTTAAATGGTCCAACGAACCTGGGTGCAAGTTTTCTCTTAACATGGAACCTCTTAACACTTTCCGGATAAAATCAAATACTAGATCATGGTTTCCTCAAGTATCATTGACCTAGGATCTTCCTATCTGGCACACTGATTTGACCTTAAATCCTCAGGGTATCCTAATCACTCAAACTTCTACTTCTTGGCTAAGCCTTCTTCTTTTCTTAACTTGATTTTGTATATATTATATTATATTATATTTATATTATTATTATTATTTTGAACTGATTCTCAAAGGTTCTGCATGCCCTTCTTCTGATTTAGAGTACACAAGGATATCGCCTATAAAGACATTCACAATTTATCCGAATATCCCACGAATACTTTATTCATTGTGTTCTTGTCCCATGCTAAGTTAATAACTGGTACGCACAAGTCATAGCAGCTTGGACTATAACTAAGTGGTGATTCTAAAAGCTAAACTTAGAGCACTGCTCTACTCATCCCTTTATTACAATAACTGGACCCATGGGTCATACGGCGATGGAAACATTAAACTAACAACTACTTTAGATGAAGCAAAGATGGAATGAAAATGCGATTTTTAGGCGTCCGGCTACTCCTCTTCACAACCTTCCCTACAGATATCAAACGGAGGATCGCAGGCTTTTGGATAGCTGTCTTCATTCTCCTGATTTTGATTATCAAAGAGAGAGTCGTCCTCTTGCTGCTCAGTAGCGGTATTGACATCGGGTATTTCCAGCACAACTTCCACGGCGTCCTGGACTTCATCCGTCGTGATGTGGTTGATTCTTCCACGCATTGCTGTTTGTGGTGATGACCCTGACTGTACTGGTACTCGATTACTTCCTGTCACTGGGGCTTTGGCTGGGGTAGTTCCTAAATTAAAAGGGATAGGAGTAATATTTCCCTTCTTTGGACACTTGTTAGCGAAATGTCCTGGTTCATTGCAAGAGAAACACTTCTTGACAGCGGACTGTTGACTTCCTGTTGATGCGTTACCTACCGGTGCCGGCGTTTGAAAATCTTGATTAGTGGGGCGAGATGACTGAGCTGATGTCTTGTTGGTCCATTGGGGTTGAATTCTGGCAAACTGTTGAGGTGTCATCCTTATCCTAAGTTGATTAGGTTGCCTCTTGCCAGCCATTCTAAGCTTTTATCTTCACCTAATTCTTTACGCTTATCCTCAAGAATCAAGGCCTTATTGACCAACTCTTGGAAATCGGAAAATTATGGGTGATTAATCCCTGCGATCGAGAGGTTAGACCTTTCAAGAAACGAGATTATGCGGCCTTATCAAGAGCAACATCCTCGGTGCATAGCGTGCCAACCGAGTGAACTTATTAGATATTACGCCTTGGTGGCCTCCTTGCTTTAGAGCTCTAAACTCCTCCTTCTTAAGGTCCATCATCCCTTACGGCACATGATATTGACGGAAGGCGGAGGAAAATTCTTCCCATGTAATCTCCTGTGGGGCTTCACGTGCTTTGCATGATAGTTCTCCCACCATTCTGCGGCAGTCCCCTCCAGCTGATGTGTAGCATACAACACCTTTTCATTGCCTTCGCACTGCGTGATGTGCAACTTCCTCTCAATAGTTCTCAGCCAATCATCGGCCTCCAAAGGATTAGCATTGCCTGAGAAGGTCGGAGGGCGTGTTCTCATGAAGTCTGACAGCTTAGAATAAGAGCGTTGTCCATTATTGCCTTGTTGATTGTTGTTTCCTATAGGTTGGTTGGTCATATTTTGCATCTCTTTGCATCATTGTTTGCATAAGCTGAGTTTGTCTGCGCCAAAAAGCTCCCAAATTCTGCAGATCTCTGGCGATCTTTGGTTGCGGTGGCGTTAAAGTCATTGGGATTATCATTCGTGAAGGCCACTTAGGACACTCCATTATTCTGCAGTGTTCACCATCTGTTTTGATTTGTTTTTAGGAAAGATAGAATTAGCATAGGTAAGGTGTAAGACTCCTAATGCGGGGGGTATAGATTAAACCCAAAGCTTTATATCCTTAATTAACTTGGTATGGTTGCTTACAAAAGCCTAAAAGCTCGCAACACATACTGCACACTCAGCAAACATTAAAATCCAAACTAAACACTCAACCTTAACGTCTATTACATTTGGGTAAGACTAGTCTATTTCACGCAACTCAATACTTGAGTTTCAACTTAAACTAAGTCTCTCCACTCTCCGAGCCATCCTCCATAGGAACTTCCTGGTGGATATCTTGGCCGACGGTGCCGGTGCTGGTACACATCGCTCCCAACGTTCTTGGTTGGTTGCTCTTCTACTCGGTTTCATCTTCTAATGGCCACCCCAAAAAATTTAAGTAGATCTCAGCAAAGAGCAAGGGTAAGGAGTAGAGAATAAGATGAGTCAGGAGTGTTGTTTTAATCAATTTAAGTTTTTCCTTTTAAAAAAAAATAATTTTTGGACACTCTACCAACTAGGGCCAAGTCCTACAGTCAGTATGCTCTGATACCACCTTTGTAAGGACCCGAATTCACCAATTCGGACCTACTGTGTTTACCGCACTAGTCCCAGGATCAATCGCTAGTGCACACAGCTTAACATCGATAAGCATCATATTATACACAACGATAAGAATAATAGGACTTTATTGATTGAATATAACTAGTGTATGATCTTATGATTACTTACATTATTCAGCCTTGCAAGGCAATAATAAGACAAATGCAGTGAAAGTAGTAGTAAGCGTAGATGTCCCATCGGCACACCACAAAGCGACTAACGAGGATTGGCCTAGTGACACGCGTCCACTGTAAGTCCTTCTCCAATATTGAAGATGATTCCTCCTTTGTTGTTGGTTGTTAAGCAAGGGTGAGTACACCAACACGTACTCAACAAGTTGTGCATGAGAATGCATTTCTATTATAACTATATGCGTGGCTTATTCCAAAGGTTGGCTTATGGTTCATAAGCGAAGCGACATTTGAAACACATACATTAATAGATTAAAAAGACAGTAAAACAAATAGTAACAAGTAATAGATTCAGTGATTCTCAAGTAAACCAAGATTCTCATCCTAAGTCAAGATTCATGTTTCCATGGCAACGGTCATCTTTCCCAAGTTTTATTTTTCAAAAGTCTAAACCTTTAGTTGGCCGAGGCAAGACTAACCAAAAACCAAATCGATCACCCAATTGCCACTCTTGGCCCACAAAAACCAAATCGATCACCACTTGCCATTCTTGGCCCACCAAATCTGATCACCAATTGCCACTCTTGGCCCACCAAAACCAAATCGACAGCCCAATTGCCACTCTTGGCCCACCAAAAACCAAATGCGACCGCCCAATTGCCACTCTTGGCCCACCAGAAACAATCTTGCCACTTGCCTCAGACTAAATCATTTTTCCCACCCCAGTTGATTACCAAACACCACGTGCTCTTCACAAATCAACATTGTTGCGTGACTCCGCTGTCACAACAACTCAATCTCTTCGTGCGACCACACATGGCCCACAAATTATTATCATAGTTCCATATTCCATTAGTCAAAATTAATAAACAATATTCCATGAGCATGTGATGACGTGGCATAGCTAAGCATCTCTAATTCGGTCTAACCACCCATGTTGATTTTCTATTTAACCAACTATAATTAATCAACCTAGGGTGACAATGAAGCATGGCATACAAATAACAAGGTAGGGTGTAATTCAATGGGTACGATAGCTAATCCCAAACTATTGTTGAAAACATTTATACACATAAAATAACAAGTGATAAAGTAAATCAAAATAGCATGCAATCTAGTTTATGGGTGCAACATGATCAAAGCACAACTTGCCTTGCTTAAGTTCCTGGTATTGCTCCGAAGATTGATCTTGAGATGATAGTTCCTCCTTCAAAACCTTGCTCAACTCAACGTCTACGCGAATCGAGAAGAATAGCAAATAAACACCAAGAATAAATAGCAAATGAACTCGAAAATTCAAATAAAAACCACCATTGGAAAGATCTCCGCTTTACAAATGTTTCAGAATTTGAATCACCCAAATCGGATTTCATATGCAAACGCTATAGCATTTAGAAATTTAGAAAATAAACTAAACTCTGGAATTAGAAGTTCTAAATCTTTCCGAATTATTTTTATAAAGAAAATCCGAATTTTCCTGCCCCGGCTTGTACGGACAAAACGTGGCGAAATCTTGACTGATAAACTCAATCTAACGGTTACGGTAAATCTTACTACGTGGCCTAATATCAACCGTCCGACTCAAATTCCAACGGTCACGTTTTAATCTAAACGCTTACCGACTCCGCAGTGACGTAGGCGAATCCCGTGCACTTGATTACGATCCGACGGCTGACAAAGTTCCCGATCGGTGATGGCTGGACCGTGTGCGAAATTTGCGAACTTCGAAGAAGACGACGATCCCGCGGCGATCTCCTTCCTTGGTGATGCTCGGCAGAACTACGGCGCCTGAGATGCTTCTCGACAAGGCGACACGATCCCGTGCTTCGGCGACAACTTCGGCGGCGCTCGAAAATCTCTTGGCGGCGCTTGCAATCGCCAGCGAAATCCCACGAACGCTGGCGCGACTCCACGAGCTCTCGCAATGGTTGCTGTGCTCCTTCAACGGCGGCGCAACAGGAGACTAAGGTGGTGGCTCAAGGTGAGTATTGGAGAGGGCTGCGGGGCTTCTTTTATACCCAGCCGGGCATGCAAATCGAAGGAAAGTTCGTGGTGGCGATGAGCCGGACTACAACTCCTAAATGGACTTAAGTTTCCTTGCCAAGCTATCCTTCCCTTTTTTTTCCGCGCGCTTTGACGGAAGGCGAAGCAATCTTGTGGCTGCGTCGGAGACGGTGTGCAGCGGCAATTTGGAAACGGAATCGCGTACGGCACTCGGCGCTGGCGCATGCTTGAATCGGCGATGCTTTCCTTTTTCCCGCGCGAACCCAGGCTCCGGCTTCCTGATCGCTCGGTGCTGGCGCCAAGGGATTTGATTTCGCTGCGTTGGACTCCCGCCTGAGAACGGATCCACATCCTAGAAGACTTCGGCGCTAATGCTCGCGTTTGAATCGACTACGCTAGAGAAACGGAGAAACTCTTCGCGCGCTTTCACGGCCAGCACATCTCCAGAGAGGATACTGCGGTCCTTGGACAAGGCGGCCACGCCGATCGACGCCGATACTCCTCACGCGACGGGACCGTGACTGAGACTTTTGTACAGGGAACTTATCCCAATCTCACCGGTCAATCAATCAATTTCCTTTTCCGGTTCAATCCCCACTGCTTCTAAGCGATCCGATGACTAACAATGGTCCCTCTAGAACCCTGGTCATGTGGGCCGATTTTACGATAAATACCCAGAACAAATCTGGAGCGAAAAAGAAATCTCCAAAAATACTTCAAGACCTTCTAGACTCAAATAAAATATTTTTGGGCAAACTTTATTTTAAACCTATCCATTTATAGTTATTTCTCAACAAAAGGCCATGTATATTAACTCAAAAATAATTCAAATAAACCTCAGAAGATCCAATAACTCCAGAAAGTTCACAAAAATTATAAATTGCAATAAATTAATATTTAATCTTTAAAATTTTGAAAATTGGGGTGTTACAACACATATTTGTTCTTCTGCTCATCGTCTAATGTATTACAATATATATGTACACAACTTTAATTACAACTTTAGTATTTCTTTTCCTTCTATTCATCGCGATCTTTTACGCGCATCGCTCTTGCTAGCCGTAGATGTCGACTCCGACAGTTCACGGTCCTTATCGAAGGGCCCCGATTGTTAAAATTTGGTTAAGTGAAACTCGCCTTTTGGATTCTGACCTCATCGTAAATAAAGTCGACGAGTTGTTCTTGGATTGCTCTCACTCGTGCGGTGAGAGTTCGAACCTTGTTCCGCCAAATATTGAGGCACCTATCGTTAAGTCATTAACTAATCAATACTTGAATTTGTACAAGATATAAGGAGTACCTATACATCATTAAAGCTAGTAATTATATTTACTCACCCCTTGTTGCCTTTTAGCATGCGGTCGGTGACTCGGTTTGGGTGTGCATAAACTTCGCATACATAGTAGCCGCATAAATTGTTACCCGGCGGCTGAGTCAAGATCTGCGGTGGAAAAAGTTGAAAGCATGAAATGGATGCAAGGAAATTAAGTTAACCAACTGAAAAGCAAGCATTATGATATCGTACGAGAGGCAATTGTAATGTCAAATTTCTCCTTGAATCGCCCACGTTTTTAGCACGGAACCGTGTGAATGCACTACACATGTGATTCTGAATTGTACATGATTAGAATTTGTTTCAAATTGAAGGAAATAGAACTAATACGATAATGAGAGGAACAAGAATTAATACATTGAGCATGTCGATAAAGTTTTGATACTTTTCAAGCTGGTCTCCTTTGCGAGTCCATAATTGTGATCGAGCTACGATCTAGCTCGATCATAAGAAGAATCGATGAAAACTATACATAGATGTGTCAATGTAGATAACTAATTAGTTCTAACATCGTGTTATGAAAAAGGAGTAGAATGGGGTGAATGCGAAAACCGTACTCAAATGAGTAGGATAGATATATCTTTGACCCATTAGTGCATCGAATACGTTAGTCTCTGTTTCGCTTGAGTGGTCTCTAACGGTTGTCGCGTTGATAACTACTGGGTCCATGAAGCCTATGTCGAAAATATGATCCCTTCGGCATCTTTGTATCTCCATGCTACATAAGAAATTAGTTAGGCTTGCAAGTTAGTATAGTACAAGGAAGTGCACGATAGTTTTTGCAAATAATTAAGACACTTACGAGTCCAAGAACCCATCAAGCTCACGTTGAGGCGTGCATGCAGTATAGGTCATATATGTAGTCCTAGTCGACAATAAATTCACCTTCACCGCGAAAAAATCTTTTTGCTTAAACTTGACAGCGAACATCTGTAGATCATGCTTGGTCGCCTCCATGTACCATTCATGAAATTGCCGCATCTTTGTCATTAGCTGGGGCAGCTCCTCATGCCTGACCAATGACCCGCCCATTTTAAATAACCATTTTACTTGGGCAACCTCAATCTTTTCGTGCCTAATATTTGATTTGCGGTAAGGCGGTTTCTTGAAGAATTTTTGCATCTCCTTACCCTTCCCTCGGTGACATCTTCTTCTTGGGGCATTCCTTACTCAATGTGCTTCGTAGTTTGATTGGCGAGGCATTTCTTTTTATCCTTCAAATTTTTAATAGTCATTAAGCCTTTATAAAATTCTTACATGCGAGTTGAACCTTCTTCTCTAGTGACTTGGGTTTAAGAAATTTAGTTACCTCTCCTTTTACCACCTTCTTGGCCTCCTCATCGTTCATATCATACTGCCACTTGAAGTTCACCCGACTTCTTGGATTTGGTGGAGGACCCGTCTTCTTGGGAGCTACTGGCCGAGCTGGCTTGTTTCCCTTGGTCGGCGCCTTCTTGGGAGGAGACGGGCTTCTTGTGGCGCTTATGTGCGCGGGAGGTGGTGTAGGAGTCGGCGCCTTCTTGGGAGGAGACGGGCTTCTTCGAGGCTTATATCTTGCGAGGAGATGGTATAGGAGGCGGGCTTCTTGTCGGGCTTATATGCACAGGAGGTGGTGTAGGAGTCGACAGGTTCTTGGGAGGAGACGGGTTTCTTCTCAGGCTTCTTCGCGGAGAGGACACGTCCATGTTATCTCGAAAAATTATGTACCATTTGCGCCACAGGATGAAATTGTGTACTGCCTCTCCTAGCTTCATAGTCCCGTCACCTCCATGAATTTCGAGGTCAAGATCCTCGTACCTTGGGCAGACCTCCTCCACCGAGACCTTGGAGTATCTGGACGGTATCTGTTGGCCATGGATAAGCTGCCCCGGCTCTAATGGGTGAGCCATGCCATCGGCCGCCTTGAAGGTAAGGTTCGCGCTTGGATATGCAGCTCACAAGGTGTCCGCTGTCTGATGTCGTCTATGGGATACTTGTCCAAGTCCGCTTCTGGCAGCCCACCGAAGCGCTTGTTGCCAGCTGCCGAGGGGCCGATGATGTCTGGATTACTCGGAGGTTCTTGGCCCGTCTCGCTGTTGGCTCAAGGCTAGCTGCACCTCTCTTCGGATCTCTTCTTGCATTCTCTCATTTGTTTGATTCAGCGTTCTTCAAGCGCACTAAGTTGTTAGGTGCTGTCGAGCCTTGCTCCTCGCCTCGACTCCTATAGGTCTCGGCGTCTGGCGAAACCAACCTTCCACGGACAACGCCGACGCCTCGTACGCGTCGAGGTGCTCTGGATTGTGCAAGGCTCTTGTTAGCTCGTCGTTCTCCTGTTTGGCACAAATCTACCACGGAAGACTCCTCGATGGATCTGTACAAGCCTTCGCCACATCTCTTAGCACCTCCCAAACCACAAAGATTATCGTTATCATCAAGGGCGCCGTCGTGAGCATAGAACCAATGCTTTGCTCTGTCGGGCCAATCCGTTGTTGCGGTGCGATACCCTTCGCTACTGTGTCTGTTCCATCTTCTCCCATTTTGGTATTGCATGGCGGTAACCACCGGGGCGAGTCGGTGGTGATAATTCTTCTTCTGCATTGACTTATTCTTCTCACTCAAACTTTGACCTTCGTCCAAGTCTTGTAGTTCTAAGCGCATCCCAGTGATCTTGCAACTTTGGGTGCTTGTTGAAGTCAGGCGTTCAATTCTTCTTGATATACTCCGTGTTGACTTCTTTTTATAAGTGCGGAATCGATTGCCATCTTCTTGAGAGTGTAACTCTTCACCTTCTCTTCGGTCCCTTGGGGAAGGTGAATGTCTCCTTCACATCATTCCAAAGCATGTTCTTTGTATCTTGAGGAACCTGATCCCATTTTACTATGCTAATTGCCACGTGGTCCCTAACGTGGGCCAGATGTCAATTGAATGGCCCAAGCGCCCTCGAGGGTGCAAGAGGTCGGCCGATCTCGGCGACTTCGGTGATAACATGTCTTGCCTTCTTCTTCTTGCTTGGACCTCGCTGATGTGATTGCCTGCTGGTTGACCGATCTGAAAGCATGGTACAATCATGAACGGGTCAGGATGTTGGCTTAGCATGGTAGTGGAACCGACAATCATGAACGTGACTGATTGTTACCTCGCCGGCCTCATCGTGCTCTGCAGCCTCATTGGCCTCGGTGGCGGGTGCAGGCTCCGCCGTCTCATGATCATCACATCCCGCAATCAAACTTCTCATAAATTCTTAAATCGTCCATAAATGGTTTCTTAGGCTAGAAGAAGCTTTGAAAATTAACGAAAATAGATCACATTTCATGTAAAGCTGATGGTACTACTCTAAAACGGCGTGGAAGACGGTGGGGAAGAGACGGTAGAGAGGATGGGCGGCGACACCGAAGATGTTCCTAATGTAAATCGGCCAAATACTATACGATGGTAATTTTGCTAGAGTTGAGAGGAAATCAAGTGATCGATGTTGTGACCTCATGCTACAAACATGTGCACATGTAACTTTAAAATGATACTTATACATTAGAAAAAATTCATATGATACATATACATCTCGAAATGAAAAATAATATGAAAAAATTCATATATACTTAAAGAATATATTTGCTTAATAAAAAATAATCAATCATTCTTATTCCACACTAAAATGATTTTAAAAAAAAATAAGCCCCTACAAGCATGAATCGACAGCACCATCTGTTAGTTCTAGAATCGACACACTTTCATCAAGTGACAAGTGATCTCATCGGATGAGAGGCACAAACCCTAGGGTTGGCGGGCCGGAGGGGAACAGCCAGTGAGTCAAGGCTTGGAGGCGAGGACGGCGGGCGGGGGTCGTTGGAGGCGTCCTAGTCGTTGGAGGTCTTTGCAAGCAGCGGGAGGAGGAGAGATTGGGGAACAATGGCGGAGTAGCAAAAATTGGAGAAGAGGAGGCGGCGGGAGGATTTATAGGTACACCATCGGTCCGGTTGGTGTATTCAATCAGGGGCGATGTCTCACATCGATGCGGTTGGAGTATCCAACCGATCTTGATGGAGACATCGATCGATTGAATACACCAACCGACTGATGGGTCATTCAGCGCAAGGGATCGGAGTCTAGAGACTTTTCTCGATCCCGGTGAAAACACCAACCGGGTGATGTTAAAAGACTCAAAACAATTTAACGCCCATACTACTCGACAAGAAATCTTCCTCCCCTTGGCTAGCGCGAGGCGCTTAGTCTGTGAGCTCTCCCGTAGTGAGGTCTCGGGTTCGAGCCCGCTCGTGCCCCTAGCCCTTCTTTTTAAATCTTTTCTTTTATTTCTTTTTTTTATTTGTTGTTTAACTACTATTTCATTAAATAATTTTTAAAAATGCTTTTACCACTTTAGATTCATTTAGTCTTTTTTTTAAGATTTCTTTTTTTGAATCTACTGTCAATTTGTTGTTTAACTCTTGTTTCATTAAATAATTTTTAAAAATGCTTTTACCACTTTAGATTCATTTAGTCTTTTTTTAAGATTTCTTTTTTTGAATCTCTTGTTTAACTATTGTTTCATTAAATAATTTTTAAAAATGCTTTTACCACTTTAGATTCATTTAGCCTTTTTTGTAAGATTTCTTTTTTAAATGTCTTGTTTAACTATTATTTCATTAAATAATTTTTAAAAATGCTTTTACAACTTTAGATTCATTTAGCCTTTTTTTAGATTTCTTTTTTAAATCTACTATTTAACTATTGTTTCATTAAATAATTTGTAAAAATGTTTTTACCACTTTAAATTCATTTAGCCTTTTTTTAAAGATAGTCTTTACAATATTTTTTCCAACCATGTAATATAAATTAACATTATAGAAAATTGTAAGAAATAAAGTAATTTTTGCACTCTTATAATTCCATTGCAAACTGTCACATTGTTATATTAGTACAGAGGGACTTTGAACAATATTGTTAGTCAAATATTAGTACAATTTGAATAGAAAATACAGGAAAACCTCTAGAGGAATGAGAAACTAGTATGTTAGTAGTCTATTACACCAAAAGAAAGCAAAGCAATTCTTATTTGCTAACATACTTTGTTTTTACAAGTGATCCTTCATTATGATCGCGGCGTATGTAGGGAGATTCCTCTGTATCATTCAGGACACTAATGTCTACGTCCACCGTGAAAGGAGGCAGCTTGTCGAACTGATTGTACTCTTCTTCGTCCGTGGCGCCTCAACTCAAACAATCCTTCTTTTACTGGAAGAACCACGTGGCGCCTTGGTGATCGCTCTCGCTAGTCTTCTCCTTCTACTTTTTCGGTTTCTTGTCCATGTCCATCACATAGAATACATGTCACATCATTAGCGAAACCTAACGTTTCGTCCCTATAGGCCACTTGCTTGAGGTCCACAGTTGTCATACCGTACTTATCGATATCCACGGTGTCGGTTTGACCCATTGGCACCAAAGCAGAGGGACTTTTAATGGCCTACTCGGCTCCCAGATCTCCTCTATGAAACCATAGTAGGTGTCCATCTTTCCATTTTGTCCAAGGCATCTATCTGAGGCGCCCTTTGTTTTGGTTGGTGCTCTTGTTATCTGGGTTGTCGTGTAAAATGTGTACCCATTTATCTCATACCCTTGAAATGATATGATTGTTGTGGGCGGTCCTCGAGCCAAGAGTTTCAATTGTTCATCGTCATGCGCTTGCCCAACAGCTTGCTTTTGTAACCAAGCTGCGAAATGATCCATTTGCTCCACTGCGATCCACTTATCGACTTCTCTGGGTATTGGTAGCGTAGACTCATTTTGTGATCATAGATATCTGAGCCACTCTGATTGCTTGTTTCAATACCGTGAAATGTGCTTGTTTAAATGCAAGTAGATCGTCGCTATAGGATTCTTTTCTCCTAAAGTCCCTTTTCCCCGTAGCCTCCCCTCATGGCGTGATACATGGGCGCCAATCGGTTCAGATCATCAATGTAACTAACACAAAACTCGATCACCTCCTCTGTCTTTGACACCCTCATAATGCAACCTTCAGGCGAGACCGATTCTGAACATACTTCTTTAGGATACCCATGTACCTCTCGAAAGGAACATATTGTGGAGGAACACAGGTCCAAGAATTTCTATCTCTTTAACATTGTGGACTATGAGATGGACCATAATATCAAAGAAGGAGGGAGGAAGATCATCTCAAGGCTAACGGACTATTGACCATGTCATCATGCGGACTAGATACCTTATTCGCTCGATGACCTTCTGCGACACAGCGTTGAAGAACGAACACGACTTTATGATTGTCCCTCGTACCCAATCTGGGAGAATACCTCGCACCGCCACTTTGGAACAATCTGTGTCATCAACACATGACAATCATGGGATTTTATGTATGCGATTTTATTCTCTTTCATGTTTATGAGTCTCCTTATGTTTGAGGAGTATCCGAAGGACCTTCACCTTGTTCAAGAACTTAATCATGTTTTTTCTCTTCCTTGATCAGTGTAGCTCATGGGGTGGAGGTAATGTTGTCCTTTCTCTCTCTTTTCGGATGTAGGTCATTCTGAGTCCCAATAGTCTGTAGGTCCTTTCGTTAGCTTGAAGTGTATCTTTTGACTTACTGTACATATCTAGGAAACCTAGTAGGTTCACGCAGACATTCTTCGTGATATGCATGAAGTCCGATGAGTGGCGGACCTCTAAGTCTTTCGATGAAGGTAAGTCCCAAAATATTGACTTCTTCTTCCAAATAGCCTTCGTGTGACCTTGTTCAAAGGGACGGGTTTGCTACGGGACCTTTTCCAAATACTACTTTGGATCCTTTACCAAAGAAAATACAAGCGTCCCCTTTGCGATGCATGGGCTTCTTCGTTCTCTTACATCCCATCAAAATTCTCACCCTTCCTCATGCGGGTCCTTCATATGGAGGAATCTCGATGGCCCATGTACACAACCTTTCAAGAGTTTTTAGGTACTTGCATCTCAGTATCCTCTAGCGGTGGATGCGGGCTTTATATCCTTTGATAGATAGGCCCGATAGATTACCAAGTGCAGGCGATTGTTGATGGTTACGAATAGCAATGCACGTAGAGTGAAGTGCTCTCTTTTGTACTCATCCCATACACGTACACCATCGTTCCACAGTGTTAACAGATCTTCAACCAACGGTTTGAGGTACACATCAATGCCGTTTCCACGTTGCTTCGGGCCTTGGATAAGCAATGGCATCATAATGTACTTCCGCTTCATACACAACCAAGGAGGAAGGTTGTAGATACATAGAGTCACGGCCAAGTCTTTGTGATCGCTGCTCATATCGCCGAGCGGGTTCATCCCATCCGTACTCAACCCAAACCTTATGTTCCTTGCATCCTCGGCAAAGTCCGGGTATGTTCTATCGACTTTCCTCCACCGGGAGCCATCGACCAGGTGCCTTAGCCTTCCGTCGTCCTTACGGTCTTCCTTGTGCCAAGCATCATCCGGGCATGCGCTTTGTTCGCAAATAAGCGCTTCAACCGGGGATTATAGGAAATACCACACCACCTTAGCAGAGGTCTCTTCTTCTTCTGCTGCCCTCTACCTCACAGGTCATCACGCTGGTCTTATACCGCAAGTTTTGCACATTGGACAAGCTTCGAATCGTCATACTCATTGCGATAAAGGATACAATCATTACGACATGTATGTATCTTTTGTACCTCCAACCCCAAAGGCGGATAACTTGTTTGGCATCGTGCGTAGTTTCGGCGGTGTGTTCCCCTCTGAAGTAACTTCTTTATGAGGCATAACAACTCGTCGAATCCTTATCGGACAATCCATTGGTCGCCTTCCATTGCATCGATTCTAGTGTGTACGCAACTTTTTATGGCCTGTCGACGGTTTGGGTACAACAAGTGTTCCGTGGTCCTCCCATAGGCGGAACTTTTCGTAATGTCTTTCATCGATGTATTCTCCTCTCCATCACGCAGACATCTGGTCTAGGTCATCATCACCACACTCCCCAATGTATCTTGAAAGAACCGTGTTGACGGCGTCCGGGATATTGTTGTCCGCCTCTTCTTCTTCACCGTCTTCTGTATAATCTCTTCTTCACCGTGCTTGGTCTAGCGGTATAGTTTGACATGAAACCTCTTGTGAGCAAATGAAAGTGAAGGTGGCTGGATTTTAGTCACTCCTTCTCATTCTTGCGATCTATGCATGGACAACATATGTAGCTTCGACGTCGTGTGTGCATCGGCATACGAAGAAAATCTTGCAAACCACGCAAGAACTCCGGGAGCGTCGATCCAGGTACATCCATCGCCGGTCCATCTACATTATGTTACATCAAGATAACAGTTAGCTCATTTTCCGATAATGAATTGTTGAACCCAAACCTAAATATTAGCTAGATCCACACCTTCAATCCGAGCTAAATAATAATCCAAGCAAAATATAAACTCACACAACAAGTTTTTGCAACCTACAAAAAGAATTGGTCGATCGAGTGCGGATTCAAAATTACGAACAAAATTCACGACATCTTTGTTTGCAAATTCTGTTGAAATTGTAACACCCTAAAAATTTCCAAATTATTATTCAATCATTTATTTTTATTTTTTTCTAAATCTCTAGCACTTAATTAATGATGTTTTCAAAAATAATTTGCTGATGGAAATTAAAACCAAAATTATACTAGAAGTAATTTTCTAAGTTTAAAATATTCCAAAGTATTTTTGAAAACTTTTCTCAAATATTGAACTCATTTTATATTTTCTAAAAGCCATTCATATTTCTAATATTATTTTAATTCGTAAATAAATTTAAATTTCTTCTTTTCCACATAACCATTGCCATTTTAAGATCCCAAACTCCATGATTTCCATGCACCATTCTCCCCCCAACTACGTGCAACCAAACCTCATCCTTCATCGATCGATGGAACTAAAACCTAAATTTAAGCTAGATCCACACATTAAATGCGAGCTACATTATAATCCAAACAAATTCTAAGCTTACACAACAAGTTTTTGTATCCTATTTGAAAAGATCAAGCTAGATATATCTCTACATTCATAATCTTTCATCAATCAAGGGAAAAGATCAAATTTTTTTCATAATTCAAGCAAAAAAGAGACTCCATTTAACACCAAATGATGTGAGGAATGATGTTACTAACCTTAGTTACCTTGGTTGCGAGTAAAATGACCAAAATTTTGAAATTTGGGCAGCACCTCTCTCTACATTCATAATCTTTCATCAATCATGGGAAAAGATCAAATTTTCTTCATGATTCAAGCAAAAAAGAGGCTCCATTTAACACCAAATGAAGTGAGGAATGATATTACTAACCTTAGTTACCTTGGTTGTGGGTAAAATGACCAAAATTTTGAAATTTTGGGCAGCACCTCCCCTCCCTTGAAGCTCTTGGCCGAAGCTCCACTGTTCTCCTCGCACAGTGAAATGATCTGGGTCTGGCAGAGAGCGGGAGGAGGAAGAGGTTTAAATGGAACATCGATGACGGTTGAAGGAACAAACCGATCTTGATGTAATCCTATCGATCTGGTTAGTGTATTCAACCGTACTATTTAGCTCCCACTAAATAGTCTGGGTTCAATACACTGAACCGATCTTAATCTTCATACCATCGCACTGTTAGTGTATTGAACCGGTCTTGATCGCCAAGGCTGTAGCCGTTGAGCAGGACTGATCTAACTATTAGTCCCGGTTTGTACCCAACCGGTACTGATGGGTCGGTAGAAAAGGTCAATTCTGTAGTAGTGCGACCCGCTAATTTCTTCGTTTCTAGCAAGCATCTTCTGTCCCCCACCCCCCCCCCTCTCCCCCACCTCACAAGAAACAAATAGTGTGGCATGGTTTTAATAACAAGCAAAAGGACCACCGGGAGTCTGGGAGTGCCCATTCATAGAACTGTCCATCATTCATGCCTTTCACATTTGCCTAAATACAGTGCAACAGCATTAGCATGATAACACCCATTTTTTACAGTTATGCAGCGGACCTGTACCATATATTAGTACAAAAAGTATAAACCATTCGTCTTCTTAGTACATATTTTTCATCTTCTAGTAGTGTCAACTAGTGGTACTTAAATAGCGGGGCATATCCAGTGCAATCATGATTTTGGTGCAATCACCAAGCAATCCTACTAAAAAAAGTTTCAAAAAATTCTAAAAAAATCATGGATGTACATCTCAACTTACCCCATCTATATATAAAATTTCATGATCAAATTCGTCCTATGTTAAAAGTAATAAAAAAGACAAATTTCTAACAAACTTGAATAGTTCACATGCACCCTAAATTTGTTTTTTTTGTAACTTCTAGCATAGGACGAATTTGATCATGAAATTTTATATGTAGATGGGGTAAGTTGAGTTGTACATCCATGATTTTTTTTAGAATTGTTTGAAACTTTTTTTAGTAGGATTATACGGTGATTGTACCAAAATCATGATTGCACTGGATATGCCCCCACTTAAATAGGAGACTCTAACCAAAACATGGGTTTGGAATTCTGGTCTGTGATCGTGCGTCTGATATAAGCCTCGCTGTAGTAGTATTGTCTAGCTGATGTATAGTATATGTTAGTTTGGAGTTTTGAGGGGCGTTTTTCATGCAGCTCAGTTTGTATTTGTAAATTGCGTATTAATGGATATATGCTAGATACAGATCATTTTCACTGAAGTGTGGACTCTTCAACGTTGAAATTAAAGAGCTAGCATATACGACGGTTGTGACTGTGGAATAAGTCCTTTCCTAAATGTCGAAGAAAGCACCGCCTCTTGGACATTTGAGCCGAGCCGGCCGGCCGGCTTGGCTCAAAAAAATATTCGTGTTTTGATCCTTTTTAAAATTATGAATAGGTCCTTCGCGATTTTCTGTGAGAGGAAGATTTTTCCTCCTAAAATCGCGTTCGGGTCCCTCGCGCGCCATTTTGCGGAAAGAACCTCCCGTTAAATTCAAATCGCTAACAAGCCCTTTTCTAATTTTTGATTATAGCGAGCATGGTCCAAAAGCGTAACATTGTGTCCTTACTCCTTACGTCTAGGTCCTTTCTCCGTTTTCCGGAAAAAATGTTTTCGTCACGAAATATGTGTGCGTCTCTATCTCTAGACTTTTTCCCATCTCGATCTCTAATATTTTTTAAAACATGTATTATTACTCGGGAACAGCGTAGAGTGTTAGACTTCGGCAAAAGAAGGTTGTCATCTTTAATAATTTTTAGCCCTTTTTCCCATCTCGATCTCTAATATTTTTTAAAACATGTATTATTACTCGGTGAATCGTAGAGTGTTAGACTCACAGAAAGAGGTCATTGTCTCTAATAATTTTTCACTCTTTTTCCTCTAGACTTTTTTCTCGCCGCGGTTTTCCAGCTCGGTCTCAAATATTTTCCAAATAATTCGTTGAAAGAGATATTTCTACAACTCTATCTCTATATTTTTTTTCCCATTTCGCTCGTTATTTCAACGATTTAGGAAATAAAACGCCACCGAAAAAAATTCCTATGAAAAAACGACACGCGCGGCGTATTACGCCGCGAAACATTTTGTGTTCTTTCAGCCGTTTCGCTCATTATTTCGATGATTAAAAAAAACGTCGTCGGAAAAAAAAAGAAATTTTTCTACGAAAAAACGACACGTGCGGCGTATTACGCCGTGAAAAATTTTCTAGTATGACGTATACAGCTTTGCACGCCAATCAGATAAGAGGCTCCATTCCACCTGCTTTAACGAGGTTGACAAGGCTGTGTGCATCCTCTTGCTCGGTGACAATGAAAAATATCTGGTGGTATACCGAAGGGAATAGGTCAAGCGCATTGAATAAATGACAAACCATTTAATCCGTGATTTTACTGCACAAACTGGCACTACTACAGACTGCTTCATCCGCGACCCCCTATCACTGCCCCGAATGTGCAAATCCGGTCACTCTATGTGTTTCACACTAGTCCAGGATCGCGCTAGTGCACACAGACTAAACAGGGTATAATATCACATCATACACAGCGGAATAATAATAAAGTAATGCAAACATGTATATAAACGAGTTGTGTGACCTTATGGTCCCTTACAATATTTTGCCACACAGGGCTTACAATAATCAGAGTAAATAAAGTTTAACAGCGGAATAAAATAAATCTTCGTAGCGATCCATCTTCTTCGTGCTCCCAAGTTGCCTCGCTTTCTGAGTGGTTGCTCCACTGAACTCTGCAAAAACTAGTTGACTTATTTCTGGTCTCACAATCCATGGTATCCAAAATCTTTACTGGATGTTCTTTGTAGGTTAAATCCTCTTGTAGCTCTATAGCTTCGATAGGTGCTTGTTCTTGGGTACTCGCAAACACTTCTTCAATTGCGATATATGGAATACATCATGTACCCCTGCTAAAGACTGTGGCAGTTCTAACTGATATGCAACTTCTCCTTTGCGGCTCAAGATCTTGAATGGACCCACATATCTCGGGGCAAGTTTTCCTTTAGCATGGAACCTTTTAACTCCCTTTAATGGCGTGACCTTGAGATAGACATAGTCTTCTGGTTCAAAGCTCAAATCACGACGTCGATTATCTGCATAACTTTCTGCCTTGATTGTGCAGTTTTCAACATTTCTCTGATTAAAGCAATCTTCTCTTCTGCATCTGAAAGTATATCTGGTCCGAACACATGACGTTCTCCTGTCTCATTCCAGTTTAATGGTGTTCGACATGAACGACCATATAAAGCTTCGAACGGAGACATCTTCAAACTAGCTTGATAGCTGTTATTGTAGCTAAACTCGGCATATGGCAAACATTTGTCCCACGATGTGGTGTATGATAATGCACAAGCTCTAAGCATATCTTCGAGTATCTGGTTAACCCTTCGGTCGACCATCATCTGCGGATGGTATCTTTATCTTGAAATTCAGACGGTACCCATAGTCAGTATGCGCTTATCCCAAAATCTTGAGGTAAATTGGGTACCTCTATCTGATACTATTTTCTTAGGTACACCGTGCAAGCACACTATTCTTGACATGTACAGTTCTGCTAACTTATCTCCAGAATAAGTTGTTTTCACGGGTATAAAATGTGCAACCATTGTTAACCGATCCACTATGACCCATATGGAGTCATATCCACCTTGAGTCCTTGGCAAACCGGTGATGAAGTCCATCCCGATTTCCTCCCATTTCCATTTCGGTATCTTTAGTGGTTGTAGCAATCCAGCTGGTCTCTGGTGCATGGCTTTAACTCTTTGACATACGTCACACAATGCTACATGCTCGGCCACCTCTTTTTTCATATTTGGCCACCAAAATCTTTCTTTTAAATCCTGATACATTTTAGCACTTCCGGGGTGAATCGAATACTTGGAGTCATGTGCTTCTTCTAGTATCAACTGCTTCAACTCCGGTTTATGGGGTACACAGATTCTTTCTTTCATCCATAAAGTACTTTGCTCATCTACTCTGAAGTCCTTGGCCAGGTCTTCATCCATCTTGGATTTGATTCTATTGATCTTCTCGTCATCCTTTTGACCTTCCCTGATCTGCTCTTCTAGAGTCGGCTTAACCTCCAAAGTTGCTAGGAATCCTTCCGATACAACTTCTAACCTTAACTTCTGAAGTTCTTTACACAAATCAGACTGATCTTCTGCTAACATCAAATTCACACTGTGACTTTTTCGACTTAATGCATCAGCCACCACATTTGCTTTTCCTGGATGGTAGTGAATTCCGAGATTGTAATCCTTGATTAGTTCTAACCATCTTCTCTGCCTCATGTTAAGGTCCGATTGAGTGAATATATATTTTAGACTTTTGTGCTCCGTATATATCTCACATCGGTTTCCGATGAGATAGTGACGCCATATTTTAAGTGCGTGCACTACAGCGGCTAACTCTAAATCATGAGTTGGGTAATTCTGCTCATGTGGCCTTAACTGCCTGGACGCATACGCCACTACTTTGCCGTTCTGCATCAGTACACATCCTAGTCCCTGACGCGAAGCATCACAATATATATCAAAATTATCCTTAGTATTCGGCAACACTAGGACAGGTGCCGAAGTGAAACGCTTCTTCCGTTCTTGAAAACTCTTTTCGCACTCAGGCGACCACGCAAACTTTTTCTCCTTCCTAAGGAATTGTGTAAGAGTTCTCGCAATTGATGAGAAACCCTCGATGAACTGACAGTAATATCCCGCCATACCAAGAAAACTTCTAATCTGAGTAACCGACTTTGGTTGCTCCCAATGCAACACTGCCTCTACTTTCTTAGGATCGATACTACTCCTTGGCGGTCATTACATGACCTAAAATTCAACCTTCTTTTCGAAGTCACACTTCTTGAATTTTGCATACAACCGGTTTTCTCTTAGCTTTTCCAAGACCATCCTTAGATGTCGAAATGCTCTTCCTCCGATTTGGAATAGACCAAAATGTCATCAATGAATACGACAACAAATTTATCCAAATATTCCATGAATACTTTGTTCATCATATTCATGAAATATGCAGGAGTATTAGTCAGTCCAAAAGACATGACCGTGAATTCATAATGCCCATACCTAGACGAGAAAGCTGTCTTTGGTATGTCTTCAGTCCGAATCTTTAGCTGGTGATATCCGAATCGAAGATCTATCTTTGAGAAAACTCCCGCTCCTCTTAACTGATCGAAAAGATCATCTATTCTAGGCAAGGGATATTTATTCTTTATCATCACCTCGTTGAGTGCACGATAGTCTATACACATTCTGAAACTCCCATCCTTTTTCTTTACAAACAACACCGGGGCTCCCCACGGTGACGAATTTGGCCTTATAAAACCTTTCTCCAATAATTCCTCAATTTTCTTTTTCATTTCCACCAATTCCTCGGTAGACATCCTATAGGGTCTCTTAGCTATTGGAGATGTCCCAGGTACTAACTCAATAACAAACTCTATATCCCTATCTGGCAGCATTCCGGGTAAATCTTCAGGGAATACATCTGGGATTCATTAACTACTGAGACATCCTTCATTTCAACAGCCTTAGCATTGTTAACCACCAACTGGCTATCCTGAACATTAACTACTTGGATCTCCACCTTCTTGCCACTTGGGCTCTCCACTGTTACAACTCTTCGTCCACAATCCAGCACTGCCTTGTGCTTGGATAACCAATCCATTCCCAAGATAACATCTATGGTGCGAGTGTCGAAAGATAATTAAGTTCGCTAGGAACTCTATTCCATTTATTATTAATTTTACCCCAGAACATCCTACTTTAGCTCGGAGTTCTGATCCAGGGGTTTGGACTATCAACATATTCTTAAGTTTAACGACATCCAATTCATTTTGCACAACAAAAACTTGAGAAATGAATGAATGAGAAGCTCCTGAATCAAACAGAATAGTAGCTGCATCTTGAGTTAGCGAGGAACTTACCTATACGACATCCGTTGCATTACGAACTTTATGCGCCATGACATGGTTGACTCTTCCTCGTACAATAGACTGGGGTGCTGCTCCTGCTTGAACAGGTCCTCTGCTTCCCCCTTGAGCTAGTGTTTTGGTAGGCGTGTTACCCAAGTTGAAGCGAACAGGAGTAACTCCTCCTTTCTTGGGACAGACATTGGCGAAATGTCCCATTTCATTGCAGTTGTAGCAACGCCTTCCAACCATCGGAAAATTTCCTCCAGCTTGTATGATTGCTCTTGCCGGTGTCTGTGGATTCGACCTGGGGAGTGTGATGCAGGCAGGGAGCTCTAGCGCTGCTCCCTGGCTGGAACCGGGTGAACTGTTGAGGTACCACCCTCGGTCTCTGCTGACCCTGGCGTCCTCCTTGCTGTGCCAAGCGACGCTTGCGGTGGTCATCTAACTATTTACGCTTGTCTTCCAAAATTAAGGCCTTGTTGACCAACTCCTGAAAATCCAGAAATGTGTGGGTGATCAGTCCCACTTGTAGTCCAGAGTTGAGTCCTTTCATGAACCGGGACTACCTAGCCTTGTCCATGGCTACGTCCTCTGGCGCATAGCGAGCCAATTGCGTGAACTTATTAAGATAATCGGCCACAGATTGGCCTCCCTGCTTCAATGATCGAAACTCCTCTTTCTTGAGTTCCATCATCCCTTCCGGCACATGATACTGGCGGAAGGCAATTGTAAACTCATCCCAGGTAATCTCCTGAGGATGCTCGTGGGAAGCGCAATAATTTTCCCACCACTCAGCTGCAGTGCCTTCCAGCTGGTGACCCTCTCATTGCCAACACATTGAGATATGTGCAGCTTCCTCTCAATGGTGCGCAGCCAGTCATCAGCTTCTATGGGGTTGACATTCCAAGAGAAGGTTGGGGGTCTAGTTCTCATGAAATCAGACAGCCTAGACTGATGTCCGTGGTGTACAGCTTGGTTGTTGTTGTTGGCTGCAGCTTGGTTCTGCATCTGCTGCATTTGATGCATCATAGTCTGCATCAACTGGGTCTGGGCAGCCAAAAATGCTCCTAAGTTACCCATATCAACGGGTGGTGCAGCTTGCGGATTTGGTGCTTCGTTATTGTTGCCCCCCTGCTATGAGTTGCTGCCTCCAGCTCCACTGTTGCTTCGTGTGTTCACCATCTGAGGAACAAAAGAATTTGAGGAAGAGAGAGAATAGAGTAGCCAATTTCTCAAGAATCTTATACGGGGAGAAAATTTGACTCAAACATAGGCACACAATTATTTAATATAATAGAGATATGGCCGCTCACAAGTGCCTACAGGCATTGCGGCACATACCTAGCGTGCATCAAGCAACCATAAAAATTGTTCAACACAAGGAACCATAACCACACATAAAGTTCAACACCAAATAACCGTTCTAAGGACAGACTCCATAAACTTGACTCGATAAATTTGACTCAATAGATGAGTCAATTCTGGTAGAAGAACAAAACACTCAGTCATTGAGCCATCCCGGCTGCGGTCCTCCAGGCGGGTACTGCGGCGGATGCGGCGGCATCGGGGCAAACTAGTCATGATGCCCCACAGCTGGTGGAACAAATGAACCGACTGACTCTGCTGGCTCCGGGGCTACCTGCTCAGGTGCTGGTGGCTCTGGCACCACCGGCTCTGGTGCCTCCTGAACTGGTGCCTCCTGCACCGGCGCGTCCTGCTCAGGCTTAGCCTCCTCAGGGTCAGGGTAGTGCAGCTCTAACTCCGGTCCTGGCTCCGAACCCTCTAGTGCCTCCTCGAGCTCATGCACCCTCCGGATGTAGATGCTCAGGCCCTCAGTAGCCTCTCGCAGCCGCGCCCTGACCTCCGTGATCTCGTCACGGGCCCTCTGCAGCTCCTGGACCGTCTCGTCCAAGGTCTCCTCCTGGGCGATGGCGTATCTCACCAAATGGGTGATCGTAGCGTCATCGTCGTCGATCGGATCCCTGTCGAAGCGGTTGTCCCGGCGTGGATGGTGATGGAAGACGGTGCCCTCAAGCTCGGCGGAGTAGGTCCGGGCGATCTGCCGCATCGCAAGGTGTGCGGTCTCCTGGATGCCGGCCTCGAACGTCGACCTCCTGCAGCTGACGTGGACAGGACGACTGGCTCTCCCCCTATCTCGCGCGTAGACCGTGACCTTCACGTCCCAGGAGATGTCCAGCCCAGCACGAACCACGGAAGTACCCCTGTAGATCGGCCTCACGAAACCCTCCAAGAACTGCAGTAGGTACCACAGCTCAGCAACAAAGCCACCCGTGTGCTCGCCAAAAATTTGAATCCTCCTCATCTGCCAAAATATACCTCGTTAGAACTAGATTTTTAAAATCACAAAGTAATAATAGAAAATTGCAGCATAGGTGCGAATTAAGAAGAAAAAGATTGGTCAAGATTTCATTCATAATCTTGTACAATTTTAATCTTTTAGAAATTAACCTTATCTTTATCGGCCAATCTAACTTAAGGTCAAGTCCTACAGTCAGTATGCTCTGATACCACGTCTGTCGTGCCCCGAATTTGCAAATCCGGTCACTCTGTGTATTTCGCACTAGTCCAGGATCGCGCTAGTGCACACAGACTAAACAGGGTATAATATCACATCATACATAGCGGAATAATAATAAAGTAATGCAAACATGTATATAAACGAGTTGTGTGACCTTATGGTCCCTTACAATATTTTGCCACACAGGGCTTACAATAATCAGAGTAAATAAAGTTTAACAGCGGAATAAAATAAATCTTCGTTGCGATCCATCTTCAACACAGGCGCCCTGACTGAGGCTTGCTTCCCTAGTTCTATGGCCCTTCGACGAACTCTTCTTCATATGCAGGCGTAGTCTCTTCTTCTGGTAAGTTTGTCCGCAAGGGTGAGTACACACCGTACTCAACAAGTCATGCACAGAATGCAGATCTATTTACTACATGCATGGCTTAATACCAAGGAAAGGCTTTAATGTTTATTTTGCTTTTGCATCAATATTTTAATCTACTATATATTTAGATTGAAAGCATCAAAATCATATAATCATTATATTTCTCAATTTGTTTTCTACATTATTTTGGACACATAGTCCCTAAACATCTTTCTTTGACACACAGTCATTTCCCCATTTTATTTTCAAACACTACCCCTTGACTGTAATCCCCGAGCAATGTCCATTACCGTGGACTCGGCTATTCGAACAGTTTTGACACTCTGCAGAGGTTGTACACATTACCCACAAGATACAGTCGCACACCACAAAGGCGATTAACCGTAACAAAGCTTTTCAGAGACTTTTATCTTAGCCTAAGAACCTCTCCGTGTTGCCTTCACTATCACTTCCCTCACTCAGAGCCGAAGTATAGGACCGACAAACAACGTTGGATAGGGTACCAAGCCGTAGCATAGGCACGCTCCCCCGTACAGTTACCCCGTGTAACTGCCACCCCAAGGTATCAAAGGTAAGATATCGGAATCCTACTAAATTAGGTCTTTCCATTTAGACATGTGGTTGTACGAGAGACTCAGGTCAAAGGCTTGCAAGGTAAGGTCCTTAACTGACCAAGGCAAGACATCCTTCTCTCACATTTTGGCACACAGCCCTCACAACACTCAAAACCCCCCCCAAATTGCCACACAGGCCCACCTGGCACGAAGCCTCGATCCACTTGCCCCAGTCTAAATCAATTCCACCCCAAGTCATTTAATAGTGCAACACATGCCCGTAATCATCTTTCACGTAGAACCACACAGGTCTCTACATTCGAGTTTCAATACCAACATCATTCCACCTTTTATCAAAAAGCATTCTCTAATTCTTTAGTTAATGTTGCTTTTGTATTCAAAAAGATGATTCACGTTGTTAGCACGGCTAAGCAACTATTCACGGTCTAGCCTCCCGTATTGGCACAATAATAACAACCAACTTCTATTACCCAACTTAAGGTGACAGGGATTCATGGTATACAAATATTATCAAGGTGGCAATAACAGATTGGTTGATTAGCTAATTCACCCAAAATAATTCAATCCACTTTTAGTTGAATTAGCATGCATAATTTGAAACAAAATATATTTCAAAACATAGGATCAAAATGGTCAAAGCATAACTTGCCTTCAAAAAGTTGCTGATCTTGGCCTGAAGCTTGGTCTTGCTCTAGAAATTCCCCCTCATAAGTCTCCGGCAAATCAACGTCTAATTAAAATCAATGTACACACAATAAATTTATTTTCTAGAGAGCAAAATTAACTCTAAAAATTCCACAAAATTCACCAATAAATAGATCTTGATTTTACAAATTTTTAGAAATTGAAATCACTCAAATCGGAGTTAAAACGCAAAAGTTATGATCATTTGAAATTTTAAAAATAAATCAAAAAGAATAAACCGAATTTCTTTATTTATTTTTATATGGTAAAATCCGTAGATTATGACGTCATCATAATGATTTATGACGTCAGCACCGAAAACATTTTCCACCGAATAAATTTATATATTTTTATTGTTTCAAAATTATTTATGACGTCAGCATCGCTATTTATGACGTCAGCATGACGTCATCTTTTACTATGAGAGCACTGACAAGTGGGTCCCACTTGATGACGTGGCATGATCTGGTCGCAACACGTGGCACAATCCTAGCGTGACACGAGGCGACGAAGTATCAACCGAGAGGTTGATCTAATCTCAACCGTCGGATTGAAAATGGACGGACACGATTCGTGCGACGACTCGGTTCGGTTTACTGTGGAATCGACACGTGGCACGTTCTCAACCCTCGGATCATGATCTAACGGCGAAAATAAACCGAATAACGATTCGACTGATCCGGTCAAGCATCAAGATTCGTGCGATGAGATCAACGGCCAAGATTGCACCGACGGTTCGGATTGCTACTGCGGTGCTGACACGTGGCGCTATGCTAACCCTTTGATCTAAATCGTACGGCTAAAAGTGAATCAATAGCGTCGCGCGGCCGCGGCGGCATTGCTTTCGGTTCAGCGCAAGACACAGCGTCAATACGAGGCGGCTCGGCGGTGGGATCCGGTCCGTTTGATTCAAAATCAATGGCTCGGATTAACTCTATCGTGCTGCGGCCACCGCTCGTGGCTTCACCGTCGCGCGACACTGCGGCGGCATGATGACCAACGGATCTAGATCAGCGATGCGACATGAATCATCACGTTTCCACTCCAAGTAGTCTAAACCGTCGATTAGATCTAACGGCTGAGATTTGATAATGAGGTTTACTATTCACGTGGCTACGTGGCTAGATCTAGGTCATCCAACATGAATCCAACGGCTATCATTAACGCAACTAGAAGCACACGTGGGCGATCCCTCACGGGCACGTGGCGCTATCCTAACCATTGATCTCTAGATGTACGGCTACTGGGTGAAGATGAAACTCACTAGTGATTGAAGGCGTGGGCGAATCTGGCGCTGAGCGAAGATCAGCGGCTAGCAAAGCTCGAAGAAGTGGTGATGTCGCGGCGGCACGGTTCTTCTTGCCGAGTTGGGGGCGGCGACACGGCGGCGGCGTTCGGGCATCCTCGGCGAGAAGAAGTGGTCGCCGGTGCGGCTCAGCGAGAGTCCTCTGGTGACCTTAGCGCGGCGGGACTCACCGGAAAAGGTGCAAATCACGGCGGATTGGCTCACGGATCTCTGGCGAGCTTCGCTTCGCAAATGATGATGAAAGTAGGTAGTGTGGGTTGGGCTACGGGTGCGCACGGCGAAGAGCTTTCCCGCAGAGTCATCGGCCGGCTTTATAGCCTCGGGAGGCGAGCTCAAACGGCACTTTTACTCGGTGGTTCTCGCCGGAAACGACGGCGGCGGCGGTAACGCACGGGAGACGAAACGAAGTGACGTGGCCTCATCTCGCCGCGTACGCGGCAATCCAACGGCGACAAGCGAATCGGCCAAGGCCAAATCTCAACCGTCGGATGAAAATCCAACGGTGGACGAGCGACGGCTTTAGGGTTCCCGTGCGGCGCGCACAATAATGGGCTGGGCCCAGTACTGTTCACCGGAATTTCAACAATTCCTGAATAAAATTAATTCCCGAAATTCATTTTAATTATTTGAGGCATTTAAAATATCAGAAAAATTCTAGAAAAATTTCAAAAAATATTTTAAGACATTTTGAACTCAAATATAATATTTCCATTTATATTTTATTAAAACTTTTCATTATTAAATTAATTTCCAGGGAAAACTAATTTCCAAAAATTCAATTAAATTCAAATAAACTCCAGAAATTCTCAAAAATTCAAAATAAATTATAAAATTCAAAAATAGCCAAATTTGAGGATGTTACAGGTAGGTCCGAGCTGGCAGTGATAATATTATCACTGCCAGTTCTAAATTCAACTAGCTGTGATAATATTATCATTGCCAGTTCTAACTTCAACCGGCAGTGATAAGAATTGTATAAATTTCCCGCACGAATGGAGGAGAACTGGCGGTGTTTTGTTAGATACAATGGTATGTTTAATATTGTTTTCCTTGTGAATTTCAACTTGCTGCTTTTCAGAACATTCTTTAGCCTAATGACTTTCTTTATCAGATCAGAAACATGCTATTGGCGATTGCCATTTACTACTTTCTTGGTGAAGGTAGTTAGGGTCAAGTATTGTTTCTTTAATTCCTTAAGTGTATTTCCTATACAATTTTTTTTCCTTTTAATAATCAAATCTTGAGCAACCAAAGATTGGAATTTCATTTGTTGAGGCTGTATTGCAGTGGTGATTAATGAATCAAGGGCCGGGGCATTGAACAGGACAATAATCTTGACCTTCGCAACGGTAACAAATGGTATTACCTACAGGACGTTTTTCAGGGGAATAATTTCCTTCACAGCAAGAACAATTGATTGCACTTTCATCAATAGTATGTCCTATTTTTCCATAGCGAGTGCAAGCACAAACTTTGGACTGACTGGGTTGACAACATTTCAAAGAACAATGTGTAGGTATTGATCAGGATATAAGAGTAGATTTTTGATTTGAACTAATTTTTTTTCAGCAAGAATTACACCAAGGTTAGAATTGTTCTTTGATAGTTTCTAGGGAAGAAGGTTGCGCGTTTGGTAATTTTGTTCAATTATGGTGAGCATTTACACCGTGGTTACAGATTCTAACATTTTTTTTGCGAGCACTGAGAAAGTGGAGAGTTATGACGATTTCTACGTTGAAAAGAAAGTGCTTTAGCTAAATACAAGGAATCTGGTTGAACTAGGGTAAGATTATCATTTCTTGGCAATTGAGTGTATTGTCTGGTTTCACGAAGTAGATGAGCAGTGTTAGCAATTTATACCGAGAATCATTAGCAAGAACGAGCTAATTTAAGGAGAGATACAGAGTATATTAAAATATTTGGGATGAATGAAAAGATGCATTTCAACCAGATTTATTTGGGGTGAGCTGAAGGTTGATTATAAAGACTAAAAATTTTATTACTCATTACTTTTACTAGACGTATTAATGGATTGTATTGTGTCATAGGCATCCTGCAACAATATTTATTAGAGTAAAGCTATTTAGATGGAATTCTATTGGATTAGAGGCATTTTGCAACCACGTTTGACAAGATGTTGGAATCAGAGAAGGATGGTTAGATAAGGGTTATCTATATTACGAAGTAATATTTGATTCTTTCCAATTAACTCTAGTTGCAGTTTCTATGCAGATTAAGTAGTTTTTAGTTTGGTTTATAAGGCAACATTTCGTTCTTTAGAATCTTTATTAATTAAATTTTCTTATTAAGCAGGGTTAACGCATCGTAAATTTCAACCTACTGGTTTAACATTCACGAGAGCAACCCGAAAGTAATAGAAAGATTGACAACAGAACTTCAATAACACAGAAGTAATATGTATATATTTAACTTAATACATAGCAAGGGTATCTATGTTTTCTTTTCTTTTACTGATTGTACCATACGTATTTCCGCATAAAAGTTTTACTACAAAGCTAGAATAATGTGTAATTTGGATGATACTATCTTTTATTGTAGGCTATTCGATCGGTGACAAGTTTCATTTAATCTTCGCACCACTTGCTGATGTCGGTATTCCCAGGCCTTGATGAAGTCGGAGAGGTTGTGTTGCTTATTACTTCTATTTTCCTGAAGTTGCTGATGCAGACATCACGACGATGTTGCTGATTCGCTACCAGAGTCACATTCAAAAGAATCTGTTGGTGGTTTTTATTAAGCAAAAAGATAAGGAAAGAAATACTTTTAGAAAGAGTAACTTAGGAGTGGAGAAAAAAAATCTATAGAGAGGAAATGAATATACAGATACATAAATTAAATTCTATAGATGGGGAAAGAGTATGTGTATAACTGATGCTATCCCCTTTTTTTATATATTTCTCTTTAGAAAATGGGATTTTCGATTTTCTTTCCAGTTTTCATTTTTTTAATGTTCATTCGAAGGTTTCTGTTCGGAAGAATATAACTTTTCTGGTTCCAACTTATTTTCATGGTACATAATCTAGATAAGCAGTGAGGTGAGTTTTAAAGCATGGCTAGAAGTTATTATTAGAACATTAAGTTTTAACTAGCCTGAAGCAGCATAAGCTAGTTTGGCGTTACTAATGTGGTAAGATCTTAACTTGGTTTTTATATATATGAATGGTGTGTTCTCAAGCAAAGCTAAGAGTAGTAATGGAGACTATACTACTAATCTTGATGAGGTTTTATTTTTGAGATAGGTTAATATGGCTACATAGGTGAGAACTGTACAGAGAGGAGATAAGTTCATAAAAAGTTCTATGGAGGGAAGATATAAACTATGTTATGATTTCTTATTTAGCCTATGGGTTGAGGTCTTGATATTCATACATGAGGACAATTTATTGTGAAACTTTAACTTTAGTGGTTAAGTTCTCACATAAATCAGTCCTGACAAATAAAACAGAAACAAAACCAGTTTCAAGTTGCAAGACATAACAACAACATATATTACTCTATATAACTAGAGCGAAATAATATGCTACGCGCAAAGGGTTCTTATCTTAAGTTTGATCCTAATATATTCTAATCATCTGCCTTTTACCGATGGGTGATGATGTCTCTTTGTGAAGTAGCATCTTCAAGTTGTGCTACATTTTTGTCGAGAAAAAGCGGCGTTGCATGTTTTCTTGAGATGGTTGTTGCGAGCGTTGTATTCTTCATCGGCTAGCATGAAGCATGGTAGCGACAAGTCTTCGTCATCTTGAAGCAAGTGGCAAAATTGAACTCTGGTGAGAATTTCTTTTTCAGGAAAGAAGAGTTTGTTTACAAATCAAAATGAATGTAGAGACAAGAGTAGAATCTTAAGAATGAGGAAAGAATAGCAAGGTCTACATTTTGCAAATTCGGTAACTTTTGAAAATAAGCTTTTGAATTTGCTCATTCCAATGCTAACGACCATTCTATCTAAGGTTTATCCTACGATCGATATAGCTCGATACCAAGTCAGTGAGACCCGCTCAAGAACAGAACCTCCATGTGATTCTTGTGCTATTCCTGGATCGATAGCTAGCACTCACATGTTTACAACAATTGGAATCACAACCACACCACAAATAATTACAGCGGAAATTAATATATAAAGAGAAGCTTACAAATAAAGAGATTAGCAGCAAAGAAGCAAAATCTTGTAGTTTGCCCATCCGACCCGCAGGCAACTGACAAGGCATAAACTCCAAATAGAACACGCCGAAGAAGATCCCACAACCTGCGACAAAAGGAGACTCGAAGCCTCGCCAACTCAACCACCTAAAATAATAATTAAGCAAGGGTGAGTACTTTACGTACTCAGTAAGACTTGAGCAAAACCTATAATATATGCAGGCCATTTCAAAGGAAAGGCTTCTACAGTTAATTTGCATAAAGCGAATTCGAATTTGTAAATCAAGTTATTTGCAAACAGAATTTATAAGAGCAAGTTTAATTGATAACAAGTAAGTAAAGCATAATAACACTCACAGTCCTCCATGACGTGAGCGACGAACATTCCATATCCTGAAATCCCTAACTGTCGGCCCTTTGACATAAAGCACAGTTGCAAAACAATTGATACCAACCCTTTTGAAAATAATAAAACATCTAACATTGGAATGACATCACCAAGTGCCCATGACCGCGGGCGCGGCTAATTAATTAGATTTAAACTCTGCAGAGGTGTACAACTTTACCCACAAGTCATGATCTTTCGACCATACATAGTCGTTACAATACCTAGACATGGCTTTGATCCAGCCCAGGACGTTAACCCCCGCCGCAGAACTAGAAACACACACCCAAGCCGTGGATCCCCTTTCACACACCCAACACAACGTTTCTAAACGCGGCGTATGCATAATTGCTGCATTAGCAAGTAGAAACCCCGTCGAGCGGACTGACCGAATACTGTGCAAGCTCCGCCTACCAATGAACAAAGCCATGTCTAAATACATAACAAGCTATGGCTACCCCATTCTCACCCTTGTGGTTGCACGGAAATCTTGGATCAATAGCGTCCCATTGCTGGGTCCTTAATCCGACACGGGCGACACTTCACCCTACACTACGTGCAATTCCTTTCGCTTCCCAGCTATTGCCAATAATCGCCGCATCAACACATAGTTTTATTTTGGGTTTTTAATCAAAGTACCATAACCAACAGGACATTTTCAATGTTTTCGTGAAACAAATCTTGATTTGATCATGTACATTCTTGATTCTAAAGCATGGCTAAAATTTGGTTAATATGATCGCATATACCCATGATGACATTAAGTGATGTCTATCCTCAATCTATGGTTATCAAGGTTCACATGTTCATAATCATCAAAGGAGATTCATGTGACAACAGGTATATCTACCAAATCCACAAGATAGCAAATTTACATAAAGTAAACGCATGCATGAAACAATTTGATGCACAAAAGGAATATAAAATACTGGGATCAATATGGTCAAAGGATGCTTGCCTTGCTTAATAGATGCTTACGACGAAGACGAGGATTGCGGTTGACGACGACGACGGAAATAGGGACGTCGGGTTCTACACATCGATCAACGGAAAATACAGCAAATACTAACTTCAATAAAGGCAAAAAAGGAAATAGATAACAAGAACAAATAAAACTCTTCACAAGAACAGGGATTGCTCTTTTATGAATTTATAAATTTTATTTTACGAATTCAATATGCAAAGATTGGTTGGATTAATCATTAGTTGCAAGTTCATTGATTTTACTATGCACAGCGAGCTTCTGCCAATCCTTAATACTTATGGGTTCTACTTTATGAGAATTCAGATTCAAAGCAAGATGAAATAAGAATATTTTCATAGATTGCGGTAGATTATATCTTAGAGATCAATTCTAGGCTATTCTTTACTAAATGTAGATTTAGATAAGCTGCTTTGTGAGTTGATGAAAAGGCTTAAACGATCACATTGGACTGCGAGTTAATAGTTCTTTACCTTCGATTGATTTCACTCAGAATTAGTTTTACGCAAGTTAGATCTATTGATTTAGGCTACTGATAACATTTCCACGACATTTGAGAAGGTTCTGGTGATACAATTATCTAATATACAGATTTCTTCGTTCTTATCGATTCATATTATAACGTTCAGAAAACTTAACACTAAGGTTATTTGGCTATTAGGATTTGTATGCAAAACATGATGAAATATGGTTATTTCTTCACAATAAGATGATTTATACTTTGTATAACAATCCTAAGCTAATTCCATAAATTTTAAGCTTTGGCTGATACATTATATTCATTGTTTAAAATGCTAATATGGTATCAAGGTTTACCTTACAAGAAATCGAATTGAAAACGTGTAGTGAACAATTATCACTTAAGGTTATTGCACTAGTGAAAACTAACTAAAGAACAGCTTGTAAATAAAATATTTTCCTTGAATATAGTAGTACATATCCTATATATCATTCCTGCACTATCCCTCATAAAATTCTCATTTAGACGAGCTATCCTACAAGCTGTCGAAAATGCTTAAGCACTATGGTTTCGGTGCGGATTGTGGTCACTTAAGGTATTTGCGACGATAAGTTTTATATGCGAAGAAGATGATAAATGAAATGTTTTCACATACTATGACGGTATAAATACCATAAAATGTTGATGAGCTATTATTTTACTATTTTGCATTTAGACGCAACATTGTATTCATTGTTGAAAAGGCTTAAGTGGCATTATATAGTTTACACTTCGGAATCGGCAGCAAAGTGAAACAAAAGGTTAACACTTAAGGGTTTTGAGCTAACAATATTAATATGCAAACCTTAATGGAATAAGATTCTTTTTACAGAATATGGTAGGATAAGCTTTGTAGAGTGTTACTAAACTAGTTTCACATATTTTAGTGTTTAGGCGAGTTATTTTATCTACTGTTGAAATAGCCTAAATGATCACGATGAATACGCTAAATCGGTTAGCTTCATTTTGAGTTTGCGACTTCATTATATAAGATCTTTAATTCATTTTCCAGATGTTAGCAGGTAGCAATCCTAGAGATGTTTTAAAGTTAGTTTGACATTGTTTTAACTTTAATTGTATTAGATCATCTATTTACTTATTGTTATAATTATCATTTTCTTCTATTTAAAAGAATGCAAATTAAGTTTGATCCTAAGTATCTTGGTATGGACAAGCTCCTCTTGATTTGAAGCGCATATAAATCAATTCATTGTTTTAGGAGGTATTCTGTTACTATTCTTACTAATGATCATACTAGGGTTTATTAATGATCGCAATGCAATACATAAACTGTAACAGCCCAATTTCTTTTAATCTGGTAAGCGAGACTTGTCATGCTAACATTTTTCGTAATGTCATTACATCCTCACTTAACTATACTCATACAAATGCTAGGACTTTCATCTTGCATAAGAGGGAGCAACAAAATCCTGAAAATCATTTCTCCAAACTGCACACATGTCATATTGCCTTAGTCAATGACATGTGGGCCATGTTTATAAGAGAGAGAGGAGTAGGCTGCACACACCTAACCTGCCATTTTTCACTTTACTCACCTTACCCACTTACCTAGCTACTCTATGACACATGGGACCTACTTTGCCTAGGAAATTGTGGCTGCACATCCTGTCCATATCTTTTCTCACTCAAATCACTTCTACCCACTCTTCTACTCACCCTATGACATGTGGGACCTAGCCCCACATGTGAGGCATGAGTGGGTAGCCTATATAAAGCCCAAACCTTGGTTTATCCTCCCTTTTTCTGCTCATTTGCACAGCCCCAACCCAGAAAACAGCAAGCACTTCTTCTTCAAAGCTTTGCCATTTCTTCCCCTCAAATCCCTCCAATCTTGAGTTTGGGTTTGTGCATGTTACACCACCTTGAAGCCAAGATCAAGAGCTTCAAATCCATCCGAGTGGATCCTTGAGGCATCAAGTTTTGGGTGAGTGACAATCGATTTTCTTGTCCTTCCATGTTCTGAAATTTTGGCTATTGCAACTCATTTGTTCCTTCTCCATGGAATCCATCATCACACTTGAATCGGGTCGTGCATGTCACTTGGAAGTTTGAGGAGGAAGGCTAGACGCCGTTGCAAGCACGAGCAAAGGAAGGCATTGACGTATACACGAGCTAGGAGGAGGCGAACCGTGAAGAACCGGTGTTGTGACATTTTTCATCATCCACTCGCCGAAACCAACATCCATCAAGTATACAAGCAACCCTAGAGTGGTAAGAATCAACCCTAGTTTGTCCCCTTGAAACCCTAGCTCATTCCTTTGAAATGTAGATGACAATAGGCAAATAGCCGTTTTTGAAACAGACTGCTCAGCCCGGACACTCCGGGGATTTAATCCGGATACTCCGGAGATTTAATCTGGATAGTCCGGGGATTTAATCCGGATAGTCCGGATATGCCAGAATTTGTGAGACCGAGGGGGTCAGCCCGGACACTCTGGGGTTTTTGTCCAGATACTCCGGACATAATTCAATAAAATGCCTCTAAAATATGAATTTTTGACATTCAAGTCCAAATTTCACAAGACTAAATTGGTATTTTCATATTATAATTAGTATTGTGCACCATGAGCATTTCATACATCTTTTAATCATGTGCATCTTTGGATTCTTGATTTGGTGTTTATGGATTTGGATCTTCTCTTTAGGTGTTGACGCTTCGGAAGGCACTCCAGAATGCGACTCGTTTTGAAGTCAGAACGAGAGCAAGGCACTATCTTAATCCTTGAACATGATTGCTCCTACTACTTGAAAGTTATACTTGAGAACTATTTTATCAATTGCATGCTTACTTTTAATTACAATTATGTTTGGGTAGAATTAAGTAGCTAGTGCATAATCGTACTTCATCCCTTTTACCATGTCATCAATTGTAGCCCTAGGATATGGGTTTATCATTATTATGTATATGGGTTAAATGCGATTTGCTTAGCCATGCTTAGAACATCGTTAGAAACGCGATAGATGGACTTAGTCCATCGGTGTAATGATTGAGAATTATTATGATGATGATGGTTTCAAAGTTTGGCTAATGAGTAGAGATGTTGGTTAATGACCTAAGTTGAATCTGGTGGCGTCTCTTTGAGTAACTATCGTGCGAACCACCACTTTGTTTATGGGACCGGCGTAACCAACTACTTGTGTATGACTAGGGTGTGTAAACCATGTGCACTCGGAATTCCTTGAGCTTAGTGGAGTATCAAGGAATGTCCGCCGGAATTCCTTGGGCTTGGTGGAGCGCCAAGGAATGTCCTCGGAGTCCCTCGAACTTTGTTGAGTTGGGGATGTCCAACAACGGGTGTATTCCTTGATCCACACACACGAAGCCTTTGGCACACGGGATCAAGGGTCACGATCATCCGGGTGGTTTATCGCACTACCATGCATCTTGGAAAATGGTTTGTCACGTTCACCTCGGCCGACACATCTAAGGAAATGTGTTAATAGCTTGGCTCACGAGTGTGGCGTGTCGTGTGGGTAAAGTCGTACCTCTCTGAGTTTAAACTATTGAATAGCGCGTCCATGGTTAAGGCGATCTCTTGAATTGTCGATCCTTTGGTAGTATTAAGGACTTAGTAAGAATGGGATGGGAGTGGGAAAAGAGACACAAGTATTGGAGTACTTGTGTGAGTAATCGAACATGAGCGATGGAACTCATGGTTCGGAGTATGCTTGAAGGCATGATACAAATGTGGTTATGATGATGTTATAGTATGTATTAGATTTTGCAAATGTTTACTAAGTGCAATTCTTATCAATCTATACATGCTTACGATTTATCTCAAATATTGCTTTATGCTGAAAATTGCCATTTTGCCTTCCTTTGATGTAGCAACCACATGTAGCTAGAAATCAGCATGTAATGTATACTATTGTGCGAGTACACTCTTTGTACTCAACGGATTGTCCACTTGCTGCGGTGAGGATGAGGTACTACCCGTGACTTTTCTGGCGATTTAACGATTCTAACGTTTAGTCGCCGTTCTTGCCCCAGTTGGTTGCCTGAGGGTTTGGGGGCATGCCACGCTGGCCCTTTTGTTGTTTATCTTATGTTTTCCGCTGCTACTTGATGTAATAACTCTAATTATGTCGTTGAGGACAGCAGTCCTACTTTTGGTATGTAATAACGTTTATGCTTCCGATAATTGTGTATGCGTTGTGATGTCAACTGTTGGATGAGAATGCTCGTGTTGGCGAACTATCCTGGGACCAACACGGGTATAATCGCGGAACGCTCGAGGTTCCCTTGATTCACTTGAGATGTGCCATGCATTTGGGTGAATCAGTGGAGTCCCGGGGACGGTTCCCCACATAAACTTAGTTCAAATATTTAATATCTCTGCATGATCGGGCTTATTAAAATCCCGAAGCACATAATCATTTATTTTATGATTTTATAAGTTATATTTTCATATATGCAATAATGATCATAATAATGTGTTTGTCTCATTTTAAATTTAACTAATTATTACATTATTTAAAGATTGAATATTTTTGTATCTTAAATTTTATCCTGGAGTTAGAATCATATGAATCTTTATTTTATCATTTTATGCCTTCTTGTGCACATATTTGAATTAAAGACCATAATGGGATACTAATCAAAGTTTAATACAAATAATTGGTCTCGCACATCAAAAGTTATATACTTTTACATATTTAGATTCTTTCTATGTTTAGATAAATACATAAATTTATTTCACTGATTTCTAACTAAAAATGCCTAAGTCATTAATGGTTAAATACATTTCGGCCAGGAAATTTACTGGGAATTGAAGAGTACGCCTAACCCCAGAGAAAACGCCTTTTGGGTCTACTTCTTCTTCCACCAGGAGTTTCTGACTCCATGGCCCCATCGCGCAGAGAGACAGAACAGGGGCGATTCGGGGCTGAACGGCGACGGCTTTTCCGGCGATTCTCCGGCGAAGGCGACGGCATGGAGAATTCGGGGAAGGTGTTGATTTGGCCGGAGAAGGAGCAGGGCGGTGCGCAGCCGGACCCGAGCGACGGCGGAAATGGTGGGAGGTGGGGAGAGAAAACGAAAGCATGAGAGCTCGAATCGGTAGCAATTTAAGCATTAATGGAGGCCAAGGATCCTATTTTTGAGGTCGAAGGAGGTGGAGACTCACCGGATTGCTCCGCCCACGGTGGCCGGCCTTGGAGAAGAAGGGCGCACGGCTGCGGCTCGATTCCGCATGAGACTAACCAATGGTTTTTGAGGGGTTTTAATGCCTGTGGCTTGGTGATGCTCTAGCCCAAAGGGATTTGGAAATGGGATGTTCTCTTCGCTCAATTTACTGTTACTTTTCGGCAGAGCTCCGATTCATGGCGGGAATGGGAGAGGCTTTTGGCTGTCTCGGCTGAGGAAGTGAAAAGGAGGTAGAGGGGAATGAGGGAGAGGCTCATTGCGCACACTGGGGTGTAGCTTATAGCCAAGAATTGCAGCGAGTGAGTGGGCTTTGTGGCAGTGATCGCTGGCTTCGCTCCACTCAAAGCCGGAGAGTTCTTGATGGGAGCGAACGCAGGCGAGGAGGGCGATGAGTTTGGCAGCAGGGACCTGGGTCCATTGTCAGAGGCTGAAACTTCAACATTGTGCCAACGGAACGGAGTAGCAACGAATGGCCCACACGTCGGCGACTGATCGAGGAATTTCGTTTCGGATTTTGATTTTCCTTTGATACCAATTGAAGTCTATTATTTTTGAAACTTTGTTTTTCAAAAGGATTTGACCTCAGAATGCTTCTATAAAATTTTCAGCTCCATTTGTGATTCCATTATTTTATGTGAATTCTGACAATACATTATTTTGATTTAAAATTTATCTTTTCCTTTTATCTCTTCATACATAAAATTTCATTTGCTGGCTAAAATAATTTAATCGAATGATCAGGGTTCTCATGGAAAATTTTCTAAACTTTTACTTTTACATTTTTGCCTTTTCCTCTTTTTCATTCTTTATTTCCATTTGTTGAATTTTTCATATAAAGAACAATTCCAAAGAAATCCAAATAAAATTCAATAATGCCAAGAAACTCAGAATTAATAATATTCAAACTTAAATTATTCATTTTTACTTTATTAAATTTTTGGGATGTTACACTGGAGCTGCCGCCGGATGACAGATCGGAGTTGCGGCGGTGCTCCTCCTCCGAATCTGATTCGGAGGCAGAGTT
The DNA here is from genome assembly GCA_036346375.1 of Guadua angustifolia. Taxonomy (NCBI): domain Eukaryota; kingdom Viridiplantae; phylum Streptophyta; class Magnoliopsida; order Poales; family Poaceae; genus Guadua; species Guadua angustifolia. The sequence continues at coordinate 499,826 of JAYEVE010000284.1, read as the reverse complement.
GGACCTGCCCCAACGCCGAAGGACCTCGCCGCCGCCGCTGTCGTCGTTGTCGCCCTCCTCCTCCTCTTCCTCCTCCTCCGCCTCCTCTTCCTCCTCCTTTGCCTCCTCCTCCTTCTCTGGCGGTGGATCGGGGCTTTGCCTAGTACGTGCCCGCTTCTTGGGAGGGTCATTCTTGCAGCAGTGGTGGATTGTGAGGAGCTTACAGATTGAGGAGTTGGGATTATATAGAGGAGGAATGGGAAGCGCAACAGTTGTCGAAATGGGGAAGTGCAACAGTTGGCAGATGAATGGGGAAGCGCGATGGTTCGCAGCGGGAGATGGAAGGTTCATATTATCACTGCTGGTTCTAACTTCAATCGGCAGTGATAATATTATCACTACCAGTTCTAACGTCAACAGGCAGAGATATTAGATTGCTGAAAAATAATTATAATTAGTACCGGTTGTTGTATTAAACCGACGAGTCTTCACATCGATGCGGTTGGATACACCAACCGGTATCGATAGTGCTAAACAGTTGGGCATTCAGTCTCGGTTGGTGTATTAAACCGGGACTGATGAGTTCACATCAGTACCGGTTGGATACACCAACCGGTACTGATGAAAGACCATGTGGAGGTCTATCCTTGTGTGTGATGAGTAATTGACGAGATTTGAGCTTGGTTTGATTTGAAATTGAGTTTGATTTGAATTGGATTTTGATTTGAAGCAATTTGAGTTTTGGTTGCTTTTCTTAGTGCTACTGGCCTGGGGGCAGTAGCATCGGACCGTTGAGACAAATTATGAATGATTAATAATTTTGTGATAATCATTGAATATATTTGTGGGCATTGCTATGTGAAAGGTTTTTCCTTATCTTTGATGGTTGCAGGGCGACGGTGCTAGGTCATGGTGAGGCGGAGGATGACCGGGACTAGGCGAGGAGTGTCGGAGGTCCAGACGGTCGAGAGATCACCGGAAGATGATCGGAGACGGAGTTCGAGAAAGCCAAGAAGATAAGGAAAGGAGGATATACAAGCTAGACGCCGCGTGGATCAAGGAAGGCTGTCGGATTGCGGTCTAGTTGATAGGTTAGCGGGTCTAGGTAGTATGCTTTGAAAACCATGCAAGAAAACCCGATATGTGTGTGGGTTTTGGGTTAGCCCTTGCATGGCTGTGTGAGTGGGTTAATCCTAGCCCTTAGATGAGTGTCCTAGGGTTGAGGGACTCATCCAAGGGTGGTAGATGGCCCAAGAGTAGTATAAATAGGGGTGGAGGGGTGGCCTCCTCCCCTTGAAGGTTTGATTTGCTCCTTTGAGCTTTGCCCACATGAAGTGAGGCTTTGTAAACCTTCCCACCAGAAATACAAAGAATTTCTTTACATTATTGTGAATTTAAATTCAGCATTTACATTACGCATTTACTTTCCCGCAATTTACATTCATGCAATTTGGATTTGCCTCCCCTCCTTCTAAATGCTGATCTTGGATGTTTTGAGTGTGTTCATATGGTTTTACATCTCTTTTGCACTCTTGGATTGAGTAGAGATCAACTTTTCTTTCAAGTTGCAATTCTGTCCAGAACTTATTCTTCGCACAGCAGTTAGTTTTTGATTTTTAGAAAAATATATAAAAATCCTTTTTGAGTGATTCTTATTAGATATTGTGCGGGACTCCTATATCCATCTGTATACAAATTTTGGAGTTCACGTGCTGCACCGTTTGGGCTCCATGAGGTGAAAACCGATCTCCAAATTTTCTGCTCGAAGTTCCTGACTGTCCATACTCTTTGATTTTTGATGATTTTTCTGTAATGACTTTTGAGGTGAAATTTGGTGGAGTGCTTCAAAACTGATCTGCTCATAGGAGGAGAATTACTCATAATTTCTTGATCAGCAAAAACCCCCCAACCTCCTGTTCAAATTAAGGACAGCTTCTGGAAATTCTGCTTTTGCTTTTCTGAAAGGGGCTTTAGTGATTTGATTTGATCTCCTTTCTAAAAGTAAGAGTTGAATTGATTCCTTCTTATTTTTGACACTACACAACCAGGATTGTGTCTCAAAAATCCCCACATATTCTATGGTATTCATCCATGCAAGCTAGGGGTACACATAGTTGTCTAGTTGTTCCGGTTCTTCACAATTTCCGTTGCGCGAACTTTTCAAGGTGTTAGTTGGAGTATTTTGGGGGAAAATTTATTTGCGACCATTTACCCCCCCCCCTCTGTTCGCCATCTCGATCCTTCAATTGGTATCAGAGCCGGTTTTCCTCTTCCATAGATCTTGACCGGTCTCGAGAGCCATGGCGACAGACAAGTATTCCACCAAGCCTCCCATCTTTTGCGGTGTCGATTTTCCTTTTTGGATGTACCGGATGGAGTCATACATCACTGCCCAGGGCTTCCTGATATGGCAGAAGGTGAAGCTCCCATATGAGGTTCCTGCCGATGAGAACGTCACGGCCGGCAATATGGCTGATGTTGAGGCAAATGCTAAGGCGAGGAACATTCTCATCTGAGGACTTCACCAGTAGTGAGTATGATCGGATCTCTCACCTACGATCCGCTCACGAGATTTGGGTGACCCTCGATGCATACCATGAGGGCACTACCCAAATCAAGACCGTGAGGCAGGATCATTACAAGCGTGAGTACAACAAGTTTGAACAACACGCCGGTGAGAGTCTTGACGAGTGTTTTGGTCGATTTACAAAAATTTTGAGCAATCTCCGGGCAGTTGGTTGCCCATACCCCGACTCGGACAATGCTCGACACTTCTTGACCGCACTCGATCTTCGGGTTTGGGAAATGAAAGTGACCACCATCAAGGACACAACCGACTTGTCGACCTTCACTCTTGACGGGCTCTATTCCTGACTCAAGACTCATTATATCGACGTCGTCTCTCGCAAGATGAAATCATAGTCGATGGCCTTGGTCACCGATCCCATTGGATATTCTCTTAATTCTTCTGTTGGTTTTCCCTCTCCGCCCTTTGCGAGCTAAGCGATGATCAACTGGACAAGTTTCCAGAAACTGAGCTTGCTCTTTTAGCTCACAAGTTTTCTCATGCCTACAAGAGGGTGAGAGAGAGGAAGAGAGGTGGTGGGATCACCTGCTTCGAATGTGGTGGCCCCAACCACATTCGAGCGAATTATCCCAAACTGGTGAAGGGTAAGAACGACTCCGGCGGTTCCGGAAAGAACGACTACATCGACAAGAATCGTAATAAGAAGCCTCCAGTTCGCGAGCCGGCGCACGAGAAGAAGTACCGCAACTTCTCCAAGAACAAGAAGCTCTTCCACCGCGTCCTCGCCGCCCTCGATGACATCAGCCTCTCTAACACGGAGACATGGAGCGACGAAGGCAAGGATGATCCGTAAGAGATGAAAAGCGGCGACGACTTCTCCGGCATGTGCTTCATGGCGGACACCAACGACATCAGCGACTCCGAGCTCTACAGCGACTCGGACGAGGTACCTTCCTATGACCAGCTCAATGAAGCTTTTTGCAAATTAGGAAAATTTCATGCTAGAGCTAGGTGTATGGAGCTTGAGAAGGAAGTAGGTACCTTGACTCGAGAGTTAGCTTCTCTTAGATCTTACCCTCTCGAGTCACTGATGACTGTTCTTTGTATGATGCTTTGCTTGTAGAGCTTGAGAACCTAAGGACTTTGCATGATAGTGTGCAAACTGAACTTGAAAGTCTTAGGTCGAAGAATGCTAGCACTTGTACGGTTGATATTTCCTCTCTAGATGCTAGTTTTCTTCATGCTCATACTACTCCATCATGTGAAAATTGCCCTAAGTTACTTGCTGAAATAGATGCCATGAGTGTTCACCTTAGGAAGCTTCCTTCTAGAAATGATGAACTTGAAATGCATGCTTCTAAGGACCCTGTCAGCTCATGTGAGAGCTGTAAGCAACTAAAACTTGACAATGAAGCTTTAAATGACAAGTGTGCTAAACTTGATAAGGACTTACTAGATAAGTCACTTAAAAGTTGCTTGCATTGTTCTGTGATTGAGGGTGACTTGGATAAAATCCATGTTGAGCTTAGGAAGAAATTAAAAGATCAAGTCCATAGGATTAGAGAAGCATCGTGTGTTTCTTGTGAGGCCCTCAAGATTGAGGCAGCCGTGCTGAGGGAGAAAAATGCACGTGCTGGTGTTTCTTCTTCTCTTTCTGGTTCTTCTTCTTCCTCTCACCCCTGTTCTTCATGTGCCTCTCTCTTCTGGGAGTATGAGTATCTCATGTGCACTCTTGAGAAGTTTGTAGGAGACAAGAAGAAGCTAAATCTCATTCTAGACCAATAAAAAATTAGCAGATTTAATCAGGGTCTAGGATTTGACTACTTAGAGCACGCTAGGACTCATCCTCCTACCATTGTGCGTGGATCCAAGAGTGGAGAGATTATGGTAGCTCCCAAGGTGAGTACCATTGTGTTTAGGTCGGCTGGGGTTGTCCATGGGACTTCTGAGCAGAAGGGTGCTTCTCCTGTCACTTCTGCCTCTAGTAAGGCGAAGTATTCATGCACCTTCTGTAAGAAGGATGGTCACCTAGTAGATTTCTGTTTTAGGCGTGTCAAGATCACGAGGCATGAGCGTGTTGCTGCTCTTAGAGGTATTCAGAGTCATCCCCAGACTCGGAGTGCTCCTAAGGCACACACTGCTACTAGACAAGTTAGAGAGTCATTTGATTTTGGGCAGCGTCCAGGATTTGGTTTTCATTCTGTTCAGTCAAGTTTTAGTCCTGGAGTTGCTCATGGTCAGTCTTTCCGTCGTCCTCTTGATATTCCTCATTTTTTCCATCGAGGTAGATATCAGCTGCGTGAGGTGTTTTCATGTAGGAGAGTTAGGCAGCCTCGTTGGGATGGTCTGGCCTTTGCACCACGGCGGGTCAAACCAGTGACAGCTCCTAGATCTTCTACTAGAGTTGCTTCTTCTGATCTTGTTAGAGTTGAGCGTCAGAGAGACACTAGAGTCTAGTCTTCCTCTTTTGTGGCTGGTACTTTGAGGCGTCGTGTGATTCAGTATAGGGTTTCCAATTCTTCACTTTATCCCAATACTTAGTCTTCTCTTTTGACTTGATCAGGTTCGCCGGATGGGGAAGGGAGATGTTTGGATTGTTGACTCCGGTTGTTCTCGCCATATGACCGGAGACTCCCGTTGGTTCTCTTCCCTAGTCCGAGCCCTCGGTGATGAGTTGATCACTTTTGGGATGCTTCTTCACGAGAGTCATTGCTAAAGGTACCGCCTCTGCATTAATAAAAATTTTATTCTTAAGGACGCGTTGCCTTAGTAAGTGTACGCAATATAATTTGCTTTACGTTTCTTAGCTTATCGATGACTCTTTCGAGGTAAGCTTCAAGAGTAATGCTTGTAGAATCCTTGATTCATCAGGAGAGTTAGTTTGCGGGATTTCTAGATTTGGGAGAGTCTTTCATGCTAATTTTTCTGTTTCTTCTGGAGACTCTCTTCGGTGTTTGATTGCTTCTGAGTCCTGTGATCTCTCCTTCTAGCATAGGAGACTTGGTCACATTGGCTTTGATTATTTGACCAGAGTTAGCAGCCGCGATCTTATTCGTGGTTTGCCCAAACTCAAGATGGTCAAAGACTTAGTTTGCTCTCCCTGTCGACATGGCAAGATGGTTACTGTTTCTCATCCTCCAGTCACCGTAGTGATGACTAATGAACCAGGACAGCTTTTACATATGGACACTGTTGGTCCTGCTAGAGTGCAGTCAGCAGGAGGGAAGTGGTATGTCCTTGTCATTGTTGATGATTTTTCGAGGTATTCTTGGGTATTTTTCATGGCCTCGAAGGATGAGACTTTTTCTCACTTCAGGGGATTTGTTAGTAGGTTATCTATTGAGCTCCCAGGTGCATTACGAGCTATACACAGTGATAATGGCACTGAGTTCAAGAATTCCTACTTTGAGAGTTTCTGTGTGGAGTTTGGTTTAGAGCATCAGTTCTCTTCTCCCTATGCCCCACAGCAAAATGGCGTAGTGGAAAGGAAGAATAGGACCCTGGTTGAAATGGCCAGGACGATGCTAGACGAGTACAGTACTCTAGGAAGTTTTGGGCTGAGGCTATAGCTACTGCTTGTCAAGTTTCCAATCGCGTTTTCTTGAGAGCATATTTACATCGCACTTCTTATGAGTTGAGGAATGGGCAAAAGCCCAGTGTATCTCATTTTCGCATTTTTGGTTGCAAGTGTTTTATCTCTGGTAACCTAGATAAATTTGATTCTCATTCTTCTGATGGTATTTTTCTGGGTTACTCAACTTCTTCTCGTAGCTATAGGGTCTGGAGTTGTGATGCGAATAGGATCAAAGAGACCTGTGACGTGACCTTTGATGAGGCTAGCCCAGGAGCTAGACCTGATATTTCAGGCTCTTCTTATCCCTCCGAGACCATCTTTGTAGAGGATGAGGATGATGGAGATGATGGTGTTCCACCTGATCCAGTTCCCTCTACACCTGAGGTGCCTCCTGTTTCCATTTCTGCACCTCAGGGAGACCAACCCTTGCCTTCGGACTCTCCTTCAGTGAGTGGCTCTGCTCCTACCTCTTCTCCGCAAGAGGTAGAGGCCACTTCCGCTTCTGGTCCTCCCCGATACATTCAGCATTCTCATCCACCTGAGCAGATCATTGGTGATCTATTCGAGCGTGTTACGCGCTCAAAATCAGGCTTATCTTCTTTCTGCCTTCACTCTGCCTTTGTTGCCTCTTTTGAGCCAAAGGATGTTACTCATGCATTATCCGATGAATCATGGATTAATGCTATGCATGAGGAACTGGAAAACTTTGAGAGGAACAAAGTCGGTAGCTTGTGGAGCCCCATCTGGTCATAATATCATTGGGACCAAATGGGTGTTCAAGAACAAAGCAGAGTGAGGATGGGGTTGTCATTACGCAACAAGGCTAGGCTAGTTGCACAGGCTTCACTCAAAGTTGAGGGTCTTGACTTTGAGGAGACCTTTGCCCTCAGAGCTAGACTAGAGGTGATTAGAATCCTCGCTTGTATTCTCTCGCATCCCAGGGCTTCAAGCTCTATCAAATGGATGTCAAGTGTGTATTCCTCAATGGCTTCATTGAGGAAGAGGTGTATGTCAAGCAACCTCCAGGATTTGAGAACCCCAAATACCCGAACCATGTCTACAAGCTTTCCAAAGCCTTGTATGGACTTAAACAGGCCCGTAGAGCTTGGTATGAGAGGCTTAAGTCCTATCTTCTCAGTCATGGTTTCAAAATGGGTATAGTAGACAAAACTCTATTCATCGAGCACGAGATTCTCATTTCCTTCTCGTCAGTTTATGTGGACGATATTATTTTAATGGCTCATCTCAGTCTCTTGTGTCTCATTTTTCTGAGGTGATGAGCACAGAATTTGAGATGAGTATGATGGGTGAGTTGAGCCACTTTCTCGGCTTCCAAATCAAGCAGACTCGGGAGGGTACTTTCCTGCACTAAAGTAAGTACACTCGGGACCTCCTGAGACGGTTTGATATATCTGATGGGAAGCCTGTGATGACTCCTATGGCCACCACTGCTGTCCTCGAGCCCGATGAGGATGGTGAGCCTGCTGATCAAAAGGAGTTCGGGAGCATGATTGGCTCTCTCTTGTATCTTACTGCCTCTCGGCCGGACATACACTTTGCCATATGTATGTGTGCTCGCTTTCAGGCTTCTCCTTGTGCCTCTCATCGCCTGGCGGTGAAACGCATCTTCAGGTACCTTCGAGCTACCATTGATTATGGTATTTGGTACTCTTCTTCTTGTCTATCCTTTAGAGCCTTTTCTGATGCGACTTTGCTGGGTCAGATGATAGATAGGAAGAGCACTTACGCACTTGCCAATTCATTGGCACTTCTCTTGTTTCTTGGTCTTCTAGGAAGCAAATGAGTCGCATACCCCCACCGAGGCGGTATGTTGTTTGCAGCCGGTTGTTGTAGCCAAGTGCTCGGATGAGATCGACCTTTACGGACTTTGGGTTAGAGATAGAGAGTGTTTCACTTTTCTCGTGATAACACTTCGCTATTTGCATTGCCAAGAACCGGTCTGACAGACTTTACCAAGCACATTGATGTTAGATATCACTTCCTTAGAGACCATGTGGAGAAAGGAGACATAGTGCTTCTGTAACATCCCAGAATTTGGAGTTTTGGCATGTTTAAAATAAAAAAAATTAACCATTTGCATTTTCTTGGAATTAACCGAAGCTTAATTTGAATTTTCTATAAATGAGAAGATTTAATTTGATTAATGTGTGCATCAAATCAAAGGTTTCCAGTTTTTATGCAGATAATCGGTATCCACCCTGGAAGCTTAATTTGAACCGTATCTGTGTACCTGATCAGAAAGAGCTCAAGGAGCTGTTACTCAAAGAAGCGCATGAGACTTTATACTCCATCCACCCTGGAAGTACCAAGCTGTATCAAGATCTCAAGGAAAGGTATTGGTGGCCTAGCATGAAGCGTGAGATTGCAGAATACGTCGCTCTTTGTGATGTCTGCCAGAAGGTCAAAGCTGAGCATCAGAGACCAGCAGGATTGTTTCAGCCATTGAAAATTCTCGAGTGGAAGTGGGAAGAGATTGGTATGGATTTCATTACCGGACTTCCTACGACCCAAGCAGGTTATGATTCGATCTGTGTTATAGTGGATCAATTGACTAAGGCAACTCACTTCGTTCCAGTTAAGACTACCTACACCGGAGATAAATTGGCAGAATTATATATGTCAAGGATTGTCAGCCTTCATGGAGTGCCTAAGAAGATTGTCTCCGATAGAGGAACCCAATTTACCTCCCGTTTTTGGCAGAGTTTGCATGAAGCTATGGGAACTCATCTCAGGTTCAGTACTGCTTATCACCCTCAAACCGATGGACAGACAGAGCATGTGAACCAGATTCTTGAGGACATGTTAAGAGCCTGTGCCCTAAACTATGGTGCTAAGTGGGACAAGTGTTTGCCCTATGCAGAGTTTTCTTACAATAATAGTTATCAGGCCAGTCTGCAAATGTCTCCTTTCGAAGCCTTATATGGAAGAAAGTGCAGACCCCTCTCAATTGAAAGGAGACTAGAGAAAGACAGTTATTTGGTCCTGCCATACTGCAAGAAGCCGAAGAGCAAGTTCAGCTAATTCGAGACAAATTGAAGTAGCTCAAAGCAGACAGAAGAGTTATGCAGATAATCGGCGCCGAGATTTGAGTTTTGAGCCCAATGATTATGTGTATCTTAGAGTCACCCCTATGAAAGGAGTTAAGCGATTTCAAGTAAAAGGAAAGCTTGCCCCTAGATATGTTGGACCGTTCAAAGTCCTGGAAAAAAGAGGAGAGGTTGCCTACAAGCTTGAGTTGCCTTAGTCTTTTGCTGGAATCCACGATGTGTTCCACGTGTCGCAGTTGAAGAAGTGTTTGCGTGTGCCAGAAGAACAGATGCCGTTGAAAGCCATCGATTTGCAAGAGGATCTCACCTACAAGGAGCAGTCAGTGAAGATTTTAGATGTTGTAGAGCGCATCACGAGAAGCAAGATCATCCGTTTTTGCAAAGTCCAGTGGAGCAATCATTCAGAAGAGGAAGCTACTTGGGAGCGAGAAGAGGATCTGAAGTCCGAGTTCCCCCACCTATTCTCAAGTGAGTCCGAATCTCGGGGTCGAGATTTCATTTAAGGGGGGGAGGTTTGTAACATCCCAAAATTTGGAGTTTTGGCATGTTTAAAATAAAACAAACGAAGCTTAATTTGAATTTTCTATAAATGAGAAGATTTAATTTGATTAATGTGTGCATCAAATCAAAGGTTCCTTGTGCTCTAAGGAATTTTTCTGTATTTTTGGAGATTTTTTTGAATTTATTTGCTATTTATTTGAATTTATTAGCTTTTATTCGGATTTCTAGCATTTTCCAAATTTTAGAAATGAATTTAAAATCTTTTTCCTTTCCAGACCGAATCTCTCCGCCCGGCCCATCTCCTGTGCAGCCCAGCCCAACCCCGCCGAAAACCCTAACCCCAACCTATCCCCGCCGTTGGTTCTGATCGTGCGGCCGAGATTTGCCCGCGTAGCCTCACGCTGTGCGCCGTTGGATCGTCATCTTGTGGACGGTTCCGATTGGGCCACGTAGCGCCGCCGGGTCGGACTCGAACCCTAGCCGCCGCCGAACTGTCGCCGCATATTCCACGCGTGAACCCACCTCCCGAGGCTATTTAAGCCGCCGCTGACCCTAGCCCGAGGTTCGCCTCCCCGCTCCGCGCATTTTGCCCTAGCTCTTGCCGTCCGAGTCCCCGCCGACACGCCGTACGCCCTCGCCAAAGTTCACCGCCGCACCCGAGCACTTCTTCGCCGTTTCCTGGCCTCTCCTGTGCTCCTCCGCCGTGTCAGCCGCCTCGTCATCGCTTGCATGCCGCCGCGTGTGCACCTAGTCAGCCGCCGCGTCAGCCCTAGATTCCGCATGGCGTCCACATCAGCGTGGTCCGCCACGTCGCCCGGTGAGCTCTCGGTGAAACCGGTCTACCGTAGACCCTCTCACTGACATGTGGGCCCCAGTTGTCAGCGGGAGTTCTTTTCTTTTTCTGATTTTCCGAAAAAACCAAAAATCCCAGCCAATCAAAGCCTGCCACGTGTCACCCCATGGGATTTTCTCTGAATTAAATCTTCCGGGAGTCCGTTCTCCTTCGTCCGAACTCCGATTGAGCCGATTCAAACTTCTAAATTTTTGTAAAATCGAGCTCTATCTTCCAGAGACATTTATTTTCAGTTTTGAGCTTGTTTTCTTCTCTGTTTTGTATTTATTTGGTTTCGTTGCTTTATTTTTCGGTAGATGCGAATCCCGAAGGAGCGAACGGAGACTTCGAAGACCAAGACTTAGCATTAGATCAACAAGGCAAGTCGTAACCTTTGATCATGTTGAGCCTATGATTGCAAAGTTATTTTGTTTTATACAATTGCATGCTATTTGTGTATCAATGCTTAGTTTTGGGAGTAGCTATTCACCTGATTGCCAGTATGCCACCTTGATTATTGAAATGCCATGTATCCATTGCTAACCTTAGGTTGGGACATTACTAGTTGGACATAATCATAGTACCAACATTGGGCTATCGTAGCTATGCTTAGTCATGCTTAGTTGTTCGATAGGATTCGTATCACCTACGAATTATTGTTAATCTTGACTTAATGAGATATTGAATTGTGGCCATTGGCCGCTATTGTAAAACTTGTTGTACCATGGCAGGGGATGCCATTGGTCTTGGTTGAACAAAATATTTTCCCTCGGGCAAGTGATCGTGCAATAAAGGGGTGTCCGTTTAGCACATTGGGATGTGGTGTCTTGCTCGAGATAACTTAAGGACTTAATCTTGTGCGCCATTGATCTGGGCCTAACCGTGCAACCACAAGTCTGGTATGGGACGGACCTAGCTGATTAATTTGCAATGTCTAGTCTTGAGTATTGCTAGTTGTTGGTGTGGGTTCCGGGATGGACGGGTAGACTCACATGGCTCAAGAGGGGGCCCCGAGGGGCGAAACCTTAGAGGACAGTACTGGGTTTAGACATGCATTGTAAAGGCTTTGTAGTGATCTCTCTACCGACACACCAAAGGAAGTGTGTTTGTAGCACTTGGCACAAAAGCATGATCATGTCTTGTGGGTAAAGCTGTACAACCTCTACAGAGTGTAAAACTATTCGAATAGCCGTGTCCGCGGTCATGGACAAGCCCGGGAATTTCACACGGGGTATAGAGTGTTTTCTTGAAATGTGGAATTGTTGGGATGTGAACGGGGAGTTCACTGTTGTTTTGTTGTCTCAAGCATTACTGTTGAATTTGGTGGTTGATACTTTTTTCAAATGATGTAGGGTGATGCCTCGCCATTCTGTTCATGTTGTCTACCATTGATTTACCAGATACTTATTATTGTTTTCATCAATATGCCTTCAATATATTTATTGTATTTAAATTCAAATTATTGCTTTCTGCAAATGAACCATATGACTATCCTTTGTCAAGCCGTGCATGAATATATTGCATCATTTCCCTACGGCTTGCTGAGTACGTTTTGTACTCACAGCTTTACGCCCTTGTTGTTCAGTTGCTGAGGAAGGACCATGTAATGGGTATCAAGGGGAGGAATACTATGAAGACTACGTCGACTAGGATGGTGTTTCCCTAGACGATTGGCTGTGGCATGTCGAATGGCCCAAGTTATCTTATTTCCGCTGCAACAGTTTTATTTGTTTCTTAAGCCAAGAGGCATTGGTGTATGAACCTTGACCATAAGGTCGCTTGCTTTACTCAGTAATATTTTGCTTCTTCTTAGTTATTTCGATGTACGGAATGATATGTCAGATATGTTTCCACTGTAGTGCACTAAGCGTGATCCTGGACTAGTGCGAGAATACCTGAGAGGGTTTCGGATTGCATATCCGTGTCCCGCAGAGATGGTATCGAAAGCCATATCGACTGTAGGTCGCTCTCTTAGTTAGCATGGTCTTCAAAATTATTTTCTAAATCAAACCAACAAATTGGTATTTAATAGTTTGTTGCTTCTCATCTTATTCTTAGGTTCTTATTCCTCTTCTTTGCTGAAACATTGTTTTAAAAATTTAAATTGATCTTATCTCATGAAACTTCTCAAACCTCAAGGCATCTGCAAGGAATCAAGTCAAAGGAGGTGTTGATCAAGTCGTCGAAGAGTATGTCCGAGAAGACTACCATATAAGATAGGTTTGTGGTGCACTGTGGTGTTTGAGCATGCCATTCCCTTTTGGTTTAGTTACGTTTAGTCCGCATATACTAGGATTTTCTTTGCTTGTGTGCCAAGTATGTTGTACACTTGCTTCAAGCATGGTGTTGCAACCATACCTTAATTGGAAGTTTTAATTGCCTCTTTATTTTGCAGCCTTTTCGGCTATGCCTTTGGTTGGCTTTTGTTCTTGGGTATTACCTTCTCCCCTAGATGACTTTACCACTTTCCTATTGCTTTTCCCTCTTACCTATCAAACCCTTGTGCTGCGTCGCAAATGGTTGACACTCATTTTGGAGCCAACTGCGGTTCGCCAGTGGATGCCAGTGCTAATGCTAGTGCTAGTGCCACCCCACCGCCACCACCTGCAGTGTCAGATCATAATTTGGGACATTTCTTGGCAGCCCAGACTCAGCTAATGAATACCATGATGCAGAACATGAACAATACGATGAATCAGAGAACTGCATCGCAGCTGTTTCTAGCTAACTTGTTGAACCAAAGAGAATCAAGTCTGCCGCCGCATTACACCTTCTCGTGCTCGTCTGCAGCCTAAGCTAGCAAAATTCATGAGGACTCGTCCGCCAACTGTAACATCCCAAAATTTGGTTATTTTAAATTTTATAATTTATTTTGAATTTCTGAGAATTTCTGGAATTTATTTGAATTTAATTGGAATTTCTGGAAATTAATCTTTCTTTGGAAATTAATCTAATAATGAAAGTTTCAACAAAATATAAATGAAAATATTTTATTTGAGTTCAAAATGCTCTAAAATATTTTTTGGAATTTTTCTAGAATTTTTCTGATATTTTAAGTGGTTCAAATGATTTACTTAAATTTCTGAAATTATTTTAATCAGAAAACTTAAAGAAAAACTAATGAACAATAACGGGTCGAGCCCATTACTGTGCATTGTCGACCCGCCCGGCCAGGAAACCCTAAAGCCGCCGAAACGCCGACCGTTCGATCCGCAACGGATGGCTGAGATTTGCCCGCGCCGATTCGTTGCCCCGCACTGTTCGATTGCTGCCGCGTGTACACGCCGGATGCAACCACGTCGCTTCGTCTGCTGGAAGGGAAGCGCTACCGTCAGCCGTTACCGCCGAGGACTCCGCACGACGAAACCGCCGGCGTGTCCTCTCCCCGTCCACATTAATTGGCGCAGTGTATAAAGCACTCCCTTCCGCACGATTTGAGACCTTTCACGATTCCCGAGGATTTCCGTAGCTCTCATGCGCCCTCGCCGTAGTTCCGTAGTCACTCCGCCATGCCTTACGCCCTCTCCGGTAAGTCTTCACCGTCATTGTGACCACTAGAGTGAACCTTGTGTCAGGCCGCATCGAAGGAGCCATACTGTGACACCGGAGGAGCCCCGCAACGCCGCCGACGACGTCGTCTTCTTCAACTCTGGCCACCTCTACTCGCCGCGCCTTCGCCGAGACTTGGAGCTTCGTCAGCTGTCCGATTGTCGCTAAATGACTACGATTGCGCCACGTCTTCTCTCAACAGTGAGTCTCATCTTCTAACCCTGGCCGTTAGATTTTAATCAGGTATTCCATATCATGCCACGTAGTCGCATTAGTCATAGCCATTGGATTAGAGATGAGAGTATAAGAATGAGTCAATGTTAGCCGTAGATCTGCAGATGTAGGGGTAGGATATCGCCCCGTGCCTGAAGTCGAGACTGCCCACGTGTGCTCATGTTGCGCCAGACCGTAGCCGTTAAATCTGAGGTGAACGGTTTAGATTAATCCACGTCTTGATTCAACAGTAAACCTCATCTTCAATTATCAGCCGTTAGATCTTGATCGTATGATTCCTATGTAGCCACGTAGTCTAGATAACCATAGCCATTGGATCTATGTTAAATAGCGTAAGTTTGTTTAGATCTGGACCATTAGACTTTATTTGTGCGGTTCTGATGCATCCACGCGTCGGAGCCGAGATTAGCCGCGTAGCCGACCGGTTGGATTTGATCTGGCCCGTTGGATTTTGAACGCACGGTGGAGATAGCGCTACCGATAGCCAACCCGGCGCCAAGCGGTCTCCGCGAAAGTGCCGGTGTCGCCGACCGCCGCGTCTGCGCGGTGATGTCACCCCTGACGTCACCCGGGCTCGTTGTTAGAGAGAGAGAAGAATCCGAACAGTTGATTGATCTGGGCCGTCCATTTGAACGAGCGGTCATGATGAGGCCACGTGTTAGATTAAAACCAAACAGTTGGGTTAGTCGTGACCGTTCATCTTTAATCGGACGGTCGAGGTTAGATCAAGCCCTCAGTTGATAGTTCGTCGCCACGTGTCATGGCCAGATCGTGCCATGTGTCATCGCTGACGTCATCAGTGGGACCCACATGTCAATCATGGTATATTAAACGATGACGTCAGCAGTGACGTCATGCTGACGTCATGTCCGTGCATTAATCTGATTTTTCTTTAGAAAATTAATTCAGTGAAAATCAAATTTGGTGCTGACGTCATAATTCCGAATTTCTCGTATAAAAATAAATAAAGAAATTCGGTTTATTCTTTTTGATTTATTTTCAAACTTCAAATGACTGTAACTTTTGCGTTCTAACTCCGATTTCAGTGATTCCAATTTCTAAAAAATTTTAAAATCAAGATCTATTTATTGGTTAATTTTTTGGAATTTTTAGAGTTGAGTTTCTCTCTGTAAATTATATTTATTATGTGTATGTTGATTGCGAGTAGACGTTGATCTGCCGGAGGGTTTCGAGGGAGGATTTTTAGAACAAGATCAAGCCCTGGATCAGGACCAGCAACTTTTCGAAGGCAAGTTATGCTTTGGACCATGTTGCTCCTAAATTTTGAAAATGTATTTTGTTTCAAACTATGCATGCTAATTCAACTAAAAATGGACTTAAATATTTTGGGTGAATTAGCTAGTTAACCTAATTGTTATTGCCACCTTGTTAATAATATTTGTATGCCATGATTCCTCTGATAACCTAAGTTTGGTAATATTAGTTGGTTGATAATATTGTGCCAACACAGGAGGCTAGACCGTGAATAGTTGCTTAGCCATGCTTATAACGTGAACAATTCTGTTTGCATTACAAAAGCAACATTGACAAAAGAATAGTGAATGCATTTTGATAAAAGGTGGAATGATGTTGGTATTGATACTGGAATGTAGGGACCTGTGTGGTTCTACATGAAGGATGATTACGGGCATGTGTTGCATCGTTAAATAACTTGGGATGGAATTTGATTTAGACTGGGGCAAGTGGACCGAGGCTTTGTGCTAGGTGGGCCATCATGGCATTTGGGGGGTTGAGTGTTATGAGGGTTATGTGCCAAAATTGTGAGAGAAGGATGTCTTGCCTTGGTCAGTTAAGGACCTTACCTTGCAAGCCTTTAACCTGAGTCTCTCGTACAACCACATGTCTGAATGGGATGACCTAGTTTAGTAGGATTCTGATGTCTTACCTTTGATACCTCGGGGTGGCAGTTACACGGGGGTAACTGTACAGGGGAGCATGCCTGTGCTTCGGCTTGGTACCCTATCCAACGGTGTTCGTCGGTCCTATACTTCGGCTCTGAGTGAGGGAAGTGATAGTGAAGGCAACACGGAGAGGTTCTTAGGCTAAGATAGAAGTCTCTGAAAAACTTTGTTACGGTTAATCGCCTTTGTGGTGTGCAATTGTATCTTGTGGGTAAAGTGTACAACCTCTGCAGAGTGTTAAAAAATGTCCGAATAGCCGAGTCCACGGTACTGGACAATGCTCAGGAATTACAGTCAAGGGGTAGTGTTTTGAAAATAAAATGGCATGGAAGACTGTGTGCCAGAGTTGATGAAGAAAATTGATTAGGGACTGTGTGTCCAAAACAATGTGGAAAACAATTTGGGATATATAATGGTTATATGGTTTTGATGCTTTCAATCTAAATAAATAGTAGTTTAAAATATTGATACAAAAGCAAAATAACCAATAAAGCCATTCCCTTGTAACAAGCCATGCATATAGTAATAGAACCGTGATTCTCAGCATGACTTGTTGAGTACGGTGTACTCACCCTTGCGACAAAATTTACTAGAGGAAGAGACTACACCAAAGATATGAAGAGGATTACGTCAAGAGCCAGAAACTAGGGAGCAAGCCTCTCACAAGACGCTTGGCCAAGGATGGAACATCACGACTTTTATATTTCCGCTGTTGAACTTTGTTTACTCTTACTATTGTAAGCCCTGTGTGGCAGACTATTGTAAGGGACCTTAAGGTCATACAACTCGACTATATACATGTTTGAAGTACTTATTTGTTAATCCGCTGTGTATGATGTGATACTTTAACCCTGTTTAGCCTGTGTGCACTAGCGTGATCCTGGACTAGTGCGGAATACACAGAGTGTCCAAACTTGCAGATTCGGGGCACGACAGAGGTGGTATCAGAGCATACTGACTGTAGGACTTGACCCTAGGTAGACTGGACAAAAAAGATATGGTTATTTTCTAAAGATTAAAATTGTACAAGATTATGAATGAAATCTTGACTAATCTTTTTCTTCTTACTTCGTGTCTGTGTTGCAATTTTCTATTATTACTTCATGATTTTAAAATTTATAGCTAATGAGGTGTGTTTTTGCAGATGAGGAGGATCCATACCTTTGGTGAGCGCACTGGAGGCTTTGCTGCCGAGTTATGGTTTATGCTGCAGTTTCTTGAGGGCTTTGTTAGGCCGATCTACCGAGGGACCTCGGTGGTTCGGGCAGGCTGGACATCGCTTGGGATGTGAAGGTCACCGTCTACGCTCGAGACAGGGGGAGAGCTAGTCGTCCAGTCCATGTCACTGCCAGGAGATCTACATTCGAGGCTGGCATCCAGGAGACCGCACGCCTTGCGATTCGGCAGATCGCCCGCACCTACTCCACCGAGCTAGAGGGCACCGTCTTTTGTCACCACCCATGCAGGGACAACCGTTTCGACCGGGACCCAATCGAGGAGGACGACGCTACGATCACCCACTTGGTGAGGTTCACCATCGCCCAGGAGGAGACCTTGGACGAGACAGTCCAGGAGCTGCAAAGGGCTCGTGATGAGGTCGCGGAGGTCAGGGCTCAGCTGCAGGAGGCTAGAGAGGGACTGGGTCTCTACATCAGGAGGGTTCACGAATTGGAGGAGATACTGGAGAGACCCGAGCCAAAGCCACAGCTAGAGCTGCATGACCCCGATCCTAAGGAGCCCGAGCCTGAGCAGGAGGCGCCGGTGCAGGAGGCACCAGTTCAGGAGGCACCAGTGCAGGTGGTGCCAGAGCCACCAAAGACCGAGCAGCAGCCCCTGAGCCCAGAGTTTGGGCTCTGTTTGTACCACCCAGAAGGGGGCACCAGATCGCTTGCCCCTATGCCGCCGCACCCGCCGAAGTACCCACCTAGAGGACCGCAGCCTGGATGGCTTGACGACTGAGTGTTTTACTTTCTTTCCAGAGTCGACTCCTGTGTTGAGTCAAGTTATTTCGAGTCAGTTTATTGAGTCCATCCTTAGAACGGTTGGTTGATTTGAACTTTATGAGTTGGTTGGTTGTGATGAACAATTCCTATGGTTATGCGTGCTAGGTATGTGCCGCAATGCCCATAGGCACTTGTGAGCGGCCATATCCCTATGATATTAAATAAAATTTCGGCTTCGTTGAGTCAAATCTTCTCCCGATAAGATTCTTGTATACCGCTTATTCTGCTCTCTTTCCTTAAATTCTTTTGTTCCTCGATGGTGAACACTGGCAAACAAAGGAGCCGAGGCAAGAACTCAAAGCAGAGGGGTAACAATAACGACGCACCAAATCCTCAAGCTGCACCACCCATTGATATGGGGTAATCTGGGTGCATTCTTAGCTGCTCAGACCCAGCTGATGCAAACTATGATGCAACAGATGCAGAATCAGGCCGCAGCTAACAACAACAACCAAGCCATGCACCATGGACATCAGTCTAGGCTGTCCGATTTTATGAGGACCAGGCCTCCAATATTTTCGGGGAATGTTAACCCCATTGAAGCGGATGACTGGCTGCGCACGATTGAGAGGAAGCTGCACATATCTCAGTGTGTAGGCAACGAGAGAGTCTTGTATGCCTCTCATCAGCTGGAAGGCACTGCCACAGAATGGTGGGAGAATTATTGTGCTTCCCACGAGCATCCCCAGGAGATCACCTGGGAGGAATTTACTATAGCCTTCCGATAGTACCATGTGCCGGAGGATATGATGGAACTCAAGAAAGAAGAGTTCAGATCCTTGAAGCAGGGAGGCCAATCAGTGGCCGATTATCTTAACAAATTCACTCAATTGGCACGCTATGCTCCGGAGGACGTAGCAACCGATAAGGCAAGACAGTCCCGATTCATGAAGGGACTCAACTCTGGGCTTCAAGTGGACCGACACCCACACGCTCCTCGATTTTCAAGAGCTTGTCAACAAGGCACTCATTCTCGAAGATAAGCGCAAAGAGTCGATGACAATCGCAAGCGCCGCTTGGCACAGCAGGGAGGACGCTAGGGGCAGCAGAGACCAAGAGTGGTACCTCAACAGCCACTGTGTTTCAGCCAGGAGCAGCAAGAAGAGTACCATTACTCAGACAAATGACTCCACCGGGTCGAATCCACAGACACCAAGAAGAGCAATCGCCAAGTCAGCAGAAACCAACCAATGGCGTGAAGATGTCATATAATCGAACGAGATGGGGCATTTCGCCAATGCTTGTCCCAAGAAGGGAGGAGTCACTCCTGTTCGTTTCAACCTAGGTAATACACCAGCTAGAACTCCTGTTCAAGGAGGAAGTAGAGCACCTGTTCAAGCGGGAGCTGCACCACATTCTGTTGTGTGAGAAAGAGTCAACCATATCATGGCAAATGAAGTTCAGAACGCCACGGATGTCGTACTAGGTAAGTTTCTAGTTAACTCAGTACCAGCTACAATTTTGTTTGATTCGGGAGCTTCCCATTCATTCATTTCTCGAGTTTTTGTTGTGCAAAATGATTTGGATGTGGTCAAACTTAAGAGTATGCTTATAGTCCAAACCCCTGGATTAGAACTCCGAGCTAAAGTAGGATGTTCTGGGGTGAAATTATTAATAAATGGAATAGAGTTCCTAGCGAACCTAATCATATTGGATACCCAGACCATAGATGTGATTTTGGGAATGGATTGGTTATCCAAGCACAAGGCAGTGCTAGATTGTGGGCGAAGAGTAGTAACAGTCGAGAGCCCAAATGGTAAGAAGGTGGAAATTCAAGCAATTACTGTTCTTGATAGTCAATTAATGATTAACTGTGTGAAAGCTATTGATATGAAAGATGTTCCAGTAGTTAATGAATACCCGGATGTGTTTCCCGAGGATTTACCCGGAATGCCACCAGACAGAGATATAGAATTCGTAATTGAGTTAGTACCTGGAACAGCTCCAATAGCCAAGAGACCCTATAGGATGTCTACCGGGGAATTGGTAGAAATGAAGAAGCAAATCGAGGAATTATTGGAGAAGGGATTTATAAGGCTAAGTTCATCACCGTGGGGAGCCCTTGATTGTTTGTAAAGAAGAAAGATGGAAGCTTTAGATCGTATAGATTATCGTGCACTTAATGATGTGACGATAAAGAACAAATATCCTTTGCCTGTGATAGATGATCTTTTGATCGCTTAAGAGAAGCAGAGTCTTCTAAGATAGATCTTCAACTGATACCATCGCTAAAGATTCGCACTCAAGGATATACCAAAGACAATTTTCTCGTCAAGGTATGGGCATTACGAATTCACGGTCATGTCCTTTGGATTGACCAATGCCCCGTCATATTTCATGAATAAGATGAACAAAGTGTTCATGGAATATTTGGACAAGTTTGTCATTGTTTTCATAGACGACATCCTAGTTTACTCTAAGACAGAAGAAGAACACGCTGAACATTTAAGGAAGGTTTTGGAAAAGTTAAGAGAAAACCAATTGTATGCAAAATTTAGTAAATGTGACTTCTGGAAAAAGAAGGTTGAGTTCTTGGGTCATGTAATGACTGCCGAAGGAGTAGCCATCGATCCAAAGAAGGTAGAGGCAGTGTTACATTGGGAACAACTAAAGACGGTTACCCAGATCAGAAGTTTCCTTGGAATGGCAGGATATTACCGCCGGTTCATCGAAGGTTTCTCCTCTATTGCGAGACCTCTCACGCAACTGCTAAAGAAAGAGAAAAAGTTAGTGTGGTCGCCCGAGTGCGAAAAGAGTTTCCAAGAGCTGAAGAAGCGTTTAACTTCGGCACCTATCTTGGTGTTGCTGAATACTAAGGACAACTTTGATATATACTGTGATGCTTCGCGACAGGGACTTGGATGTGTGCTGATGCAGAACGGCAAAGTAGTGGCTTATGCGTCAAGGCAGTTAAGGCCACATGAACAGAATTACCCGACTCATGATTTAGAGTTAGTCAGAGTGCACGCCTAAAATATGGCATCACTATCTCATCGAATCGATGCAAAATATATACTGACCATAAAAGTTTAAAGTATATATTCACTCAATCGGATCTTAACATGAGGCAGAGAAGATGGTTAGTGTTAATCAAGGATTATAACATCGGAATTCACTACCATCCAGGAAAAGCAAATGTGGTGGCAGATGCTTTGAGTCGGAAAAGCTATAGCTTGAATTTGATGATAGTATAAGATTAGTCTGATTTATGTAAAGAACTTCAGAAGTTAAGGTTGGAAGTTGTACCGAAAGGATTCTTAGCTACCTTGGAGGTTAAGCCGACCCTAGAAGAGCAGATCAGGGAAGGTCAAAAGGATGATGAAAAGATCAATAGGATCAAATCCAAAATGAACGAAGACCTAGCCAAGGACTTCAGAGTGGATGAGCAGGGTACCTTGTGGATGAAGAATAGAATCTGCGAACCTCATAAACCGGAATTGAAACAGTTGATACTTGAGGAAGCACATGATTCCTAGTATTCAATTCACCCCGGCAGTGCAAAAGTGTACCAGGATCTCAAGGAAAGATTTTGGTGGCCGAATATGAAGAAGGAAGTAGCTGAGCATGTAGCATTGTGCGATGTGTGCCAAAGAGTCAAAGCAATGCATCGAGACCAAACAGATCGCCATAATCGCTAAAGATACCAGAATGGAAATGGGAGGAAATCGGGATGGATTTCATCACCGGTTTGCCAAGGACTCAGGGTGGATATGACTCCATATGGGTCATAGTAGATCGACTAACAAAGGTCGCACATTTCATACCAATAAAAACAACCTACTCAGGAGATAAGCTAGTAGAGTTGTACATGGTGAGGATTGTTTGCTTGCACGGTGTGCCTAAGAAGATAGTATCGGATAGAGGTACTCAATTTACCTCAAGATTTTGGGATAAACTGCATACAGCTATGGGTACCCGTTTGAATTTCAGTACGGCATACCATCTGCAGATAGATGGTTAGACTGAAAGAGTAAATCAGATACTTGAGGACATGTTGAGAGCATGTGCACTGTCATATACCACATCATGGGACAAATGTTTGCCATATGCAGAATTTAGGAGTGAAAAGGTTTCATGCAAAAGGAAAACTTGCCCCAAGATACGTGGGTCCAATCAAGATTTTGAGTCGCAAAGGTGAAGTCGCTTACCAGTTGGAACTGCCGCAATCTTTGGCAGGGGTACATGATGTATTCCATGTATCGCAATTGAAGAAATGTTTGCGGGTACCGGAGGAACAAGCACCTATAGAAGTTATTGAACTGCAAGAGGATTTAACCTACAAGGAACACCCAGTGAAGATTTTGGACACCATGGATCGTGAAACAAGGAACAAGTCAACCCGCTTTTGCAGAGTCCAGTGGAGCAACCACTCAGAAAGCGAAGCAACTTGGGAGCGTGAGGAAGATTTGAAGAAGGAGTTTCCCAACCTCTTCTCTAGCCAGCCCTGAATTTTGGGGTCGAGATTCTGTTAAGGGGGGAGGTTTGTAACATCCCAAAATTTGGTTATTTTAAATTTTATAATTTATTTTGAATTTCTAAGAATTTTTGGAATTTTTGGAAATTAATCTTTCTTTGGAAATTAATCTAATAATGAAAGTTACAACAAAATATAAATGAAAATATTTTATTTGAGTTGAAAATGCTCTAAAATATTTTCTAGAATTTTTCTGATATTTTAAGTGCTTCAAATGATTTACTTAAATTTCTGGAATTATTTTAATCAGAAAACTTAAAGAAAAACCAATGAACAGTAATGGGCCGAGCCCATTACTGTGCGTTGTTGGCCCGCCGCCAGAAACCCTAAAGTCAGCCAAACGCTGACCGTTCGATCCGCAACGGACGGCTGAGATTTGCTCGTCTCGATTCGCCGCTCAAGACCGCTCGATTGTTTGTCGCTGCACGCACCGGATGCAACCACGCCGCTTGCTCATTGAAGGAAGCGCCGCCGTCAGCTTCACCGAGGGCTCCGCACAACGAAACCGCCGCCGTGTCCTCTCCCCGTCCACATTAACTGGTGCAGTGTATAAAGCACTCCCTTCCGCACGATTTGAGACCTTTCACGATTCCCGAGGATTTCCGTAGCTCTCGTGCGCCCTCGCCGTAGTTCCGTAGCCACTCCGCCGTGCCTTGCGCCTTCTCCGGTAAGTCTTCACTGTCATCGTGACCACCGGAGTGAACCTTGTGTCAGGCCGCGTTGAAGGAGCCATACCGTGACACCGGAGGAGCCCCGCAACGCCGACGACGACATTGTCTTCTTCAACTCCGGCCACCTCTACTCGCCGCGCCTTCGCCGAGACTTGCAGCTTTGTCAGTCGTCCGATTGTCGCCGAACGACTACGATTGCACCACGTCTTCTCTCAACAGTGAGTCTCATCTTCTAACCCTGGCCGTTAGATTTTAATCGGGTAGTCCATATCATGCCATGTAGTCACGTTAGTCATAGCCATTGGATTAGAGATGAGAGTGTAAGATTGAGTCAATGTTAGCCTAGATCTGCAGATGTAGTGGTAGGATATCGCCACGTGCCCGAAGTCGGGACTGCTCATGTTGCGCCAGACCGTAGCCATTAGATCTGAGGTGAGTGTTTTAGATTAAGCCACGTCTTGATTCAACAGTAAACCTCATCTTCAATTATCAGCCGTTAGATCTTGATCGTATGATTCCTATGTAGCCACGTAGTCTAGATAACCATAACCGTTGGATCTATGTTAAATAGCGTAAGCTTGTTTAGATCTAGACCATTAGACCTGATTTGTGCGGTTCTGATGCATCCACGCGTCGGAGCCGAGATTAGACGCGTAGCCGACCGGTTGGATTTGATCTGGCCCGTTTGATTTTGAATGCACGGTGGAGATAGCGCCGCGCTGATAGCCAACCCGTGCGCGCCGCGTGTCGTGCGAGTGTCGATGCGTCGCTGACCCCGCGTCAGTGCGCGGTGATGTCACCCTGACGTCACCCGGGCCTATTGTCAGAGAGAGAAGAATCCGAACAGTTGATTGATCTTGGCCGTCCATTTGATCGAGCGGTCATGATGAGGCCACGTGTTAGATTAAAACCGAACCGTTGGGTTAATCATGACCGTTCATCTTTAATCGGATGGTCGAGGTTAGATCAAGCCCTCAGTTGATAGTTCATCGCCACGTGTCACGGCCAGATCGTGCCACGTGACATCGCTGATGTCAGCAGCTGACGTCATCAGTGGGACCCACATGTCAGTCATGGTACAGTAAATGATGACGTCAGCAGTGACGTCATGTCCGTGCATTAATCCGATTTTTCTTTAGAAAATTAATTATGTGAAAATCAAATCTGGTGCTGATGTCATGCTGACGTCATAATTCCAAATTTCTCGTATAAAAATAAATAAAGAAATTCGGTTTATTCCTTTTGATTTATTTTCAGACTTTAAATGACTATAACTTTTGCGTTCTAACTCCGATTTGAGTGATTCCAATTTCTAAAAATTAGTAAAATCAAGATATATTTATTGGTGAATTTTGTGGAATATTTAGAGTTGCGTTTGCTCCCTGTAAATTATATTTATTGTGTGTATGATGATTGCGAGTAGACATTGATCTACCAGAGGGTTTCGAGGGAGGATTTTCAGAACAAGATCAAGCCCCGGATCAGGACCAGCAACTTTTCGAAGGCAAGTTATGCTTTGGACCATGTTGCTCCTAAATTTTGAAAATGTATTTTGTTTCAAACTATGCATGCTAATTCAACTAAAAATGGACTTAAATATTTTGGGTGAATTAGCTAGTTAACCTAATTGTTATTGCCACCTTGTTAATAATATTTGTATGCCATGATTCCTCTGATAACCTAAGTTTGGTAATATTAGTTGGTTGATAATATTGTGCCAACACAGGAGGCTAGACCGTGAATAGTTGCTTAGCCATGCTTATAACGTGAACAATTCTGTTTGCATTACAAAAGCAACATTGACAAAAGAATAGTGAATGCATTTTGATAAAAGGTGGAATGATGTTGGTATTGATACTGGAATGTAGGGACCTGTGTGGTTCTACATGAAGGATGATTACAGGCATGTGTTGCATTGTTAAATAACTTGGAATGGAATTTGATTTAGACTGGGACAAGTGGACCGAGGCTTTGTGCCAGGTGGGCCATCATGGCATTTGGGGTGTTGAGTGTTATGAGGGCTGTGTGCCAAAATTGTGAGAGAAGGATGTCTTGCCTTGGTCAGTTAAGGACCTTACCTGGCAAGCCTTTGACCTGAGTCTCTCGTACAACCACATGTCTGAATGGGAAGACCTAGTTTAGTAGGATTTTGATGTCTTACCATTGATACTCGAGGTGGCGCTTACAGGGGTAATCAGACGGGAGCGTGCTCATGCTTTGGCTTGGTACCCTATCCAACTGTTCGCTTGGTCCCATACTTCACTCTTTCCGAGTGAGGGAAGTGATAGTGAAGGCAACACTTGAGAGGTTCTTAGGCTAAGATAGAAGTCTCTGAAAAACTTTGTTACAGCTTAATCGCCTTTGTGGTGTGCAAATCGTATCTTGTGGGTAAAGTGTACAACCTCTCGCAGAGTGTTAAAAATCTGTTCAATAGCCGAGTCCACTGTGATCGACAATGCTCGTGGATTACAATCAATCTGTAGTGTTTTGAAAATAAAATGGGGTGGAAGGTCAGGTGCGAGTTGATGAAGAAAATTGATTAGGGACTGTGTGTCCAAAACAATGTGGAAAAAAATTTGGGATATATAATGGTTATATGGTTTTGATGCTTTCAGTCTAAATAAATAGTAGTTTAAAATATTGATGCAAAAGAAAAATAACCAGTAAAGCCATTCCTTTGTAACAAGCCATACATGTAGTAATAGAACTGCATTCTATGCATGACTTGTTGAGTACGGTGTGTACTCACCCTTGCGGACAAAATTTACGAGAGGAACAGACTACACCAGCATATGAAGAGGATTACGTCGAAGAGCTAGGGAACTAGGGAGCAAGCCTCTGTCAAGACGCTTGTGGCCAAGGATGGAACATCATGACTTTTATATTTTCGCTGTTGAACTTTGTTTACTCTGACTATTGTAAGCCCTGTGTGGCAGACTATTGTAAGGGACCTTAAGGTCATACAACTCGATTATATACATGTTTGAAGTACTTATTTATTATTCCGCTGTGTATGATGTGATACTTTAACCCTGTTTAGCCTGTGTGCACTAGCGTGATCCTGGACTAGTGCGGAATACACAGAGTGTTCGAATTTGCAGATTCGGGGCATGACACCAACCTTCTCCAAACTCTTCAGAACTCTTGGACGCAGATGATTGGATTCGCTCCATTGAGAAGAAGCTTGCTATTGCTCAGTGCACAGATCATGAGAAAGTTCTTTATGCCGCTTATCAGTTAGAGGGCACCGCCGCTGAATGGTGGGAGAACTATAGTGCCACCCATGTTGACCCCCAAACCATCACCTGGTTTGTAGTGCCAAAGGAATAAATTTGGAAGATGTGCCGATTGCTAGAGATTTTCCTGATGTGTTTCCAGATGAGTTGCCCAGGATGCCACCGGATAGAGATATAGAATTTTTGATTGAGCTAGTTCCTGGAATGCCACCCATTTCCAAGAGACCGTATAGGATGCCTACTAATGAGTTAGCTGAAGTAAAGAAATAGATTAAAGAAATGCAAGATCAAGGTTTTGTTAGACCAAGTTCTTCGCCATGGGGAGCCCCAGTTCTTCTAGTTGAAAAGAAAGATGGAACTCAGAGGATGTGTGTGGATTATCGTGCTTTAAATGAGGTCACCATCAAGAATAAGTACCATCTGCCAAGAATTGATGATTTGTTTGACCAGCTTCAAGGAGCAGGAGTGTTCTCAAAGATTGACTTAAGGTCAGGTTACCATCAGTTGAAGATCCGTAAAGAGGATATACCCAAAACAGCTTTTGTGACTCGGTATGGACAGTATGAATATACCGTGATGTATTTCGGTTTGACCAATGCTCCTGCCTATTTCATGACCATGATGAACAAAGTATTCATGGAATATTTAGACAAATTTGTCGTTGTCTTTAATGATGACATTCTGGTCTACTCCAAGAGTGAGGCAGAACATGAGGATCACTTGCGGAAAGTGTTGACGAAGCTAAGAGAACATCAACTCTATGCCAAGTTCAGTAAATGTGAGTTCTGGATGAAAGAAGTTGCATTCCTAGGTCATGTTATATCGACCGAAGATGTCGCCGTTGACCTTGGTAAAGTACGAGATGTGCTCAATTGGGAGTCGCCCAAGACGGTAACCCAAGTCAGAAGTTTCCTTGGAATGACGGGATATTATCGCCGTTTCATAGAAGATTTTTCCAAAAAAGCTAGACCGCTCACCCAGCTTTTGAAAAAGGAGAAGAAATTTGCTTGGACATCAGAGTGTGAGCAAAGCTTTCAAGAGCTAAAGAACTGTTTGATGACCGCCCCAGTGCTTATTTTGCTAGATATCAGAAAGGATTTTGAGATATTCTGTGATGCATCCCGTCAAGGACTCGGTTGTGTGCTAATGCAAGATAAGAAGGTTGTAGCATATGCTTCACGTCAATTAAGGCCACATGAAGTCAACTATCCGACCCATGATTTGGAATTGGCAGCCGTAGTGCATGCTTTTAAAGATTTGGCGCCATTATCTCATCCAGAATCGCCGTGAGGTTTACATCGATCACAAGAGCTCAAGTAC
Source organism: Guadua angustifolia (assembly GCA_036346375.1). NCBI lineage: Eukaryota > Viridiplantae > Streptophyta > Magnoliopsida > Poales > Poaceae > Guadua > Guadua angustifolia. Next base: position 471,936 of record JAYEVE010000284.1, on the reverse strand, counting down.
ATTTTTACCCAATCTGATCTCAATATGAGGCAAAGGAGATGGTTAGAGTTGATCAAGGACTATGACATTGGTATTCATTATCATCCGTGCAAAGTAAATGTCGTAGCTGATGCTTTGAGTAGAAAGAGTTACTGCAATACCCTAATGATTAAGGAAAGTCAGCCAGCTCTCTATGAGGAATTTCAGAAGCTTAGTCTAGAAGTGGTTCAAGAAGGTTACTTGGCTATTTTGGAAGTGCGTCCAACGTTGGAAGATCAAATTTGAGAAGCCCAAGTCATTGATGCTGATATCAAAGAGATAAAGAGTAATATGAAGAAAGGAAAAGCCCCAGGTTTCACTGAAGATGAAAAGGGTACCATCTGGTATGAGAACCGTATCTGTGTACCTGATCATAAAGAGCTCAAGGAGCTGTTACTCAAAGAAGCACATTAGACTTTATACTCCATCCACCCTGGAAGTACCAAGATGTATCAAGATCTCAAGGAAAGGTATTGGTGGCCTAGCATGAAGCGTGAGATTGCGTATCGCCGCTTTTGTGATGTCTCGCGCAGAAGGTCAAAGCTGAGCATCAGAGACCAGCAGGATTGTTTCAGCCATTGAAAATTCTCGAGTGGAAGTGGGAAGAGATTGGTATGGATTTCATTACTGAACTTCCTAAGACCCAAGCAGGTTATGATTCGATCTGGGTGATAGTGGATCGATTGACTAAGGTAGCTCACTTCATTCCAGTTAAGACTACCTACACCGGAGATAAATTGGTAGAATTATATATGTCAAGGATTGTCAGCCTTTATGGAGTGCCTAAGAAGATTGGCTCCGATAGAGGAACCCAATTTACCTCTCGTTTTTGGCAGAGTTTGCATGAAGCTATGGGAACTCATCTCAGGTTCAGTACTGCTTATCATCCTCAAATCGATGGACAGACAGAGCGTGTGAACCAGATTCTTGAGGACATGTTAAGAGCCTGTGCCCTAAACTATGGTGCTAAGTGGGACAAGTGTTTGCCCTATGCAGAGTTTTCTTACAATAATAGTTATCAGGCCAGTCTTCAAATGTCTCCTTCGAAGCCTTATATGGAAGAAAGTGCACCCTCTCAATTGGAAGGAGACCGAGAAAGATGCTTATTTGGTCCTCGCTTATATCGCAAGAAGTCAAGAGCAAGTTCACTAATTCGAGACAAATTGAAGTAGCTCAAAGCAGATGTAAGAGTTATGCAGATAATCGGCGCCGAGATTTGAGTTTCAAGCCCAATGATTATGTGTATCTTAGAGTCACCCCTATGAAAGGAGTTAAGCGATTTCAAGTAAAAGGAAAGCTTGCCCCTAGATATGTTGGACCGTTCAAAGTCATGGAAAGAAGAGGAGAGGTTGCCTACAAGCTTGAGTTGCCTCAGTCTTTTGCTGGAATCCACGATGTGTTCCACGTGTCGCAGTTGAAGAAGTGTTTGCGTGTGCCAGAAGAACAGATGCCGTTGGAAGCCATCGATTTGCAAGAGGATCTCACCTATAAGGAGCAGCCAGTGAAGATTTTAGATGTTGCAGAGCGCATCACGAGAAGCAAAATCATCCGTTTTTGCAAAGTCCAGTGGAGCAATCACTCAGAAGAGGAAGCTACTTGGGAGCAAGAAGAGGATCTGAAGTCCGAGTTCCCCCACCTATTCTCTAGCGAGTCTGAATCTCGGGGTCGAGATTTCATTTAAGGGGGGGAGGTTTGTAACATCCCAAAATTTGGAGTTTTGGCATGTTTAAAATAAAAAAAATTAACCATTTGCATTTTCTTGGAATTAACCGAAGCTTAATTTGAATTTTCTATAAATGAGACGATTTAATTTGATTAATGTGTGCATCAAATCAAAGGAGCAGCCAGTGAAGATTTTAGATACTCCAAGGAATTTTTCTATATTTTTGGAGATTTTCTGAATTTATTTGCTATTTATTTGAATTTATTGGCTTTTATTCGGATTTCTGGCATTTTCCAAAATTTAGAAATGAATTTAAAATCTTTTTCCTTTCCGGACCGAATCTCTCCGCCCAAATCCCATCTCCTCAAGTGCCAAAATTCCCAACCCCGCCGAAAACCCTAACCCCAACCTATCCCCACCATTGGTTCCGATCGTATGCCGAGATTTGCTCACAGAGTCTCATGCTGTCAGGCGTTGGATCGTCATCTTGAGGACGGTTCCGATTGGGCCACGTAGCGCCGCCGAGTCGGACTCGAACCCTAGCCACCGCAGAACTGCCACCGCATATTCCGCGCGTGGACCCACCTCCCGAGGCTATTTAAGCCGCCACCGACCCTAGCCCGAGGTTCGCCTCCCCGTTGCGTGCATTTTGCCCTAGCTCTTGCTGTCCGAGACCCCACCGACACGCCGTACGCCCTCGCCAATGTTCACCGCCGCACCCGAGCACTTCTTCGCCGTTTCCTGGCCTCTCCGGTGCTCCTCCGCCGTGTCAGCCGCCTCGTCATCGCTTGCATGCCGCCGCATGTGCACCTAGTCAGCCGCCGCGTCAGCCCTAGATTCCGCGTGGCGTCCACATCAGCGTGGTCCGCCACATCGCCCAGTGAGCCCTCGGTGAAACCGGTCTATCGTAGACCCTCTCACTGACATGTGGGCCCCAGTTGTCAGCGGGAGTTCTTTTCTTTTTCTGATTTTCTGAAAAAACCAAAAATCCCGGCCAATCAAAGCCTGCCACATGTCACCCCATGGGATTTTCTCTGAATTAAATCTTCCGGGAGTCCGTTCTCCTTCGTCCGAACTCCGATTGAGCCGATTCAAACTTCTAAATTTTTGTAAAATCGAAATCTATCTTCCAGAGACATTTATTTTCAGTTTTGAGCTTGTTTTCTTCTCTGTTTTGTATTTATTTGGTTTCGTTGCTTTATTTTCCGGTAGATGCGAATCCCGAAGGAGCGAACGGAGACTTCGAAGACCAAGACTTAGCATTAGATCAACAAGGCAAGTCGTAACCTTTGATCATGTTGAGCCTATGATTGCAAAGTTATTTTGTTTTATACAATTGCATGCTATTTGTGTATCAATGCTTAGTTTTGGGAGTAGCTATTCACCTGATTGCCAGTATGCCACCTTGATTATTGAAATGCCATGTATCCATTGCTAACCTTAGGTTGGGACATTACTAGTTGGACATAATCATAGTACCAACATTGGGTTATCGTAGCTATGCTTAGTCATGCTTAGTTGTTCGATAGGATTCATATCACCTACGAATTAATGTTAATCTTGACTTAATGAGATATTGAATTGTGGCCATTGGCCGCTATTGTAAAACTTGTTGTACCATGGCAGGGGATGCCATTGGTCTTGGTTGAACAAAATGTTTTCCCTCGGGCAAGTGATCGTGCAGTAAAGGGGGTGCTGTCTAGCACATTGGGATGTGGCTGTCTTGCCTGAGATAACTTAAGGACTCAATCTTGTGCGCCATTGATCTGGGCCTAACCGTGCAACCACAAGTCTGGTATGGGACGGACCTAGCTGATTAATTTGCAATGTCTAGTCTTGAGTATTGCCAGTTGTTGGTGTGGGTTCCGGGATGGACGGGTAGACTCACATGGCTCAAGAGGGGGCCCCGAGGGGCGAAACCTTAGAGGGCAGTACTGGGTTTAGACATGCATTGTAAAGGCTTTGTAGTGATCTCTCTACCGGCACACCAAAGGAAGTGTGTTCGTAGCACTTGGCACTAAAGTATGATCATGTCTTGTGGGTAAAGCTATACAACCTCTGCAGAGTGTAAAACTATTCGAATAGCCGTGTCCGCGGTCATGGATAAGCCCGAGAATTTCACACGGGGTATAGAGTGTTTTCTTGAAATGTGGAATTGTTGGGATGTGAACGGGGAGTTCACTGTTGTTTTGTTGTCTCGAGCTATACTGTTGAATTTGGTGGTTGATACTTGTTTCAAATGATGTAGGGTGATGCCTCGCCATTCTGTTCATGTTGTCTACCATTGATTTACCAGCTACTTATTATTGTTTTCATCAATATGCCTTCAATCTATTTATTGTATTTAAATTCAAATTATTGCTTTCTGCAAATGAACCATATGACTATCCTTTGTCAAGCCATGCATGAATATATTGCATCATTTCCCTACGGCTTGCTAAGTACGTTTTGTACTCACAGCTTTACGCCCTTGTTGTTCAGTTGTTGAGGAAGGACCATGTAATGGGTATCAAGAGGAGGAATACTATAAAGACTATGTCGACTAGGATTGTGTTTCCCTAGACGATTGCCTGTGGCATGTCGAATGGCCCAAGTTATCTTATTTCCGCTGCAACAGTTTTATTTGTTTCTTAAGCCAAGAGACATTGGTGTATGAACCTTGACCATAAGGTTGCTTGCTTTACTCAGTAATATTTTGCTTCTTCTTAGTTATTTCGATGTATGGAATGATATGCCATCTATGTTTCCACTGTGTGCACTAGCGTGATCCTGGACTAGTGTAGAATACACAGAGGGTTTCGGATTTGCATATCCGGGTTCCGACAGCTTCAGTTTGTGGAAAGTGACCACCAGTTGGCCGATATCTTTAACAAGCCTTTGGAGAGCTCTAGGTTTGTTGCCTTGAGGAGTGAGCTTGGAGTCATGTGCCCTTACGGCCTTCTGTGAGGGGGAGCTGATCTGTATACTATGTATTATATTTTATCTTAGTTTTTCCTTTCTTTTGTATTGCTCTGGGTGTTTATGGGTTTTATTCCTTAGAGTTATAAGTTCACTTCACTTAGACTTCTGGCATGCTTTGCATGGACCTCTTATCTTGTGCTTTAGGTTGCTATCATACTTAATTAGCTATTCTCTCTTCTCTCTAGGTTGAGTTCCCTCACAGTCTTATAAGTCTAGCAGGTGTTAGGCCCCTGGGTCAACAGGGTCTGTGTGCACTCCTTAATTTGGGATCTAGAGGCAGCTTCCCTATGTCAGTCATTGGGGAAGGTGAGAGCGAGTCTAAGCCGTAGTGTTCTCTACTATCTTCTCTTTGCTCTATAGCTACCCAGGTTGCAGTTTCTTATCTTCTTCTCTCCATTCTGTGTTTCTGGTTTTTAATTGAGTTCTTTTCGACCATTCTTGAGCTTAATCTTGCTAATAACTCAATTTAAACTAGATTTGTGCTTAAAATTGAATCACTTGTTAAGGGGGAGTTTAAGAATCTGTCTCATGCATTGCATATAGACTTGATTTTTCATTTTGTGAGCTTTGTCTATTATGCAATTGTTCCACATTTTATTTTATACACCATGCTATATTATGAAGAAAATTATTTGCTTAGATATGTCCACGTTCATTTATCTTGCTAAGCTTGCAAAATTAAAAAAATAAGCTTTAAAAGAAAAACTTGATAAAACATGTTGCGTTTACTTGCTAAGTTTCTTCTCTAGGAGTATTTGCCATGATTTATGAAATTCTGGAATTCTCTAGAGTCCCTATACCAACTTGGGTGAATCTTGTTTGATCTATACTTGAGTCCTTCACTAGCTTAACAATGAAAATACTAAAATGAAAGTGAAGCAAAAATTGACTCTTTTGTGTGCATTAGACTCAACACCTCACATTCACAAGACAGCTTCTCATTGCACTTGAGATGAACTTGGAATGTGTTGTGTGTAACACCCCGGCGCCAAACGCACCGCGAATGCTACCCAAAAACCCACTTAAAAGAATGACACCTCTACGAAAAGACTGAAAATGAATTCAATCTCTAAACTCTTAATCTGGCTTAAAACTAAGCCACCGAAATTTACAAAATTTCGGCATGACCTCTCTAGAACAGAGGACATTCACTCAGCAGACAAAAAAACAAAATAGTTATAGGATATATCAATCACTCAAAATAGAATGAAACATTCTAGCAGGTCCTTAGATAATCAATCACACATCCAAAAGAAATTAATATCTTCACCACGACAACAACACACTACAACTGAATTAATTACATCCAGAATTAATGAATTGATTAAATGAATGGTTGGAGACCGCAATGCGTGCACGTGATACTACTCCCAACTGCATTTAATCACTTCAAGGTACCTAGAACAGAAGCAAACAAGCGTGAGTTCAAGACTCAAAGAAAGTGCAACAAGTAGGAAAAGTAAGGCATTAGACTAAATTGCAACTATTAGAAGACATCAAGTAACAGTTCCTTTAATTGACATCCGTAAATAAAGGAAACAGTTGAATTCATAAAAGATCCAAAACGTAAGAGCACGATTACTTCATCATTTACATAAACATTACTTAACCGAAACATCCAAAGAATGTATGATCGCCCACTTACCTCAACCAACTCAAAAATGTAACAAAACCTTACCCATGCCTCGGAAATCAATTCTGGATGAGCCCACGACTCAAACCTCAACCTATTCTTTCCATTCTCATCAACCAACATTTATTAATTGCAATAACAATGCAATTAAATGCTTTTATGCTTCCATTCACATAATATCTCATACATATAGGCAATGCTATATAATGCAACACAACCATGCATTTCATTCACAGAATATCTCATACATATATGAAATGCTATATAATGCAACACAACCATGCATTTCATTCACACAATATCTCATACATATATGCAATGCTATATATTGCAACACAACCATGCATTTCATTCACATAATATCTCATACATATATGCAATACTATATATTGCAACACAACCATGCATTTCATTCACATAATATCTCAAACATATATGCAATGCATTATGCATGTCTCATCTCTTCTTTAGCACATACCGGTATGGCCGAGTGCACACCCATCGATGTGCACCCTTTCATTCCCCTTCCACCCCGTGGTGGAGGGTGCCTACTCTTACTGACTCGCTCCCATACAACCACGTATATGGGACTACGAGGTAGGACTTTCGTGCTCACTACATGTGAGCACAGAGGCCCGCATCAGAATGGGTCGCCCCTTCCATCATGAATGCACATATGCAAATGCCATTCTCAACATCATATCCAAATTCTCAACTTCCATATTCACATTCTCAACACTCATAATCACCTCCTCAACATTCATATTCATACTCACATCACCAATTCTCAAGTAATTACTAATTCCATCTATCTTGATCATAAATCAAATCATTTTCGCAATCCAATCCCATACTTTCAGTATTCTCACTAGCCTATCAAACTAGTGAACCTGAATATGAAAGTAAAATTTAGCAAGAAGTCATCACGGCATCTAGACGAAATTCATTAAACATCACACATAACATTCAAGCCAGGGATGACAAATCATAACACGTTCAAACAACGATGCACTTGTATCAGATTACTTACCCTTTTCATCAAAAGACAATTACCTTACTAGACGTGCTTATTAAACACGAATGCAACCATAGCGTAAGCATATACATAACACAAGCAATCAACTAGATACCGTATGAGAGATATACGGGTTACACTTGCATATAAACTCATTTTAAAAAAAAGCATAACCAATTAACCATTCTCATTCATCATATCGCATGCAAAATCAAACATGACAATATTAAAGCAACACATGAATAACTATATTATTGCAAAACCTAGTGGCCACCTAAGCCACAACCGATGCAATGCACTTGCCTTAATCCTCTTGAAACTGGGTGGCGAGAAGTTGATGCCACACCTAGGGTCCCACCACCTGCAAGTAGAGGCAATCCACTCAAAAAACATGCCAACCAAACAACCACAAGACTTAGCACGAGATCGACTCTACAACCCACTCCAAATCCCGAAAATGTAAAATCGACCAAAGGGATAGCCGCCTTCAACGAGCCAAACTTTTGATTCACTTAACCAAATGAAGTGAACTCAGGTCCTAATTAACCATAAGAGGATGACCTCCAGATATCTCAAAGCCAAACATGCGGGAGATACCTCGAGGGCCTCCAAATCGAACACTAAACTCCGACCGGAAAATGGAGCATGCCGTAGTTTTCCAATTTCAACAAGACTTCTAAATAGCGTAACTTTTGATTGGCTTAATGGATTTTCGAGTTCTTGTGCTTATAACGACTGTGAGGAGACGAACAACACATATATCACAACCATTCACTCAGCCAACACACTCGCAGTTCCCAGATCGAAGATGAACATAGACTGCACCAATCGCGACAAGAATTGGATAGCACTCGCTAAAATAGCCATAACTTTCAAACGGCTGAATGAAATTTAGCGATTTCAGTCTCTATTGAAAGGTGATTCAATCATCTACAACTTTCGCAATAACCAGACCCCTAGGAAACACTCCAAAAATTAACAATTTCGTGCTACAACAGGGCACAAGAATCTGCTCGAAAAACAAACTGCATAGCTTCTAAGGTTCCACCTCTAAACCATTCCACATACAACTAATCAACCAATAAGACTCCATGGCAAGAACCTTAACCCAGCCACTCAACCACACCTTAAACCCTAGCTAAGCATTAACACAAACACCATGCATGCACAGCACCAACCCAAGCTAATATACCTCCAAGCATCACCATGGAAGAAGAAGGGAGATGGGGGAGGTGCTGGCCGGAGGAGAGGGGTCGCCAGAGGAGGAAGAATCGCCGGCAGGAAGGAGCTGGTAGGGCTGCTGCCAGCCTCCTCTTCTGGTGCCGAAGCTACTATCGCCGCCTTGCTTGCCGGGCGTCACCCAGGAAGGGCGCAGGGAGAGGCTCGGCGAAACTAGGGGCTAGGGAGAAGGCTCACCAGATCGGGTGCAAGGGAGAGGCTCGGCCAAGACTTGGGCGTAGGAAATATCAGCCAAGACAAAGAGAATGGCAGCCACACAAAAGGAGAGAGAAATGAGGTTAGGTGAGGGAGGGGAAATTCCGAAAATACCCCTCCTAAAAAACCAGAATCCAACTTTTACCACTAGCGCGAACCAAATAAACTAAATTACGGCTCGGAGAAAACAACAATTCCGATAAGTATTTCACGGAAAAATGCATAACCTTTAGTAAACTGTGAGGCGATAAAACTATTCTCCAGAATAAATCCTTGAAACAAGAAAATGAAGACGATTTCGGCCAAAAACCCAGGAGAACAATTTTGCGGTATTACACTCTTCCCCCCTTTAATAGAATTCGACCTCGAATTCTGAACACCACAAGAACTCTAACAAGAACAACGGAAACAGACTAACAAGCGGAAACACCCAACTGTACCACCCAAAAACAAAGTTGGGTACTTCACACGCACAAGACTCCACAATTCAAACCACAGCTCTCACCAAATAAAAGGAGCAAGCAACTGAATTCATTTCCTCTATCGACAATCAATACTCACTCTAACTCCTTAACTCGCATGGTACAAAATTCGAAAGCCAGGCCTTTTTAACCAAAGAGCCACACACAGAATTCTTTATTCCAACAAGCTCCTAACCAATTCCGAACATGTCACTATCGCTAACCATTTAACACCGGAATCCTCTAAGAATCAAAACACAACTTTTATCTTTTCAACAATTGCCCTTGGAAACAACAGGATCAAGAATCATTATTTACTATCGAAATGATTAGCCCCACAGGGCACCAATCAAATTCCCACATAACACAAAATCGCACTCGCCTTCTTTCAAACTTGTATCATGCAACGAAACAACCACTCAAAGAAAAAGGTTAACAACTGAACCACCCAGTCCACCAATGACAAAGTCCCACACAACTTAGGGACAACGTGATCAAAATTATCCTCCCAAACAAGCAAAACGACGAGATCACATATCCCTTACTCTTACGAAGACACAGAACCTCAATCCTCACAACTAGGTCTATCACGACACTAAACTCGAAGAGAACTCCATTCTCTTAACAGCATAAACCACTTCCTCACCTTAAGCCCTAAGGTGGAAAACTTCACATCAAAGAATCACTCAATTAAAAAAAACAACACAACACACTAATCCCAAAACCAACATTTCGGGAATAGCAAAACGATCCTGAAATCCAACATTTTCCATTACCTCTATTCATTTCCTTTAAGTGGCAAGTCCAAAGACTACCATCACACTATTCCATAAGTATGCATTCTTTCTTCCTCATAATCTTTCATCCACTAACTCCACCACTTGGCTAAACACAAATCATATGACAATTTCAATTGCACACCAAACAAAATGCCTTAAACAAAAGGCAACCTTCCAAGTAATTACACCGACAACTCAATTCCATAGGTAATTAAACCTAAGAGTATAAATCCTTACTATACTCAACACAATACCACGAACAGTCATAATCTTTAACTCCAGCTAGAATACAAAAGAGATACAATTCTCATTAAACCAATAAACCACATACACCACCTTGGAGAAAATTCAACAAAAACCCATGATCGCTCTATTTCCTTTCCTAAGCCAAATCGCAAAGGCAAATTCAAATCTCGAACATCTCAAGAACCACTTTTATCATTTTCAAATCAACGTGATAAAATTTACATCGGGGAGCACTCAAGATAAAAGAGAGACTCCATGCAACTCTTTGACAGAAGCTCTTAATAATCAAAACAACTTAACTTGTTGTCATCAAAGCAAAACTACTTATAACACCAAAATCAACACTTGGGAAGAGAAAATCGATTCTCAAACCCGACATCCGGATCCACAATCAACACACAATCTCTTAAAGAGAAGAGGGGAAACTCATTTCCAATAGAGACCACTTCACTAGCCGACATCATTTAATTAACAAGTTCCTCAACCAAACTTGTTATTACTTCTTTGACACAATCATTTATAACCTTACGCAAACATCATTTCCAGATCTCCACTTATATCTGTGGATCACCTTGACCCACAAACTACTTCTTGCCATCTATCCAATTAGGGTCGATCACCTTAACCCAACAACACAAACATCTACTAATCCTCTACGGAAAGATCTTCAATCACCCACAACTTACTCTAACTGTCGGATTTTCTTTTCCAGAAAAGCCAACAAAAACTTCCAAAGAAGCTCAACTCTCAAAAGACTTTGAAAATGACAGGGCTCAAGCCATGTCATTCAACAAAACTCCAAACCAATTATCAAACTCCAAAATTCCACGAAGGAAAGGAGTTACCCAAATCAATTCACGGAAAAAAAAGGCGGATCGATCGAATAACACCTTTTTCCCTTAAAGCCCCAAATCCAAAACGTCAACTTGGAGAACGACAACACGAAGAAATCCATGTCTTTCTCCGCAAAGCAACCAAAAAGGGGCAACACAAAACTCTCTTCTTTGCCTTAAATCCAAGAAGACCAAGGAAGACAAAATTCAAATACGCACTCCAACAACTCTCCGATTTATGATAGAAACACAAGAACTCTCCTTCGGTGATGGCTCTAAACTACCGCACCAACAACCACAGCCACACGACAAGGCCGAACCCTTCGGCACAAAGAGTCCCAACAGACCCCGAAACTCCTTGATACCGAAAGTCCAAAAGACTCACTAGTCAATCAACACTTCATAAGCATAGCAATAATATGCCCACAACCTTATCACAAACCAACAAATATCAACAACAAGTATTAACATGGCATCAATCTCAAAGGAAACATTGTAGCACAATGCAACGATATCCCATCCCCTTCCTACTGTGCATCAGAGTGTGTCAAATTTTAGATTAATTCATCATTCTACATCAGGTTTTACGGGTATTGCCCTAGGGCCACATTTTAAAAGGTTCAACCTAAACCATGTTTCTACCTTCACACAGCAAAATTTTAATTCATTCTAGAATTACTCACTATATTCAAACACCACGGACCTGAAGCCTGCTCTGATACCAACTATAACACCCCGGCGCCAAACGCACCGCAAATGCTACCCAAAAACCCACTTAAAAGGTTGACACCTCTACGAAAAGACTGAAAATGAATTCAATCTCTAAACTCTTAATCTGGCTTAAAACTAAGCCACCGAAATTTACAAAATTTCGCATGACCTCTCTAGAACAGAGGACATCCACTCACAGATAAAAGAACAAAAACAAGCTTATAGGATATATCAATCACTCAAAATAGAATGAAACATTCTAGCAGGTCCTTAGATAATCAATCACACATCCAAAAGAAATTAATAACTTCACCACGACAACAACACACTACAACTAAATTAATTACATCCAGAATTAATGAATTGATTAAATGAATGGTTGGAGACCGCAGTCGTGCACGTGATACTACTCCCAACCAGACGAATCAGCTTCAAGGTACCTAGAACAGGAAGCAAACAAGCGTGAGTCACTACAAGAAAAGTGAATATCTGTGACAAAAACATCGTGACGTTGTCAACTTTTATCATGGAAAATCTATTTTCTATGACGACTTATTTATGTTCGTCATTAATTGTATTAGGCGCCATCGCCCCATGTACTTTTGTGACGAAACATAAAATTTCGTCATGAAACCATAATACAAATTGTCATAGAAAATGAATGGTTGTTTGTCTTGGACTGTCGTCATGGAGGCATGGCCTATCGAGGGCTATATCTAGAGGGCTCCCTATCAAACGTAACCTTGTTGTCCGACTTGGCCTTATGGGCCCATATGTGGGTTACACCTTACACGCTGTCAGTTCTTGCTTATGTCCTTTCATGGTCAACTGATTAGGGTTCAGGTCTGGATTGGTTGGTCAATGCATGTGATGTAGTGTAAGGCTTCATTGGAATCATTCTATACAATTGGTGGCTTCCACATTGTCCCTTAATGGAACTAATTTTAATTGTCTTATATCTGAATGCAATTGCTTCCATCTTGTTGATTTCCTATTGAGTTCACTTTGGATGAATGCTAGTGCTAAAAATAACTTGTGTTACTCAAATTGAATCTTATATAGGAGATTAATTCAAAATATTCTCGATTTGTCCGTTTGTAAAGTGAAATATAAATAGAGTTAAATGGACCAACAGTGTGATCCTATCTGTGGGTGTTACTACAAAGAAAATTGCTTTGTACTTATCTCAATCGTGTGGTTAAAATAGCTTCTGAATCAACTATGGAACAAATCAAGAAATTTATTTAAGATACTAGAATTCTACTACACAAAACAAGTGTGATTTAGGTTTAAAGTTTCTTGATTACATGCATTTTGCTTCGAATTATAGATGCAAAACTTATTTGGATTTATATTATTAAGATAATAAGTCACCTCATGATTATCTTGAAATACATTTATATTTTGAAGTTTGAATTAAGTGGGAGAAAACAAAAATCTGTTTTCATCTTGTTCTTTCAGCCTTGTTGAGATACATACATATTACATATATATATATATATATATATCATTATATACTTTTACTATCATTATTATTATTATTATTATTTTATTTTTATTTTTATTTTTACCTTTACTATTTTTTTTCCGGCTAGGCCAACCCGATTTGGCCCCTTAGCCCAGCCGATCCCCTCATCTACTCCGTGAAATTTCAAAAAATGATACCCAATTCGTTTGCCTTTCAGCTCCTGTGTATGACATGTGGGTCCATCTGAGTCTATGACAAGGGCAGGTGTCAAATACCGAAAAAATGAATTTTAAAGGTGGCAAGTTCTGAAATCTCTCCATCTACTCCTAACCCTCACCCTCACCCCCTCTGTCTCTCTCTCTCCCCCTTTCCTCATTTCCTCTTCTCGTCACTTTCTGACCTTCTCTCCCGAACTCCTCTTCTCCTCGAGGCCATGAAAAATTGACGCTTTAACATTATTAATATGTGGACTCGCTTACCACTAATTTTATGACGCCGCTTTACCACTCATCTCGCAAGACTTTGCACATTTGCCATTTCCGGATTTTAGGCATTTTCGAGTTTTTTCTCAGGTTTTTGTCGAGCGAATTTCTGGTTTTGCCCCTCCTCTCCTCTGTCTCTCGGACAACAGCCCCTCCTCTCCTCTGTCTCTCGAACAAAAGAACAAGAACAATAGACCAGATCCAATTCCTTCCCCTCCTCCCTTCTTCTCTCCTTGGCTTGGGCCATCAGATCCAAATCCTTTCCGGAATCCGCCCTCCAGTGCATCGCGACTTGCTCATATCGTCCAATTCCATCTCCTCTGCCTTTTTCTCGCTGCAAAACACCGTCTTGATGCGTTTCTTGGAGTCCTAGAGTGGAAAAGGTGGCGTCTTTGTTGGTTTTTGTGGTAGTTGGAGCGGAAATCGTGGCGAGTGTTATCGCCCCCTCGTCGAATTCCACCTCGTCCTTCCGTTAAATCTGCTTGCTGGTGCGCTTGTTGGGTTGTTGGGCTTTCTTGGAGATGCCATCCAGGCTCATCGTTCCATGGATGCTGCGGGTGGTCAGGCTCAGTTTGCTTCAGCGCAGCGCCAAGGATCGCTGAGGTGAAATTTCTACGTGATGCTCATTCCTTCCTGTTTGTTTTATTCACGGTACCTTGGATTGGTTTGGTGTTGTTTTCTATTGGATTTGGTGTGTGGTAAAGTGATAACTCTATCCGGTTTTAGTTGATTTGTGTCTGAGCTATTCGGTTTGACTTATCTTCTCACTCTTGAGTTATTTCCGAGGAGTTGATATCCAAACAGTATTAAAAATTTGACCTTTCCTTCGTTGCCTCTCCCCGCTTATTTAATCGTGGAATGGATAATGATATGATGTACTCGTGCTATGATATATTTAGTGTCAACGTCTTGCTTGCTAGATTAAAATAGTTCCTCATTACTCAATGCAGGGGCTTGCGAGAACAGCTGCGGGTTGAGCCAGACCAAGTGGAGTGGGAGAAGAAGTGGTCTAGGGGCAAAATCGGAAATTCTCTCGACAAAAACCTGAGAAAAAGCTCGAAAATGCGTAAAATCCCGGAAATGGCAAATGTGCAAAGTGCGCCCGAGATGAGTGGTAAAAGCGCGAGCGTCATAGAATTAGTGGTAAAAGCACGAGTCCACATATTAATAATGGTAAAACGTCAATTTTCTCGAGCGCCGCCGCCTTCTTTTTTTTCTCTGTGCCAAGCGCCGCCACTGCTCTCTCTCTCTCCCTCGCTCTCGCACACGCCCGAGCTCTGCCACCCGGTCTCTAGAGCATGCCTCCAGAGCGGCCCTGTCTCGCCCTCGCGTTGCTCGGAGTCATGGAGCCGGTGTCTCCTCGTCACCAGACCACTGGTAAGAAAGCCCCTCAACCCTGCTCAAAACCCTCCTCCCCGAACAACTGCCTCACCACCACGACCTCGGGTGCCGCTATTTGCAGGGCATGGTGAAGACAACGCTGGTTGCGCGGGTGTTCGAGGCCCTCAACCGGCCCGCACCTCACCATTCGCGGCTTCTACACCCGTATGCATCAAGCCAAAAGGGTTAGATGAGCGAATTGATGGAGAAGGTGTGTAATTTATCTGGAATTACTGTCTGACTTAAGTGTCTTTTTGCTGGCTGGTATATTGTGAGCAACAAATTACCCTGTTTAATATAGATGAGCATCATCGTTCAATTTGAAATCTTCGGATTATTGCACAAATCGCTGGAAAGTAAATTTACTCAATTATTTTGTTCAGTCAGGATTTCGGCAAGTAGGGATTTGTTATGCGATGATGGTAAGTAGTAGGTAATTTCGTCCAGGATATGCTTTTCCCATCCAAACATCTACAGTGAACAAACACTGACTATTTGGTTGGAGCGTAAGGAAAATTGAAGCAGAAGGCTATTCTTTGCCTTAGTGTTGCGGCTGGTGCCACTAAATGATATCTAGTTGGAGCCGATTGACTTAATCCTCTGATTATGTAAGAGAGAAGGTACATACAAGGGAAAAAATATTGGTGAACAGATAGGTAAGTGTACGAAATTCAAACTAAATATTATTTGGTAAAGGCCAAATAGCCGCGTCGATCATACTTGCAGCCCCAGTTTAGTCAGGTGGTCTTTCATGAAGGGCTAGTTGCAGCTGTCCAGTAGTTCTTCTCGTTGCCTGCCTAAATACAACTTGTTTATTATTCTTTCAGCTAGTTTTTATTGTTTTATATAAAAAGGGTTCGTCTAGATCTTTATTGTACTGAATTATATTCTAATGAAGGAAATCTAGATGACGGGTATGAACCTTATGCCAGTGCAGGTCAATTAGCTAAAATGCTAAATCTCATAATTATGCAAAGAATTGGCAACGACTCATGTCAATGTGGTCATCCAATGCCCTTTTTCTGTTTGTAGAATAGGTTTTGATTTACAAACCACGTTAATCAATATATGGGCCTGCTTTTGGGTTGAAGAAAACCACAAATCATTGCAGTAACCACTCAAAAGGAATTCTATAAGATTTTGCTTTAAGTTGTTGCTATTCTCTCTTGTGCAATGAGTTTTAGGTGGTCCAGTCCGTGATTTCAATGCAAAATCAAACTCCGCAAGACAGACAGATCAAATTAAGTAGTCCAGTCAGAGATTTTCTTTTGTGTCAACTTGACTGTGTACTTAGCTGAATAAGACTGAAATGATCTGTTTCAATTGACAGGTTATTTACAGGAAGAGAGGCTTCAGAGGCTAAGGCACATTTTATGATGATATTGGAACTAATCTTGATGATGCCAAATTTAAACGTGCATCACTATATCTCTTTGTTGTTGTATGTAATCTATATCTCCTTTCTATCCAAGGTATTCATTTTAGGGATCTCTCTATTCCAGAGTGTTAGAAAGTACTTCCAATAGAGGTTAAAGGCGGAGAACCTTTGCATGATGATCTCCTTTGTCGCCTTTTGACTATAGAGGTTTGCCTTCTTACAAAGCACTTACTACACTTGATGGCAGTGGCAGAAAATATGGTTCAGATAAAAAACATGAACTTTTTAAAGGAAAGGTGGAATTTGTTGCTCCAATCACTTTTGTTTTGTTATTTCTTTTTAAGTTCAAATTCCTTCTGAATTTTTCTTATTTGCTTCAAGCTAAGCTAAGTTCGTGTCATGTAAGGCTCAAAATAGACTAGAGGGTATTTCTGGTTGATGTGATTGTTCAGGATTGGGTGTCTTCCCCCCTTGCGTATTGCTACAAAAGATAAAATGATCAATATTTTGGTGATGCTTACTTTTTGGGACTACTAATGTCGGCTTTCATGATGCCTATGCAATTCGTTTGCTACATGCAGTTTAACACCTAAAGCAATTAATATTACTGAAGCAGTTTAACACCGGTGAGGAGACCGTTGCTCCAAGGAGCGATCTACCACCGCACACAACCATGGTTCAGCCACGGCTTCATTGACTTCGCAAGAGCTACGCCCTAATCCCCCTTCTCGTTTTTTTTGGCTAGACATCTAGCTGCTACGGGTCTTGCGCATGCTGACCACAGAACTTGCAAAATGAAACACTGAATTATTTTCTCTTGGTTCAGTTCGGCTAGTGGAAATGGAACCTCTGGGGTTGCTTAAACATGGTTGGCAAGGAGTATATGTATGTTTGTGTTAGGCATCTATCTGTGTGCCTTATGGTTGAATATGTTGACATCTTGACTGAGCAAGGAGTAGGATTTTGAGTTGATGAGCTTATCTTTGAGATGTTCATGGTTGTATACCTCTGCAAATTTTTAGTGTGATGGATGTGCTTCAAATGGTAAATGAGCTAGAGAGGTGTATGGCGCCATTGTTTAAGAAGTTCCAGGCTTTAGAAGTGTGTTATTGTGCTGCGAAAATAGATCTATGTGGGGTTTTTGTAGTATCAGCCTTACATTGCATTAATGCTTTTATGAATGCTATGTGATTGTGTATGACTTAGATTCATGCATGGATTAGATTCATGCATGGATGCTTAATGAGATGATGAAATTCTAATGAGGGGGATTAGTAATATTTATAAATCTGTTTAGGTGCGCAAAGATGTGCTCTGTTATTGAATAGTATACTAGTTAACCCAATTTTATTGATTGATAACTATCCTTACTAGTGAACTAAGATAATTGTGCGCTTTATAATGCATGGAAAGTGCTTAGCTAATGCCCAAGGCAAAGTGTTTGGGTGGTTGCTTATTTGCTTACTTTTGATATCTGTAGGCCATGATCTGTGCTAAGTGCTAACAGTATTGGCACTTAGTTAGATCTTCCAATATTAAAATAGATATGGAGACATCTGTTTTAAAGGTATTTTTTTTACAATGTTTGTGGAGGTTAAGTTGTTCTTTCTCGAGGAAAAGGTTAGGTTCATTTTTGTATATGAGATAGGTGATAGATGTGTAAAGTTATTTTTTTTGGTGCTATAGCTACCATAGCTCTATTTGTAGGGAGGATATCCTGATGACATCGTGCAGTAATGTAAATAAAATTCCGAAGTTGTAGCAGCATGGTGATGGTTCTAATTGCTTTCTGTGTTTGTTTTGTTACACTTGTGTGCAGCTACTGACGTACTGTTATAGAAAGACAAGAAGACCACTGCTGTAGTGATCGGTGGCACAACTGTCATATGGGTTTTGTTCAAAGTGCTTGATTACCATCTCTTAACTCTGTTGTCCCATGTGATGATTGGTGCCCTTGCCATCTTGTTCCTGTGGTCCAAGGCTACCACCTTTATCAGGAAGTGAGATGTGTGATAATTCCCACGTGTTCTGGTTGTCACTGCTTACATCTTTTTTACATCAAGTGTTCTTTTTTTCAGGAGTCCACTGGATATCCCTGTACTCCAGATACCTGAAGACGTTGCTGTGAATGTGTCAAGAGCTTTATGCAATGGCATCAACAGGGCACTTCACTTATTGTAAGTACCTCCTTTTCTTAGTGCCCTTAATAAGCTGAACTAATCTAGGGATAGCTACTTCAGGATGATTAGTCCAGCCTCAAGCACTTCTTTTGTAGTGATGTTTCTGAATTGAAGAATGGTGCTTTTAGATGTTTATAAATCGAATAGCAGTGCATTTAGTTACCAAGCCAACCCTTCCCTCCCAGTCTGCTATCTTGTTTCTTCTCCCATTTTGGCCAAATGGCTCGTATAATATTTTTGGTATTCTCAAGTTTAAACATCTGAAAAACCTTATTTTTTTGCAACTAATGGCCCTGTTACTACTAAGGCATGCTTTGTCTATCTCAGAGAGCGAAGGAGATGATGATATGCTTCTACCATGTTCTCGGTGAGTCATGTGGTCTTGGTTTTTTTTCTTCTTCGATATTTAGTGGTTCAGCTTGGTTCTTCATGTTGACTAAACCTTCTAATCTCAAGATCTCATTTGTCGCCTTGTAGCTTCTTGTTCGAGTCTTTGGATTTCGCTCCCATGCTATATCATGGCATAGATTAGAGTCTATTTCTTTTGCAAATTTTTGAGAATTTGTTTGTGTTGTATGAGATCCGAGGATAGAGATTTTTGAGAGGTTTGAGGTTATGCAGATCTTGATGTTTTGTCAGTTTGTATAAAAGATTATGATTTGATTCCCACCTTTTATAAATTTTAGATATAATTGAATGGATTTGATTACACTATAATTTAAACGGGTTGTTGATCTGTGCCAATGTGAAATCTATTTTAATTGAGATTTTATTATCATGCTAGGATTGATTCTGTATGCATATGCATGGATATACTTGTATTACGCGGCACTAGAGTGTTCCATGACGAAAATGAATATCCACGTGGCAATCATCTGTGACGAAACAATTGTGTCAACACGTGCCACATCACCTATCACCCTGGCTATTGACGTGGCACTGGAGTGTTCAATGACGAAAATACATATCCACGTGGTAATAATCTGTGACGAACAATTTCGTCATAAATAAAACGGTCAACGCTATGACGCACTTTTTATGACAAGTTAAATTTCATCATAAATTCATCATAAAAAACATATCATGACGATTTTGGGACTAATGATGATGAGTTTGGACCGTCATTAAAAATCGCTTTTCTTGTAGTGATGGCTTTTGCCCTTTGACACACGTCACATAATGCAACATGCTCTGCAACTTCACGCTTCATACTTGGCCACCAAAATCTCTTCTTAAGATCCTGATACATCTTGGCACTCCCTGGATGGATAGAGTACTTAGAATCGTGTGCTTCCTCAAGAATCAACTGCTTAAGTTCCTTCTCATTTGGACACAAATTCGTCCTTTAAACCACAAAGTTCCTTACTCATCTATAGAGAAATCTTCGGCTAAACCTTCTTCTTTCTTAGACTTGATCGCGCTAATCTTCTTATCTTTACTCTGCCTCTCTCTAATTTGATGCTCAAGGGTCGGCTTCACTTCTAAGGCAGCTACAAATCCTTGTGGCACAACCTCTAATCTCAACTTCTGAAATTCTTCACACAACTTCGGTTGGTCGCTGGCTTCTATCACATTTACACTGTGGCTTTTACGGCTTAAAGCATCCGCTACCACATTGGCTTTTCCAGGATGATAATGGATTCCAACATTATAATCCTTAATCAATTCTAGCCATCTTCTCTGTCTCATGTTAAGATCTGACTGGGTGAATATATACTTTAGGCTTTTATGGTCTGTATGTATCTCACATCTATTTCCGATGAGATAATGACGCCATATCTTTAAAGCATGCACTACGGCAGCTAACTCCAAATCATGCATCGGATAATTCCCTTCATGCGGCCTCAACTGCCTAGATGCATAAGCCACTACCTTGCCATTCTGCATTAGTACACAACCAAGACCCTGTCTTGATGCATCACAACAAATATCAAAACTGCACTGTACATCTGGCAATACTAACACAGGTACAGATGTTAACCGTTTCTTTAACTCCTGGAAACTTTCCTCGCACTCTGGCATCCATGCAAATTTCTTTTCTTTCTTCAACAATTGCGTAAGAGGTCTTGCAATCGTCGAAAATCCTTCTATGAACCGACGGTAATATCCGGCCATTCCCAGAAAACTACGGATCTGAGTAACCGTCTTTGGCTGTTCCCAATGTAACACAGCTTCCACTTTACTTGGGTCTACCGCAACTCCTTTAGCTGTCATTACATGACCAAGGAACTCTACTTTCTCTTTCCAAAAGTCGCATTTACTAAATTTAGCATGTAACTGTTGTTCTCGCAATTTCTCCAATAACAATCTCAAATGCTCTGTGTGTTTCTCTTCTGTCTTGGAATACACAAGGATATCGTCTCTGAAGACAACCATAAATTTATCCAAGTATTCCATGAACACTTTATTCATCATGTTCATGAAATATGCAGGGGCATTAGTTAATCCAAAGGACATGACTGTAAACTCATAATGTCCATAACGAGTAGAGAATGCAGTCTTTGGAATATCCTCTTCCCGAATCCTCAATTGATGATATCCTGAGCGAAGATCTATCTTGGAGAAAACTTCTGCTCCTCTGAACTGATCAAACAAATCGTCAATCCTAGGTAAAGGGTACTTATTCTTGATTGTCACTTCATTAAGTGCACGATAATCAATGCACATCCTTAAACTTCCATCTTTCTTCCAGACAAACAAAACTGGCGCTCCCCACAGGGAAGTACTTGGTCGAATGAAACCTTTCTCAAGCAGTTCTTCAATCTGTTTCTTCATCTCGACTAACTCATCGATTGGCATCCTGTATGGCCTCTTTGCTATTGGCGCTGTTCCGGGTACTAACTCAATGACAAACTCAATATCCTGGTCTGGTGGCATGCCTGGTAAATCTTCGGGAAATACTTCTGGAAAATTCCTAACCACTGGCATGTCTTCTAGATTAGCAACCTTCACGCTGTTGACCATTAACTGTCCATCACGAACTGTGGCTACATGCACTTCCACTTTCTTACCACTAGGGTTTTCTAGGGATACCATTCTTTGGCCACAATCCAATACAGCCTTATGCTTAGATAGCCAATCCATCCCTAGGATAACATCTAGAGTCTGGGTATCTAACAGGATAAGATTTGCCAAGAACTCTATCCCATTCATAAGCAACTTAACTCCCAAACATCCAAAGCTAGATCGAAGTTCAAATCCTGGGGCTTGAACTAAGAGCACACATTTAAGGTTCTTAACAGCAAACCCATTCTTCATTGCAAAGTCCCCCGAAACAAACGAATGCGAAGCTCCTGTATCGAATAGGACTGTAGCTGGTACTGAGTTAACCAAGAACTTTCCCAGTACAACATCCGTTGCCCCCTAAGCTTCATTAGCAGTGATATGGTTGATCATTCCATACACTGCTGTCTGCGGTGACGCTCCCGACTGTACTGGCACTCGATTTCCTCCTATCACCGGAGCTGTAGATGGGGTAGTGCTCAAATTGAAATGAACTGGAGTAACGTTTCCCTTCTTCGGGCACTCGTTAGCAAAATGTCCCAGCTCATTGCAAGAAAAACATTTCTTGACAGTGGTCTGCTGACTTCCTACCTGTGCATTGCCTCCTGGTTCTGGTGTTTGAAAATTCTGATTAGTGGGGCGAGATAATGAAGTTGATGTCTTGTTGGTCCACTGGGGTTGAATCCTTGCAAAACTATTGAGGTGACATCCTCAATCTAAACAGGGTAGGCCGTCCAGCTTGACTAGCCATTCTGTGCTTACGATCCTCGCCCAGCTCCTTACGCTTATCCTCAAGGATCAAAGCTTTATTGACTAACTCCTGGAAATCAGGGATGTTGTGGGTAATCAATCCCACCTGCAGTCCAGAGTTTAAACCTTTCAAGAAACGGATCGTTTAGCTTTATCCGTGGCCACATCCTCCGGTGCATAACGTGCCAACTGAGTAAACTTATTCAGTACTCGCCATCGACCGCCTCCTTGTTTCAGAGCCTCAATTCTTCCTTCTTGAGATCCATCATTCCTTCCGTACATGATATTGACGAAAAGCAACTGAGAATTCTTCCCAAGTAATCTCTGTGGGGCATGTGTCATGAATAGTTCTTCCACCATTCTGCGGCGGTTCCTTCCAGCTGATGTGAAGCGTACAATACCTTTTCATTGCCCGCACATTGCGTAATGTGTAACTTCCTCTCAATGGTTCTCAGCCAATCATCGGCTTCTAAAGGATTAGCATTGCCTGAGAATGTTGGTGGGCGTGTCCTCATGAAATCTGACAGCTTAGACTGAGAGCGCTACCCATTATTGCCTTGCTGCATGTTGTTGTTTCCTACGGCTTGGTTTTTCATATTTTGCATTTGGTGCATCATTGTTTGCATAAGATGCGTCTGTGCGGCTATGAAAGCTCCTAAATTCTGCATATCCACTGGTGGTGCTGGTGGTGTTGGTGTTCCTTCATTAGGATTGTCATTCCTGTGAAGACCACCTCCTGATGCTCCATTATTGCCACGAGTGTTCACCATCTGCTTGGTTGATTCTTAGGTTAGGGAAGATAGAATTAGCATAGATAAGATGCAAGAATTCCTAAAGCGGGGAGAATAGGTTAAACCCATACTTTTATTAATTAACTTGGTATGGTTGCTTACAAAAGCCTAAAAGCTTTGCAACACATACTGCACACTCAACAAGCATTAAAATCCAAACTAAACACGCAACCTTAACGTCTATTACAATTGGCTAGGACTGTTCTAATGACGTGACTCAACACTTGAGTCTCCACTTAACTCTAAGTCTCCTACTCCTCCGCCATCCCCCACGAGAACTCCCTGGTGGGTATACTAGCAGGTGAGCTGGTGCTGGTACAAATCGATCCCAACGTTCTTCAGCTGGTTGCTCCTCATACTCAGATTTCATCTTCTTTGATTCTGCCTCTTCCGATGATGTTGGTGTAGCGCGGCCTTCCTGTAAAGCCTCCTCAAGCTCCATGATCCTTTCCTCGTAAGCTACTCGTGTCTCATACAGTTCCTTCTCCGCAACCCTGAGTGCTTCGTAGACCGTCCTTAATTCGGTGTCGGTGTCGTGTGCATGAGCTTCCTGAGTAGCTGCGAATCGTGCTAAGTGCACTGCAGTCGCATCCTCCTTCCGTGTGACGTATGAACGCCAAGCATCTCGAACCATGGGGTGGAGTCTGAACACCGTGTCATCCAACTCGTGGTAGTAGTCGTAGCAGATCCTCCGTAGAGCAAGTCGTGATGCCTCCTAAATACTGATCTCCCAAGTGGCTCTCCTCACTGTGATACTGATAGGTTGGCTTGCCTTCTCACCCTTCCTGGCGTAGATTAAAAGTTTGCACAACATTCCTCTTGTGGCTTCGTTGACGATCCAATCTCGACCTTGATACGTTGGTTTGGCGAAACCTCCCAAAACTTGGAGTACCCTCCAGAGCTCTGTTGCGTAGCCACCCTCGCACTCTACGTACGACTGTGTCCTCCTCATCTATTTTAAAAATAACAGATAAGTTTTCAACTTAAAATGGTCGCTCCGTGAAATTTTGAGGTAAATTTCAGCAAAGGTAAGGATCAGAGAATGAGATAAGTCAAGAGTAATGTTTTAATCTAATTTTGGGTTTTTCCCTTAGAAAATAGTTTTGGACACTCTACCAAGCTAGGGCCAAGTCCTACAGTCAGTATGCTCTGATACCATCTCTGTCGGGACCCGAATTCACCAATTCGAACCCACTGTGTTTTACCACACTAGTCCCAGGATCAACGCTAGTGCACACAGCTTAACATCGGTAAGCATCACATCATACACAACGATAAGAATAATAAGACTTCATTTATTTAATATAACTAGTGTATGAGCTTACATTATTCAGC
This sequence comes from Guadua angustifolia, assembly GCA_036346375.1. NCBI lineage: Eukaryota > Viridiplantae > Streptophyta > Magnoliopsida > Poales > Poaceae > Guadua > Guadua angustifolia. The sequence goes on along the minus strand of JAYEVE010000284.1, from coordinate 447,415 downwards.
CACATGGGCTAGACTTTAAACAAATGCAGCGGAAAGTAGCAAAAAGACGTAGATGTCCCATCAGCACACCACAGGCAGCTGACAAGGCTTGGCCTAGTGACTCGTGTCCACCTGAAAGTCCTCCTCCAATATCGGCGATGATTCCTCCACTGTTTGTTGGTTTGTTTAAGCAAGGGTGAGTACACCAACACGTACTCAACAAGTTGTGCACAAATGCAATTCTATCATAACTATATGCAAGGCTTATTCCAAAGGTATGGATAGGGTTCATTTTGCAACTTAGCAACATTTGCAAACATATACATTTCATAGATTGAACAGATAGTAAAACAAGTAATAACAGTAAATAGATTCCGTGATTCTCAAATAAACCAAGTTTCCATCCTAAGTCAAGTTTCATCATCCATATGGCAACCTGCCATCCCAAGTGTTTATCCATTTTAATTAACTACCCCTTGACTATAATTCCCGAGCATTGCTCAATACCGTGAGCACGGCTATCCGAATAGTTTGTACACTCTGCAGAGGTTATGCACCTTACCCACATGATACAACCATGCACCACACAGGCGAATGATTATAACAAAGCCTTTACAATGCATCCCCCTAACCTAGTGCTACCCGCTGAGGTTTCAACACTTAAGGGCTACACCACCACAATAGGGCCCCCCTCTTGCGCCATGTGAGTTTCATCTGTACACCCGGACTCACACCACCACGATAGCACTCAAGCTAAGCATTTGCAAATTAGTCAGCTAGGCTGCCCCATAACAGACATGTGGTTGCAAGATTGACTCAGGTCAAAGGCTCGCAAGGTTAAGTCCTTAGGATTGATTAAAGCAAGACTTACACATACCTTCTGCCCATCGGGCCCACCCTGGCACACTTACCCTTACCACTTGCTTCAATCTAAGTGATTACCAAACCCAGTTGATTACCAAGCACCACGTGCTATACACAAATCAACATCGTTGCGTGACCTCCTCGCCACAACAACTCAATCTCATCGTGTGGCCACACATGACACACAAATTCTCATCATTGTTCCATATTCCATTAATCAAGATTATTAAACAGTAATTCATGAACATGTGATGACATGGCATGGCTAAGCAATTCTATTCCGGTCTAACCATCCATGTTGATTTCATTATTAACCAACTATAGTAACCAACCTAGGGTGCCAATGAAGCATGGCATACAAATATCAAGGTAGGGTATAATTCAATTGGTATGTTTAGCTAATCCCAAATTTAAGTTGAAATCATTTATACGCATAAAATAACATGCAATAAAGTAAAGCAAAATAGTAATTTTTCCTAATCATGGGTTCAACATGATCAAAGCACAACTTGCCTTGCTTAAGCTCCTGGTCTTGATCCAAAAATTGCTCTTGAGAAAGTAATTCCTCCTCCGAAGCCTCGCTCCACTCAACGTCTACGCGAATCGAGAAGAAATAACAAATAAACACCAAAACTAAGAACAAACAAACTAAAAAATTCAAACTAAAGCTACCATTAGATAGATCTCAATTTTACAAATTTTTAGAAATTTGAATCACTCAAATCGGAGTTCATATGCGAAAGTTATAACATTTAGAAGTTTGAAAATAAATTAAATCGAATTTCCAGATTTAATAGAATTATTTTTATAAAGAAAATTCTGAATTATGACGTCAGCTGACGTCAGCCCTGCACCGGATTGGTACGGTCGACACGTGGCCTAATCTGGACCGTTAGAACTCAATCCAACGGCTACGGGTAAATTTACTACGTGGCTCAATATCCACCATCCGATCCAAATCCGATGGCCAATATTTACCCGTGCGGTTAACTGTGCACTTAAATGATGCGGCACAATCTTGACCCTCCATCTAAGATCGGACGGCTATCCTTAATCGAGCGAAACCCTGTTGCCCTGATCGACGTGTCCCAATCACGACCGTTCACCTAAGATCTAACGGTGTAATACTTACCCGTGAAGCTTCCTATTCCCCGCGATGATGCGGCTGAATCCGGTACACCCGATGAAGATCCGACGGTTAATAAGCTTCGAACCCGGTGATGGCTGGCGGCGCTGACTTCCCGGAGTTGAGGAAGATGACACTCCCGATGGCGATTTGGCGTACTCCGGCGATGAAGAAGCGGCGAATCCGACGCGGTGCAATGCGAGGAACTCGGATCCAGGCTTGAATCGTCGGAAGAGAATCCCGGCGACGAGGAAACACGGCGAAACTCTCTCGGCAACTCTGACGAGCTCGCAATCCCTCGTGGCTGACTCTTCGGCGGCGGCGCTTCAGGGAAAAGATGCGGTGGCTCGAGGTGAGTCTCGGAAGGGTCGCTCGTTTTAAATACCCGCGATGGCTCGATAAACTCGGAAAGTTCCATGGCGTGGCGAGTTTGACTTCGAGATTTGGCAAGGCCGAGTCCGTCTCGGACACGACGACCAGTGACCGTACAATCTTAATCTGACGGCTGGGATAAAAGATCAATTCTGAATCGGTAAGATTTGATGTAGACCGTCCGATGAACATCCAACGACCACGGAGCATTTAGGGTTTATCACTTATGCGCGTTGATGAAGTCCGTTTGATCTAAATCCAACGGCGTGCGATACTCCTCCGGAAATCAACGGCGGTCCGCACAGTGATGGGCCGGGCCCAATACTATTCACGCGATTTTCCTGGGGATTTTCCATTTAAAATAATTCAAGAAATTCATTTGATTTATTTAAAGCAATAAAAATACTCTAAAAATTCCAAGAAAAATCTCAAAAATACTTTGAGACATTCTGGACTTAAATAAAATATTTTTGGCAAAACTTTATTTTAAACTTTTCTTTTTATAATTAATTCTCAACAAAAGACTATATATTTTAATTCGTAATAATTCAAATAAATCTCAGAAAATCCAAATAAATCCAAAAAATTCACAAAAATCATAAATTGCAATAAAATAATATTAAATAATTAAAATGTCAAAATTTTGGGATGTTACAAGGGCTAAGTCGGTGGTGATAATTCTTCTTCTGTGCATTTAGCTTATTCTTCTCACTCAAACTTTGACCTTCGTCCGAAGTCTTGTAGTTCACAAACGCATCCCAGTGATCTTGCAACTTTGGGTGCTTGTTGAAGCCGCGCTCGATTCTTCTTGATATACTCGTGTTCACTTCTTTTTATAAGTCCGAATGCGACCGCCATCTTCTTGAGAGTGTAACTCTTCACCTTCTCTTCGGTCCTCGGGGAAGGTGAATGTCTCCTTCACATCGCTCCAAAGCATGTTCTTCGATCTTCGTGGACCTGATCCCATTTTGCTATGCTAATTGGCACGTGGTCCCTAACATGGACGCCGATGCGAATTGAACGCCCAAGCGCCCGAGGGTGCAAGAGGTCGGCCGCCCTCGCCGACTTTGGTGACAACATGTCTTGCCTTCGACTTCTTGCTTGGACCTCGCCACGTGATTGCCCGCTTGGTTGACCGATCCAAAGCATGGTACAATCATGAACGGGTCAGAATGTTGGCTTAGCCTGATAGTGGAACCAACAATCATGAACGTGACTGATTGTTACCTCGCCGGCCTCATCGTGCTCTGCAGCCTCGTCGTGCTCTGCAACCTCATCGGCCTCGGTGGCCTCAGCGCCATGATCCGCCGTCTCATGACCACCACATCCCGAAATCAAACTTCTCATAAATTCTTCTTGATCAAATCTTTCATAATCCATCGTCATTTCTTAAGCTAGAAGAAGCACTGAAAATTAATGAAAATAGATCACATTTCATGCAAAGTCGATGGTACTACTCTAAAACAAATGGGAAGACGGTGGGGAAGAGATCAGAGAGAGGATGGCGGCGACGCCAAGATGTTCCTAATGTAAGTCGGCCAAATAATATCGACAAGTATACTTATACATATACATACAAATCTCACATATACGTAGAAACTTCACATATACATAGAAATTTCAAAATTCACCAGAAATTAGAATAATTCACATGATACATATTCATTTGACATGATACATATACATTTCAAACTTCACATATACATAGAAATCTCACACATACATAGAAATCTCACATATACATAGAAACCGATCAATAAAAATAGAAATTTCAAAATTCACCAGAAATTAGAATAATTCACATGATACATATTCATTTGACATGATACATATACATTTCAAACTTCACATATACATAGAAATCTCACACATACATAGAAATCTCACATATACATAGAAACCGATCAATAAAAATAGAAATTTCAAAATTAACCGTAAAATAGAATAATTCACATGATACATATTCATTTGACATGATACATATACATTTCAAACTTCACATATACATAGAAATCTCACACATACATAGAAATCTCACATATACATAGAAACTGATCAATAAAAATAGAAATTTCAATCTTCCAACTACATCACATGATATATATACATTTGACATGATACATATACCTTTCGAACTTCACATATACATAGAAATCTCACATATACATAGAAACTTCACATATACATGTTCTAAGAGCAACTATCATGTTCTTAATAGATTTCCAAGAGACGGCTATATTTCCTCTTAGAAAGATGCGATAATAAGAACAAGTTTGTATTAATTATTCCAAATAACAGTATAAGCAAATCAACACATCTCATAATCATTCAAAAAGACATATATCTCAACAGACTGCATAAATGCAACAGTATGTCTTTCAAATAATGAATCATGTCTCCTATGGCAGTATGAAGGTAATTAAGTTTGATTGCTCTCAGATTATTGGGTTTAAATGAAGATTTAGAATCTTCACCTCAATCACAAATGGGCTAGACAATTTAATTTAGTGACTTAAGCCTTGAACTCTTACCACCTTAACATGCACAAGAATTGATTAAACAAATGTTCACTGTTATAATATCAATTTAAGTTCAAGATAGCTAGAAACCTGTCAGTTTTAACTACAAGTGAATGTCTATTCAGATCGGTATTATAGCAACAGGACAATAGATAACACGCTCAAATTAAATTAGCTCTAAGTAATCGACCGAATCAAACCACAAATACCGACCGTAGTAGCACCCACATATATAGCGCCAGATCGGTTCAACAAGAGGTGCTAATCGAATCATCTAACTAAGACCAAACCAACAAATACTAAATTCAGATCAAGAATTTAATTGAGCAATGCTATTCTAATCAAGAACCACAGAAATCTTAAGCGACAGGATCGAGCTACCACATGAAATCCAAATTGTACGTAATGTTGAAAATAACCAAAAATTTAAATCATGCAAGTCTAGCAGTTCAAGGCTTAGATCATTTCATTAAACGTCATGTTCATTAAGAAACCCAAATAACACCACAGAGCAATACCTCTCCCTTCCACCAGCAAGGATCAAATGCAATATCTAAGAAAATATTTCAATCTTCCAACTACATACTCCCTCCAGTCCCAAATCAATCGAATCAATCGAATGGCTTTACCCAAATAACATCACAGAGCAATACCTCTCCCTTCCACCAGCAAGGATCAAATGCAGTATCTGAGAAAATATTTCAATCTTCCAACTACATACTCCCTCCAGTCCCGAATCAATCGAATGGCTTTACCGGTTTACCACTTATACCTAGGTTGGCCTGGATAGATGTTCTTGCTCATACAAGGATTGAAGGAGGCTTTACCGTAGGTGAGGAAGATGGAGGCAGGGTTGTCGGAGGTGCGCGGTGGGGTCGTCGGAGGCGAGGACGACAGTGGCTCGCGCGCGGAGGTGAGGACGGCGGCGGTGGGGTCATCGGAGGCGAGGAGGACGGTGGCGGTGGGGTCGTTGGAGGCGAGGAGCTCATCGGAGGTCTTTGCAAACGAGCGGGAGGAGGAGATTGGGGAACAATGGCGGGAGTAGCAAAAATTGGGGAAGAGGAGGCAGCGGGAGGGATTTATATGTGCACCATTAGTCCCGGTTGGTGTATCCAACCGGGGCTGATGTCTCACATCAGTACCGGTTGGATACACCAACCGGGACTGATGGGTCAGCCCCGATGCAAGGGAGCCCTAGGCACTATCAATCCCGGTTCGTGTATTCAACCGGAACTGATGACACACTTCAGTCCCGGTTGAAGACACCAACCGGTACTGATGTGAAGAGTTTATAAAACTTAAAATAATTTAGCGCCCTCACTACTTGGTAAGAAATCTTCCTCCCCCTTGGCAAGTGCGAGGCGCTTGAGTGCGGGCTCTCCCGACCGTGAGGTCTCGGGTTCGAGCCCCGCTCGCGCCCCCTAGCCCTTCTTTTTCTTAATTTACTGTTTGTTTAACGACTTCTTTTTTTTATTTCTTTTTTTTATTTGTTGTTTAACGATTGTTTCATTAAATAATTTGTAAAAATGCTTTTACCACTTTAGATTCATTTAGCCTTTTTTACTTTTTTTTATTTCTTTTTTTATTTGTTGTTTAACGATTGTTTCATTAAATAATTTGTAAAAATGCTTTTACCACTTTAGATTCATTTAGCCTTTTTTACGATTTCTTTTTTATTTATTGTTTAACTATTGTTTCATTAAATAATTTTGAAAAATGCTTTTACCACTTTAGATTCATTTAGCCTTTTTTTAAGATTTCTTTTTTAAATGTACTGCTTAACTATTGTTTCATTAAATAATTTTAAAAATGCTTTTACCACTTTAGATTCATTTAGCCTTTTTTAAGATTTCTTTTTTTATTTACTGCTTAACTATTGTTTCATTAAATAATTTTTAAAAATGCTTTTACCACTTTAGATTCATTTAGCCTTTTTTTAAGATTTCTTTTTTAAATGTACTGTTTAACTATTGTTTCATTAAATAATTTTTAAAAATGCTTTTACCACTTTAGATTCATTTAGCAATCTAATATAAATTAAAATTATTTTCTAGCAATCTAATATAAATTAAAATTCAGATAGTCTTTATAATATTTTTTCCAACCATCTAATATAAATTAACATTATAGAAAATTGTAAGAAATAAAGTAATTTTTGCACTCTTATAATTCCATTGCAAATTGTCACCTTGTTATATTAGTACAGAGGGACTTTGAACAATATTGGTAGTCAAATATTAGTACAATTTCAACAGAAAATACGAAGCAACAGGAAAACCACTAGAGGAATAAGAAACTAGTATGTTAGTAGTCTATTACACCAAAAGAAAGCAAAGCAATCCTTATTTGCTAACATACTTTGCTTTTACAAGTGATCCTTCATTATGATCACGGCGACGTGGGGAGATTCCTCTCAGATCATTCAGACACTAATGTCTACGCCCACCATGAAAGGAGGCACTCGTCGAATCGATTATACTCTTCTTCGTCCGTGACGCCTCAACTCCGACAATCCTTCTTTACCCGAAGAATCACGTGGCGCCTTGGCCGATCGCTCTCGCTAGTCTTCTCATTCGCTTTTTGGTTTGTTGTCCATGTCCATCACATAGAATACCGTGTCACATCATTAGCGAGCACGAACGGTTCATCCCTATAGGCCACTTGCTTGAGGTCCACAGCTTGTCATACCGCACTTATCGATATCCACTACCGCCGGTTTGACCCATTGGCACCAAACAGAGGGACCTTTAATGGCCCGTACTCCAGCTCCCAGATCTCCTCTATGAAACCATAGTAGGTGTCCATCTTTCCATTTTTGTCCAAAGCATCTATACAGACGTCACTGTTTTGGTTGGTGCTCTTGCTATCCTGGGTTGTCGTGTAAAATGTATACCCATTTATCTCATACCCTTGGAATAATATGATTGTTGTGGACGGTCCTCGAGCCAAGAGTTTCAATTGTTCATCGTCTGTCTGGTTGCCCAACAGTTGCTTTTGTAACCAACTGCCAAAATGATCCATTTGCTCGACTGCGATCCACTTATCTGACTTCTCTGGGTATTGGGCACGTAGACTCATCTCGTGATCATAGATATACGGAGCCACTACAGTTGCTTGTTTCAATACCGTGAAATGTGCTTGTTTAAATGCAAGTAGATCGTCGCTATAGGATTCTTTTCTCCCTAAAGTCCCTTTTCCCCATAGCCTCCCCTCATGGCGTGATACAGGGACGCCAATCGGATTTAGATCATCAATGTAACTAACACAAAACTCAATCACCTCCTCTCAGGCGACACCTCGCATAATGCAGCCTTCCAGGCGAGACCGTTACTTAACATACTTTTTAGGATACCCATGTACCTCTCGAAGGGAACATATTGTGGAGGAACACAGTCCGAGAATTTCTATCTCTTTAACAATGTGGACCATGAGATGGACCATAATATCAAAGAAGGATGGAGGAAGATCATCTCAAGGCTAACTGGACTATTGACCATGTCATCATGCAGATTAGATACCTTATTCGCTCAATGACCTTCTGCGACACCGCTGAAGAACGAATATAGCTTTATGATTGTCCCTCATACCCAATCTGGCAGAATACCTCGCACCGCCATCGAGCAATAAGGTCATCAACACATGACAATCATGGGATTTTATGTGTATGATTTTATTCTCTTTCATGTTTATGAGTCTCCTTATGTTCGGAGTATCCGTAAGGGACCTTCACACTGCTCAAGAACTTAATCATGTTTTTTTTTCTTCCTTGCTCAGAGTGTAGCTCATGGGTGGAGGTAATGTTGTCCTTTCTCTCTTTTTTCGGATGTAGGTCGCTCCTCGAGTCCCAATAGTTGTAGGTCCTTTCGTGCTTGAAGTGTATCTTTTGACTTACCAGACATATCTAGGAAACCTAGCAGTTCACGCAGACATTCTTCCCGATATGCATGAAGTCCAAAGGAGTGGCGGACCTCTAAGTCTTTCTAGTAAGGTAAGTTCCAAAATATTGACTTCTTCTTCCAAATGGCCTTCGTGTGACCTTGTTCAATGGGACAGTTTGCTAACAGACCTTTTCCAAATACTACTTTCAGATCCTTTACTAAAGAAAATACAAGCATCCCATCGCGATGCATGGGCTTCTACGCTTTCTTCTATCCCATCAAAATTCTCACCCTTCCTCCGTAACGGTCCTTCATATGGAGGAACCAACGGTGGCCGTGTACACAACCTTTCGAGAGTTTTTACGTACTTGTCATCCGTATCCTCTAAGCAATGGATGCGTGCTTTATATCCTTTGATAGATAGGCCCAATAGGTTACCAAGTGCAGGCTACCATTGATGGTTACGAATAGCAATGCACGAGAGTGAAGTGCTCTTTTGTACTCATCCCATACACGCACACCATCGCTCCACAGTGTTAACAGATCTTCAACCAACGGTTTGAGGTACACATCAATGTCGCTTCCAGGTTGCTTCGGCCTTGGATAAGCAATGGCATCATAATGTACTTCGCTTCATACACGACCAAGGAGGAAGGTTGTAGATACATAGAGTCACGGCCAAGTGTTGTGGATCGCCGCTTATATCATTGACAGGTTCATCCCATCCGTACTCAACCCAAACCTTATGTTCCTTGCATCCTGTAACATCCCAAAATTTTAATAAAATAAAAATCAATATTTTGAATTTGAATATTATTCTTTCTGAGTTTTCTTGGCATTATTGATTTTTATTTGGAGTTCTTGGATTTTCATGTTGCAAGAAAAATTCAACAAATGGAAATAAAGAATGAAAAGGAGAAAAGGCAAAAATGGAAAAAGTAAAAATTTAGAAAATAGTCATGAGAACCCTGATCATTCAATTTAAATCATTTTATCTAGCAATTGAAATTTTATGCATGGAAGAATGAAGAGATAAATTAACAAGACAATTTTTAATTCAAAACTATGCATTGTCAGAATTTATAAAATATTTATAAAACTCAAATGGAGCTGAAAATTTTATCATGAACATATAAATGCAAAATATACCTCTGGTAAAAATATTATAAATTAATAATTTCATTCAGTACTTTTCCAAATTTGAAAATGTAAACTCAATAATACAGAAATTGCAATGTCAGAATTTTTATAAAATAATGGAACCATATTTTGATCTGGAAATTTTACAGCAGCATTCTGAGACCAAATCCTTTTGAAAAACAAAATTTTAAAAATAGTAGACTTCAATTAGTCTCAATCAAAAATCAAAATCCGAAATAGGAATTTAGGAGTAGTCACTCCTGTCAGAATATTATCAATTTTTTGGTAACTTATCTTTACCTCAAATTTTTACCAGGCATCAAAATCTATTTAAAGACCATGGTCAAAAAGTTTGGATATTTTCCACTCCCAATTGGCAGCCCAATAAAATCCGGAATCATTTCTTTTGGCGCCAACCTCACTGATCAGTGGACCCTGACCCCACCCGTCAGCAACCTCTTCCTCCTGTTCTTGCGACCGAGCAAGAAATTCCCGAGTCCAGCGCAGCCAATTGAGCTTCGTTCAATGCATCTCCTCGTCGACGGTCGCGTCTTGTCGCTCGGCTTCACCTCATCACAGCCACGATTGCTGCCACGTTCGTCCTCAACCACTCCCGCACCATACCACAGCCTGTTCTTCCTTGTCGTCTCTGGTGAAGTCCTCATTTAGCCGAGCCCTTGCCTGAGGTGGATTCAACCGATTCTACAGCCGTATAAAGCACCAAGGATCCCCAAGAGATCGTTTTCACCTCCCCTTCACTTCTCCTTCCCTCTCCCAGCCTGTGCGCATGAAACTCCCCTGCATTTCCGCCATTGCCGGGAGCTCAAGCTCGAACCGAGATCAAATCGAGCAATAGAGTGAACCATTTCCAAATCCAAATTGAGCTAGAGCATCTCCAGCTTCAAGGATCAAATCCTCAACAACCCTCGAACCCTAGTTGCGAAGGTTGGTCGCTCTGTCGCCTCTTCTTCCTCAACTCAGTCAGGTGGTGGAGCTCCTGAGTTTCTCCTTCCGTAAGCCCCAAAATAGACTCCCAGTGTCCCTCGATGCTCACCAAAGCCACCGATTCAAGCTCTCACGCCGTTGTTTTCTCTCTGTCCTCTCGCCATTTCACGCCTCCTCATTGCAAGACCCTCAAGTCCTCTCCGTGAATCGACTTCACCCCGAGCTCTCCTTGTCAGATCGATCCTCCTGGTGCTGCCGCCACGGAAGATCGCGGAGCACCTTCGCCGACCAGCCCTAGGAGTCCCTGTTTTTCGTCCTGTCTACTGGAACCATCGGCCGAGGTTGAAGAAGAAGCGAGCCAAGGCGCCTTCATCACCGAGAAAACGATTTCTAGTTTCTGCCGAAATGCATTCAACTATTGATAAATTGTGCAAAGTTAGTTAGAAACCAATGAAATAAATTTGTATAATCATCTAAAATCGCAAAGAATATAAATATGTAAAAATATTTAGTTTTTGATCTGCATAATGAGTATTTAAATTAAACCTTGATTTCAATGTTAATTAGAATTTGTGAATAATAAACCATGAAATGATGAAATCAATATTTATGAGATTTTAGGCTCGAATGTATTCAAATATACAAAATACTTAATTCTTGAGTCGCAAAACAATTAGTAAAATTTAATTTAGGAATAAACATTTGTATGGATGATGTTGTATTCAAAGAAATGTAATTCCAAGAAAATCATTGCATAAATTTATAGGTGTCTTAGAATCATAATAAAACCCAAATATGCAAAATCATCTAATGTTGAACTCAAGTTAACCTATCTACTTTGCAATTGTTAACTAACCATGTTATGGCCATTAGCAAAATAATAGCATGATAACTCATGAAATAATGAAATAAATTGTATTAAGTTCTTAGAAATAGTAAGAATCTATGTATGCAAAAATACTTAAGACGAGATTCAAGTTGCATTCTTTTAATAGAAGAAAAATGTTAATTAAAACAATAAGTAATTAGATAATCTATTGCAATTGAAGTTGAAATAATGCCAAATCAGTTCAAACATTTCTAGGATGGTATTCGCTAATGCCTCAAAAATGAATCAAAGATCATGTATGGTGTAGTTAGAAACTCAAAACGAAACTTGGCCGATTTGAGGTTTGCAAACGTGGTCATTTAGTCTATTTCAACAATAGATAAAATAACTCATCCAAATACTAAAATCAGTAAAATCAGTTTAGTAACACTGCATAAAGCTTATACTACCATATTCTATAAAAAGAATCTTATTTCATTAAGATTTGCATATTATGCTTACTAGTTCAAAACCCTTAGCGTTAACCTTTTGATTCACTTTTGGCCGATTCCTAATAGTGTAAACTATACAATGTCACTTAAGCCTTTTCAACAATGAATATAATGTATCGACCAAAGCCTAAAATTTATGGAATTATCTTAGGATTGTTATACAATGTATAAATCATCTTATTGTGAAGAAATAACCATATTTCATCATGTTTTGCATACAAATCCTAATAGTCAAATAACCTTAAGTGTTAAGTTTCTAACTTTATAATATGAATCGGTAGAAGTGAAGAAGTCTATAATTAAGATATTTTTATCACCAGAACCTTCTCAAATATCATGTAAATTAGTCCAGTAGCCTAAATCAGTAAATCTAACTTGCATAAAACTGATTCTAAGCAAAATCAATTAAAGATAAGGAACTAATCATTCATACTCTAATGTAATCGTTTAAGCCTTTTCATTAACTCGCATAGTAGCTCATCTAAATCTGAATTTAGTAAAGAATAGTTTAGAAATGATCTTCAAGATATAATCTACCGTAATCTCTTAAAATATCCTTATTTCATCTTGCTTCAATCTAAATCCTAATAAAGCAAAACCCATAAGTAATAAAGTTGCGAACTCATATTATGAATAGTGAATCAATGAAGCTTGCAACTAATGATTAATTCTATTTAATCTAAACAATCTTTGCATCTTGAATTAAGTAAATTAAGATTAATAAATTCATAAAAGAGCCACCACGCTTCTTGTAAAGAGTTTTATTTGTTCTTGCTATCTACTTTCTTTTTGCCCTTATTGAAGTTAGTTATTTGCTTTATTTCCGTTGATCGACGTAGAACTCGACGTTGTCGATTCCGTCATCGCCTCCATTATCCTCGATCCTCGCCTTCATCGTAATCGTGATTAAGCAAGGCAAGCATCCTTTGATCATATTGATCCCAGATTTTTATATTCCTTTTGTTCATCAAATTGTTTCATGCATGCGGTTATTTTGTATGAATCTGCTATCTTGTGGTTTTGGTAGTTATACCTGTTGTCTCGTGATTCTCCTTTGATGATTATGAAATGTGAACCTTGATAACCTTAGATTAAGGTTAGGCGTTACTTAATGTCATCATGGGTATATGCGTTCATATTATTCATGCTTAGCCATGCTTTAGAATCAAGAATGTACATGATCAAAGCAACATTTGTTTCTTGAAAACCTTGGAAATGGCATCACAGGTGGTGGATAATTTTGATTAAAACCCAAAATAAAACTATGCTTTGATGCGGCGATTATTGGCAATAGCCGGTTGTCTTTGAAAGGAATTGCACGTAGTGTAGGGTGAAGTGTCGCCCGTGTCACAACTAAGGACCGAACATCGTGTTGTATGATCCAAGAAAATCCGTACAAACCACGAGGGTGAGAATGGGGTAGCCTTAGCTTATTAAATTGTTTAGACATGGCTTTGCTCATTGGTAGGCGGGAGCTAGCGGAGGCATTCCAGTACGGATTGCTTGTGAGGGGCTTCCATGCAGTTCGTATGGGTAATTGCCTGGCCGGTGCAACGGTGTACGCCTTGCCATGGACAGAGACGTTGTGTTGGTGTACTGAAAGTGGATCCACGGCTTGGGTGAGTGTCTCTGTTTTCAGGGCGAGGGTTAACGTCCCGGGCTGGGGTAAAGCCTTGTCTAGGAATTTAATGACTATGTATGATCGCTCATTCGCATACTCTTGTATGGCGATCCACGGCTGACGTGGTGAGTTGATCATTCCTTGTGGGTACAGTTGTACACCTCTGCAGAGTTTAAATCTAATTAATTAGCCGTACCCGCGGTCATGGGTGTCTTGGTGAACTTGCACGAGTTAAATGTTTTATTGTTTCCAAAAGGGTTTATTTTACAAGTTAGCTTACCCCACAGATGACCCAATGCTATACCTGTGTGGGCAAGTATTGAATCAAATTGTTGTGCCCTGTGTGGACAAAGAACTGGATATATGCCATGCGATGGCAAGGTTTGATTCGTCGCTCACGTCATGGAGGACGGTGAGTGTTATTTATGCTTTACTTATTTGTTATCAATTAAATCTTGCCTTTGTAAATTCCGTTTGCAAATAACTTGGTTTACAAATTCAAATTCGCTTTATGCAAATTAACTGTAGTAGCCTCCTTTGAAAAGGCCTGCATATATGATAGGTTTTGCTCAAGTCTTGCTGAGTATGTAAAATACTCACCCTTGCCTAATTATATTGTAGGTGTGTGCTAGCGAGCTTTCGAGTCTCTTTTCGTCGCAGGTTGCGGGATTCTTTTGAACCGATCTTTTCTAAGGAGTTATGCCTGGTCAGTTGCCTGCGGGAATGGATGGGCAAACTACGAGACATTGCTTCTTTTGCTGCTTTAATCTCTGAGTTGTAATATTTATGTAATCATCGTTTCCGCTTAATTATTATATTGTATGGTTGTGATTTCCAATTGTTGTAAACATGTGAGTGCTAGCTATTGATCCAGGGAATAGCACAGTAATCACATGGAGGTTCCTGTTCGTCAGAACGGGGTCTCACAGCTTTGGTATCAGAGCTATACTGACCGTAGGATAAACCTTAGATAGAATGGTCGTTAGCATTGGAATATGAGAATTCAAAATCTTACTTCCAAAAGCTACTATATTCGCAAAATGTAGAGTTGCTGTTCTTTCCTCGTTCATAAGATCCTACTCTTACCCCTACTGTCATTTGGATTTTCAAACAAACTCTTCTTTCCTGAGAAAAGAAATCCTCGTCAGTAGTTCAACTTCGCCATTGGCTTCTGAAGATGACCGAGACTTGTCGCTACCATGCCTCATGCTAGCCAATGAAGACTACAATGTCTACGCCAGCAATCTCAAGGGAGTCAGACAATACCTCGCTTCATCTAACAAGGCCGAAATGAAGATTGAAGATCCTGCTTCATCAAGTGCCGATGTCTCACAACAGAAAAAGGCAGAGGATTAGAATGTAGTAGGATCAAACTTAAGGTAAGAACCCTCACGCGTAGCATATTATTCCGCTCTAGTTATAAGGAGCAATGTATGTTGTTGTTCTGTCGTGCTACTTGAAATTGGTTTTTATTTTGAATGCCAGGACCAATTTATATGTGAGCTTAACCTCTAGGTTAAAGTTTCATAATAAATTGTCCTTATGTATGAATAGGAGAAATCTCAAACCATAGGATGAATAAGAAATCGCGAAATAGCTCCTCTCATCTTTTTATAAAGCTTTATACAAACTTGTCCCTCCTTCTGTATAAATTCTTACTTATGTAACCATTATAGTCATTAGTCTTCCTTGAAAAATTTAATCTCATCAAGATTAGTAGTATAGTCTTTATTACTACTCTTAGCTTTGCTTGAGATCACCATATTAGTAAACACCAAACTAACTTAAGCTGCGTTAGGCTAGTTAAAACCTAAATTTTCCCAGCAATAATTTCTAGCCATGC
Organism: Guadua angustifolia; assembly: GCA_036346375.1. Classification (NCBI taxonomy): domain Eukaryota; kingdom Viridiplantae; phylum Streptophyta; class Magnoliopsida; order Poales; family Poaceae; genus Guadua; species Guadua angustifolia. The sequence continues at coordinate 431,808 of JAYEVE010000284.1, read as the reverse complement.
CTTAAAACTTACCTTGCTGCTTATCTAGATTCTATACCATGAAAATGAACTACAATCAGAACAATTATATTCTTCTGAACAGAAACCTTCGAAGGAATGTTAAAACGAAAACTGAAAAAAAATCGGGAACTCTATTTTCTAAAAGAAATGTAAAAAGAGTAGTTATACATATACTCTTCTCTCATCTATAGAATTTACTCTTCTTGTATGTATACTCATTCTCCACTCCTAAGATACTCTTTCTAGAAGTATTTCTTTCCTTATCTTTTGCGAAATTAAAATTCATCGAAGCCTCTGAAGACTAACACAACAAGTGGTGCGAAGATTAAAAGAAACTCAACGCTGAATAGCCTACAATAAAAGATAGTATTATACGAGCGGCATAATATTTTAGCTGCATAGTAAGCTGTTTATGCATAACTACGTATGGCCTGTAGAAGGAAAACCTTAGATACCCTTCCTACTTACTAAGTTAAATATATACATATTACTTCTGTGTTATTGAAGTTCTGTTGTTTGTCTTTTGTATTTCTTCTGGGTTACTCTCGTGAATGTTAAACCACTAGGTTGAAATTTACGATGCGTCAACCCTACTTAATAAGAAAATTTTAATTAAAAAGATTTTAAAGAACGAAATGTTGCCTTGTAACCCAACAGAATTTCATCTAAATAGCTTTACTCTAATAAATATTATTCCAGGACGCCTGTGACACAATATAATTCATTAATACATCTACTAAAAGTAATGAGTAATAAAATTTTAGCCTTCATAATTTAGCTCTCCTCAAATAACTCTGATCAACATGCATTCTTTCATTCATCTCAAGTATTTTAACGTACTCTGTATCTCTCCTTGAATAACTTATTCTTGCTAAGGATTCTTGGCATGAACTGCTAACACTCCTCGTCTACTTCGTGAAACCCCGCAAGACACTCAACTGCTAAGAAATGATAATCCTATCCAAGTTCAACCAAATCCTTTGTATTTAGCTAAAGCACTTCATTTTCAGCATAGCAATCGTCATAACTCTCCACTTTCTCAATGTTCAAAAAAAAATGTTAGAATCTGTAACCATGGTGTAAATGCTCACCATAATTGCACAAATCACCGAATGCACACCTTCTCGTTCTAAAACTCGCACAAAATATTTCTAATATTAGTGCAGCTTTTGTCAGAAAAGAAAATGGTTTAGACTAAAAGCTACTTCTATATCTTATTTGATACCTACACCTTGTTCTTTGAAATGTTGTTAGCCCAGTCGATCCGAAGATTATGCTTGCACTCGCTATGGAGAAATAGGCCATGTTTGTTGATGAAAGTGCAAACAATTGCTTTAGTTGTGAAGGAAATTATTCCGTCGAAAATCGTCACCCATTTGTACATCGATGCCACCATCCTTGTCTCTTGTAAATATCGGTGCCAGTTCAATGCCCCTTGATTCATTAGTCACCACTCCAATTCAAGTCAATGAGAGAAATTCGATTCTTGATTGCTCAAGATTTGGTGATCAAAAGAGGAAGAAAACTAGCCATTCGTAAAAGGTCGATTAAAGAATATACTAAGAAGAACAACTACCGCTTATAGCCATAATTATCCGTCGGGGTAATGGTTCGATGATTTTCTAGAAAATTCTAGTTATTCACCGTACCATCCCAACCAACCGTCACATATGTGAACCGGTGAAAATAAACGCACACAAACTCCTCCGAGTTGGCGAAAATCTCACTCACCAACTATCGCCTTTGCTTTGATCTCAAATCGTTAGACAATGGCGATTAGCCATGATTCTTGCCATATATAGGATCCGGTCTTTCTTTAGTCGAGCCTAGGATTTGTATTTTCCTTTTTCTTTCAGATGCAACCCTAGGCCGATTGCTACAGAATGCCTTTCGCTATTTTGTACCAATCCTTCCTCATGCAATTCAAAAATCTGTAGACATCCTGCTATCACAAACATTTTGGTGCTTTCCTTGTTTTGCATCCTTGCAAAAATCCTCCTTCACGAATCTACATGTGAAGTGAACTAGTGTCAGGTGAACTTGAAACTAGTTGCTGTCCTAGTCTGTTTTCCCTTTGAAAACAACTTGTCATCTTCGAGTGATGATTCCTTTCAAACTCTGTCATGCCGCATGGGAAATATCACTTAAAGAATTATAGAAACAACACTTGACCCTAACTACCTTCACTAAGAAAATAGTAAACGGCAATTTTCAAGGGCATGTTTCTTATCTAATAAAGAAAATTATTAGGCTAAAGGATGTTCTAGAAAGCAACAAATTGAAGTTCACAAGATAATATTAAGCATACAATTAAACTGAACAAGACACTATGTAAAGCGTGAATGCCTCGACTGTCGCGAAAAGAACTATATCCTTAAACAATGTCTATAAGAAGAATAAATATTTCCTACAGTTATAAACATACCAAAAGTTACATCAGTCAAGTTTATAACTCTCAAGACTAGGAGGAATAAAAATCTGAAACTGGTTTTCTAAAGGAATCAAATAAAGAAAAGGCGCTCGAGCAAGAATACTTGTCCCTAAAAGAATTTTGCTTAACTTCATTCTCCATCTCAATCACCATCTGTTCATCCCTCCAACAACACCAATGGACAGTTATCTGATATGCAAAACCGAAAAGCCCATTTCATTTGTTTCTACTGTGGTAAACATGGATGTTACACCTATACTTGCCCATGGAAAGGAAAATTAACCAGCTCTTAGACCTGCATTCAATCTGACACAAAATGATTAATCCAAGTCATTCAAAACAATTGCCTAAATCAGAGTCGCGCAGCGGAAGCGTGGTGGGCCCATAACCCACAGGTCCCAGGATCTGTGAACAAACAATTCCTTAGATGTATATTAATCCAACCCAAAATGTCAATCCAGTCATTTGTGGCAATTACCTACAACGCTAATTCGCGAAAGAAGCTTATGACCTACTAGATGTAGTACTAGGTACAATACTTATGTAATTGAACTCTGCCAGGATTCAAGTTTAGTTCCATGATCTACTCTTTGATCCTAGTCACTTCCTAATTACCTGTTCTATAATATTGGCAAACACCCTTTTTGTTGCTCGAATAAAACGGATAATGTCACTTGTATCAATCGAGAAAAAAAATTGGACACTTCGCCAACGTCTACCCAAGAAGAGTTTTAATTCACCTCATCAAGAAAGACATCAGTAATTTCTAATCTACCTCAAAGACCTCGAAGAATTAAGTACTTAAAACAACCCCCGCTTTGACATCGAGCTCAACATAAACATTTTTCTCACATGATTGTACCCGCACTTGTTGTGGTATTGAGTACACCTTTTGTGTATTCAATTCTCCAATCATCCTTGAATTCAGATATTTTATTCCTTCATAGTTGTCAAATCCAAAGAAAATGAAAACCCTCTGTTGACCAAGGTAATTAAGCTTAATCAAATCATCGAACCATCTTATAATCCTCTTACCTCAACCCAATATTGAATTATCCCTACTTGTTTTCAATTTAAAGCCAACTCGAAATGACATTTATTCTCAGCCCATTTCAACAACTGATGTTGAATTATACAGATCAACCATTGTATTCAAGTACCCTTCATGGTCTCAAACACTCGGTTATTCCCAAATGAATCTAATGACAATGCAACCTATCTCTCACCTTAAATGTTCTAAATATACCCCATGCCACTCTATAAATTAGACTACCCTTGTTAGTGATACTGATTATTCAATCAAAAGAGATATGTAGAAAGTATTAGTATCTCTCATCTACTCACCTAAAACTCAAATAGAATTCTTCTCTATTTCTTCGTACGTCAGCTTGGAATCGCAAGACGAAGGTCCAGTGAAGCAACTGCAATGAAGGCGAAGTGTCAACCAAACGACAAGGTCACTTCCGATAAGAATTCCGAATCGCCTCATCTACAAGATTTGCAAAGTTCGGGTATTCATTGTTTCCAAATTTGAAATAACTTGGTGCTACAATATATTAGGCCATATCGTATCGTTGAAGATGAAAGAAAAGAAAACATATAAATCGAGTTGCCATCTCACCTATCCAGTATTCATAATGTCTTTTAAGCATCGCAGTTAAGGAAAATATCTTCGTTTTCCTTCTGAGCTCATCCAGCTAAATGAAATTGACCTATAACCTAATTTAACTTATCGGGAACATCCGATTATAATCTTAAAAGAAGATGAACGCCACACTCGTAATACATCCCACAAGATGATCAAGATTCAACGGAGCAATCATTCTAAAGAAGGAGCAACTTGGAAACGAGAAGACCGACTTAGGAAAAGTTTTCTGACTTATTTTAGAAATAATTTTCCTTAGACCCGCCAAATCTCGGGGTCGAGATTTTTGTAAGGGGGGTAGATCTGTAACATCCCAAAATTTTAATAAAATAAAATCAATATTTTGAATTTGAATATTATTCTTTCTGAGTTTTCTTGTCATTATTGATTTTTATTTGGAGTTCTTGGATTTTCATGTTGCAAGAAAAATTCAACAAATGGAAATAAAGAATGAAAAGGAGAAAAGGCAAAAATGGAAAAAGTAAAAATTTAGAAAATAGTCATGAGAACCCTGATCATTCAATTTAAATCATTTTATCTAGCAATTGAAATTTTATGCATGGAAGAATGAAGAGATAAATTAACAAGACAATTTTTAATTCAAAACTATGCATTGTCAGAATTTATAAAATATTTATAAAACTCAAATGGAGCTGAAAAATTTATCATGAACATATAAATGCAAAATATACCTCTGGTAAAAATATTATAAATTAATAATTTCATTCAGTACTTTTCCAAATTTGAAAACAGAAACTCTGAAAATACAGAAATTGCAATGTCAGAATTTTTATAAAATAATGGAACCATATTTTGATCTGGAAATTTTACAGCAGCATTCTGAGACCAAATCCTTTTGAAAAACAAAATTTTAAAAATAGTAGACTTCAATTAATCTCAATCAAAAATCAAAATCCGAAATAGGAATTTAGGAGCAGTCACTCCTGTCAGAATATTATCAATTTTTCGGTAACTTATCTTTACCTCAAATTTTTACCAGGCATCAAAATCTATTTAAAGACCATGGTCAAAAAGTTTGGATATTTTCCACTCCCAATTGGCAGCCCAATAAAATCCGGAATCATTTCTTTTGGCGCCAACCTCACTGATCAGTGGACCCTGACCCCACCCGTCAGCATCCTCTTCCTCCTGTTCTTGCGACCGAGCAAGAAATTCCCGAGTCCAGCGCAGCCAATTGAGCTTCGTTCAATGCATCTCCTCGTCGATCGGTCGCGTCTTCAGCGTCAGCTTCACCTCATCACAGCCACGATTGCTGCCACGTTCGTCCTCAACCACTCCCGCACCATACCACAGCCTGTTCTTCCTTGTCGTCTCTGGTGAAGTCCTCATTTAGCCGAGCCCTTGCCTGAGGTGGATTCAACCGATTCTACAGCCGTATAAAGCACCAAGGGATCCCCAAGAGATCGTTTTCACCTCCCCTTCACTTCTCCTTCCCTCTCCCAGCCTGTGCGCATGAAACTCCCCTGCATTTCCGCCATTGCCAGGGAGCTCTGAAGCTCGGAACCGAGATCAAATCGAGCAATAGAGCGAACCATTTCCAAATCCAGCTGAGCTAGAGCATCTCCAGGCTTCAAGGATCAAATCCCCTCAACAACCCCTGGAACCCTAGTTGCGAAGGTTGGCTGCTCCCGTGCGCCTCTTCTTCCTCAGCTCAGGCCGCCGTGGGCAGAGCTCCTCGGAGTTTCTCCTTCCAGGTAAGCCCCAAAAATAGACTCCCCAGTGTCCCCTGATGCTCACCAGGCCACCGATTCAAGCTCTCACGCCGTTGTTTTCTCTCTGTCCTCTCGCCATTTCCGCCTCCTCCTTGCAAGCAAGACTCAAGGCTCTCTCCTCTCGTGAATCGACTTCACCCCGAGCTCTCCTTGTCAGATTGATCCTCCTGGTGCCGCCGCCACGGGAAGATCTGCTGAGCACCTTCGCCGACCAGCCCTAGGAGTCCCTGTTTTTTCGTCTCGTCTTGCTGGAACCATCGGCCGAGGTTGAAGAAGAAGCGAGCCAAGGCGCCTTCATCGCTTTGAGAAAACGTATTTCTAGTTTCTGGCCAAATGCATTCAACTATTGTAAATTGTGCAAAGTTAGTTAGAAACCAAAGAAATAAATTTGTATAATCATCTAAAATCGCAAAGAATATAAATATGTAAAAATATTTAGTTTTTGATCTGCATAATGAGTATTTAAATTAAACCTTGATTTCAATGTTAATTAGAATTTGTGAATAATAAACCATGAAATGATGAAATCAATATTTATGAGATTTTAGGCTCGAATGTATTCAAATATACAAAATACTTAATTCTTGAGTCGCAAAACAATTAGTAAAATTTAATTTAGGAATAAACATTTGTATGGATGATGTTGTATTAAAAGAAATGTAATTCCAAGAAAATCATTGCATAAATTTATAGGTGTCTTAGAATCATAATAAAACCCAAATATGCAAAATCATCTAACGTTGAACTCAAGTTAACCTATCTGCTTTGCAATTGTTAACTAACCATGTTATGGCCATTAGCAAAATAATAGCATGATAACTCATGAAATAATGAAATAAATTGTATTAAGTTCTTAGAAACAGTAAGAATCTATGTATGCAAAAATACTTAAGACGAGATTCAAGTTGCATTCTTTTAATAGAAGAAAAATGTTAATTAAAACAATAAGTAATTAGATAATCTATTGCAATTGAAGTTCAAATAATGCCAAATCAGTTCTGAAACATTTCTAGGATGGTATTCTGCTAATGCCTGAAAAATGAATCAAAGATCATGTATGGTGTAGTTAGAAACTCAAAACGAAACTTGGCCGATTTAAGGTTTGCAAACGTGGTCATTTAGTCTATTTCAACAATAGATAAAATAACTCATCCAAATACTAAAATCAGTAAAATCAGTTTAGTAACACTGTACAAAGTTTATACTACCATATTCTGTAAAAAGAATCTTATTTCATTAAGATTTGCATATTATGCTTACTAGTTCAAAACCCTTAAGCGTTAACCTTTTGATTCACTTTTGGCCGATTCCGAATAGTGTAAACTATACAATGTCACTTAAGCCTTTTCAACAATGAATATAATGTATCAGCCAAAGCCTAAAATTTATGGAATTATCTTAGGATTGTTATACAAAGTATAAATCATCTTATTGTGAAGAAATAACCATATTTCATCATGTTTTGCATACAAATCCTAATAGTCAAATAACCTTAAGTGTTAAGTTTCCTGAACTTTATAATATGAATCGGTAGAAGTGAAGAAGTCTATAATTAAGATATTTTTATCACCAGAACCTTCTCAAATATCATGTAAATTAGTCCAGTAGCCTAAATCAGTAAATCTAACTTGCATAAAACTGATTCTAAGCAAAATCAATTAAAGATAAGGAACTAATCATTCATACTCTAATGTAATCGTTTAAGCCTTTTCATTAACTCGCATAGTAGCTCATCTAAATCTGAATTTAGTAAAGAATAGTTTAGAAATGATCTTCAAGATATAATCTACCGTAATCTCTTAAAATATCCTTATTTCATCTTGCTTCAATCTAAATCCTAATAAAGCAAAACCCATAAGTAATAAAGTTGCGAACTCATATTATGAATAGTGAATCAATGAAGCTTGCAACTAATGATTAATTCTATTTAATCTAAACAATCTTTGCATCTTGAATTCGTAAATTAAGATTAATAAATTCATAAAAGAGCCACCCTGCTTCTTGTAAAGAGTTTTATTTGTTCTTGCTATCTACTTTCTTTTTGCCCTTATTGAAGTTAGTTATTTGCTTTATTTCCGTTGATCGACGTGTAGAACCCGACGTTGTCGATTCCGTCATCGCCTCCATTATCCTCGATCCTCGCCTTCATCGTAATCAGTGATTAAGCAAGGCAAGCATCCTTTGATCATATTGATCCCAGTATTTTATATTCCTTTTGTTCATCAAATTGTTTCATGCATGCGGTTATTTTGTATGAATCTGCTATCTTGTGGTTTTGGTAGTTATACCTGTTGTCTCGTGATTCTCCTTTGATGATTATGAAATGTGAACCTTGATAACCTTAGATTAAGGTTAGGCGTTACTTAATGTCATCATGGGTATATGCGTTCATATTATTCATGCTTAGCCATGCTTTAGAATCAGCAATGTACATGATCAAAGCAACATTTGTTTCTTGAAAACCTTGGAAATGGCACTGTTGGTGGTGGATAATTTTGATTAAAAACCCAAAATAAAACTATGCTTTGATGCGGCGATTATTGGCAATAGCCGTTGTCTTTGAAAGGAATTGCACGTAGTGTAGGGTGAAGTGTCGCCTGTGTCACAACTAAGGACCGAACATCGTGTTGTATGATCCAAGAAAATCCGTACAAACCACGAGGGTGAGAATGGGGTAGCCTTAGCTTATTAAATTGTTTAGACATGGCTTTGCTCATTGGTAGGCGGAGCTAGCGGAGGCATTCCGTGCGGATTGCTTGTGAGGGCTTCCATGCGTTCAGATGGGTAATTGCTGGCGGTTACTGTAACGGTGTACGCCTTGCCATGGACAGAGACGTTGTGTTGGTGTATTGAAAGTGGATCCACGGCTTGGGTGAGTGTCTCTGTTTTGTGGCGAGGGTTAACGTCCGGCCGGGTAAAGCCTTGTCTAGAATTTAATGACTATGTATGATCGCTCATTCGCATACTCTTGTATGGCGATCCACGGTGACGTGGTGAGTTGATCATTCCTTGTGGGTACAGCTTGTACACCTCTGCGAGTTTAAATCTAATTAATTAGCCGTACCCGCGGTCATGGGTGTCTTGGTGAACTTGCACGAGTTAAATGTTTTATTGTTTCCAAAAGGGTTTATTTTACAAGTTAGCTTACCCCACAGATGACCCAATGCTATACCCTGTGTGGGCAAGTATTGGAATCAGCTGTTGTGCCCTGTGTGGACAAAGAACTGGATATATGCCATGCGATGGCAAGGTTTGATTCGTCGCTCACGTCATGGAGGACGGTGAGTGTTATTTATGCTTTACTTATTTGTTATCAATTAAATCTTGCCTTTGTAAATTCCGTTTGCAAATAACTTGGTTTACAAATTCAAATTCGCTTTATGCAAATTAACTGTAGTAGCCTCCTTTGAAAAGGCCTGCATATATGATAGGTTTTGTTTCAAGTCTTCTTGAGTATGTAAAATACTCACCCTTACCTAATTATATTGTAGGTGTGTGCTAGCGAGCTTTGAGTCTCTTTTAAATGCAGTTGCGGATTCTTTTGAACCGATCTTTTCTAAGGAGTTATGCATGGTCAGTTGCCTGCGGGAATGGATGGGCAAACTATGAGACATTGCTTCTTTTGCTGCTTTAATTTTTGAGTTGTAATATTTATGTAATCATCGTTTCCGCTTAATTATTATATTGTATGGTTGTGATTTCCAATTGTTGTAAACATGTGAGTGCTAGCTACTGATCCAGGGAATAGCACAGTAATCACATAGAGGTTCCTGTTCGTCAGAACGGGGTCTCACACATCCTCAGCAAAGTCCGGGTATGTTCTATCGACTTTCCTCCACTAGGAGCCATCAGCAAGGTGCCTTAGCCTTCCGTCGTCCTTACGGTCTTCCTTGTGCCAACGCATCATCTGGGCATGCACTTTGTTCGCAAATAAACGCTTCAACCGGGGGATTACAGGGAAATACCACACCACCTTAGAAGGAGGTCTCTTCTTCTTACGCTGCCCCTCTACCTAACCTGGGTCATCATGCCTGGTCTTATACCGCGAAGTTTTGCATGCCGGACAAGCTTCCGAATCCTCATACTCATTGCGACAAGGGATACAATCATTACGACATGCATGTATCTTCTGTACCTCCAACCCCAAAGAGCGCATAACTTGTTTGGCATCGTGCGTAGTTTCGAGCAAGTGTGTTCCCTCGAAGTAACTTCTTTATGAGGCATAACAACTCGTCAATCCCTTATCGGACAATCCATTGGTCGCCTTCCGTTGCATCGGTTCTAGTGTGGTACGCAACTTTTATGGCCCTGTCGACAGTTTGGGTACAACAGTTGTTCCGTGGTCCTCCCATAGGCGCTGGAACTTTTCGTAATGTCTTTCATCGATGTATTCTCCCTCTCCATCACGCAGCATCTGGTCTAGGTCATCATCACCAAACTCCCCCAATGTATCTTCGAAAGAACCGTGTTGACCAGCGTCCGGGATATTGTTGTCCGCCTCTTCTTCTTCACCGTCTTCCTGTATAATCTCTTCTTCACCGTGCTTGGTCCAACAGGTATAGTTTGACATGAAACCTCTTGTGAGCAAATGAAAGTGAAGGTGGCTGGATTTTGGCCACTCCTTCTCATTCTTGCAGTCTATGCATGGACAACATATGTAGCCCGACGTCGTGTGTGCATCGACCGCACGAAGAAAATCTTGCAAACCCTGCAAGAACTCCGGGGAGCGTCGGTCCATGTACATCCATCGCCGGTCCATCTACATTATGTTACATCAAGATAACTGTTAGCTTATTTTCCGATAATGAATTATTGAACCAAAACCTAAATATTAGCTAGATCCACACCTTCAATCCGAGCTAATAATAATCCAATCAAAATCAAAACTCACACAACAAGTTTTTGCAACCTACAAAAATAATTGGTCGATCAGAGTCTGGATTCAAAATTCTGAACAAAATTCACGATGACTTTGTTTGCAAATTCTATTGAAATTGTAACACCCTAAAAATTTCCAAATTATTATTCAATCATTTATTTTTATTTTTTCTAAATCTCTAGTACTTAATTAATGATGTTTTCAAAAATAATTTGTTGATGGAAATTAAAACCAAAATTATACTAGAAGTAATTTTTCTAAGTTTAAAATATTCCAAAGTATTTTCAAAACTTTTCTCAAATTTTGAACTGATTTTATATTTTTATTCATATTTCGATATTATTTTAATTCGCAAATGAATTTAAATTTCTTCTTTTCCACATAACTATCGCCATTTCAAGATCCCAAACTCCATGATTTTCATGCACCATTCTCCCCCCAACTACGTGCAACCAAACCTCATCCTTCATCGATCGATGGAACTAAAACCTAAATTTAAGCTAGATCCACACATTAAATGTGAGCTACATTATAATCCAAGCAAATTCTAAGCTTACACAACAAGTTTTTGTATCCTATTTGAAAAGATCAAGCTAGATCTCTACATTCATAATCTTTCATCAATCATGGGAAAAGATCAAATTTTTTTTTCATAATTCAAGCAAAAAAGAGGCTCCATTTAACGCCAAATGAAGTGAGGAATGATGTTACTAACCTTAGTTACCTTGGTTGCGAGTAAAATGACCAAAATTTTGAAATTTGGGCAGCACCTCCCTCTACATTCATAATCTTTCATCAATTATGGGAAAAGATCAAATTTTTTTTCATAATTCAAGCAAAAAAGAGGCTCCATTTAACACCAAATGAAGTGAGGAATGATGTTACTAACCTTAGTTACCTTGGTTGCGAGTAAAATGACCAAAATTTTGAAATTTGGGCAGCACCTCCCTCTACATTCATAATCTTTCATCTATCATGGGAAAAGATCAAAAACATTTTCATAATTCAAGCAAAAAAGAGGCTCCATTTAACACCAAATGAAGTGAGGAATGATGTTACTAACCTTAGTTACCTTGGTTGCGAGTAAAATGACCAAAATTTTGAAATTTGGGCAGCACCTCCCTCTACATTCATAATCTTTCATCAATCATGGGAAAAGATCAAAAAATTTTTCATAATTCAAGCAAAAAAGAGGCTCCATTTAACACCAAATGAAGTCAGAAATGATGTTACTAACCTTAGTTACCTTGGTTGCGAGTAAAATGACCAAAATTTTGAAATTTGGGCAAGACCTCCTCTACATTCATAATCTTTCATCAATCATGGGAAAAATCAAATTTTTTCATAATTCAAGCAAAAAGAGGCTCCATTTAACACCAAATGAAGTGAGGAATGATGTTACTAACCTTAGTGACCTTGGTTGCGAGTAAAATGACCAAAATTTTGAAATTTGTGCGGCACCTCCTCCCTTGAAGCTCTTGGCAAGCTCCACCGTTCTTGTCGCAAGACCGAAATGATCTTGGTCTCGCCAGAGAGCGGAGGAGGAAGAAGTTTAAATTGGGACTTAGTACGGTTGAAGGCACCAACCGTCTCGATGGTATCACATCGATCTGGGTTCATGTCACTGAACCGATACTAGTGAGCTCCGCTAAATAGTACCGGTTAGTTACACGAACCGATCGATGTTAGACCATCGATGCGGTTGGTGTCTTGAATCGCATCGATCTCCCCGCACCACAGAGCCGTTGAACCGGATCGTTCTAACTATCGATCCGGTTGCACTCAACCGCACCGTCTTGATGGCGTAGCAAAGATCGATTCAGAGTAGTGTGGACTGGCGAAAAAAAATCGCCAGTGTCTTTGCGCTACCACGGAATCGAACCGAAGACGGGACGCTGGCAACTAGGCGCTCTAACCAACTGAACTATGGGAAAAGTAGGAGAATAAATAAACAGATAACAAAATGTATTAAAAATAACAATTAGTTGTGCATTCTTCTGCTGGCATTAATTGAGTTTGAGCTTGAATTTTTTTAAAAAAATTCATAAACTGCCCCAAGGACTACCTCGTAACTCTTTTGAGTATATATCTTGTATTGATCACATGTGTCAAATCAATGTGCTTTGATCACTCTTTCACCAAGACAAAATTTTGCTCCTGCCACTCAAAATGTATTCAATATTGTTTATGCCATCAGAATTTACTTGTTTCGTTTTTGCCATCCTATCCTTAGCGCATATTTTGTTTTTGCCATTTCGTCCACTTTTCCATGAAGTAAATGTGTTTGACCATTAACAAATATGAAATAAAATTAGAAAATACCATAATATCATGGAAAATTCAGGAAAAATAAAACATAATAGCCAAAAAAATATGAACAACTTTGTTTTTTTGGAAAAAATATAAAATAGAGATATCTATGAAGAAAAATTACATCAAACAAAACATTTAAATCTTCCTCAACTTGCATGCGACGTTGCTGAAGTTTTCCTGATATAAATAAAACATTTTCTAATTTTCTGATTCTTTTTGCATATTTCTTAACGATCAAACAACATTTGACTTTGATGAAAAATTGGACGGAGTGGGAAAAACAAAATACACACTGCTGACAGAGGGATGATAAAAAATAAAATGAATAGATTTTCACTGGCAGAAACGATATTGCACGCATTTTCAGGGGCAAAAACAAAATTGCTCCTTTCACCAAATTGGTTGTTCTTGCTAGATATTTGTCCAATTCAAATGATATTGACCCACATTAAAAAATTTGGTGGATGGGAGATTTGGATATTTGTCACTCTTCAATTTGGAAATTGGATGCCATGTACAAATATCATGAACATGGCATCCAATTTCCAAATTGAAGAGTGGCAAATATCCAATTAAACATGGATTTTTTTTTCACCCATCGGCACAATCGTGGGAAGCACGGCATTGTACATAGTATGCTTGTCCAAATCGAATACGTACAAGTTTACTTGACCCGCTAATCTGTCAAAGAAAATCAATGAACGAACCATGCCCACGACACATTCTGGAAGCACGACCAAAACGCAGCTGGAAAAACGAGAAGGGAGTGTATAGGTATCATCCGGATGTTTTTGTCTTAACTAACATCCAAATTCACCGGGCCGTTGGATCTAACATCCAAATTCACCGGGCCGTTGGATCAAATCATAGGATCGGATGTGGACCATTGGATCTAACATCCAAATTCACCGGGCCGTTAGATCAAATCATAGGATCGGATGTAATCGATACTCCCGAATCTCAACAATGATCCAATGGTTCTAGATTTGGGTGATTTCAACAAAAAAAACATCCGGTTGATGTTTATCAAATCCCAAACGAGAATCTTGAACCGGTAAACCCATCCATGTGTGGAAGTTTGTCAGCATCGAAGCCACCCGAGACAGGTCGCACATCAGTGCGGAAAAATCTCTGTCCAGTTCTGGCTGAAAACTATCAGAGGCGGACAAGCAGTAGTGCTCTGGGATTTGAGGCTGGACACACCGCAACAATTTGTCCAGCTCAAACGGGGACAGCAGCGGTGGGTGAGGAGATGAATAGTAGTACTAGCAGCGTTAAGTTTGAAGGACTCAGGGTCAAGGTCTACGCTGTAAGCAGCGCTCAAGCTAAGATAAGGCGACAGTCCGATTGTGTGGCTGTGAGGACGCTGTAAAACCGTTTTTAAACCCCCCTGGGCCTGAGCCAGCTGAGCATCCAGCTCAAAGTTCACAGTTCACAAACCACCACCCGGCGAAACCAAGCAGAAAAGGCCTGCCGTTGTGCGCTCCGGATTGGCAGAGGTGCCTTATTCTCTCTCCTCCTCGATCGTACTTAGACTAATCTTTTTGGCTTGTTACTTGCCCTCAGGATTGCATTATTTAATGCTGGGGTTGATATGTTAGGCTCTCTTTGATTCCTGAGAATTTTTTCTGTTTCCTAGGGGAATTAAAATATTTTCTATGAAATTTCTAAGAATCAAAAATGTCTTTAACTTTGACAAAGTTTACCCTTCCTGCATTATATAACTTACTATTGCTGCTTGTTAGTAGAACATATATTGCATGGATTGCAGCTGAATTTGAATGGATTGTAAGCTTACCCTAGCTGGTCACAGCATGGGGACAACGTAGCCCTGCGGTGTGCATAATTTGCCGAATGTACCATAATGTTTATGGTCTTATATTTTTACAGGTAGCATGAGTCTTATATGTGCCAAACAACCGGCAAAACTCGCTATGCTTATACTATTACCATTGCTGCTGCTGTGTTATGGAGTTGGCAACGTCCATTGCTTAACCGTCCATGAGAACAGTATAGATTTGCACTCACTACAAGACTTCAAGAAAGGCATCACCAGCGATCCAAAAGGAGCCTTGAGCACTTGGAATACCAGCATCCACTTTTGTAGGTGGAACGGTGTTTACTGTAGCTTGACAAAACCGTGGCGCGTCATGGAGCTCAACCTCTCCGGCCAAAGCTTGTCAGGCCAAATTAGCTCATCTCTTGGAAACCTAACATTCCTTAATAAGCTTGACCTCTCCAACAACAGCTTGCTTGGCCCTATACCTCTTCTTAGCAATCACCAACACTTGGAGGTCCTTTTTCTTCAAATCAACTTTCTACAGGGAGTTATTCCCAATGCACTTACAAATTGTTCTAATTTAAAATATTTACAACTCTCTAAAAACCAGCTAACTGGTGTGATTCCTCCTAGCATAGGCACTCTTGCCAAGCTAGTAGGTTTTAGTTTTTTTAGAAATAATCTCACTGGGATCATCCCGCCTGCCCTCGGAAATATCACCACTTTAGAAATAGTTGAACTTTCAGAAAATCAACTCAGCGGACAAATTCCTAACGAGTTTTGGCATATGCCAAACATATCGACTTTGAACCTCGCCGAAAATAGTCTATCAGGTGGAATCCCACAAACTCTCTCTAATATGTCTTCGCTTCATCAATTATCCTTGACATCCAATATGCTAGGCAACGCATTGCCATCCAACATTGGCGATGCCCTCCCTAATCTCCAAATTCTAGCCTTGGGGTACAACACATTCGATGGTCAAATTCCAGCTTCCCTAGGCAATGCTTCTGGTCTAGAAATAATAGATATAGTAGCTAATAATTTCATTGGCCAAATCCCAAGCACTTTTGGAAAGCTTTCAGGATTGACTTTGCTAAACCTTGGGCAAAATAAGCTTGAAGCTACGGACAGTGATGGCTGGGGATTCTTCGATGTGCTCGCAAATTGTAGTCTCCTAGTGGTGCTTTCATTATCTGATAATCGGCTACATGGAGCCATACCAAATTCGATTGGTAACCTCTCCACTAGTCTTACATATCTACTGATGGGTGGAAACAACCTATCTGGAATAGTTCCCCCAAGCATAGGAAAACTTCATAACTTAATCCAACTTGGACTAGATGATAACAATCTTTATGGTACAATTGAAGAGTGGATCGGGAAACTGATAAATCTACAAAGTTTACATCTCGAAATGAACAACTTCATCGGGACAATTCCACCCTCCATTGGCAATCTTACACAGCTGGTAACGGTCCTTCTAGCGAAAAATAATTTCTCAGGTCTCATACCACGCAGCTTGGGCAACCTTCAACGAATGTTGTTGTTGGACCTTAGCTATAACAATCTCCAAGGGAGCATACCTCTTGAGTTTGGTAACCTCAAACAACTCAGTTCACTGGATCTTAGCTACAACAATCTCCATGGTAGCATACCTATGGAGTTTGGTAACCTTGTACAACTCTCCTCACTAAATCTTTCATCGAACAAATTTAGTGGGGAAATTCCTGGAACCTTGGGCCAATGCCAACAGTTATTGAGCATTCAAATGGAACAAAATGTTCTTACAGGAAACATTCCGACCACCTTCAGCAAACTAGTGACATTGAGCCAGCTCAATCTTTCCCACAACAATTTGTCGGGGCCCTTGCTAGCTTCTCTAAATGATCTAAAGCTACTCACAAAACTAGACCTATCTTACAATAATTTTCAAGGAGAAATACCAAGAAGTGGTGTATTCGATAATCCATCAGTTGTTTCACTAGATGGAAATTCGGGACTATGCGGAGGAAACAAGGATTTGCATATGCCTTCATGCCATGCTGTTTCCCGAAGAGTAGGAAGAGTAAACAATTTGGTTAAAATACTGATACCAATATTTGGCTTCATGTCACTCATATTATTGGTCTACTTTTTACTCCTTGAGAAGAAGACGTCAACAAGATCGTCTTCACATTTACAGCCTCCTTTTGGTGAGCATTTTGATAAAGTTACTTATAAGGACCTAGCTCAAGCAACAAGAGATTTCTCAGAATCCAACCTGATTGGGAGAGGAAGTTACAGTTCGGTGTACAGAGGAAAGTTGAAGGAAACCAAAATGGAAGTGGCTGTGAAGGTTTTCAACCTTGAAATGCGAGGAGCAGAGAGAAGCTTCCTGTCAGAATGTGAAGCACTGAGAAGCATTCAGCATCGGAATCTTCTCCCTATCAAAACTGCTTGCTCGACAGTAGATAACGCAGGCAACGTATTCAAGGCTTTAATTTATGAGTTCATGCCTAACGGTAACCTGGACACGTGGCTACATCAGAAAGGGGACGAGGAAGCTCCAAAACGTCTGGGCTTAACTCAAAGAATAAGCATAGCTGTCAACGTAGCTGATGCACTGGATTATTTACACCACGACTCCGGGAGGCCCACTGTCCATTGTGACTTGAAGCCCAGCAATATCCTTCTAGATGATGATATGAATGCTCTTTTGGGAGATTTTGGCATTGCACGTTTTTATGTTGATCCTCAGTCAACATGGGCAGGTTCGGTTGGTTCTATTGGTGTGAAGGGGACAATAGGATATATTCCTCCAGGTATATATTTATAGTTACTTTCTATATCTTCATTTTTCCAGACAACAAATGGTTATTACGTAACTATACTTGGTGCGTATATTTTCTTATTCAGAGTACGGCGGAGGTGGCCATGCAACAACATCCGGAGATGTTTATAGTTTTGGGATAGTGCTGTTGGAGATGTTGACAGGCAAAAGGCCGACAGATCCTATATTCACGGACGGACTGGACATTATCAACTTAGTGGACAACAGCGTTCCAGATCAAATATTTCATGTCATTGATGCTCATCTCATGGAAGAAGGCAAGAACTTAGCTCATGAAAGGATGATACCAGAAAATGCGACCTATCAATGCTTGCTGTCTTTGCTACAAGTAGCACTTTCTTGCACCCGCCCATTACCATCAGAACGGTTGAACATGAAGCAAGTAGCCAGCAAAATGCATGCAATCAAGACGTCGCATCTTGGATGGAAAGATAAGAAGTATACTTCGGTAGAGTAAATTGTATAACGTGCATGGAACATATATATAGCCTGACGTCTCAAATGTTACAACTAGCAGGGTGGCGGCCGGCGCATCTGCCTAGCTAGAATTGTAATAATTTTTATAGTATCGAAGGATACAGCTTAGGTTCTTTAGAATATATTGCAATGGCCTTGTTGTAGTTGTTTATTTGCAAGCTATAATGTTAAGTGTGTGCGGACGATGTGAATTGGTTACGTCTTGTGGTTAAAGTTATATATTATCTGCAGAGTGAGACCTCAATCTGTTAGAATAGTCATGCCACCAATCATGAGTATTGCAAGGAAAGTCCACATTTGGTTAGATTTCAATTTTGGAAAAATATATAGGAAGTGATGGGATAAATGAGAAGCTTTTATGACGAAATTCATTGGCAAAGCAACCTTGTTAGTGTAGGTATTGTAGATCTACACCAATTAAATGGTATTATGTTATCATGAATTTATTTTACTAGTCACTCTTTTATTTAAGTTATTTCTACAAGGCTCTTCACAATCTAATACTCGTATTGCAAATGCTAAATTCTCCTAGATCAACAAGACAAGTAGTAATATCCATTCCTTTGACAATAGTTCAACATGTAGCTAATAGCATTAATTTGATGTAAATCTTGTTGAATACAATATGTATAAGTCTTGCTGAGTACAATATGTACGCATTCTTGTTTTTGAATACTCAGTTGAGGAAGATGACCTGCAGATTGGTTGCTATTATGCCACAGGATTTGGAGATGACCACAGGAATGTGGACTTAGTCGCAGCCCCAATCAGTTGCCTGTAGGAAGTAGCATGCAACATGGGCCATATATATCTAATTTACCTTCTGTTGCAAGAACTCCGGGTGATGGCGTGTTTAGGGGTGGGCATTCAGTTTTTTTGTTTCTTCAGTTTGGTTTTAAATTATTTTGGTTTTTGGAAACTAATAACCGAACCGAACTGAATCAAACCCAAAAACCGAACCGAATTAACTGAAAAAATTCAGTTCCATTAATTTGGTTTTTCGGTTAACTGAATTTCATGTAAGTAGCATGCTAGCATCAAAGCACAATTTGTAGGGTATGCCATTACAGAAGTACATTCCAAGCCAAATTTGATGCCACTATAGCACAAATTAATACATGATACATTGTCCATAAATTCATGCAAATGATGCAATACCAGTATAATAGATTGTCCAGCAATGCATGCAAACGATTTTAGCATCCTATGAAATGCAAATGCAAATATTTGGTGTATAGTGTACCAAGTTGATAGCTAAGGAAAAAAATTATTTACCAAATTGATGAGCTTGGTGGTAGTCGGTGAGGCTCTTGTAGATGCCGATGGCATCCCCCCATGTGGACGACATGGAAGGGGTCGGCGGCGGCACTGTGGCAGATCCATCTAGCTCTCCTTGTTTGCGGTGGATCTCTTGGTGAGGCGTTAGGAGGACGAGGAGAAGATGCACTGAGCAAGGCCGAGGTGTAACGACCCTCATTTTTACATAAATGCAAAAATGGAAATCTCATGTGCACACAGTACTAGTACCTGGATCAGTAGCTAGTACGCACATTTGCAACAATTGGAATCACAACCATACATTATATTAGTTAAGCGGAAACTAATTAAACACATAAATCTTACAACTCAGAGTATATAGCAGCAAAAGAAGCAAGGCCTTGTAGTGTGCCCATCCAAACCACAGGCAATTGACCAGGCATAAATCCCTAGAAATGATCGCTTCAATAAGATCTCGCATCCTGCGACGAAAACAAACTTCCGAAGCTTCGCTAACTTATCCACCTAAAACAACAAATTAAGCAAGGGTGAGTACTTTCGTACTCCGCAAGACTTAAAGGTGGTATTTACAAATGCATAATTGCAGGCCAAGTCAAGGGGCTACTACAGTTAATTTGCATAAAGCAAAATTGAATTTGTAAATCAAATTATTTGCAAACGAAAATTTATAAGAGCAAGTTCGGTTGATAACAAATAAGTAAAGCATAAGTAACACTCACAATCCTCCATGACGTGAGCGACGGACAATCCAAATCCTGAAATCCATCATTGTCGGCCCTTTGATATAAAGCAACAGTTGCAAACAAATGGAACCAAGCTCTTTTGAAAATAACAAAACATCTAACTCGCATCAGTTCACCAAGACTCCCA
Organism: Guadua angustifolia; assembly: GCA_036346375.1. NCBI lineage: Eukaryota > Viridiplantae > Streptophyta > Magnoliopsida > Poales > Poaceae > Guadua > Guadua angustifolia. The sequence goes on along the minus strand of JAYEVE010000284.1, from coordinate 411,569 downwards.
TGACCGCGGGTACGGCTAATCAATTAGATTTATACTCTGCAGAGGTATACAACTTTACCCACAAGTCATGACCTTTTCTTTTTGCCGCACGCTTCACGACTCATTGGCGTGTGGCCAGAATGTTCATGACGAAAACCTTTACATTACCTGGGTTAACTTCGCACCAGCTCGGGACGTTATTCCCTGCCATAGAACTAGAAACACTCACCCAAGTCGTGGATTCACTTTCATCACACCCAACACAACGTTTCTAAACATGGCAGGGCGTACACCGTTGCATTGGAAAGTAGAAACCCCTGCAAGCAGACCTAGAAAGGAATGCCTGTGCTAGCTCCCGCCTTCCATAAATGCAAAGTTAAACTAGGTAACTTAATTGGTTTAAGGATGCCCCATAACAACACTTGTGGTTTGTACATATATATCTTGGATCATACAACACGATGTTCGGTCCTTAATCCAACACGGGCGATACTTCACCCTACACTACATGCAATTCCCTTTGCACATCCGGTTATTGCCAATAATCACCCGTGTCAAAACCATAATTTTATTTTTGGGGTTTTTAATCAAGATACCAGGAACCAACAGTGCCATTTCCAATCATTTTCAAGAAATAATTTTGATCTGATCATCTGCTTTATTGATTCTAACTCATGGCTAAGCATGAACAATATGTAAACATATATACCCATGATGACATTAAGTAATGCCTATCCTTAATCTATGGTTATCAAAGTTTACACGTCATACATATCAAGGGAGATTTCATGAGACAACAGGTATAACTACCAGCACCACAAAAATAGCAAATTTACAGAAAGTAAACACATGCATAAATTGGTTTAGTAAAACAAAAGAAAATTAAATACTAGGATCAATATGATCAAAGTGGTGCTTGCATTGCTTAATCCTTGCTTACGACGAATACGGAAATCGAAGATGACAGAGATGACGACGGAATCAACAACGTCGGGTTCTACACGCCGATCAACGAAAACATAGCAAATAATAAACTTCAAATAGGGCAAAAAGAAAATAGATAGCAAAACAAATAAAGACTCTTCAAAAGAAACAAGGATTGCTCTGTATGAATTTATTAATTTTATTTTACGAATTCAAGATGCAAAAATTGTTTGGATTAATTGAAGTAAACATTAGTTGCAAGGTTCATTGATTCTACTATTCATAGTGAGTTTCTGGAAATCTTATCGCTTAGGGGTTTTGCTAGCTCTATTAGGATTCAAATTCAAAGCAAGATGAAATAGGAATATTTTTCTATATTATTGCTGATCATAACTTAAAGATCATTCCTAAGCTATTCTTCATTGAATTCAGATTTAGACGAGCTGCTTTACAAGTTGATGAAAAGGCTTCAATGATCATATTAGACTATGAATGAATAGTTCATTATCTTTAATTGATTTTGTACAGAATTAGTTTTACGCAAGTTAGATCTATTGATTTAGGCTACTGGCCTAATTTACATGATATTTAAGAAGGTTCTGGTGATACAAATATCATATTCATTGATTTCTCGGAGTTCGATCATTCATATCACACACTTAAGTAATGTGAATACTTAGGGCTATTAAGCTAACAATATTAATATGCAAATCACAGTGAAATCGGCGAGGTGAAATGCAAGGTTAACACTTAAGTGTTTTGAGCTAATAAGATTAATATGTAAACCTTGATGAAATAAGATTCTTTCTATAGAATACAATAGTATGAACTTTGTAGAGTGTTTCTAAACCTATTTTATAAGTTTTAGCATCTAGACAGGTTATTTTATCTGCAGTTGAAGTAGTCTAAATGATCATATTGTTAACCTTAAATCGGCCAATATTCAAATTTAATTTCCAACTACACTATACATGATCCTCGTTTCATTTTTCAAGTGTTAGCAGAAAGCAATCCTAGAAATGTTTTAAAGTTGGTTTGGCATTATTTTAACTTTAATTGCAATAGTTTACCTATTTACTTATTGCTATAATTTACATTTTCTTTCGTTAAGAGAATGCAAATTGAGTTTGACTTTAAATAATTAAGCATACATGGGTCCTTGCAGTTTTTAGGGACTTATAAGAATTGTTCCATCCTTTGATGGACTATTATAAATTTTATTTTTATTAAAGGTCATAGTAGGGTTTACTAATGGTTATGAAGCAAATAATTTAAACTGAGTTCAACATTCTATTATGGACATTGATGCACATATGAAAAATATAATTTTTAAAACTATAAAATAAATTCTTGTTTGCCTCTGGAATCATAATAAATTCAAATATATAAAAATTCTATTATGGACATTGATGCACATATGAAAAATATAATTTTAAAACTATAAAATAAATTCTTGTTTGCCTTTGGAATCATAATGAATTCAAATATATAAAAACATTTTATGTTTATCTCATTTTCAATTTTAATAATTGTTCTAGGACTCAAAAATCAAATATTTTTGTAGATTTAAATTCATCCTAGTTTTAGCCTGATATAAAAATTTATATTATTATTTCTTGTCTTATTTTTCACAGATTTAATATAAAGACCATATTAAGGTTATTAGCAATTTAATTCAAATAATCTTTCTGAAGTTCAAAAATTCAATATTTTTGTATATTTAGAATCTTGCTAATTTTAGATGAATATAGGATTTTATTTCATCTTATTTGGATTGAAAATGTGAAAGATATTCATGATTGCATCTTCAGCCAATTGGTAAATGCATAAAGAAAAGGAAATACATCTTGAATGTTGGAAGGCGCCTTTTACCCTTTGAGCTAAGGACACCTGCTTTGGCCGACTATTGGGACTCGCATGGCAGCGAAAGAAAACAGAGCAACGGCTGGGCTCACTACCGGTGCTACTCTGGTGGGTCTCCGGCGACGGCGACTGCACGGGGAGAGATAGCTCGGCGAGGCGCACCCGGGAGTAGAGCCGATTCGACCGGAGAAGGTCGGAGGCGAGCTGTAGCTGAGGAGGGGCGGTGGCGCTAATGGCGGCTGGCCAGAGAGGATGACCTGGCATGGATGAGTTCGAATGGGTAGCCAATTAAGCATCACAAACCTACTAGGAGTCCATTTTTTGGTTAGCTTGGCCGAAGAAGCTTCAGTTTGGGTTGCCACCGGTGACCGAAGTTGGTGATGAGGACATCGTTCCTTCGGATATACACACTATAACACAAGGGCCAATAACGCGAGCACGTGCACGCCAACTAACCCATGAGGTGAATACGTATCTCGCTGTTCCTAATTATCTTGTCAAGTATGAGATGCTACTAAATAATTGTGATGTGTTATTGCTTAGAAATATGGGAAGAGACACACAACAAGAGCAGCCACAAGTAGATTGGATGTTGCACAAGTCTAGTTTGGCCATCCAGGACCAGTCCAGCTTCAAACGAACGCCCAGGCCACATACGAACTCCGATTGGGGCGTTTCACCACTCCACTGAAAGCTGAGGAGATAAGCTTTCCAATGAATCTAGTCCCACTACCAAATTCCTTGTGAATCGTCAGGAATCGTGAAAACAATTTAGCGTACAGAATCTATCGGGTGCTGCGCCACCCCAGTTTTGGGCCCAAGGCCCGTGTACCCCAAGGGTTTCATGGGGATGGCTCCCCCTCTGGCCAGCCCCCACCCCCTGGCCGTCATGCTTATATGGCCGCCATCCCCCTTCTTCTTCCTTGGGTTTTGCTTAGATTTCAACTAGACACTCTGTCAGTTTTCGCCGATCATCGGTTTGTGGAACCCCAACTCGTGTGCTCGATATAATTCACAATTTCAGATTGCTTCTTCTACGTTCTTGCTTGTGTTCTCGATTCGCATGCAGGGATAAGCCTTCTTGGCGAGGTCAACCGTGTTTGTGCGTGGTTGATAACCAACGGAGCCGTGGTGTAGCGATTGCAGGGTTCGGATCAGTTCTGATCGGAAGCCGGATCGTCAACGTTGAGTCTCCACCAATCGACTTACCTCCACCTATCGGAAGATCGGGCCACCGTGCGCATCAAGTGGTATCAGAGCTAGGTCTCGAAGCAAGAGGGTGGGAATGATAGTACCACATTGCTTGTGGAGGGGAGAGAATACCACCTTAAAAGGGAGAGCAACCCTCCCCCATTAGGCTAGTCTTTTGGGGGCCACATGGGACTCTTATGGCCTGGCTATAGCAGCCAAGGTGTGTATTCCCTCATTGGGCGAAGGGCACGTTGCACACTTGGGAGGGATGCATCAGTTGGTATCAGAGCTAGGTCCCGAAACAAGAGGGTGGGAATGTGTAACATCCCAAAATTTGGCTATTTTGAATTTTATAATTTATTTTGAATTTCTAAGAATTTTTGGGATTTATTTGGGTCTAATTGGAGTTTCTGGAAATTAATCTTTCTTTGGAAATTAATTTAATAATTAAAAGGTTTAACAAAATTTAAATGGAAATATTTTATTTGAGTTCGAAATGTCCTAAAATATTTTCTGGAATTTTTCTAGAATTTTTCTCATATTTTATAAGCCTCAAATTATTTAAACGAATTACTGGAATTATTTTATTCGGAAAAATCTGGAAAAATTCGATGAACAGTATCGGGCCGAGCCCATTACTGTGCGCACCGCACGGCCCATTCGGCCGGAAACCCTAAAGCCGCCGCTCGTCAACCGTTCGATCCAAATCGGACGGCTGTGATTTACCCGTGCCGATTCGCCGCCCTGCGTCGTCGGATCGTCGCCGCGTGTACGCACGGGATTGCTCCACGTCGCCTCGAACGTTACCGCTGTCGCCGTCGTTCCCGGTGAGTAACCGCCGTGTAAATGCGACGTTTGGGCACGCACGCCGAGGCTATAAAGCCCGTGGAGTAGCCCGCCGGGAAGCTCTTCGCCGTGCGCTTCTTTTGCCCCAACCCACACCATCTCTCTCGCCGTCGTATAGCCGTAGTTGCTCGCCGAAGTCCGTAGCCGTTCCGCCGCTGTTTGCGCCCTCTCCGGTGACCCTCCGCCGCCGTTGTGATCACCGAAGTACTTCTTCTGACGAGCCGCACCCGTGGAGCTACCTCACTTCGTCGGAGCATCACTGGAACGCCGTGCGCGTGGTCGTCTTCTTCCTCTCCGGCAACCCATCTTCGCCGGATTGTGGAGCTTTGATCGCCGTCCAATCTTCATCGAACGTCTACGATTGCGCCACGCCTTCCTCCAAACAGTAAGCCTCATCTTTAAACCGTAGCAGTAGATCTAGAGAATGAATGGCTAGGATAGCGTCACCGCCACGTGCCCGTAGCGGGATCGCTCACGTGTGCTCAAAACGGTGATAGATAATAGCCGTCGGATTTAAGTTGGATGGTCTGGATTTAGCCACGTAGTCACGGTAGCAGTGAACCCCATCTTCAATTAACCACCGTTAGATCTTGATCGCATGACTCTAGTGTAGCCACGTAGTCTAAATAACTATAGCCGTTGGATTTACTCTGATAGCGTAAGGATTGAATTAATCTGAACCATTGGATCATAGATGTGTGGTTCGGATTTGTCCACGCATCGTGCACCGGGGTAGCCACATCGCTGGTTACACCACGTAAATTAGATTTAATCCTGGCCGTTGATTTTTGAATGAATGAACTGGATTCCGCGTACGCCGATCTGTCGTCGACGCGTGTCGCGCGGGAATCAAGGCGTCGGTGAGGCCGTTGCGGTCGACGTCGCTGATTCACTTTTAGCCGCACGATTTAGATCCGATGGTCACGGTTAAGCCACGTGTCAGCTCTAGATGGACAGAGTTAAACCGTCGATGCAATCTCGGCCGTTGATTTCATTGCACGGCTTGGATTGAGACACGTGGCAAGCGCTCGAATCTTTGTGTTCGACCGGGTCAATTGAGTCGTCATTCGGGTTGATCTTCGCCGTTAGATCTTGATCCAGTGGTTGACATTGTGCCACGTGTCAACACCGGAATAACCGAGCAGAACCGACGTTTGATCGTGACCGTTCGTTTCGAATCGGATGGTCAAGATTAAATCAATCTCTCAGTTGATAATGCGCTGACACGTGTCACAACCAGATCACGCCACGTGTTATGCTGACGTCAGTAGTGACGTCATCAGTGGGTCCCACATGTCAGTCATGGCACAGTAGGTGCTGACGTGAGTAGTGACGTCATGCTGACGTCATAATTTCGATTTTCTTAGAAAAATAATTCGGCCAAAAATGTTTTCGGTGCTGACGTCATAAATGGTAATGCTGACGTCATAAAGGCCGAATTTTTTGTATAAAAATAAATAAAGAAATTCGGTTTAATCTTTTTGATTTATTTTAAAACTTCAAATGGCTATAACTTTTGCGTTTTAACTCCAATTTGAGTGATTTCAATTTCTAAAATGTAACATCCCAATTTTTAGCCTTTTTAATTAAATAATATTATTTTATTGCTAAATATGATTTGTGTGATTTTTCTGGATTTTATTGGATTTTATGAGATTTATTTGAATTCTTTTGAATTAAAATACAATATCTTTTGTCAAGAAATAATTATAAAAGAGATTTGCAAAATAAAGTTTTTGTGAAAATATTTTTATTAAGTCCAGAATGTCTCAAAATATTTATGAGATTTTTCTTGGAATTTTTAGAGTATTTTTGTTACTATAATTAAATCAAAACAATTATGGAAATATTTTAAAAGGAAAGTCTGAATTAATTAAGGTATGAACGATGAGCGGGCGCCCATCTCTCAGGGTTGAATAGGAACGGGAGGTTAACCTCGATCGTTGGATCAAGATCCAACGGCCTTTATCAAACGTGACATTTAAGGAAACCTAAAACTACCGAAGCGTTGGATCTGATCGAGCGGTCCATGTGCATCGTCTCGACACGACTCCTCATCGCCGTCTCGACCGGACGCCGCCGCCTCAAACTTTCCTTGGATTCCGCACCACGGTATAAATAGTGACCCCCGAGCTCTCCCCGAGACTCACCTTGAGCCACCGCGTCTTTTCCCTCACGCGCCTTCGTCGGAGAGTCGTCAGAGCAGCCGCAGGAGCTCGTCGGAGTTGCGGAGTTCGGTCGAGAAGTTGCGCCACGTTTTCCCATCGCTAGGGATTCTCTTCCGCCGAGAGGAGTGCAAATTCAAGTTCGCCGAAGCACGCCGCGTTGGTTCCGCCGTTCCTTGGTCGCCGGGGTCGCCTCGTTCGCCGTCGGGAGCGTCGTCATCCTCAGCACCGGCGAGTTGCACCGCCGTCATTCCTTCGTCGCTCGGGAGCTCTATGGGCCGCCGGATCTTCATCAGACGGACGAGATTCGTCCACGTCAACTGGTAAAGGTAGGTTGATGCTTCGCTGACGCGTGTCGCCACGTGGGATGAAGCGCTGAGGTGGCGTGGTGTTGGCGCTGAGGTGGCGATGAGTTGGCACCACGCAAGCACATGTGTCAGCCGAGCCGAAAAATCCAGATTTTCCGTATAAAAATAATTCACTAAATTCTGAATTTCTATTTTCAGGGTATTTTCAGGAATTTCCAAATTTCAAAACCTTATAACTTTCGCATACGAACTCGGATTGAGGTGATTCAAATTCCTAAAAATTTGTAAAATTGAGATATTTCTAATGGTGGCTTTTATTTGAATTTTTGAGTTTATTTGCTATTTGGTTTTGGTTTTTATTTTCTTTTCTCTTTCGATTCGCGTAGACGTTGAATTGTGCGAGGCTTCGGAAGGGGATTTCTCAGCTCAGGAATTATTTCCAGACTAGGATCAGGAGCTTAACGAAGGAAAGTTGTGCTTTGATCATGTTGCACCCATAGTTAGATTGCATGCTATTTTGATTTACTTTATCACTTGTTATTTCATGTGTATAAATGATTTCAACTTAACTTTGGGATTAGCTACCATACCTTTTGAGTTACACCCTACCTTGATAAATTGTATGCCATGATCCACTTGTCACCTTAGGTTGGTTCATTATAGTTGGTTAATATTGAAATCAACATGGAGGATTAGAACGGAATAGAATGCTTAGCCATATCACGTCATCACATGTACATGAATGATGGTTATTAATTTTGACTAATGGAATATGGAACAATGAAGTCGAATTTTGTAGCATGTGATGCTTGGTAACCAACCGGGAGGTAATCATTTTAGATTAAAGCAAGTGGAAGGGGCAAGGGTGCCAAGGTGGTGAAGTTGAGGGTATGAGTATGTCTTGCTTTAATCAATCCTAAGGACTTAACCTTGCGAGCCTTTGACCTGAGTCAAACTTGCAGCCACACGTCTGTTATGGGGCAGCCTAGCTGACTAATTTGCAAATGCTTAACTTAAGTGCTATCATGGTGGTGTGAGTCCGGGTGTTACGGAGGAAACTCACATGGCGCAAGAGGGGGGCCCTGTTGCGGTGGTTTTAGCCCTTTAGTGTTGAAACCTTAGCGGGTAGCACTGGGTTAAGAGGATGCATTGTAAAGGCTTTGTTATAATCGTTCGCCTGTGTGGTGCATGGTTATATCGTGTGGGTAAAGTGCATAACCTCTGCAGAGTGTACAATCTATTCGGATAGCCGTGCTCACGGTATTGAGCAATGCTCGGGAATTACAGTCAAGGGGTAGTTAATTAAAAAAACTTGTTAACTGGATGGGATGGCAGGATGCCATGTGGATAATGGAACTTGGTTTAGGATGAAAACTTGGGTTTATTTGAGAATCACTGAATCTACTTACTTGTTATTACTTGTTTTACTGTCTTTTCAATCTATGTATTGTCTATGTTTGAAAATGCTGCTTTACTGCTTATGAGCCACTTAGCCTTCCTTTGGAATAAGCCTTGCATATAGCTATAATAGAAATGCATTCTGTGCACAACTTGTTGAGTACGTGTTGGTGTACTCACCCTTGCTTACAAACCAACAACAGTGGAGGAATCATCGCCTGTGCTTGAGGAGGACTTTCAGGTGGACGCGAGTCACTAGGCCAAGCCTTGTTAGTCGCCTGTGGGGTGTACTGATGAGTCACTACGTCTTCTACCGTTTTTCCGCTGCATTCGTTTTACTTTATCTTAGACTTGCCCATGAGGCTGAATAAATGTAAGTGATCATAAGATCATACACTAGTTATATTGAATAAATGAAGTCTTATTATTGTTATCGTTGTGTATGATGTGATGCTTACCGATGTTAAGCTGTGTGCACTAGCGATTGATCCTGGGACTAGTGCAGTAAAACACAGTGGATCCGAATTGGTGAATTTGGGTCCTTACAGAGGTGGTATCAGAGCATACTGACTGTAGGACTTGGCCCTAGCTTGGTAGAGTGTCCAAAACTATTTTCTAAAGGAAAAATCTAAATTGCATTAAAATCACCCTCTCAACTCATCTCATTCTTCATTCCGTACCTTTGCTAAACCTTCCATTACCTTTCTAAAAATGGACAAGGACTAAACTACTTCTTCTTTAAATAGATGAGGATGGTCCAAGAGTACGGGGAGCAGGAAGGAGGTTACGCAGCAGAGCTTTGGCGCATGATGAGGATGCTCGGAGGTTTCGACAAGCCTATCTACCGAGGGGAGACCATAGTACGTGCTGGACTTGACATTGGCTGGAGGGTTCAGATTACGATCTACGCCCGGGCAAGGGCAAGAGGAAGTCGTACCACCCGCATCATCGTCAAAAGATCTCGCCGAGGTGGGATCCAGCGGCAAAGACGTTTGGCGATGAGACAGCTTGCTCGCACCTACCCCCAGGAGTTGGAAGGCACTGTGTTTCGTCATCATCCACGTCGAGACAACCGTTTTGATCGGGAGCCAATAAGAGAAGAGAATGCCACAATCGCTTACTTAGCCCGATACGTCATTGCTCAGGAGGATGCCCTTGACGACATGGCTCTGGAGCTGCGAAGAGCCCGAGAGGAGGCCCAGAAGACAAAAGATCGATTACAGGAGGTTTTGGATCAGTCTCTCCAGAAGATCCGTGAGTTGGAGGATGCATTATATGGATCTGAGCCAGAGCCGGAGATGGAGCTACGACCCGATTCGAGATGCAGACCGAGTCGGACTTCGATGGCGAGAGTCATAGGATTAAGTTGAGACTCGAATGTTGAGTCGCGTCCATAAGATAGCATTACCAATTATAACAGACGTTAAGGTTGGATGTTTAGTTTGGATTTTATTGTTTGCTGAGTGTGCAGTATGCGTTGCAAAAGCTTTTAGGCTTGTGTGAGCAACCATACCAAGTTATGCAATAAAATAATAAAGTTGTTTTTAAATTTGGGTTAAACCTGTTTCCCCCGCTTTAGAGATTCTTATATCTCATCTGTGCTACTTCTACCCTCTCCTAACCCACACAGATGGTGAACACTCGTGGCAACAATGGAACGTCAGGAAGTGGTCTCCGCCGGAATGACCATGATGGAACACCACCGCAGCCAGCACCGCCAGTAGATCCGCAGAACTTGGGAGCTTTTCTGGCAGCACAGACTCAGCTGATGCAGACAATGATGCAGCAAATGCAGCAAATGCAGAACATGGCAGGCCAAGCTACCGGTAACGCGCAGCAAGGCAACAATGGGCCACGTAACTACTCCAAGTTGGCTGATTTCATGAGGACTCGCCTTCCGACGTTCTCAGGCAATGTCAACCCATTGGAAGCCGATGATTGGTTGAGAACCATGGAGAAAAAGCTGCACATCACGCAATGTGAGGGTAATGAGAAGGTGTTGTATGCTTCGCACGGTTAGAAGGAAGCTAGCTGCGAATGGTGGGAAAACTCTTTGCAAAGACACATGAAGCCCGCAGAGATCACATGGGAAGAATTTTCAACTGCTTTTCGCCAGTATCATGTGCGAGAAGGAATGATGGATCTCAAGAAGGAGGAGTTTAGGGCTTTGAAGCAAGGAGGCCAGTCGGTGGCTGAGTATCTGAATAAGTTTACTTAGTTGGCACGCTATGCACCTGAGGATGTGGCTACGGACAAGGCGAACATCCGCTTTTGAAAGGATGAACTTCGGATCATTGCAGTGGGATTGATTACCCACACCTTCCCGACTTTCAGAGTTGGTCAATAAGGCTTTGATCCTTGAGGATAAGCGCAAGGAGTTGGGAGAAGACATAAGCGCAGAGATGGCTAGTCGAGCGGTATGGCGAATCATCTCGAGTTGAGAATGACACCTCGGCGGCTTGCGAGATTCAGCCTCGGTTGCGAATAGGGCACCAGCCATGACACCTCGCCCCGCTAGTCAGAATTTTCAGACTCCAGCGCCAATGGGCAATGCAGGTTCAGGGAGTCAACAGCTTGATGCTAAAAGATGCTTTGCATGCCATGAGCTTGGGCATTTTGCCAACAAGTGTCCGAAGAAGGAGAATCACTCCATCCACTTCAACTTGAGCAACACCCGGCTAAAACCCGATGCGGGAGAAACCGAGTGCGGTCAGTAGCCGAGAGCATCGCCTCAAACAACCGTGCGCGGGAGGATCAACCACATCACTGCTGATGGAGCTCAGGAGGCATCGGATGTCGTCTTGGGTAAGTTCCTAGTTAACTCGATCTGGCTACAGATTTTATTTGATTACGGAGCTTCACATTCATTCGTTTCTCGAGTTTTCTTTGTGAAGAATGGGTTTCTTGTCGAAACCTTAAATGTGTGCTTTTAGTCCAAACCCGGGATCGGAACTTCAATCTAACCTTGGGTGTTTAGGAGTTAAGTTGCTTATGAACGGGATAGAATTCCTAGCGAATCTCATCTTGTTAGATACCCAAACCTTAGATGTTATCTTAGGGATGGATTGGCTGACAAAGCACAAGGCTGTTTTGGATTGTGGCCAAAGAATGGTGACCTTAGAGAACCCTAATGGTGAGAAGGTGGAAGTGCATGCTACCACAGTCCGCGATGGTCAGTTGATGGTCAACAGTGTGAAGGTGGTTAATTTGGAGGATGTATCAGTGGTTAGAGATTATCCAGAAGTATTTCCTGAGGATTTACCAGGCATGCCGCCGGATCGGGACATCGAGTTTGTCATAGAGTTGGTACCTGGAATAGCACCGATAGCAAAGAGGCCATATCGGATGCCCACTGATGAACTGGTGGAGATGAAGAAGCAAATTGAGGAATTGCTAGAGAAGGGATTCATTCGACCAAGTTCTTCCCCGTGGGGAGCGCCAGTTTTGTTTGTCAGGAAGAAGGATGGAAGTTTAAGGATGTGCATCGATTATCGTGCACTCAATGAGATGACTATCAAGAATAAGTATCCTTTGCCAAGGATTGATGACTTGTTTGATCAGCTGAGGGGAGCAACAGTTTTCTCCAAAATAGATCTTCGATCCGGTTATCATCAGCTAAGGATTAGAGCGGAGGATATTCCGAAGACTGCATTTTCAACCCGTTATGGGCATTATGAGTTTACAGTCATGTCATTTGGATTAACCAATGCCCCAGCTTATTTCATGAACCTCATGAATAAGGTGTTCATGGAATACTTGGATAAGTTTGTGGTTGTCTTTATTGATGACATCCTCGTGTATTCCAAGTTGGAAGAAGAGCACGCCAAGCACTTGAGATTGGTGTTGGAAAGGTTGCGTGATCAGCAATTATATGCCAAGTTCAGCAAGTGTGATTTTTGGAAGGAGAAGGTGGAATTCCTTGGCCATGTAATGACTGCTAAAGGAATTGCCGTAGATCCAAGTAAAGTAGAAGCTGTAATGAATTGGGAGCAACCAAAGACGGTCACTCAGATCCGTAGTTTTATGGGAATGGCGGGATATTACCACCGATTCATCGAAGGATTTTCGACAATTGCGAGACCTCTTACGCAATTGTTGAAAAAGGAGAAGAAGTTTGCATGGACGCCTGAGTGCGAGGATAGTTTTCAAGAGTTGAAGAAGAGATTAACATCGGCCCCTGTGTTAGTATTGCGGATGTGCGAGCGCTTTGACATTCTTGTGGCGCATCGCGCAGGTCTTAGATGTGTGTTAATGCAGAATGGCAAGGTGGTGGCTTACGCATCTAGGCGATTGAGGCCGCATGAAGGAATTACCCACATGACTTGGAGTTAGCAGCTGTAGTGCATGCTTTAAAGATATGGCGTCATTATCTCATTGTAAATAGATGTGAGATATATACGGACCATAAGAGTTTGAAGTATATATTCACCCAATCGGATCTTAACATGAGGCAGAGGAGATGGTTGGAATTGATAAAGGATTATAATGTTGGAATCCATTATCATCCTGGAAAAGCTAATGTAGTGGCTGACGCTTTGAGTCGAAAGAGCCATAATGTGAATTCATTGGTAGTGAGCAAGCGATGGGAGTTGTGCGAAGAATTTCAGAAGTTGAGATTAGAAATTGTGCCGCAAGGATTCATTGCTGCATTGGAAGTGAAACCAACCTTGGAGGATAGAATCCGGGAAAGGCAGAGTAAGGATGAGAAAATCAGCAGGATCAAGTCCAAGAAGGAGGAAGGATTAGCTGAGGATTTCTCGGTAGATGGGCAAGGAACCCCTGTGGTTCAAAGGACGGATTGTGTGCGAATGAGAATGAGCTCAAGCGGTTGATTCTTGAGGAGGCTCACGATTCCAAGTATTCAATTCATCCGGGAAGTGCCAAGATGTATCAGGATCTTAAGGGAAGATTTTGGTGGCCTAACATGAAGCGTGAAGTCACAAAGCACGTAGCATTGTGTGATGTATGCCGAGGGTGAAGGCGATGCATCGAAGCTTCCGGATTATTGCGACCATTGAAGATTCGGAATGGAAGTGGGAGGAGATTGGAATGGATTTTATCACAGGATTGCCCAAGACTCAGAGAGGTTATGACTCTATATGGGTGATCATTGACCGGTTAACCAAAGTCGCTCACTTCATCCCGGTGAAGACGACTTATTCCGGAGATAAGCTGGCAGAATTGTATATGTCAAGGATTGTATGTTTGCACGGTGTACCCAAGAAGATTGTGTCGGATCGAGGTACCCAGTTTACCTCAAGATTTTGGGACAAGTTGCATGAAGCCATGGGTACTCGCTTGAATTTTAGCACCGCATATCATCCGCAGACAGATGGTCAGACCGAGAGGGTTAATCAGATTTTGGAGGACATGTTGAGAGCACATGCGATATCATACTGACATCTTGGGATAAATGTTTGCCATATCACGAGTTCGATTATAACAATAGTTATCAGGCTAGTTTGCAAATGTCACCATATGAAGCCTTGTATGGACGAGCCTGTCGTACCCCGTTGAATTGGAATGAGACAGGAGAGCGTTCGGTATTTGGACCGGAAATTCTTAGAGAGGCCGAAGAGCAAGTTGCCATGATTAGAGAAAGATTGAAGACAGCGCAGTCAAGGCAGAAGAGTTATGCCGATAATCGCCGTCGTGACTTGAGTTTTGAGCCCAATGATTATGTGTACCTTAGGGTTACTCCCCTCAAAGGTGTTAAGAGGTTCCATGTCAAGGGGAAGCTTGCACCTAGGTTTGTGGGGCCGTTTAAGATATTGAGCCATCGAGGAGAGGTTGCCTACCAGTTGGAATTGCCAGAGTCATTGGCAGGTGTGCATGATGTGTTCCATGTGTCACAGCTTAAGAAGTGTCTTGAGTGCGGTAGAAAGCGAACAGATTGGAAGCTATTGAGCTGCAAGAAGATCTGACCTATAAGGAACACCCGATTAAGATTTTGGATGTGATGGAGCGCAGGACTCGAAGCAAGACTATTCGCTTCTATAGAGTTCAATGGAGCAATCATTCGGAAAATGAAGCAACCTGGGAGCGCGAGGAAGATCTAAGGGCAGAATTCCCAAACCTATTCTCTAGTCAGCCCTGAATCTCGGGGTCGAGATTCCGTTAAGGGGGGAGGTTTGTAACATCCCAATTTTTAGCCTTTTTAATTAAATAATATTATTTTATTGCTAAATATGATTTGTGTGATTTTTTTGGATTTTTTTGGATTTTATGAGATTTATTTGAATTCTTTTGAATTAAAATACAATATCTTTGTCAAGAAATAATTATAAAAAGAGATTTGCAAAATAAAGTTTTTGTGAAAATATTTTTATTAAGTCCAGAATGTCTCAAAATATTTATGAGATTTTTCTTGGAATTTTTAGAGTATTTTTGTTACTGTAATTAAATCAAAACAATTATGGAAATATTTTAAAAGGAAAGTCTGAATTAATTAAGGTATGAACAGTAGCGCACCGGCCCATCTACTGTGCGGGTTGAATAGGAAACGGGAGGGTTAACCTCGACCGTTGGATCAAGATCCAACGGCCTTTATCAAACGTGACATTTAAGGAAACCCTAAAACTACCGAGCGTTGGATCCTGATCGAGCGGTCCGTGTGCATCGTCTCGACACGACTCCTCGTCGCCGTCTCCGACCGGACGCGCCGTCGCCTCAAACTTTCCTTGGATTCCGCACCCAGGGTATAAATAGTGACCCCGAGCTCTCCCGAGACTCACCTTGAGCCACCGCGTCTTTTCCCTCACGCCGCCGTCGGAGAGTCGTCGAGCAGCCGCGGGAGCTCGTCGGAGTTGCGGAGTTCGCCGAGAAGTTGCGCGCGTTTTCCGTCGCTAAGATTCTCTTCCGCCGAGAGTCACGAATTCAAGTTCGCCGGAGCACGCCGCGTTGGTTCCGCCGTTCCTTGGTCGCCGGGAGTCGCCTCGTTCGCCGTCGGGAGTGTTGTCGTCCTCAGCATCGGCGAGTTGCGCCGCCGTCATTCCTTCGTCGCTCGGGAGCTCTGTGGGCCGCCGGATCTTCATCAGACGGACGAGATTCGTCCACGTCAACCGGTAAAGGTAGGTTGATGCTTGACGTGGCGATGTCGCCACGTGGGATGAAGCGCTGAGGTGGCGTGGTGTTGGCGCTGAGGTGGCGATGAGTTGGCACCACGCAAGCACATGTGTCAGCCGAGCCGAAAAATCCAGATTTTCCGTATAAAAATAATTCACTAAATTCGGAATTTCTATTTTCAGGGTATTTTCAGGAATTTCCAAATTTCAAAACCTTATAACTTTCGCATACGAACTCGGATTGAGGTGATTCAAATTCCTAAAAATTTGTAAAATTGAGATCTTTCTAATTGTGGCTTTTATTTGAATTTTTGAGTTTATTTGCTATTTGGTTTTGGTTTTTATTTTCTTTTCTCTTTCGATTCGCGTAGACGTTGAATTGTGCGAGGCTTCGGAAGGGGATTTCTCAGCTCAGGAATTATTTCCAGACCAGGATCAGGAGCTTAACGAAGGCAAGTTGTGCTTTGATCATGTTGCACCCATAGTTAGATTGCATGCTATTTTGATTTACTTTATCACTTGTTATTTCATGTGTATAAATGATTTCAACTTAACTTTGGGATTAGCTACCATACCTTTTGAGTTACACCCTACCTTGATAAATTGTATGCCATGATCCACTTGTCACCTTAGGTTGGTTCATTATAGTTGGTTAATATTGAAATCAACATGGAGGATTAGAACGGAATAGAATGCTTAGCCATATCACGTCATCACATGTACATGAAATGATGGTTATTAATTTTGACTAATGGAATATGGAATAATGAAGTCGAATTGTGTAGCATGTGAGCTTGGTAACCAACCGGGAGGTAATCATTTTAGATTAAAGCAAGTGGAAGGGGCAAGGGTGCCAGGGTGGTGAAGTTGAGGGTATGAGTATGTCTTGCTTTAATCAATCCTAAGGACTTAACCTTGCGAGCCTTTGACCTGAGTCAAACTTGCAGCCACACGTCTGTTATGGGGCAGCCTAGCTGACTAATTTGCAAATGCTTAACTTAAGTGCTATCATGGTGGTGTGAGTCCGGTGTTACGGAGGAAACTCACATGGCGCAAGAGGGGGGCCCTGTTGCGGTGGTTTTAGCCCTTTAGTGTTGAAACCTTAGCGGGTAGCACCGGGTTAAGAGGATGCATTGTAAAGGCTTTGTTATAATCGTTACTTTGTGTGGTGCATGGTTATATCGTGTGGGTAAAGTGCATAACCTCTGCGAGTGTACAATCTATTAGGATAGCCGTGCTCACGTATTGAGCAATGCTCGGAATTACAGATCAAGGGTAGTTAATTAAAAAACTTGTTAGCTGGATGGGATGGCGGGATGACATGTGGATAATGGAACTTGGTTTAGGATGAAAACTTGGGTTTATTTGAGAATCACTGAATCTACTTACTTGTTATTACTTGTTTTACTGTCTTTTCAATCTATGTATTGTCTATGTTTGAAAATGCTGCTTTACTGCTTATGAGCCACTTAGCCTTCCTTTGGAATAAGCCTTGCATATAGCTATAATAGAAATGCATTCTGCGCACAACTTGTTGAGTACGTGTTGGTGTACTCACCCTTGCTTACAAACCAACAACAGTGGAGGAATCATCGCCTGTGCTTGAGGAGGACTTTCGGTGGGCGCGAGTCACTAGGCCAAGCCTTGTCGATCGCTGTGGTGTCTTGATGAGTCACTACGTCTTCTACCGTTTTTCCGCTGCATTCGTTTTACTTTATCTTAGACTTGCCCATGAGGCTGAATAAATGTAAGTGATCATAAGATCATACACTAGTTATATTGAATAAATGAAGTCTTATTATTGTTATCGTTGTGTATGATGTGATGCTTACCGATGTTAAGCTGTGTGCACTAGCGATTGATCCTGGGACTAGTGCAGTAAAACACAGTGGATCCGAATTGGTGAATTCGGGTCCTTACATAAAAATTTGTAAAATCAAGATCTATTTATTGGAGAATTTTGTGGAATTTTTAGAGTTGAATTTGCTCTCTGTAAAATGTATTTATTGTGTGTATATTGATTTGATTAGACGTTGATCTGCCGAAGAGTGTCGAGGGAGGATTTTTAGAGCAAGACCTACCTTCGGAGTAGGATCAGCAGCTTTTTGAAGGCAAGTTGTGCTTTGACCATGTTGCTCCTAAATTTTGAAAATGTATTTTGTTTCAAACTATGCATGCTAATTCAACTAGAAATGGATTTAATTATTTTGGGTGAATTAGCTAATCAACCAAATTGTTTATACCACCTTGTTATTATTATTCATATGCCATGATCTCTTTGATAAACCTAAGTGGACAATATTAGTTGGTTGAGATGATATTGTGCCAACACGGGAGGCTAGACCGTGAATAGTTGCTTAGCTTTGCATATACCGTGAATAATCTTTTAAAATACAAAGGTAAATATTGATTAATGGAATATGCAATGTATTTTGAAATGTTGTGATGTGTTGCCACACGATGATGTTGATATATGGAGGCCTGTGTGGTTCCATATGGATGTTGAGTTGTTGTTGGCATGTGTTGCACAATGATCAATTTGGGATGGGAAATGATTTCGACTGGGGCAAGTGGACCGAGGCTTCGTGTCAGGTGGGCCTGTGTGGCAATTGGGGGGTTGAGTGTTGTGAGGGCTGTGTGCCAAATGTTGAGAGAAGGATGTCTTGCCTTGGTCAATTAAGGACCTTACCTTGCAAGCCTTTGACCTGAGTCTCTCGTACAACCACATGTCTGAATGGGAATACCTAGTTTAGTAGGATTCTGATATCTTACCTTGGATACCTCGGGGTGGCAATTACACAGGGGTAACTGTACGGGGGAGCATGCCTGTGCTACGGCTTGGTACCCTATCCAATCAGGTTCGCGACCCTATACTTGACTCTGTGTGAGGGAAGTGATAGTGGAGGCAACACGGAGAGGTTCCTAGGTGGAGATAGAAGTTTCTGAAAGGCTTTGTTATGATCACTCATTCGCATATTCTTGTATGGCGATTCACGGCTGACGTGGTGAGTTGATTATATCTTGTGGGTAAAGTGTACAACCTCTGCAGAGTGTAAAAAAACTATTTGAATAGCCGAGTCCACGGTACTGGACAACGCTCGGGGATTACAGTCAAGGGGTAGAGTTTTGAAAATAAAATGGGGTGGAAGGTTGTGTGCCAGTGTTAATAGTGAAATTTGATTAAGGACTGTGTGTCCAAAATTATGTGGAAAACAATTTGAGAAACTTATTATATTCATATGGTTTTGGTGCTTTCTATCTAGATAAATAATGATTTAAAATGTTGATGCAAATGCAAAATAGCCAACTAAGACATTCCTTTGGAACAAGCCATGCATGTAGTAATAGAACTGCATTCTGTGCATGACTTGTTGAGTACGGTGTGTACCCACCCTTGCGGGCAAAATTTTACCAGAAGAGGAGTCTACACCAGCGTGGAAAGAGGAGTATACTGGAGGGCCAGAGAACTAGGGAGCAAGCCTCCGTCAGAGCGCCTGTAGCGAAGATGGATCACCATGATATTTACTTTCCGTTGTTGTTTATTATTACTCTGAATAATGTAAGCCCTGCGTGGCAAAATATTGTAAGGTGACCTTAAGGTTGTACAACTCGATTAAATACATGTTTGAAGTACTTTATTATTATTCCGCTGTGTATGATTATGGTACTTTAACCCTGTTAAGCCTGTGTGCACTAGCGCGATCCTAGACTAGTGCAAAATACACGAAGTGTCCGGATTTGCAGATTCGGGGCATGATAGAGGTGGTATCAGAGCATACTGATTGTAGGTCTTGACCCTAGATAGTTTGGCCGTTCTTTAGGAACTTCAAAATTATTTTCTAAAAGAAAAATTTAACTTGAAAGAATGATAAGTTCTTGACTTGTCTTATTCTTCTATTCTTTTTTATTTGCTGAAAATTTCTATCTTTCCCCGTTGTTTTAAATAAAGATCTTATCTGAGTTGTTTCAAATAGTTATCGTTGTTTTACACTTAAGGAGAATGCACTGGGTGTCGCTACCAATCCTGAAGATCGTGAAGACAGGAATCGTCGAACGCAAGAAAAGTGGATTGATGAAGTGTTCCAGAAGCTAGAAGAACCAGTGTTTTAGTATCCAGTTGAGACTCATGTGTGAAGAGTCACGTCTGTCTAAGTTAGGAGTGTTTCCCTTTCTAGACGTTAGACTTGTGTGCTTAGGTTAATTTGGTTTTCCTTGTTTGCTGAGTGTGTAGTATGCGTTGAAGGGCTTTTAGGCTTGGATAAGCAACCATACCAAGTTAGTAATTGTTTGCTTAAGTTTTTGAGTCAAATCTTCCCCCTGCATAGGATTCTTGTGTACTCGTCTATTCTGTTTCCTCTTTTCCTTAAATCCTTTTATTCTTCAGATGGTGAACACCCGAGGCAGCAGCGGAGCTGGAGGCAGCAATTCACAGCAGAGGGGCAACAATAACGAAGCACCAAATCCTCAACCAGCACCACCCGTTGATATGGGTAATCTGGGTGCATTCTTGGCTGCTCAAACCCAACTGATGCAGATGATGATGCAACAGATGCAGCAGTTGCAGAATCAGGCTGCAGCCAACAATAACAATCAGGCTATGAATCATGGAAATCATTCTAGACTGTCAGATTTTATGAGGACCAGACCCCCAACCTTCTCTGGGAATGTCAACCCCATTGAAGCTGATGACTGGCTGCGTACGATCGAAAGGAAGCTACACATATCCCAATGTGTAGGCAATGAGAGAGTTCTGTACGCCTCTCACCAGTTGGAAGGGATAGCCGCAGAATGGTGGGAGAATTACTACGCATCCCACGAGCATCCCCAGGAAATCACTTGGGATGAGTTTACAGTTGCCTTCCTTCAGTACCATGTGCCGGAAGGGATGATGGAGCTCAAGAAGGAAGAGTTTCGCTCTTTGAAGCAGGGAGGCCAGTCAGTGGCCGATTATCTTAATAAATTCACTCAGCTTGCACGCTATGCTCCGGAGGACGTGATGGGGACGGCGATCCCGATCTTTCGGTGAGATGATGATACGTCGATTTGGGGGTGTTTGATGGCACCGAATTTAGGGCTTCCTACCAACAAGTCGGGAGCTTCGCAATCGCAATGCCAAATCCACACAGATACAAGATCCAAACGATCAGTAGTTCCTGCAAGAAATCAAGAACCCGCAAGAACAAAGTATGAAGCAATCTGAAAAGATGGTATTGAAATCAAAAGAAACAAGTTGAGGTTCTGTTTCTCGGCTCGGGCGGTCTAGTCGACACGCGCAAACACGAGGAGGGACGCACACGGGTCTACCAAACACAACAAAACCCGATCTAAGGTGATGGCGGCGCTAGTTTTTATAATGGAGGAAGAGAAAGGATGGCCAAGGGGTGGCGGCCAAGGTGGAGGGCGTGCTAGGGTTTGCTCCCGTCCTCAACCTGGGCCTAGGCCCCTCCAACAAATTACAAGACCCACGGCCCAAATAAGGTGGCGCAGCACTTGGCAGATTCTGACTGCTTGATTTTTCAGTGATTTCCCATCGATTCATGAGGAATTTGGCCTTGGGACTAGATCCATTGGAAAGGTTATCTCAATACCTTTCAAACGGGTGGTCGCACACTAAAAACGGAGTCTGGGAGCCCAAGTTATGTCCGTTTGAAGTACTGCTGCTCCTGGATGGCCGAACCGGACTCGGAGACAAATTGGGCTTGATCTTGGGCCATCCTGGAGGCATGGGCCATCCTTGGGGTGTGAAATTGAGGTGCCGGTCCACTGAGGAAGTCTCGATGGGCCGAGCATGTGGATGGAGGCCTCCTTGCGACTTAGAAAAAACGCCGTGCGTCGGGGAAGTAGACGTCGTGGAAGAAGGAGAGACAGCGGTCACGTACATGTTGGCGATGTCCTCCTCATCCTCCCCTTCTTGAATTGGAGTCGTACTCGACTCCATGACTTGCTCCTGTGAAAGGTTAGTGGAAACAACGGGCGAAGCAACAGGCACATCCTTTGTAGTCAAAGCAATGGGGGAAGAACAAATGTAAACACGATGAACCATATAATCTCCTTTCTCATTATATTGGCCAATAACATGAAGAATATTTCTCTGTAAGCATGGCGGTCGCAATGAAGAGCAAGTTTCTCCTCTAAACTATTTAGATCACATAGAGTATTAAATTCAATGTAACCTAAAGTATCTAAAGAAGACATCAATTTAAGCTCATCTTTTTCTCTCGCGATGTGAAGAACATGTCTATTATCAGCACAAGTAAAAGTTTCATGTTCATTCACTAGTTGTGAAGTTGATATAAGTGAAACATTACTGCACAACTCTTCTTTATCACAATAAATAGCAAGCATATCTTCTTGTGACAAAGGAAAATCACCTATGAGTTCCACTAATGGTTGCTCTTTAATAGCATGAGTAGTGGACAAATTTAGCACATAAATATTCTCACCATGTGCAAGTGCATCACCTTTTTTATTACCTTGTACGTCCTTTTCAGTTGATGTAGGTGTGATTTCAATGGTTTGACCTTCATTTGCACATGCGACAACAATGCTTTCATCTTTCTCCTTTTCTTGTCTTCATTCTTCTTCTCTCGGCAATGCTTACCTTCTGCGCCAAGTGTTAGCTACAAGAGGAGGAGCAACAATGTGTCTCTAATGAAGCTAAAAATTCTTTCAATGATTCAAGTACCATATTTTCAGCTCTAATGGCACATTTAAACAATTGTGAAAGAGAATTATATGTCTCCTCAATGAGAATATCCCTAATCTCTTTATTTAATCCATTAAAAAACCTATTTTCAATTGCCTCATCACATTCATTTAACCCACTAAATCTTAACAAGGTTTTAAATTCTCTATAGTATTCCTTTACCTTCATCTTACCTTGTTGTAAATATTTCAAATCAATTAAAGCATCAAACTCATCATATTCATCATATCCATCACGAGAAGGAGATGGAGCAATTGCAGTACACTTCTCAAGGTGTCTGGTGATGTGACCTGTCATTGTTAGTAGAAAACAAGAAAATACACAAGTATATATTTTCCTATCAACTACTAGGTGGTATGAAGTGGGCCTCACACATGCTCAAGCTTCTACCAGGTTCTTACAAGTCCTCGATGTGGCAAGCGATTACAAATTCTGGAACCTATGTGGTTAGAAGATGGTGGAGCTTGGACAGGCAAAAATATGTAGCAAAGGAGGAACTAGTACCACTGATCCAAAGTAAGCTGAAAAGTCATTCAAAATCTGTACAGTGCTAGCTGGTCCTATTCTAGACTGTGCTAGAGACGCGAGCCTAATCACAGACTTAGTCACAGAACAAAGATGAAGGTCCTTGAACAAACAAGATAAATATAGGCTAGGATCCTCAATATGCAGCACCAAAATGATAAAGCTCCCTTTTGTTCTCCTTTGCTCACAGAATTTCTTCTCTTTTCTTTTTCTTTCACAGCGCGGCTCTTTTGTTGCATTGGCCTCTTTTTTTTTTATTTTGTACGGCTTTTTTTTTGCACTTGCCTTTTTCTTTCTTTTCAACTTTCAGATGGATCAAAAATCAGCCTGACAAAGATTGCGACTTTTCTCACTATTAAAGGCCGAATTTGGAAATATCTATTTTGTCATAGACAAAGCTGGATCTGATAGGAAATTTCATGATCTTTCGAACGAGTCCAAGAACGTCCAAATCCGAGTTCGTATGCAGAAGTTATGACTGTTTTACTGCAGCAGTCACAAAATTGCACGCGAGAACGAATTGGAGTAGGTTTTGGAGTTTCCTTTTTGGGCTTGGCTGAGTTGGGGAAGTGTTGGGGCTCGGCCAGGTGGATGTGGAGGGTGTTTTGGTAGGTGGAAATTGTGAAACTCTTACAAGGAAACCAATCCGCTATTTTTGTGAAGATCAACCAATAATTTTGGAAACCAATATGCTATTTTTTTGGAACCGATCCACTCTTTTTGGAAGGTAAAGGCGCTGTGATATGGTTGGTTTGGGGCTGCAGCGCTTGCTGTTAACGGTGGTGAGATGGTGGCAGTGGCACAAAGGAAGACACGATGAACGCGAAAAACACTATAACAATTACGTGAACAGAACTCGAAACTCTAAAGAAACTAGACGCTAAGACCAGCAAAAACACGATTATGCAACCGACGATTCAACAAACCAAGAACAAGTAGTAAAAGTTAGGGCACAAATTAGCTTGGACAGAGGGACAAATCTTTTTGTGGAGCAAATTTTCTGGACTCTAGGTAGAAAACGAAATTGAGGGAAAATCTCACCGAGCAACCTTGAGCTCTGATACCAACTTGATGGGGACGACGATCCCGATCTTTCGGTGAGATGATGATACGTCGATTTGGGGATGTTTGATGGCACTGAATTTAGGGCTTCCTACCAACAGGTCGGGAGCTTCACAATCGCAATGCCAAATCCACACAGATACAAGATCCAAACGATCAGTAGTTCCTGCAAGAAATCGAGAACCCGCAAGAACAAAGTATGAAGCAATCTGAAAAGATGGTATTGAAATCAAAAGAAACAAGTTGAGGTTCTGTTTCTCGGCTCGGGCGGTCTAGTCGACACGCGCAAACACGAAGAGGAACGCACACGGGGTCTACCAAACACAACAAAACCTGATCTAAGGTGATGGCGGCGGCTAGTTTTTATAATAGAGGAAGAGAAAGGATGGCCAAAGGGGTGGCGGCCAAGGTGGAGGGCATGCTAGGGTTTGCTCCCACGTCCTCAACCTGGGCCTAGGCCCCTCCAACAAATTACAAGACCCACGGCCCAAATAAGGTGGCGCAGCACTTGGCAGATTCTGACTGCTTGATTTTTCAGTGATTTCCCATCGATTCATGAGGAATTTGGCCTTGGGACTAGATCCATTGGAAAGGTTATCTCAATACCTTTCAAACGGGTGGTCGCACACTAAAAACGGAGTCTGGGAGCCCAAGTTATATCCGTTTGAAGTACTGCTGCTCCTGGATGGCCGAACCGGACTCGGAGACAAATTGGGCTTGATCTTGGGCCATCCTGGAGGCATGGGCCATCCTTGGGGTGTGGGATTGAGGTGCCGGTCCACTGAGGAAGTCTCGATGGGCCGAGCATGTGGATGGAGGCCTCCTTGCGACTTAGAAAAAACGCCGTGCGTCGGGGAAGTAGACGTTGTGGAGGAAGGAGAGACAGCGGTCACGTACATGTTGGCGATGTCCTCATCAGGACGTAGCAACTGACAAGGCAAGACAGTCTCGATTAATGAAGGGATTGAACTCTGGACTGCAAGTGGAACTAATCACCCATACATTCCCTGACTTCCAGGAGCTGGTTAACAAGGCCCTCATCCTTGAAGACAAGCGTAAAGAGCTGGATGACAACCGCAAGCGTCGCATGGCACAGCAGGGAGTACGCCAGGGTCAGTAGAGACCAAGAGTGGCATCTCAACAGTTCACAGCCAGGGAGCAGTGCTAGAACACCATTACCTGCGTAGCGATCTACTGGTCAGAATCCGCAGACACCAGCAAGAGCAGTCAGACAAGCTGCAGGAAACCCGGCAATGGCAGGAAGACGTTGCTACAACTGCAATGAGATCGGGGCACTTCGCCAATGCTTGCTTCAAGAAGGGAGGAGTCACTCATGTTCGTTTTAACTTGGGTAATACGCCAGCTAGAACTCCTGTTCAAGGAGGAAGCCGAGGACCTGTTCAAGCTGGAGCTGCACCCTAATCAGTTGTGCGAGGAAGGGTCAACCACATCACGGCAGATGAGGTCCAGAACACCACGGACGTTGCACTGGAAACGTTAGACGTCGACGCCGTCGCTAACCCGCAAGAAGATGATTCTCTCTTTGCTAACCAAGATCAGGAGATCAGAGATAGCTATCCAAGAGCCTGCATTCCATCGTTCGACATCTGCAGTGAAGGTTTTGAAGAGGAGGATTATCCAGACGTCTAGGTCGCGTTATCTCTAGTATTTTGCACGGTGTTTCGGACTTTACTTCATCAAGTTTATTTGCCAGTTTAATGTCTTCGTTGCCATATGACCTATGGGTCTAACTTTTGTAATAATGAGCCATGTCGAACAATATTCTGAATTCAATTTTTAATTATCGCATGGTTATGATCCATACTGTTATGATCTGTGTGTACTATCTATTGATCTCCAGCTTATTTCATGAATATGATGAACAAAGTATTCATGGAATATTTGGATAAGTTTGCCTTCGTATTCATTGATGACATTCTAATTTACTCTAAGACAGAAGAAGAGCATACTGGACTTTTAAGGATGGTCTTGGAAAAATTAAGAGAAAACCAACTGTATGCAAAATTCAGTAAGTGTGACTTCTGGAAAAAGAAGGTTGAGTTCTTAAGTCATGTAATGACTATCGAAGGAGTAGCTGTCGATCCTAAGAAAGTAGAGGCAGTGTTGCATTGGGAGCAACCAAAGTAAGTTACTCAGATCAGAAGTTTTCTTGGTATGGCGGGGTATTATCGCCGATTCATTGAAGGATTTTCTTCAATTGCGAGACCTCTCACGCAATTGCTAAAGAAAGAGAAAAAGTTTGCGTGGTCGCCTGAGTGCGAAAAGAGTTTCCAAGAGTTGAAGAAGCGTTTGACTTCGGCACCTGTCCTGGTGTTGCCGAATACTAAGGATAATTTTGATATATACTGTGATGCTTCGCGTCAGGGACTTGGATGTGTGTTGATGCAGAATGGCAAAGTAGTAGCTTATGCATCAAGGCAGTTAAGGCCACATGAGCAGAATTACCCGACCCATGATTTAGAGCTAGCTACTGTAGTGCACACTCTTAAAATATGGCGTCACTATCTCAATGGAAACCGATGTGAAATATATACTGACCATAAAAATTTAAAGTACATATTCACTCAATCGGATCTTAACATGAGGCAAAGAAGATGGTTAGAGTTAATCAAGGATTACAACATCAGAATCCACTATCATCCGGGGAAAGCAGATGTGGTGGCTGATGCTTTGAGTTGGAAAAGCGACAGTTTAAATTTGATGGCTGCAGAAAACCAGTCTGATTTGATGGCTAAGATTGGAAGTTGTACCGGAAGGATTTCTAGCCACTTTGGAAGTTAAGCTGACCCTAGAAGAGCAGATCAGGGAAGGTCAAAAGAATGACGATAAGATTAATAGGATTAAAACCAAGATGGACGCAGATTGAGCCAAGGATTTGAGAGTGGATGAATATGGTACATTGTGGATGAAAAGTAGAATTTGCGTACCCATAAACCTGAATTGAAGCAGTTGATACTGGTAGAAGCACATGATTTCAAGTATTCAATTCATCCGAGTAGTGCAAATATGTACCAAGACTTGAAGGAAAGATTTTGGTGGCCGAATATGAAAAAAAGAGGTAGCTGAGCATGTTGCACTGTGTGATGTGTGCCAAAAAGTCAAAGCAATGCATCAGAAACCAGTAGGATTGCTACAACCGCTAAAGATACCAGAGTGGAAATGGGAGGAAATCGGGATGGATTTCATCACCGGTTTGCCAAGGACTCAAGGAGGATACGATTCCATATGGGTCATAGTAGACCGATTAACAAAGGTCGCACATTTCATACCGGTAAAGACAACCTACTCAGGAGATAAGTTAGCAGAACTATACATGGCAAGGATCGTTTGTTTGCATGGAGTACCTAAGAAGATAGTATCGGATAGAGGTACTCAATTTACCTCAAGATTTTGGGATAAGTTGCCTACAGCAACGGGCACCCGTCTGAATTTCAGTACGGCATACCATCCGCAAACAGACGGTCAGACTGAAAGGGTAAACCAGATACTTGAAGATATGCTAAGAGCTTGTGCATTGTCATAAACCACATCATGGGACAAATGCTTGCCATATGCCGAGTTTAGTAACAACAATAGATATCAAGCTAGTTTGAAGATGTCGCCTTTTGAAGCTTTACATGGTCGTTCATGTCGAACACAACTCAATTGGAATGAGACAGGAGAACGTCATGTTTTTGGACCAGACATACTCTCTGATACAGAAGAGAAAATTTCTTTGATTAAAGAAAGACTGAAGACAGCACAATCAAGGCAAAAGAGTTACGCTGATAACCGACGTCGTGATTTGAGTTTTGAGCTGGAAGACTATGTTTATCTCAAGGTCACACCGCTCAAAGGAGTTAAAAGATTCCATGCTAAAGGAAAACTTGCCTCAAGATACGTGGGTCCATTCAAGATTGTGAGCCGCAAAGGTGAAGTTGCCTACCAGTTAGAATTGCATCAGTCTTTGGCAGGGGTACATGATGTATTTCATGTATCACAATTGAAGAAATGTCTTCAAGTACCAGAGGAACAAACACCTATCGAAGCTATTGAACTGCAAGAGGATTTAACTTACAATGAATACCCAGTGAAGATTTTGGACACTATGGATCGTAAAACAAGAAACAAGTCAACTCGCTTCTGTAGAGTCCAGTGGAGCAACCACTCAGAAAGCGAGGCAACTTGGGAGCATGAGGAAGAATTGAAGAAGGAATTTCCTAATCTCTTCTCTAGCCAGCCCTGAATCTCGAGGTCGAGATTCTGTTAAGGGGGAGGTTTGTAACATCCAAAAATTTGGCTATTTTGAATTTTATAATTTATTTTGAATTTCTGAGAATTTTTGGGATTTATTTGGGTCTAATTGGAGTTTTCGAAAATTAATCTTTCTTTGGAAATTAATTTAATAATTAAAAAGTTTAACAAAATTTAAATGGAAATATTTTATTTTAGTTCAAAATGTCCTAAAATATTTTCTGGAATTTTTCTAGAATTTTTCTCATATTTTATAAGCCTCAAATAATTTAAACGAATTACTGGAATTATTTTATTCGAAAAAATCTGGAAAAATTCAATGAACGAGAATGGGCTCAGTCGAGCCCATTCTTTATCTTGCACCGACGTCTGCTCGCCGAAACCCTAAAGCCGCCGCTCGTCAACCGTTCGATCCAAATCGGACGGCTGTGATTTACCCATGCCGATTCGCCGCCCCGCGTCGTCGGATCGTCGCTGCGTGTACGCACGGGATTGCTCCACGTCGCCTCGAACGTTACTGCCGCCGCCGTCGTTCCCGGTGAGTAACCGCTGTGTAAATGCAACGTTTGGGCACGCACGCCGAGGCTATAAAGCCCGTGGAGTAGCCCACCGGGAAGCTCTTCGCCGTGCGCTTCTTTTGCCCCAACCTACACCGTCTCTCTCGCCGTCGTTTAGCCGTAGTTGCTCACCGAAGTCCGTAGCCATTCCGCCGCTGTTTGCGCCCTCTCCGGTGACCCTCCGCCGCCGTTGTGATCACCGGAGTACTTCTTGTGATGAGCCGCACCCGTGGAGCTACCTCACTTCGTCGGAGCATCACTGGAACGCCGTGCGCGTGGTCGTCTTCTTCCTCTCCGGCAACCCATCTTTGTCGCACCTTCGCCGGATTGTGGAGCTTTGATCGCCGTCCAATCTTCGTCGAACATCTACGATTGTGCCACGCCTTCCTCCAAACAGTAAGCCTCATCTTTAAACCGTAGCCGTAGATCTAGAGAATGAATGGCTAGGATAGCGCGACCACCACGTGCCCGTAGCGGGATCGCTCACATGTGCTCAAAATGGTGATAGATAATAGCCGTCGGATTTAAGTTGGATGCTCTTGATTTAGCCACGTAGTCACGGTAGCAGTGAACCCCATCTTCAATTAACCACCGTTAGATCTTGATCGCATGACTCTGGTGTAGCCACGTAGTCTAGATAACTATAGCCGTTGGATTTACTCTGATAGCGTAAGGATTGAAATAATCGGAACCATTGGATCATAGATGTGTGGTTCGGATTTGTCCACGCGTCTTGCACCGGGGTAGCCACGTCGCTGGTTACACCACGTAAATTAGATTTAATCCTGGCCATTGATTTTTGAATGAATGAACCGGATTCCGCCGCGCGCCAGGCCAGTCCCGTGTCGACGCGTGTCGCGCGGGAATCGAGGTGTCGGTGAGGCCGTTGCGGTCGACGTCGCCGATTCACTTTTAGCCGCACGATTTAGATTCGATGGTCACGGTTAAGCCACGTGTCAGCTCTGGATGGAAATAGTTAAACCGTCGGTGCAATCTCGGCCGTTCATTTCATTGCACGGCTTGGATTGAGACACGTGGCAAGCGCTCGAATCTTGGCATTTGACCGGGTCAGTTGAGTCGTCATTCGGGTTGATCTTCGCCGTTTGATCTTGATCCAGTGGTTGACATTGTGCCATGTGTCAACACCGGAATAACCGAGCCGAACCGATGTTTGATCGTGACCGTTCGTTTCGAATCGGATGGTCAAGATTAAATCAATCTCTCGGTTGATCATGCGCTGACACGTGTCATGACCAAATCACGCCACGTGTTATGCCGACGCCGGCGAAGGACGCCATCGATGGGTCCCACATGTCGATCATGGCACGAAGAGGTGCCGACGTCGAGAGTGACGTCATGCTGACTTCATAATTTTGATTTTCTTAGAAAAATAATTCGGCCGAAAATGTTTTCGGGGCTGATGTCATAAATGGTAATGCTGACGTTATAAATTCCGAATTTTCTGTATAAAAATAAATAAAGAAATTCGGTTTAATCTTTTTGATTTATTTTAAAACTTCAAATGGCTATAACTTTTGCGTTTTAACTCCGATTTGAGTGATTTCAATTTCTAAAAATTTGTAAAATCAGGATCTATTGATTGGTGAATTTTGTGGAATTTTTAGAGTTGAATTTGCTCTCTGTAAAATGTGTTTATTATGTGTATATTGATTTTGATTAGACGTTGATCTGCCGGAGAGTGTCGAGGGAGGATTTTTAGAGCAAGACCTAGCTTTGGAGCAGGATCAGCAGCTTTTTGAAGGCAAGTTGTTCTTTGACCATGTTGCTCCTAAATTTTGAAAATGTATTTTGTTTCAAACTATGCATGCTAATTCAACTAAAAATGGATTTAATTATTTTGGGTGAATTAGCTAATCAACCAAATTGTTTATACCACCTTGTTATTATTATTCATATGCCATGATCTCTTTGATAAACCTAAGTGGACAATATTAGTTGGTTGAGATGATATTGTGCCAACACGGGAGGCTAGACCGTGAATAGTTGCTTAGCTTTGCATATACCGTGAATAATCTTTTAAAATACAAAGGTCAATATTGATTAATGGAATATGCAATGTATTTTGAAATGGTGTGATGTGTTGCCACACGATGATGTTGATATATGGAGGCCTGTGTGGTTTCATATGGATGTTGAGTTGTTGTTGGCATGTGTTGCACAATGATCAACTTGGGATGGGAAATGATTTCGACTAGGGCAAGTGGACCGAGGCTTCGTGCCAGGTGGGCCTATGTGGCAATTGGGGGGTTGAGTGTTGTGAGGGTTGTGTGCCAAATGTTGAGAGAAGGATGTCTTGCCTTGGTCAGTTAAGGACCTTACCTTGCAAGCCTTTGACTTGAGTCTCTCGTACAACCACATGTCTGAATGGGAAGACCTAGTTTAGTAGGATTCTGATGTCTTACCCCGATACTCGGGGTGGCGCTACACGGGGTAATCAGATGGGGAGCGTGTTCGTGCTCGGCTTGGTACCTTCTCCAACGGTGTTCGTCGACCCTATACTTCGGCTCTGTGTGAGGGAAGTGAGAGTGGAGGCAACACGGAGAGGTTCCTAGGTGGAGATAGAAGTTTCTAAAAGGCTTTGTTATGATCACTCATTCGCATATTCTTGTATGGCGATTCTACCGACGTGGTGAGTTGATTATATCTTGTGGGTAAAGTGTACAACCTCTGCAGAGTGTAAAAAACTATTCGAATAGCCGAGTCCACTGCAGATCGACAACGCCGGGATTACACCAAGGGGTAGAGTTTTGAAAATAAAATGGGGTGGAAGGGTGTGTGCCAGTGTTAATAGTGAAACTTGATTAAGGACTGTGTGTCCAAAATTATGTGGAAAACAATTTGAGAAACTTATTATATTCATATGGTTTTGGTGCTTTCTATCTAGATAATGTCGTGCCTTGAATTTGCAATTCTGGACACTATGTGTATTCAGTACTAGTCTAGGATCGCGCTAGTGCACACAGGCTAAACAGGGTATAGTATCACATCATACACAGCAGAATATTAAATAAGTACTGCAATCACGTATATAAACGAGTGTACGACCTTATGGTCATCCTTACAATAGTATGCCACGCAGGGCTTACAATTATCAAGTAACAAAAGTTCAACAGCAGAATAAAATAAATCTTCGTGGTGCTCCATGTTCTGCCACAGGTGCCCTGACTGAGACTTGCTTCACTAGTTCTCCGGCCCTTCAACAAACTCCTCTTCATAGCAGGTGTAGTCTCTTCTTCTGGTATGTTTGTCCGCAAGGGTGAGTACACACCGTACTCAACAAGTCATGCACAAATGCAGATCTATTTACTACATGTATGGCTTGTTACAAAGAAATGGCTTTATCAGTTTTTTGCTTTTGCGTCAACATTTTAAACTACTATCTATTTAGATTGAAAGCATCAAAACTATATAATCATTATATTTTTCAATCTGTTTCCCACATAGTTTTGGACACACAGTCCCTAATCATCTTCCTTTGACACACAGCCCCCACTCCATTTTATTTTCAAACACTACCCCTTGACTGTAATCCCCGAGCATTGTCCAGTACCGTGGACTCGGCTATTCGAATAGTTTTAACACTCTGCAGAGGTTGTACACTTTACCCACAAGATACAGTTGTACACCACAAAGGCGATTAACCGTAACAAAGTTTTTCAGAGACTTCTATCTTAGCCAAAGAACCTCTCCGTGTTGCCTTCACTATCACTTTCCTTACTCAGAGCCGAAGTATAGGACCAACGAACACCGTTGGACGGGTACCAAGCCGTAGCACAGGCACGCTCCCCCATACAGTTACCCCATGTAACTGCCACCTCGAGGTATCAAAGGTAAGACATCAGAATCCTACTAAACTAGGTCTTCCCATTCAGACGGTTGTACGAGAGACTCAGGTCAAAGGCTTGCAAGGTAAGGTCCTTAACTGACCAAGGCAAGACTTCCTTCTCTCAAATTTTGGCACACAACCCTCACATCACTCAACCCCCCCCCCAAATTGCCACACAGGCCCACCTGGCACGAAGCCTCGGTCCACTTGCCCCAGTCTAAATCACTTTCACCCAAGTTATTATCAGTGCAACACATGTCGTAATCCTCCTTCACGTAGAACCACACAGGTCTCTACCTTCCAGTATCAAAGCCAACATCATTCCACCTTTTATCAAAACGCATTCACTATTCTTTAGTCAATATTGCTTTTGTATTCAAAAAGATTATTCACGATATAAGCATGGCTAAGCAACTATTCACCGTCTAGCCTCCCGTGTTGGCACAATATTATCATCCAACATATGTTACCAAACTTAGGTTACTCAAGGAATCATGGCATACAAATATGAATATCAAGGTGGCATTAACAATTAGGTTGGCTAGCTAATTCACCCAAAATATTTAAATCAAATTTTAATTGAATTAGCATGTATAATTTGAAACAAAATACATTTCAAAACTTGGGATCAAAATGGTCAAAGCATAACTTGCCTTCAAAGAGTTGCTGGTCTTCGCCTGAAGCTTGGTCTTGCTCTAAGAATTCCCCCTCGTAAGTTTTCGGCAAATCAACGTCTAATTAAAAGCAACTTACACATAATAAATTTATTTTACAGAGAGCAAACTCAACTCCAAAAATTCTACAAAATACACCAATAAATAGATCTTGATTTTACAAATTTTTAGAAATTGGAATCACTCAAATCAGAGTTAAAACGCAAAAGTTATAGCCATTTGAAATTTTAAAATAAATCAAAAAGAATAAACCGAATTTCTTTATTTATTTTTATATGAAAAATCCGAGAATTATGACGTCAGCATAACTATTTATGACGTCAGCACCAAAAACATTGTCGGCCGAATTATTTTTCTAAAGGAAATCAAAATTATGACATCAGCATAACTATTTATGACGTCAGCACCGAAAACATTTTCGGCCGAATTATTTTTCTAAAGGAAATCGAAATTATGACGTCAACATGACGTCACTGCTAACGTCAGCATCCACTATGCCAGCACTGACAAGTGGGGCCCACTGATGATGTCATCGCTGACATCAGCATGACACGTGTCAAAAATCTAGTCGTGACACGTGGCGACGAACTATCAACCGAGAGGTTGATTTAATCTCAACCGTCGGATTAAAAATGAATGGCCACAATTCATGCAACGATTCGGTTCGGGTTACCACAGAGTTGACACGTGGCAACATCTCATCCACAGGATCAAAATCTAACGGCAGAGATTAAATCAAATAATAACGCGGCCGACTCGGTCAACGCCAAGATTCGTGCGCTGGCCATGCGTCTCAATTCGAGCCGTGCGATGAAATCAACGGCCAAGATTGCACCGACGGTTCGGATTGCTACTACGATGCTGACACATCGCGATATCGCAACCCTCAGATCAAGATCTAACGGCGGCCATGAAACCGACGACGCTAACAACCGGCGGCCAGCGACGCCGATTCCAAGCGACACACTGCGTCTCAGATCGCGGCATGGCACAATCTCACCCTTCCATTCAAAAATCAACAGCCAGATTTAAATCTAGTTTACGCATCACATTCGGCCACGCGGCTACTCCGGTGCGCGACACGTGGATCTATCCGGACCGTTCACTGCTAGATCCAACGGCTAATATTCACACATCTAGGAGCACACGTGGGCGATCCCAGCTACGGGCACGTGGCACTATCCTAGCCTTTAATCCACAGATCTACGGCCATAACTTGCTAATGAGATTCACTGTTACTAAGATTACGTGGCGAAATCTAAAGCACTAGATCCAAATCCTACGGCCACAATCTATCACAACTACGTGGCATAATAAAGACTACACGATCAAAATCTAACGGCTGGTGATTAGAGATGGCACTCACTGTTGATGTGACGATGTGGCTGAATCTGGTGCGTTGGTGGTGAATCGAACGGCGATCGAAGCTCCAAGTCCCGGTGATGTCGCGACGGCTCGGTCTCGTCGGAGATGAAGAAGACGATGACGTCGACGGTGCTCCGGTGCTACTCCGGCGACAAGGGTTGGCTCCACGGGTGCGTCTCGATGCGAGGGTTACTCCGGTGCCTCGAAG
This sequence comes from Guadua angustifolia, assembly GCA_036346375.1. Classification (NCBI taxonomy): domain Eukaryota; kingdom Viridiplantae; phylum Streptophyta; class Magnoliopsida; order Poales; family Poaceae; genus Guadua; species Guadua angustifolia. The sequence goes on along the minus strand of JAYEVE010000284.1, from coordinate 376,633 downwards.
ACTGGAGGATGACTGACGGCGGCACAAAACGCGATGGAATAGCTTCGGAACTACGGCGAGCACGAACGGGCAAGCGGCGGCGAGCTACGGCGAGTACGATGGGGCAAAATGAGCGCAAAGCAAAGGAGAATCCGGCGAGGCAATCCTCTGGCTTTATAGCCTCGGTGTGCGTGCTTAAACGGCGACTTAATGCTTCAATTTCTCAACGGAGAAGACGGCGGCGGCGGAAACGCACGGGAGACGAAACGAAGCGACGCGGCGCCATCCCAGCCATCCACGCGGCAACGGATCGACGGCTTGGTGCAACGAAGCGACGCGGCCAATCCTCAGCCGAGCGATACAAATTGGACGGCGGGCGATCAGCGGCTTTAGGGTTTCCAGCCGGCGCGCACAGTAATGGGCTCGGCCCGTTACTGTTCATCCAAATTCCTTAAGTTTTTCCAATAAAAATAATTCCAAAAATTCATTTTAATTATTTGAAGCATTAAAAATATCAGAAAAATTTTAGAAAATATTTTAAGACATTTTGAACTCAAATAAAATATTTCCACTTATATTTTATTAAAGCTTTTCGTTATTAAATTAATTTTCAAAGAAAGCTAATTTCCAAAAAATTCAATTAAATTCAAATAAATTCCAGAAATTTTCAAAAATTCAAAATAAATTACAAAATTAAAAATAACCAAATTTTAGGATGTTACAGATAAATAATGATTTAAAATGTTGATGCAAATGCAAAATAGCCAATTGAGCCATTCCTTTGGAACAAGCCATGCATGTAGTAATAGAACTGCATTCTGTGCATGACTTGTTGAGTACGGTGTGTACTCACCCTTGCGGGCAAAATTTTACCAGAAGAGGAGTCTACACTAGCGTGGAAAGAGGAGTATACTGGAGGGCCAGAGAACTAGGGAGCAAGCCTCCGTCAGAGCGCCTGTAGCGAAGATGGATCACCATGATATTTACTTTCATTTGTTGTTTATTATTACTCAATAATGTGTTTGCGTGGCAAAATATTGTAAGGTGACCTTAAGGTTGTACAACTCGATTAAATACATGTTTGAAGTACTTTATTATTATTCATTGTGTATGATTATGGTACTTTAACCTGTTAAGCCTATGTGCACTAGCGCGATTCGACTAGTGCAAAATACACGAAGTGTCCGGATTTGCGATTCGGGCACGATGAATGATAGTACCACCTTGCTTGTGGAGGAAGAGAATACCACCTTAAAAGGGAGAGCAACCTCCGCCCATCGGGCTAGTCTTTTGGGGGCCACATGGGACTCTTATGGCACTGCTATGGCGACCAAGGTGTGTATTCCCTCGTTGGGCCAAGGCCCACGCCTGGGCTGATTAGGCGATCCGCACGGGCGAGGCACGTCGCCATACTACTGGGCCGCCAAGGGCACGCTATGCACCCGGGAGTGATGCATCGCTTAGCACGAGCTAGGTCCCAAACAAGAGGGTGGGAATGATTGTACCACCTTGCTTGTGGAGGAGAATACCACTTAAAGGAGAGCAACCTCCCCATTAGGCTAGTCTTTTGGGGGCCACATGGGACTCTTATGGCACAGCTATGGCAGCCAAGATGTGTATTCCTCGTTGGGCCAAGGCATCCCTCCGGTGTGCAACGTGCCCTTCACGGCTGTACCAGATGGCACACGTGCCTCGCCCGTGAAAGCGGATCGCCTAATCTGCCTGTGGCGTGGGCCTTGGCCCAACGAGGGAATACACACCTTGGCTGCCATAGCCAGGCCATAAGTGTCACATGTGGCCCCCAAAAGACTAGCCTGATGGGCAGGAGGGTTGCTCTCCCTTTTAAGGTGGTATTCTCTCCCCTCCACAAGCAAGGTGGTACTATCAGTTGGGGAAGATGAGCTCGCTGTGGCGGCTGGTTTTTTCTGGTGAAATAGTATAGAAACAGTTGAAGGGTTTTGATTGTGAGTGCTCCACGAAGCTCTAGTCGAATTTAATTTGAGAGTGGTTGAGTGGATAGGCTGAAATCGAGTTTGTTCCAAGCTCAGCTTATGCGGTCCTTATGGAATTGAGCAAGACTTGGGCATGCTGGCTAGTGGAAAAAGGGGGAAGAGATGGGGAGAAGGATAGCGCACGGCTTCAGGTGATATCCAGGCGTGATTAATAGTAGAGGAAAGTAGAGGATGAGCCGGCCTTGGTTGATCGAGCTTGTCTCGGGTGGGGGCTTCACCGAGCGCGACAAGGAAATTGGCGAGCTGGCCGGGCTATCTCTCTGGGTACAAGGCGGCGGCATGGGTAAGGTACGGTGCGGAGGAGCTGGCATGAGCCGTGGCAATCTCCGCTTGCTTGGGCGGTGCTCTGGTACGCAGGGCGGGTGAGCTGGTCGGGAAGGCGCGAGAGAGCATGAAGAGGGGCGGCTTCTCTCGGGAGAGGAAGGAAAGGAGGGAGGTGAGCGCGAGGAGAGTCTGACCAATGGGACCGGGCCCACCTGTAGGAGAAAGAAGGCTGTAGTGACGGCTGCCAGTGAAGCGAAGGAAACAGTAACTCGGGCCCATTCGCCAGTGAGAGAAGGCAAACGACTTAAGAAGTCAACCGGCTGGGTTCACCGCATTTGCATTAATTGTCCTATCATTATTTGCCAGAGATTTTTCGTACTTTTTTTGTACTCTCCCCTGGAAGTAGATGATCTCCAATAAAAAGTTAAGATCGAAATAATTTGTAGATTATTTACTAAAATTCTGACACTGAACAATGCATAGAATTTCCAATTCTATTTTTGATTTACTAAAGTATCCCAATTACACTTTTTATTTTTAAAACTTTTTTGGGAGTTAGGATTGACATATGAATTCTCTCATAAAAAATTCAAGTTAAGATCTTGCTCCAGTATTTTATAAAAATTCTGACATTCCATTTTACAGCTTTTACTAGCTTCTGTTTTTGAATTATGTGGAGGCTTATCCAACCTGGTAAATTCTTTATACTTTCACCAGAGGTAAATTCTGTATAAAGGGTGCTTTGGTAATTTTATCAGCTTGAGATAAACTCTTAATATTTTTCATTAATTCAGATGATTCACCATTTCTAGTCAAGGTTTGTCTTTTTCATCATTAATAATATTTTTACCATGCAGTAAAAATGAAAGTTACCAGGTAAAAAGATTACCTGAGGGTTTAAAATCTTAATATAAATTTTTCAAGATTTTACTTTTATCTTTTGATCTTTTTACCATTATCCATTCATTAATTCTCTTTATTGATTTTTCATGCAATGCATAATTCCAATGAAAATTCAAATAAAACCAATAATACCAAGAAAATTCAGAAATAATAATATTCAAATTCAAAATATTTATTTTTATTTAATCGCATTTTTGGGATGTTGCAGATCCACCCCCATTACAAAAATCTTGTCCTCGAGATTTGCAAGGACTAGATTAGTAAGGGAATACTTTTTTAGAGATGACTATGTCGTGTTGTTGGCACTTCATCTTCATTGGAGTTGCTTTACTGGGCCTTCGTCCAGTGATTCCAAGTTGACGTGTCGAGAATAGAAAAGACTTCTATTTAGGTTTTGTGTAAGCAGATGAGAGATACCAGTACTTTCTATGCATCACTTTTGATTGAATAACTAGTATTGTTAATAAGGATAATCTAATTTAGAGATTGGCATGTGGTATGTTTAGAATATTTGAGGTGAAAGAAAGATTACATTGTCACTAGATTCTTTTGGGAAGAATCGAATGTTTAACATTAAGAAAGATACTTAAATACAACGGTTGATTTGTTTAGTTCGATGTTAGTTGGTGAAATTAGCTTAGAATAATTGTCATTCTAGGTTAACTTTAGGTTAACTTTAGATTGTCATTCTAGGTTAACTTTTGAGTGTGTTCATATGGTTTTACATCTCTTTTGCACTCTAGGATAGAGTAGAGATCATCCTTTCTATCAAGTTGCAACTCTGTCCAAAACTTGTTCTACACATAGAAGTTAGTGTTTGAATTTTAGAAAAATCTTTTTTGAGTGATTCTTCTTGTAGATTATGTGGGACTCTCATATCCATCTGTGAAAAACTTTTAGTGTCCACTTGTTGCACCGTTTGGGCGCCATGAGGTGAAAACCGAGCCCCAAACTTTCTGCTTAAAGTTCCTGACTGTCTGTGCTCTTTGATTTTTCATGATTTTTCTGTAAGTATTTTTCAAGTGAAATTTGGTGGAGTGCTTCACAACTCATCTTCTCATAGGGAGAAAATTTATCATAATTTCTTGAATAGCATAATCCCACCAACCACCTGTTCTAATTGAGGATAGTTTCTGGAAATTCTGCTTTTGCTTTTCTGAAAGTGGCTTTTGTGATTTGAATTGATCTCCTTTCTAAAAGCAAGAGTTGAATAGATTCCTTCTTATTTTGGACACTAGACAACCAGGATTGTGTCTCAAAAATCCCCACATATTCTATGGTACTCATCCATGCAAGCTAGGGGTACACACAGTTGTCTAGTTATTCGGATTTTTCATGATTTCCTTTGCGCGAACCTTTGAATATATTAGTTGGAGTATTTTGGGGGAAAATTTATTTGCGACCATTCACCGCCCCCCTCTGTTCGCCATCTCGATCCTTCAATAACATTGATTAATTGATTTTGAGTACCAGATAACTGATCATTGGTGCGGGGAGGTGTTTGTTCTCTTTTGGGACACTGATTAGTAATATGACCCTTCTTGTGACAGATGTAGCACTTTTGTTTCTTTTGTGACACTTTTGTTATACATAGTTATATGCCCAACCCAATCTTCCTTGTGAATCTCATCTTGTTGCTCTTTAGAACATTCCCTGGCCCAATGATCTTCCTCATCACATAAGAAGCATGTTGTTGGCGATGGCCATTTACAGCTTTCTTGATGATAATTGCCGAGGCTGAAATGCTGCTTCTCCAATTCTTTTAGTAACATTCCTCGAGCAACTTCTCTTCTACTTGCCAATTCTTGAACAACTAAGGCTTGAAATTTTTCTTTCTGATGCTAACTCGCATTAGCGATTATCGAATCTAATGAGCATTGATTTAGGTAATGATCTTGACCTTCATATGGGTAACAAGTGATATTGCTCTGCACTAATTGCTGTAGAAGAAAGGTGTGTAACTAGCGATTTTGTTCAATTATGGCCAGCATTTGTGCCATAGACAGAGATTCTGGCAATCGCCCTTCTGAGTTAATTTCTTGCGAGCCTTGAGGAGATATGGAATCGTGATAGTTGCCGGGTTGTGAGAAGGATATCCCAACTAGATGTTCAGATCTTGATTGGATCAAGGTAGGATTATCATCCCTTGGTGGTTAAGAGTCTTGCATAACTTCACTTTCCATTATTTCACTGAAAGATCTTGACTAGGTATCCTGCAATGATGTTTTCTAAGATAAGGTTATTTAGATGGAATTCTGTTGGGTTACAAGGCAATGTTTCGTTCTTTAAAATCTTTTTAATTAAAATTTTCTTATTAAGTAGGGTAGACACATCGTAAATTTCAACCTAATGGTTTAATAGTTACGAGAGTAACCCAAAAGCAATACAAAAGATAGACAACAGAATTTCAACAACACAAAAATACTATACATATACTTAACCTAGTAAGTAGGAAATGTATCTATGGTTTTTCTTCCACTAGTTGAAGTCGGCATTTCCAGGCTTCCATGAAGTCAGAGAGGTTGTGATGCTTCGTTACCTCCATCTTCTTGAAGTTATTAATGTAGACATCATAATGTTGTTAACTTGTTATCAAAGTTATTTTCAAAAAAATTTGTTGGTGGTCTTTTTTAAAAAAAGGGTAAGGAGATTAAATTCTATAGATGGGAAAAGAGTATATGTATAACTAATGCTATCCTTTTTATATTTATTTTAGATAATAGAGTTTTGATTCTTCCAATTTTCTTTGTAATGACCATTCTAAGGTTTACATTCAGAAGTATAGAACTTTTCTAGTTCTAGCTCATTTTTATGGTACATAATTTAGGCAAAGTCATGAGGTGAGTTTTGAGGCATGGTTAGAAGTTATTATTGGAAAATTAGGTTTCAACTAGCCTAAAGTAGTTGAAGTTAGCTTGGTGTTTACTAATATGGTGAGATCTTGAACTTGGTTTATATATGGGTGGTGTGGTTTCAAGAAAAGCTAAGAGTAGTAATGGAGATTGTATTACTAATCTTGGTGAGGTTTAGTTTTAAGAAAGGTTAATGACCATAATGGTTACACTGGTAAGAGGTTCTATGAAGAAAAGGGATAAGTTTGTAAGAAGTTTCATAAAAAGAAGAGATAAGCTATTTTATTGCTTCCTATTCATCCTATGGTTCGAGTTTTCCATATTCATACATGAGGACAACTTATTGTGAAACTTTAACCTAGAGAAACTTTGACCTAGAAGTTAAGTTCGCACATAAATTAGTCCTGTCATTCAGAATAAAAACCAATTTTAAGTAGCAAGACATAACGACAACATAAATTGGTCTATATAACTGGAGTGGAATAATATGCAATGCGCAAGGGTTCTTCTCTTATGGTAGATCCTAATATATTCTAATCTTCCGCATTTTACTATTGGCAGACATTGGCTCTTAATGAAGCAGGATCTTCAATCTTCAGTTCTGCCTTGCTGGATGTAGCAAAGTATTATGTCCATCTTTCTTAGGGCTATCGGGTAGATATTGTAGTCTTCATTAGCAAGCATGAAGGATGGTAGCGACATGTCTCGGACGTCTTCAGAAGCAATAGCGAAGATAAACCATGGGCAAAAATTTCTCTTTCAGATAAGGGGAGTTTGTTTACAAATCAAAATGAAAGTAGGGGTAAGAGTAGGATCTTAAGAAAGAGGAGAGAATAGCAAAGTCTACATTTTGCAAATATAATATCTTTTGAAAATAAGTTTTTGAATTTGCTTATTCTAATGCTAACAACCATTCTATCTAAGGTTTATCCTACGGTCAGTATAGCTCTGATACCAACTGTAACGACCCCCCCATTTTTACATAAATGCAAAAATAGAAATCTCATGTGCACATAGTACTAGTCCCTAGATCAGTAGCTAGTACGCACATTTGCAACAATTGGAATCACAACCATACATTATATTAGTTAAGCGGAAACAAATTAAACACATAAATCTTACAACTCAGAGTACATAGCAGCAAAAGAAGCAAGGCCTTGTAGTGTGCCCATCCAAACCGCAGGCAACTGACCAGGCATAAATCCCTAGAAAAGATTGCTTCAATAAGATCCCACATCCTGTGACGAAAACAAACTTCCGAAGCTTCGCTAACTTATCCACCTAAAACAACAAATTAAGCAAGGGTGAGTACTTTCGTACTCCACAAGACTTAAAGGTGGTATTTGCAAATGCATAATTGCAGGCCAAGTCAAAGGAGGCTACTACAGTTAATTTGCATAAAGCGAAATTGAATTCGTAAATCAAGTTATTTGCAAATGGAAATTTATAAGAGCAAATTTGGTTGATAACAAATAAGTAAAGCATAAGTAACACTCACAGTCCTCCATAACATGAGTGACGAACAATCCAAATCATGAAATCCATCATAAAGCAACAGTTGCAAACTAATGGAACCAAGCCCATTTGAAAATAACAAAACATCTAACTCGCATCAGTTCACCAAAACTCCCATGACCGCGGGTATGGCTAATCAATTAGATTTATACTCTGCAGAGGTATATGTCGGGACCCGGATATGCAAATCCGAAACCCTCTGTGTATACTGCACTAGTCCAGGATCACGCTAGTGCACACAGTGGAAACATAGATGACATATCATTCCATACATCGAAATAACTAAGAAGAAGCAAATTATTATTGATTAAAGCAAACGACCTTATGGTCAAGGTTCATACACCAATGCCTCTTGGCTTAAGAAACAAATGAAACTGTTGCAGCGGAAATAAAATAACTTGGGCCATTCGACATGCCACAGGCAATCGTCTGGGGAACGCCTTCCTAGTCGACGTAGTCTTCATAGTACTCCTCCTCTTGATATTCATTACCTGGTTCTTCCTGAGCTACTGAAAAACATGGGCGTAAAGCCGTGAGTACAAAACGTACTCAACAAGCCGTAGGGAAATGATGCAATATATTCATGCACAGCTTGACAAAGGATAGTCATATGGTTTATTTGCAGAAAGCAATAACTTGAATTTAAATACAATAAATAGATTGAAGGCAGATTGACAAAACAATAATAAATAACTGGTAAATCAATGGTAGACAACATGAACAAAATGACGAGGTATCACCCTACATCATTTGAAACAAGTATCAACCACACAATTCAACAAAGATAGTTTTAGACAATGAACAACAAAGGAACTCCCGCTCCCATCCCAACAATTCCACATTTCAAGAATACACTCTATACCCTGTGTGAAATCCCCGGGCTTGTCCATGACCGCGGACACGGCTATTCGAATAGTTTTACACTCTGCAGAGTTTGTACAGCTTTACCCACAAGACATGATATTCTCCTTGCGCCTGGCCATTAGCACACTTCCTTTGGTGTGCCGACAGAGAAATTATGACAAAGCCTTTACAATGCATGTCTAAACTCGGAACTGCCCTCTAAGGATTCGCCCCTCGAGGCCCCCTCTTGAGCCATGTGAATCTACCCGTCTAACCCGGAACCCACAATCCAATTGGCAGTACTCAAGAGTAAACAATGCAAATTAATCAGCTAGGTCTGTCCCATACCAGACTTGTGGTTGCACGGTTAGGCCCAGTTCAATGGCGCACAAGATTAAGTCCTTAAATGGTCTCAGGCAAGACAGCCACATCCCAATGTGCTAGACAGCACCCCCTTTACTGCACGATCACTTGCCTGAGGGAAAACATTTTGTTCAACCAAGACCAATGGCATCCCTTGCCATGGTACAACAAGTTTTACAACAGTAGTCAACAGCCACAATTCAATATCTCATTAGGTCAAAATTAACATTAGTTCACAGGTGATATGAATCCCAACGCATTTACTCAAGGTGTCTAAACATAGATCGTTAACCCAATGTTGGTACTACAATTATGTCCAACTAGTAAACAACCCAACCTAGGGTGACAATGGATACATGGCATCTCAATTAATCAAGGAGGTATAGTGACAAATAGATATTTAGCTAACCCTGTAAATAGCACTTGTAAACAAATAGCCTGCAATTGTATGAAACAGAAATACTTTTTGCAACATGGGTACAACATGGTCAAGGACTACGACTTGCCTTCGTCGACGAGGTGCGATGCGCTATTCTGAAAGTCTTCTCCTTCGTTGGCGACTACAGCCGCTTCTTCGACTACGCGCAAAACGATACACAAAAAGAATAAAATAAATTTAAAAGAAACTAAAAATTATAATAAAAATATTGGCAGATAGAGGATGAATTTATATGAATTTAGCAATTGAAATCACTTGATTCGGAGTTACGACGGAGGAGAAATAATTGTTTGAATGCTGTCGGAATAATTAAATCCGAAAAATACGAAATGGCACTGTAGCATCGCTACAGTACCCTCGCCTACCTCATGCACAGAACAAAGGTTCCATCCATGGTGCCGGAGTTAGGAGGCACGGCAGAAGCCGGCGAGGGGTGGAATGGAAAGAGGACGACAACGCGGTGCGGGGCAAGTGACGGCGCTTGATTTAATGGTGGCCGGAGGCGCATTTGAGTCCGCGACACCAAAACGCACCGGTGGCATGACGACCAAAACATATAAAAATGCCATAGTTCTCTAAACTAAGGTGAGCACCGGATAGCTAACATCGAGGGAGTCTATGGTTGTAAGGAATTGAATTGGTTCTTACCCAATCGGGAGAAATCGACATTTAACGGAACGACGGTCGATTTACGAACAAACTCGAAATCCGGGTCAAACTGCAACGAAAAATCAAATCCAATTGAATGGTTGTGATCACGGAAGCAAAAGGCACAAAGTGACGTGGCTGGTTCGCCGGAAAACTCACCGGAGCAAAAGATGGCTCGCCGGTGTCTTTGGAGAACACCGGGCGTACTGTTTTCTTGAGTTTTGGGATGGCAAATGATATAGAACCAAAGGGGCAAGGTTAGCACGGTGTAGAGGACGTCGATACGCACGTTTGGAGTACTCACACGCTCGGAGAGACGAAGAAATGAAAGAGTTATGGCTAAAACAAGAAACGGCAAAGAAGTGCTTGCAGCGTCCGTTTTACTTAATTTTGGAGGGGAAACTACAGGAGAATTAAAGCCCTTAACTAGACCTTCGATTTGCAACTGACCTCACTCAATTTCGTTGAGAATTGCAAAAGTTATGAGCATTTGAAGTTAGGGCTGCAAATGAGGCTGGACGTGAACAGTGCGCACGGCTGGAGGTTGGAAATGAACAGTGCTGGACACGTGTCGCTTTCTTATTGGTTGGAAGTAATGGAGGGACAAAAGCGAGAGAAATAAAATAGCAAAAATAATCTAAAAATCTTGGACAAATTCCTTAAAATACTAGAGATTATTTGGAACCCAATAAATTTAGTTTCACTAAATTTTGGTGAATTTTGGAATTTAGATTATTCCGGAACGAATAAACTGAATTTGATGAAAGACCGCGAGAGATAAAATAGCAAAGAGATTCCAAAAATCTTGAGAAAATTCCTAAAAATGTTTTGGAATATTTGGAACCTAATTCAATATGTTTTGGGATTTTTGGAGCATTTTGGAACTCGAGTGATATTTCGAATAAGGACTGAAATTTGGAATTTTGACTTTGCGGACGGTAAAGGATTGGACTTCAATTTTGGATGGATAAGGGTGCCAGGTTAATTAGAATACCAAGAAAAAATCCAAATTTTGAATTTAATTAATTTAAATTAACTTTAGCAAAAACCTGAAATTGGGGATGTTACAAACCACCCCCTCAAATGGAATCTCGACCCCGAGATTCGGACTGGCTAGAGAATAGGTGGGGAAACTCGGACTTCAGATCCTCTTCTCTCTCCCAAGTTGCTTCCTCTTCAGAATGGTTGCTCCACTGGACCTTGCAGAAACGGATGATCTTGCTTCTCGTGATGCGCTCTGCAACATCCAAAATCTTCACTGGCTGCTCCTTGTAAGTGAGATCCTCTTGCAAATCGATGGCTTCCAACGGCATTTGTTCTTCTGGCACTCGCAAACATTTCTTCAATTGTGACACGTGGAACACATCATGGATTCCAGCGAAAGACTGAGGCAACTCGAGCTTGTAAGCAACTTCTCCTCTTCGTTCCAAGACTTTGAACGGTCCCACATATCTAGGGGCAAGCTTTCCTTTTACTTGAAATCTCTTAACTCCTTTTAGAGGGGTGACTCTGAGATACACATAATCATTAGGCTCGAAACTCAAATCTCGACGACGATTATATGCATAACTCTTCTATCTACTTTGAGCTATCTTTAACTTGTCTCTGATTAACTGCATTTGCTCTTCAGCTTCTTGCAATATGGCAGGACCAAATAACTGTCTTTCTCCGGTCTCCTTCCAATTGAGAGGGTTCTCGCACTTTCTTCTCAGATAAGGCTTCAAAGGAGACATTTGCAGATCGCCGATAATCATTAGTGTAAGAAAACTCTGCATACGGCAAACACTTGTCCCACTTAACACCATAGGTCAAGGCATAGGCTCTTAACATGTCTTCAAGAATCTGGTTCACTCGCTCTGTCTGTCCATCAGTTTGAGGGTGATAAGCAGTACTGAACCTAAGATGAGTTCCCATCACTTCATGCAAACTCTGCCAAAAACGAGAAATAAATTGGGATCCTCTATCAGAGACAATCTTCTTAGGCACTCCGTGAAGACTGACAATCCTTGACATATATAATTCTGCCAATTTATCTCCTGTAGGTAGTCTTAATCGAATGAAGTGAGCTACCTTAGTCAATCGATCCACTATCACCCGGATCGAATCATAACCTCGCTTGGGTTTTAGGAAGTCCGTGTCGTGCCCTCAATTTTCACGGATTCGACACTCAGGTATGCCGTGACTAGTCCAGGATCACGCTTAGTACACACAGATAAACAAAGTTGAAGTACCACAATCATACACAATGGAATTAAATAATAAAGTACTTCAAGCATAATATAGTCGAGTTACATGACCTTATGGTCGCCTTACAATAATTCACAAGAGGCGATAAGTATCATCAAGACCAAGTTCATTTAGCGAAGCAAAATACGATAAGCGAACCACTCCTAGCCACAAAGCTCTTGAGTGCTGCTCAACCCTTAATCCTCCCGGCCTTCGATTTAACTCTTCATTCCAAGCCGCACGGCTTTTCTTCTTCTCGAGGTTTTTGTCGATGCAAGGGTGAGTATACAACATACTCAACAAGTCATGCACAATGCAGTTCTATTACTACATGCATGGCTTAATCCAAAGGAAAGGCTTAATTGGTTATTTTGCATAAAGCAACATTTCTTTTAATAGGTAATCTTATTAGCTTAAAAAGCAGTAAAATCAGTATTATTAATAATCAAATTCCTCAATTCTTTTTCAAGAGTTTTGGCACATAGCCCTAGTTTCATCCACACAGCTTTTTGGCATACAGCCACCCATTCCATATTTTTATTTTGAAAATCTACCCCTTGACTGTAATCACCGAGCAATGTCCAGCATCATGACACGGCTATTCAATAGATTCACACACACACTCGCAGAGGTCAGACACTTTACCCACAGATACACTGCTCACCACACAGCGATTGATTGCAACAAAGTCTTTCAGAGACTAACACTTAACCAGTGATCCTCTCCAGTATTGCCTTTCTAATACTTCCCTCACACAGAGCCAAAGTTTAGAACAAGCGAATACCGTTAGATGGGTACCAAGCCGCAGCACAGGTACGCTCCCCCAAACGGTTACACCTTTGTGTAACTGTCACCCCGAGGTATCAAAGGAAAGATATTAGAAACCTACTGAACTAGGTCCGTCCCATTCCGGACAAGTGGTTGTACACGGAACTCAGTTCAAAGGCTCGCAAGGTTAAGTCCTTAATTGTCCCGGGCAAGACATCTAATTTAGACAACTCGGCACACAGCCTTCACAATCTTTCATACAGCCCATTGCCACACAGGCCCACCTGGCACGAAGCCTTCTTGCCACTTGCCCCGGTCCAAAACATTTCCCACCCCACTTTATATTTAAGCAACACATGCCATTGTTCACATTATTTCATGAATAGCACCACACAGGTTACTATCCTAATCCATCACATGACATAATCGCACTTTTTCAAAGATGCGTTCCATAGTTGTTTAGTCCATATTCATTTGCCATTTGAAAGACATTCAACGCGTATGAGCAAGCTAAGCGACTAATCACGGTCTAGCCTCTCGTGTTGGCATCATATTAGCATCCAACATAATTTAAACATCCTAGGGTGACAAGGTATTCAGGGCATATAATGACATTAATAAGGTGACATAATCCAATTGGTATTTTAGCTACCTTTCCCATAATAAGCAATATCATTTCTAATTAACATAGCATGCATAATTTGAATCAAAATACATTTTTAAAATCTAGGGGCAATCTGGTCGAAGCTCATGACGGATCTTCAAATCCTCCTCGGCGAATTCCGCGACTCGAGTCTACGCAAGACGCAATCAAACATACAATAGCACTCAATACGATAAAGAAGACTATCACCAAAAATAAAATAAAAATCACCATTAAATAGTTCACATTTTACAAATTTTGGGCACCGAATCACCCAAATCCGAAAGTTAAATGCAAAAGTTATAGCCTTTACAATATTCTGAAAATTCATAAAAGAATAAACCGAATTAATCCTCTATTTTCCACCGATTTTCCGGCTATTTTTCCTCCGCTACGACACGGTCGGCACCAGAGCAAGCCACGCCGCCACAACATCGACAGTGGGGGCGATTGTCACCCCGACGGCTCGCTTCATCGACAAGTGGGCTCGGTGAAACGAAGGTTTCGGCCCCACATGCCGCGGTGACACGCCACAAGAATCAGAGGCGGTTGGATTGAAATCCAACGGCCGAGGTTTACCGATACGATCACTATTCCTAGCACCGACGTGGATGAACCTGAGCGGTCGGATGAAGATCCAACGGCCACGGTTACCCCCACTGTTTAATATTCCTAAGCCTACGTGGACGCACTGGAGCGGTCGGATCAAGATCCTACGGCTACCGTATACCGGGGAGTTCATCGCTCATCGCAACTACGCGGCCTAACCCGAACCTTCCGATCAAGATTTAACGGACAAGATCTAATCCTACCGCTTCGGCTTTGAATCAAAAAGACGGCTACGTGGCCTCACCTCGAGCGTCCGATGAAGATCTGACGGTTGCTGAAGCTCGGGCAGAGGGCGGCGGCGCTGCAGCTCCCGAAGACCGGAGACGAGGAAGACGATGGGCTCGGCGGCGCTACGAAGCTTCTCCGGCGTGAAGAAGTAGATGGTTGGGTGCGGCGCAACGCAGGGAACTCGGCGAGGGTCTCGGCGACGGCAGAGAGCGGCGGACGGCGGCGGGGCACAAGGAAAACCGAGGCGGAGGAGAGTGTGAACTTCGGCGAGCTCTCGTGTGGGCTACACTGCACGGGAGCTAATGGTTGAGCAGACCAAATGCGCGGGGTGGTCGGACACGTTAAATGAGCTACCGCACGGTCGCTGAGGAGTCTTGGAACTCGCGCAAATCCTCCGGCAAATCGCGACGGCCAACAGTAGCCGGCGGTGCACTGTTCGCATACTCCCGAGACTGAGCAGTCGCGTCACGCCGTTCGATCAAGATCCGACGGCGGGGATTAAATCACGGCTTGGCGAAGCGGTACGCGATCGCAACCGTTCGATCGAGATCTGACGGCGGAGAGCGAGCGGAGATTAGGGTTTCCCCGGGCGAGCACAATGTTGGACCGGCCCAATACTGTAGCTAGCGAATTTTCGGGTTTTATCAATAAAAATAATTATGGAAAATCAAAGTAATTAATTAGGGCACTAAAATACCCAAAAAATTCTAGAAAAATTCTAGAAAATATTTCAGAGCATTTTGAGCATAAATAAAATATTAGTTTTTATTTTTGATAATTATATTTTCTGATATTTAATTACTCAAGGAAAATGATATAAATAAAATCCAATTAAATCCAATAAATCCCAGAAAAATTTGATAAATTCAATTAAATGCAAATAAAGGTTGGTTAATTCATAAAAATTCAAATAACTCCAAAATTTAAAATCAGGCCAAAATTTCGGGATGTTACATCCGGTAATAAAATCCATACCAATTTCTTCCCATTTCCACTCAGGAATCTTCAATGGTTGAAGCAATCCTGCTGGTCTCTGATGCTCGGCTTTGACCTTCTGGCAGACATCACAAAGAGCAACATATTCTGCAATCTCACGCTTCATGCTAGGCCACCAATATCTTTCCTTGAGATCTTGGTACATCTTGGTGCTTCCAGGGTGAATAGAGTACAAAGTCTCATGCGCTTCTTTGAGTAGCAACTCCTTGAGCCCTTTCTGATCAGGTACACAAATGCGACTCTCATACCAAACAAGACCCTTTTAATCTTCATGAAACCCGGGCTTTTCCTTTCTTCATATTACTCTTAATCTCTTTGATATTGGTATCCTCAACTTGGGCTTCTCGAATCGATCTTCCAAATATGGACGACTTCCAAAGTAGCCAAGTAACCTTCTTGAACCACTTCCAAACTAAGCTTCGAATTCCTCATAGAGAGTCGGTGACTTTCTTTAATCATCGTGGTATTGCAAGAACTCTTTCTACTCAAAGCATCACCACAACATTGGCTTTGCCCTGATGATAATAAATACCAATGTCATAATCCTTGATCAATTCCAACCATCTTCTTTGCCTCATATTGAGATCAGATTGGGTAAATATGTACTTCAGCTCTTGATCCAGATAAACCTCACAAATGACATCGATGAGGTAATGACGCTAAATCTTTAAAGCATGCACTACGGCACCAATTCCAAATCATGGGCCTGGATAGTTGACTTCATGTGGCCTTAATTGACGCGAAGCATATGCCACAACCTTCTTATCTTGCATTAGCACGCAATCGAGTCCTTGACGAGATGCATCGCAGAATATCTCAAAATCCTTTCTACTATCAGGCAAAATGAGCACTGGGGCAGTCGTCAAACACTTCTTTAGCTCTTGAAAACTTCGCTCACACTCGATGTCCAAGCAAATTTCTTCTCCTTTTCGAAGTTGAGTGAGCGGTCTAGCTTTTCTAGAAAACCTTCTATGAAACGGCGATAATATCCCGCCATTCCAAGGAAACTTCGACTTGGTTACCGCCTTGGCGACTCCCAATTGAGCACGCCTCTCGACTTTACTGTGGTCAACAAAGAACGCCTTCAGTGAGGATGCTTTTTTGTTATCATCGTAGTTTCTCACTTCTTTGGGTCTTAGGGGCAGCGTCTAAAGTTTTCCTGCCCGCAGCTTCTTCAGAAGACCTTGGAGGACTTCGACGCGGCGATGGTCGTCCCTAAGACCGTGGCCCAGCTGCACGCTGAGCATGAGGCCCGGATAGCTGAGCTTGAGCAGTGTGTAGGTGACCTCAAGGCTCGGGACAACGTGCTTGTGCATAGATGCCGCCAAGAGGAGAAAGATATCGCCAAGGCTAAGGGGAAGAATCTCAGGCTCGAGCAAGAGCTTGAGCAAGAAAAGCTGCGCTCCTGTCAGGCCAACGACGAAGTCTCCGCTGGCAAGGAGAAGATCCTCGCGCTTGAGCAGGAGCTCGCTGAAGGCCGAACGAAGATTCACGGGCTCGAGCAAGAGCTTGAAGAAGGAGGACAACGGGCTCGCACCCTCGAATCAAAGGTGGTAGATCTAGAACGGGCAGCGCGAGCGGCCGCCGACCTTGCAGATGAAGGATCGAGATGGCGAACAGAGCGGGGGTGAATGGTCACAAATAAATTTTCCCCCAGAATACTCCAACTAAAACCTTGAAAAGATCGCGCAAAGAAAACCGGTGCTCCTCAAATTCAAGAAACCCATAAAAACCGAACGACTAGACAACTATGTGTATCCCTAGCTTACATGGATGAGATCCATAAAATATGTGAGGGATTATCAATCACAATCCTGGTTGTCAAGTATCCAAGATAAAGAGGAATCAATTCAAATACTTCTTTTCTAAAAGAGATCAAGCCAAGACACAAAAGTCTATTTTAGAAAAGCAAAAGCAGATATTTCCAGAAGCTGTCTTTAATTTGAACAGGAGGTTGGTGGGTTTCTGCTGCTCACAAAATTATGAGAAATTTTCTACCTATGAGAATATGAGTCGTGAAGCTCTCTACCAAATTTTAGATCAAAAAGAAATGCAGAAAAATCATCATAAATCTATGAACACAGATAGTCAGGAACTTCGAGCAGAAAATTTGGGGCTCGGTTTTCACCTCATGGCGCCCAAAAGGTGCAACAAGTGAACACCAAAATTTTTCTACAGATTTATAAAGGAGTCTCGCACAAGCGCCAACAAGAATCACTCAAAAAGGATTTTTCTAGATTTTTCTAAAAATTAAAAACTAACTGCTGCGCGAAGAACAAGTTCTGGACAGAGTTAGAACTTGAAAGAAAAGATGATCTCTACTCAATCAAAGAGTGCAAAAGAGATGTAAAACCATATAAACACACTCAAAACATCCAAGATCAGCATTTAGAAGGAGGAGAGGCAAATCCAAATTGCATGAATGTAAATTACGCGAAAGTAAATGCGTAAAGTAAATACTGAATTTAAATTGCGTAAAGTAAAGACATAATGTAAATGCGGAATTTAAATTCACAATAATGTAAAGAAATTTCTTTGTATTTCTGGTGGAAAGGTTTACAAAGCCTCACTTCATGTGGGCAAAGCTCAAAGGAGCAACTCAAAACCTTCAAGGGTAGGAGGCCACCCCTCCACCCCTATTTATACTACTCTTGGGCCACCTAGCACCCTTGGATGAGTCCCTCAACCCTAGGACACTCCTCTAAGGGCTAGGATTAACCAACTCACACAGCCATGCAAGGGCTAACCCAAAACCCACACACATACCGGGTTTTCTTGCCCGGTTTTCAAAGCATACTACCTAGACCCGCTAACCTATCAACTAGACCGCGATCCGACGGCCCTCATTGATCCACGTAGCATCTAGCTAGCATCATCTCCTTTCCTTGTCTTCTTGACTTGCCCGGACTCCGTCTCCGATCATCTTCTGGCGATCTCCCGACCGTCTGGACCTCCGACGCTCCTCGCCTAGTCCCAATCATCCTCCGCCTCACCATGACCTAGCACCGTCGCCCTGCAACCATCAAAGACAACGAAAAACCTTTCACATAGCAATGCCCACATATATATTCAGTGATTATCCCAAAATCATTAATCATCTATAATTTCTCTCAATGATCCGATGCTACCGCCCCCAGGCCGGTAGCACTAAGAAAACCAACCAATACTCAAATTGCTTCAAATTGAAATCCAATTCAAATCAAACTCAATTTCAAATCAAACCAAGCTCAACTCTTGTCAATTACTCATCACACACAAGGATAGACCTCCAGATGGTCTTTCAATCTCCCCCTTGATGAGTATATTGACAAACACATGAAAAGGCATAAGTTTTGAGTTTGAATAAGAGAAGAAAGCAATTTGAATGCAAAGCCAAACTTGATCAAAGAAAGCAATTTGAATGCAAAGCCAAACTTGGTCAAAGAAATGGAAATCAAGAACATGATCAAGTTGGCAACTAGAAATACTTATGATCTATGAAAGATAGCAAGGATTAACAAAGATCATAAGAATCATGATGCAAAGTGATGCCTTTTCTACGATTTCTCCCCCTTTTGGCAATATAGGCATCAAGATGATATTTTCTTTTCTCCCCTTTTTTTTTGTTGTTTTTATGCAAATAATGCAGCCTAAGGGAGCTTTGAATATTATCCATGTGACCAATAACACACGTTATGACACCAAGCTAAGTTATGGCAAAAATAAACTAAGCTAAGGCATGTCTAAGTGCAAATAAACATTTTGCTAGCAAGATTTAATGAAAACCATGTCATTTTTAGCATGATGGAACATGAGCAACACTTGTCATTAGTTTCAAAACTAGAAGTAAAGCCATTTAAAGGATCAAATGGAAAACCCAGAGTTCATCCTACTCAATACTTTGGAGAATCTAGAAGTTCATACAAGGTCCTTCGAGCTTGTTTCGTTTGATGCAAATTTTTCTTTGGATCTTTGAAAGACATAGCGGGGTGCAAATGTTTGACATTATTTGCATTCTTTACCCACATATGTTTTTTTTGCATTTTTAAAGCAATTGACTCAAGCCATAATCGATCATCTCAAGAGGAACTCTTAAGAGAATGATCTTGGTCATATACAACCCATTCCAAGTTCATCTCAAGTGCAATGAGAAGCCGTCTTGTGAATGTGAGGTGTTGAGTCTAATGCGCACAAAAAGAGTCAATTTTGCTTCCCTTTCATTTTAGCATTTTCATTGTTAAGCTAGTGAAGGACTCAAGTATGGATCAAACAAGATTCACCCAAGTTGCTATAGGGACTCTAGAGAATTCCAGAATTTCACAAATCATGGCAAAAACACCTAGAGAAGAAACTTAACAAGTAAACGCAACATGTTTTATCAAGTTTTTATTTTAACGCTCATTTTTCAATTTTTGTAAGCTTAGCAAGATAAATGAACTTGGACATATCTAAGCAAGTAATTTTCTTCATAATATAGCATGGTGTATAAAATGAAACATGGATCATTTGCATAATAGACAAAGCTCATAAAATGAAAATCAAGTCTATATGCAATGCATGAGATAGATTCTTAAACTCCCCCTCAACATGTGATTCCATTTTAGGCACAAATCTGGTTCAAATTGAGTTATTAACAAGATTAAGCTCAAGAAAGGTTGAAAAGAACTCAAATAAAGCCAGAAACACAGAATGGAGAGAAGAAGTCAAGAAACTGCGAACTGGGTAGCTATAGAGCATAGAAAAGATGGTAGAGAACACTACTGCTCAGACTCGCCTCATCTTCCCCAATGACTAACATAGGAAAGCTACCTCTCAAACTCCAATTTCAGAGCAAACATGCACTGCCTACCCAGGGGCCCAACACCGCTAGACCTACAAGACTGTGAGTGAGCTCAACCGAGAAGAAGAAGAGAATAGCATCCTAAAGCATAAGATGAGAGGTCCATGCCGAGGCATGCCAAGTCTAGGAGAAGTGAACTCATAACTCTAGAAAATAAAACCCATAGCACCCGTAACAAGACAAAAGAAGGAAAAACTGAAAGAAAATATAATACATAATATACATGACGCTCCCCTCACGAAGGCCGTAAGGGCACACAACTCCAAGCTCACTCTCAAGGCAACAAATCTAGAGCTATCCAAAGGCTTGGTAAAGATATCGCCAACCGGTGGTCACTTCACAAATCAAGCACTATGTCTCCTTTCTCCACATGGTCTCTAAGGAAGTGATATCTAATATCAATGTGCTTGGTCCGGAGTGTCAGACTGGGTTCTTGGCAATGCAAATAGCGAAGTGTTATCACGTAAAAGTGGAACACTCTCTATCTCTAACCCAAAGTCCCGCAAGGTCGATCTCATCTAGAGCACTGCTACAAAGAATCGGTCAGCAAAGAACATACTCGCCTCAACGGTGGATCAGGTAACTCCGGATCGCTTTTAGATGACCAAGAAACAAGAGAAGTGCCAATGAATTGGCACGCGTTGGTGCTTTTCCTATCTATCCTACAACCGCAAAGTCAAGATCGTAAAAGGCTCTAAGGGATAGACAAGAGGAAGAAGAGTACCAGATACCATAATCAATGGTAGCTCAAGGTACTCAAGATGCGCTTTACCGCCTAGCGATGAGAGACGCGAGGAGAAGCCTCAAAGCGAAAGCACATACACACAAAGAAAGTGTATATCCGATCATGAGGCAAGAAGATACAAGAGAGAGCCAATCATGCTTTGAAACTCCTTTTGATCAAGAAGGCTCACCATCCTCATCGGGCTCGAGGACAGAAGCAGGCCATAGGAGTCATCACGAAGCTTTCCATCGACATATCAAATCGCCTCAGAGGTCCCGAGTGTACTTACCTTGGTGCAGAAAGTACCTCCCGAGTCTCGCTTGATTTGGAAGCCAAGAAAGTAGCTCAACTCACCCATCATACTCATCTCAAATTCTGTGCTCATCACCTCGTAAAAATGAGACACAAGAGACCGAGATGAGCCACCAAATATAATATCATCCACATAAATCTAAACGAGAAGGAAATGAGAATCTCGTGTCTCGATGAATAGAGTTTTATCTACTATACCCATTTTGAAACCATGATCGAGAAGATAGGACTTAAGCCTCTCATACCAAGCTCGAGGGGCTCTTAAGTCCATACAAGGCTTTGGAAAGCTTGTAGACATGGTTCGGTATTTGGGGTTCTCAAACTCGAGGTTGCTTGACATACACCTCTTCCTCAATGAAGCCATTGAGAAATGCACTCTTGACATCCATTTGATAGAGCTTGAAGTCCCGGGATGCAGAGAATGCAAGCAGATTCTAATCGCCTAGTCTAGCTACAGGGCAAAGGTCTCCTCAAAGTCAAGACCTCAACTCGAGTGAAGCTCGTGCAACTAGCCTAGCCTTGTTGCGTAATGACAACCCCATCCTCAATTTGCTTGTTTTTGAACACCCACTTGGTCCCAATGACATTATGACCAGATGGGGGTTCTACAAGCCGCCAAACTTTGTTCCTCTCAAAGTTTTCAGCCTCATGCATAGCATTAATCCATGATTCATCGGATAATGCATGAGTAACATCCTTGGCTCAAAAGAGGCAACAAAGGCAGAGGAAGGCGAAAGAAGATAAGCCTAATTTTGAGCGCCACACGCTCAAATAAATCACCAATGATCTCGCTTGTGGATGAGAACGCTGAATGTGACGAGGAGGACCGAAGCGAGTGGCCTCTACCTCTTGAGGAGAAGAGGTAGGAACAGAGCCATTCACCAAGAAGAGTCCAAGGCAAAGGCCGGTCTCCCCGAGGTGCGAAATGGAAACAGGAGGCACCTCGTGTAGAGGGAATCGGATCGTGGAACACCATCATCTCCATCATCCTCATCCTCTACAAAGATGGTCTCGGAGGGATAAGAAGAGCTCGAAATATCGTGTCTAGCTCTGGGCTAGCCTCATCAAAGGTCACGCATGTGTCTCTATGATCCTATTCGCCACAACCTGCACCCTATAGCTACGAGAAGAAGTTGAGTAACCCGTAAAAATACCATCAAGAACGAGACTCAAACTTATCTAGGTTACTGACTTCAAGATGAAACACTTGCAACAAAAAACGCGAAAATGAGAAACACTGGCTTTCGCCATACCTCAACTCATAAGAAGTACGATGCAAATGTGCTCTCAAGAAAACGCGATTGAAACATGACAAGCAAGAGCTACACCTCAACCCAAAACTTCCTAGGAGTATCAGACTGCCTCTAGCATCGTCCCGCCATCTCAACCAGTGGTCCTGTTCTTCCTTTCCACTACGCCATTTTGCCGAGGGCGATGGAGAGGAGAACCGATGCTCTAACCTGCACTCCACACAAAAACTCTCAAAGTAGGAATTCTTGAACTCGGTGCCATTATCATCACAGATAGCTCGTAATGCACCGGGAGCTCAATAGACAACCTACTAACCAATCCTCGAAATGAGAAAAGTCTCATCCTTCGAGGCCATGAAAATACCCAAGAATACCTCGAAAAATCATCAACAATGACAAGGACATACCACTTCCTCCCATCGATCGCACTCTAGCCGACCAACAAAGGTCCATGTGTAAAAGCTGTCCTGGTGCATCAATCATCACTACGGTGACTGGAGGATGAGAAGTAGTAACCATCTTGCCATGTCGGCAGGGAGAGCAAACTAAGTCTTTGACCATCTTGAGTTTGGGCAAACCACGAATAAGATCGCGGCTGCTAACTCTGGTCAAATGATCAAAACCAATGTGACCAAGTCTCCTATGCCAGTAGGAGAGATCACGGACTCGTATAATCAAACATCAAGAGAATCTCCGAAGAAACAGAAAAATCAGCACGAAAGACTCTCCCAAATCTAGAAATCCCAAGAACTAACTCTCCCGATGAATCAAGGATTCTACAAGACATACTCTTAAAGCTTACCTCGAAAGAGTCATCGATAAGCCGAGAAACGTAAAGCAAATTATATTGCGCTTACTCACTAAGGCAACGCCCTTAAGAGTAAAATTTTCATTAATGCAGACGGTACCTTTTATGATGTCCCTACCAAGACGATCCCCAAAAGTGATCAACTCATCACCGGGGCTCGGACTAGGAAGAGAACTAACGAGAATCTCCGGTCATATGACGAGAACAACCGAATCAACAATCCAAACGCCACCCTTCCCCATCCGATTTAACCCGATCAAGTCAAGAAAGAGGAGATGACTCAAGATCGAAAGAGTGAAGTCCCGGGAACCCAATATCGAACCACACGACGCCTCGTGAGTACCAAATGCATGTAAGAAGATCGACTCGAGTGTTTTTTGATGATCAAGAGCAACTCTAGTAGATGATCTAGAGCTAAACCGGGTTGGCCCGCCGTGGTGCAAAGGCCGACCATCCCAATGAGGCCGCTTAGGTCTCCTACCAGAAAACACCTCACGCCACCGATATCTACCTCGATGGGAAAACGAGGAATATCAAGAGGACGGTGGGTAGATCGACCACGAACACCTGTGGCTAAAACTCAAAGAAGCAAAGATGAAAACCAAGTCCGGATGTCGCCAAAAACAAAGCGACTCTCTAACTCGTTTAGAAGAAGTATGCGTTTTAGAGCACTCGTAGTCTGGGATGACCTCAATACCCCTAAGAGCATCAACATGCTCACGCCGAGTGATCTTGGCGCTACCAAGGTAAATCTACTAGGTGACCATCCTTCTACTGTAAGGTGCATGCGTATTTTGCCTTGTTAGAGGCAGAGGCAACAAGAGAAGCATCCTTCGTCAAGTCCCGTGACCACACCAAAGAAACCTAAACACAAGGGTGCTCAACCCGAGCAACCACTATCTCTCCACTCTTGGAACCACGCACAATGGTAGGAGGATGAGTCCTAGCGTGCTTCAGTAATCAAATCCTAGACCTTGATTGAATCGCTAATCTTGGACCGGTCTAGAATGAGATTGAGCTTCTTCTTGCTCTCCAACAAATTTCTCGAGAGTGCTCATAAGATACCGAACCTCTCTGAAAAGTGAGGCGATGAAGAGCAAGGGGAAGGAGTAGAAGAAGAGGCAGAAGAAGAGGATTGAACAGCACGTGCATATTTTTCCCTATACGCTGCTGCCTCAAATTTGAGAGACTCACAAGAAGCACCTCTAATTCTACCAACCTCGGGCCTCTAACTTCTTCCTAAGCTCATGTGGACCTTATCCACGCTATCCTCAACCCCAACACACAAAGAAGCAACCAGTTTGTGATTTAACTAGTAAATCCTTAGCAAGTTGATCACACTTGACATTCAAAGCATCATTGTCAAGTTTTAGTTGCTTACAGCCCTCACATGAGTCGACGGGTCCTTAGAAGCATGCATCTCAAGTTCATCACTTCTAGAGGAAAGCTTTCTAAGGTGAGCTCATGGCATCAATCTCAGCAAGCAATTTAGGGCAATTATTACAGGAAGCATTTGTGTGGGCATGAGAAAAACTAGCATCAGCAGGAATATCAATAACAACAGGACTAGCATTCTTCGACTTCAGATTCTCAAGATCAGCAAGCACACTATCATGCAAAGTCTTTAGGTTCTCCAGCTCCACAAGCAAAGCATCACAGAGTGTACAAATTGCCGAGTCTCGGAGGAACATGATTTAAGTGAAGCTAACTCCCGAGACAAACTATCTACCTCCTTCTCTAACTCGGAACACCTCGACCTAGCCTTAGCATGAAACTTGCCTAATTTACAGAAGGCATCATTTAACTCGTCAGAGGTGGGTACCTCATCCGTGTCGCAGACAAATGGAGTCGCCACTTCAATGGCGCCGCCATGAAGCACATGCCGAGAAGTCGTCGCCGCCTTTCTTCTCTTGCGGATCATCCTCGCCTTCGCCGCTCCATGTCTCGTGGTCGGAGAGGTTGATGTCGCCGAGGGCGGCGAGGACGCTGGAAGAGCTTGTTCTTGGAGAAGTTGCGGTATTTCTTCTCGTATACGGCTCACTTAACCAAGGCTTTTGTTGCGGTTCTTGTCGGTGTAGTCATTCTTGCCCAAACCGCCGACGTCGTTCTTGCCCTTCTCCAAATTAAGGCGGTTCGCCTGAATGTGGTTGGGGCCACCACACTCAAGCGTGATCATGCCACCTCTCTTCCTCTCTCTCACTCTCTTGTAAATATTGGAAAATTTTCGAGCGACAAGAGCAAGCTCATTTTTTGGGTGACTTTTGATAGTGCCAGTGGAGCATACATTTTTCTTTTGCCTATGGGTTGTGCCTGCTGCAATGTTCCTTTTGTGTGCTCCTAAGTTACTTCCTGCAAACAACGAGCACAAGGTAGATAGCAAGATGTAGATGGGTAGAAGCGCAGGTTAGGACGAAGCACGGGCAACGCGACCCCGAAATAAGCGAAGAAAAGACTTCACATAGGTAACAAGTTCTTTAAGAAAGAAGCAGCATCACGATGTTAAACTGGAACGAGGCACTTAGCGATGATTTTTGAAAAAAGGCGCTTTAACATGACAACTCGCTCCCGCCAAGCCCCTGCTGCGAATGAAGGTCGTGCACCTAAGTTGCGAGCACGAGCCCGTTCGCAGGAGAGTTGGGAAAGCACGTGCAAGGCCTAGAATTCCTTAATACTTAGGACGCATACCCCTAAGTTGCGAGTATGGTCGTAAGCAACGAAAAAAATGCGCAGTTGCTCGACAGGGTGCGCGACGACCAAACACACGTGAGCCAGACTAAATCTTCGGACCAACTGAGAGGGTGTTTGTATGCGACTTGTATCACGCAGCGAAGAGCTACTGTGGACCAAGGTCGGCTTATCGAGACTGGAGCCTCTGGTAGTGAGTTTTAGTGACAGGGTGTTGGTCGTGGCACCTTGTGCAGTTGCGCACGCGCTGGCCCGATTTTAGAGCGAAAAAAGCTTGGAGCGATTGATCTTGCCCGACACGCTTGTCTCATCACCAAGATCGTGAGAAAAAGTATGCCCTTGTGCAAGACTGGTCGGCTTATCGATGGGCAATGACCTTGAACAAATTCACAAATCTTGGAGGTAAGAGACATTGCGTAGGTGAGTTAAACAAACATGCCCTTTTTCCAAAAGAGAAAACATAGATCTGCACAGGATGCAAAATGAAGCATAGGTTTAGACAAAGAACTTGCGCAGCTGGTCAATGTTCCACGAGCTCGCGAGCACGCGACCATCCTCCCTTGCTAGGCAGATAGCCCCTGGGCGTGCTACTGAGATGACCGTGAAAGGACCTTCCCACCTGGGGGAGAGCTTGTTGGCCTTCGACGTATCCTAAATTCGTCGTAGGACGAGGTCGCCGACCTGTAGGGCTCGGGGCCGAATTGACTTGGCCACGTGCCTGTGAAGAGCTTGCTGGTAGATGGCGGATCGGAGCAGCGCCCTCTCGCGTACTTCCTCGGCGAGGTCGAGGTCGAGGCGACGCTGGCGCCCTTGATGGATGTCATCGGCCAGGTGCACTCTCGGGGACCCGAGCACGATCTCGACGGGTAGGATAGCCTCAGCACCATAGACGAGCCGAAGGGCGCCTCGCCAGAAGCTCGCTTCTTTGTGGTGCGCATGCACTGCAGGATGGAAGGAAGCTCGTCCACCCATGACCCGCCGTGCCAGGTGAGGTCCTTGAAGACCCTCTTCTTGATCCCTTGAAGGATTTCGCCATTTGCTCGCTCGGCTACTCTGTTGCTCTGCGGATGAGCTACAGAGGCGAAGCAGACCTTTGTTCCGATATCTTCGCATTAGGTCTGGAACAGCTCGCTAGTGAACTGAGTGTCGTTGTCCGTGATGAGGCGATTGGGGACTCCAAAGCATGTCACCACGTTACTGCGGAAAAATCTCTTGGCTGCTTGAGCCGAAAGTGTCGATGGCCACGAGCAAGTACTTGCAACCCTTTCGACCACGGGGGAAAGGCCTGAGAATGTCTACCCCCCAGGTCGAGAATGGCCATGAGAGTGGGATAGTCTGCAGCGCGTACGCTGGTTGATGGGCCTTGCGAGCGTGGAACTGGCACGCCCGACAGGTCGCCACGATCGCCTGAGCATCTTCCAAAGCTGTTGGCTAATAGTGTCCAAAGCGGAATGCTTTGCTCACGAGCGTCCGAAAGGACGAGTGAGCACCACACATTCCCTCATGGATATCTCTGAGAAGGAAATGGCCCTCTTCCCGAGATATACACTTGGAGAGGACTCCAAGTGCCCCTTTGCGGTATAAGGCACCCTCAACTAGCTTGTAAGCAGAGGACCGCCTTTTAAGCCAGGAACGCTCGGCTTCCTCCTCGGGCCCTGTCTCGTCGGCATGATACTGGACGAATGGCGTCATCCAGTTTGCACCGTGCTCGAGGAAGGAGACGTCACCGCGCGTCTCTCGTGCCTCCTCTACAGAGGGAATGGAGGGCTTTTGCAGATGCTCGACTAGCGCCCTGGGCAGGGCGGGCATCTAGGGGGTTGCCTCTTCTACAGAGGAAATGGAGGGCTTGTGCAAATGCTTGACGAGCACCCCGGTCGGGGCGGGCATCTACGAGGAACCGACCTTGGATAGATGGTCGGCCAGGGAATTGTCCTTCCCGGGATGTAGAGTACTTCAAATTTCTAAAGCATCGCTTCCATTCGCCACCTCAACCAAGTAAAGCGCCATTGAGTGATCGGAACACCGACATTCCTTGTTGACTTGGTTGACGCACCAATCGCGAATCGCTTTTCACCATTAGTCGCCGGACTCGAAAGTGCCTTGCACGCCGCAGCCCGCCAAGAGGTTTCATACTCCGCCGCTGTTGGTCGCGCGGCGCAATTGGATGACGATTGAGCCGATCCTTGAGGGGACATCAAGATGACGCCACCCGAGCTGCTCAAAAGCTCGGGACCCGCAAGCACATGGTCCAATGGCCGCCCCAGATTCGTGGGGCTCGGTGGCGGGCTGGGCGGGGTTCGTCCATTCCGCTATGAAGTCCGCTAAGATCTGGGAGTTGATCGCCGGCGGCAGAGAAGTGATGTCGACTCGCGAGCTCCATGGCCCACTTCGCTATCCGACGGGCGCCTTGATTTCTTAGGATCTCCCTTGTGGAAAGTTGGTCGAACAACGACCTTGTGAGCTTGGAAATAGTGGCGCAGCTTTCTCGGCTATGAGCAATGAAAGTACGGCTTCGACCTCAAGGTACGCTCCTTTGGTCCGCGGTAAGACTTTCACGACGAGTATATTGGTCGCCAGGTCCCTCTCGCCGACCGCCAAGACCGCGCTTACGGCCTAGGGTGTCGCCGTGAGGTACAAAGAGATGCTCGCCTGACTTTTGGCGTGGCTAAGATCGAAAGCCGACAGTACCGCCAGCCCTCGAAGGAGCGGTTAGCCTCTTCCGCCTGCACGAGCCCCTCATAATCCGCGGGCGCGCTTGAAAAGGGCAATCCGCGCTCGTCCGACCGGGAGATGAAGCGACTCAAGGCCGCCATGCGCCCTGTCAAGGCCTGCACCTCCTTTACGGAGCTCAGAGGTCGCATCCTTTCGATGGCTTCGATTTTCTCCGGGTTGGCACCGATGCCCTGCGGCCCGATGAGGTACCCGAGTACCTTGCTCGCTTTCACCCCGAAGACACATTTCTTAGGATTAAGCTTTATTCGATGTCTATTGAGGTTACAAAAGGTCTCCCGCAGGTCGGATACATGAACCGGGGCGAGCTTACTCTTTACTACAATATCATCTACATATACTTCTAGGTTTCGACCTATCTGGTCCTGGAAAGTCTTCTGCATCAAGCGCTGGAAGGTCGCCCCGGCATTCCGCAGACCGAAAGACATGGTCGTGTAGTAGAACATGCCGAACGGCGTGATGAAGGAGGTCTTCTTCGCTCTGTGGGACAAGCTAATCCGGTGATAGCCTCGAGTAGGCGCCCAAAAGCTCATCACTGAGACTCGCTGCCGCGTCGACCGGGCTGGTCAATGCGGCGCAATGAAAGTTGTCCTTCGGGCAGGCGACATTCAAGCTAGTGTGGTCGACACACATGCGCCACTTGCCACCATTCTTCTTGACAATGACTGGGTTTGCCAGCCATTCCGAGTGCTCGACCTCTCTGATGAAGCCGGCTTTCGAAAGCTTGTCTAGTTCATCCCGGATGATTGCCTGCTTTTCCAGGGAAAAACGCCTGAGCTTCTGACACACAAGTCTTTTATTAGGCCGAACAGCTAGCATGTGCTCAATCACTTCCATTGGGACCCTGGGCATGTCGGACGGTTCCCAGGCGAACACGTCCGCGTTCTTCCAGAGGAAAGTGATGAGCTCGAGTTCCTATTTGGGATCTAAGGAAGATCCCAAATGAAAGACCTTGGTCGGGACGGCCTCACTTAGAGGGACCGCCTTGGTTTCTCCTCC
The DNA here is from genome assembly GCA_036346375.1 of Guadua angustifolia. Taxonomy (NCBI): domain Eukaryota; kingdom Viridiplantae; phylum Streptophyta; class Magnoliopsida; order Poales; family Poaceae; genus Guadua; species Guadua angustifolia. Next base: position 347,018 of record JAYEVE010000284.1, on the reverse strand, counting down.
AGGCTGGAGGGTAACTTTGGGCCGGGAGTGCATCAGCGCTTGGTCGGGGCCGCGCTGAGGCAGCTGCTTGACCATGTCGAGTGACTTCTCGTCGCAGTTCAGGGCTGCCCTATGGTCGCCCTTGATGGTGATGACGCCCTTCGGTCCAGGGACCTTCAGGCACTAATAAGCGTGATGCGTGGTGGCCATGACCTTGGAGAGGGCCGGCCTACCGAGGATGGCATTGTAGGCCGACTTGAAGTCAACAACCTTGAAGTTGATTAGTACGGTCCGAAAGTTGGCGAGGCCTCCGAACGTTACCGGCAGAACGATCTGGCCGAGGGGCTTGATCGAGGTGCCAGGGACGATCCCGAAGAACGGGACGGCTATGCTCTTGATCTTGGAGCGAGGAACTTGCATCTCGTCCAGGACTGTAGCGGATATGAGGTCCAAGGAGCTCCCGCCGTCGATGAGAACCCGGCCGACCTTGGCGTTGTTGATGGTCGGGCTTACGACCAACGGGAGCTTCTAGGGTTTAGTCATTCCAAGGGGACAATCATCCTTGGAGAAAGTGAGGGACAGCTCGGACCACTTGAGCTATTGCACGGGTGGCTTGCCCTGAGCGATATGGCCGACCTCCCGTGCCGCCTCTTTCAGATCCCTGCGGGATTTGTAGGCCGAGGAGCCCCCGAATATGACGGCTATGTGGTTGCGGGGCTCCTGGTAACCCATGTCATCGCTGCCGTTGTCCGGGACCCTTGCCCTTGCTTTCTCCTTTCCCCGAGAGTGGGCATGGGGCCTTCGCCACAGAATTTCTCCAAGCAAAGACGCCTGTGTCCGACACTTGCGAAGGTCGGGCCGATCGCCGTGGAACGGAGCAGGCGAGCGCCTCAAGGCACCCTTTCCTCACTTCTGCCGCCACGACCCTGGTCGTCGCGGTCTTGGTCACCATAGCCTTGATCGTCGCGGTCTTGGTCGCATTCCATGAAAGTGTGGCCGACTCACTTGCCCTCATACGCCGAAAGCAAAGCGGAGCACGTGGCGGGCAAGAATCAACAATGCCACTATGCTCGGCGATGCGACTTTCTTCTTCTTGATCTTCTTCTCAACAGAGCTCGAAAAGCTTTACGCCGAGGAGCCTTCCAGTTCCCACCGGGTGGCAACTTGCCTTGTGTTGACACCAAAAACGTGATGTAGGGTTTTTAATCGTAATACACCGGATTTAACACCGGTTCAGTTTTAGGCGAAGCGCTACCGATTTGACTGGACAATCGACAAGGAGAACGTGAATCGTTAAGGCCAGATTACAAAGCGCTGGTCGGTTTAGATCGACGGCTACAAGCCGATGGAACGTAGGGTAGCAACTAGCCGATGAAGGCTAGCCGAAGAGTAAAAGGCGATAAACTCTAAGAAGGCGATGCGCAAGAAAACAGAGCAAATCAGACCTAGATAGGAGTCAATAAAGAACAATAACCGGCGATACGCAACTCGTATTATTCGACGAAAGACTGTACAAGACTTGAGTACAAGACTTGAAGAGGGATTGTTCTAATCTAAACCTAATGCGTAAAGTAAAAAGTAATGTGTAAATTTGTGGGTTGGCTCGGGCGCCTTTCTCCTTGCCTCTGGATGTCTTATATAGCCTATAGTCGACCGAGTCCCGATAGAATACGCTTGACAAGTAGTATCCATATCAGCCCCTCCTTTCCAAATATGATGAGCAGATTCGGTCATTTCTTCTTTTCCAAATCGATGAGCAAGATCCGTGGTTTCGCCTCTTCCTTCCAAACAGATTTTTTGAGATATTCCTAAGTTACATTCTTTCCATGTTTCATTGACCCGGGACTTGCCGATATTGACCATACTTGCCAAATTTGGGTGCAAACACCTTCATCGAGCATCTACTTCCATTTCACGGCTTCGTCGGCATTCGCGTAGCGATCGGCCATACTGAACAGCTCGTTGGCCGACAGGTTGGGGTGGATCTCTAAATCTTGCGTGAAGCGAACGTCACGGACCCCGAACTTGAAAGCCCGGACGACTGCCTCATCCGAGATGCTTGGAATAGAGTTCCTGACCTTAATGAATCTCTGGACGAAGTCCCGCAAAGTTTCTTTGTCCATCTGGATTCGCCGCTCGAGGTCGCGCTCGTTACCCGGGCGAGTATAACAGCTTTGGAAATTTGCTCGGAGGGCCTCGTAGAGCTGCCTCCACGAGCAGATTGACCCCTCCTTTTGGTTGAAGAGCTAGGTCCTGGCGGAGCCATCAAGGACTGGCGGAGCCATAACTCCCTCATCCCCCGTACCACCGTGATTTGGTGGAGTAGATCGAGAGGAACTCGCTGCTCGTTCTCGGGTTCCATTGAACCGCCGATGTGGCCGGCTTGAACTTGCTCGCCACGCAGACGCCACGAGGACGCCGGGCTCGCATCCGGTCGCCGGCCGCGTATGGCGACTTTCGCATCGCGATCGCGGGCGCTTGGTGCCCAGACGGTCCATCGCGCACGGGGTGAGGCAAGAGAACACGCCCCCTGCTAGCGCGACGAAGGCGGCCTCGAGGTGGAACACTCGGAACGCTCGTAAGCGGACGGGGCATGCCCCCGAGCCCGCAAGGCCGTCCGGGAACCGCTCCAAACGTCCTCACGGTGCCGATCTTGCTTCCCGTGGCCCTCCCGAGCAGGACTTCGGGAGGCGCCACGGCGGGAGCGAACAGGGGAGTATTGCTTGTGGTCCTGGGAAACACTCCGGGGCTTCTCTCTTCCAGGGGGTCCTGGGAGACCTATGTCGGCGGCGAGCTTTTCTAGATTTTCAGCTCTGACCGCCCCTATGGCCGCCAGGTCCGCTTGGCCCGAAAGTTCAAGATCGCGACGACTGCCGCCATGGCCCGCACCGCCGGGCGCCTGGGAGCGGCGGGGGGCGACCTTGGGAGGCGGTTGTGCACGTGCTCCGGGGAGCGGTATTCGCTGGGATTTTCGCAAGCCCGATCTCCAGCCCCGAGTCCGCTCCTCCTCTAGGTTGGTGGTGGACGGCCGCCAGGACCCTGCCCGGGGACAACTCCGGGTGGTTTTCGCCAGCGTCGCGCTGGTGACGTTGAGAAGCCGCCGAAGACTGCCCTTCTTGATCCTCCTCCCTTCCCGCCATGTTAACGCTGCGGGAGCACCAGATCGTGAGGACGACATCGTGGTGCCACCTCGTCGCGTTCTTCGATCGCGGCTGGAACGGCCGAGGCCGCTCGAGCCGCCGAGGTCGCTAGATTCTTCCTCGCTAACGAGGGCATCACACCGCGAGTGGAGGAAACTCTCTCACGCCAAGCAACCGGGAAAGACTCAACTCGGTGGGTTTTCCGGATCGGCCAGACCACCCACGCCATTATCGGGCGTAGTATGCGCCATCATCCTCTACGCCGCCGAAGACGCAGAGGTCTTATGAAGTTCAAGATCCTCGTGATTCTCGTGAAAGGACTCAGTCGATCCCCACGGACGGTGCCAGCTGTCGACAATTCGAGAACTGGTCCCCCGCCGAGCTTACTTGTTGAATGAGGGATCAACCTAAGGCCCCTTTTTCGCGGGGGGTATAGCGTCCAAGGGCCCGCCGAGCTACGGAACGAGGTGGCCAAGACAATCATAACGGCAAGGGGTCTTTTTTATCTGGTTCAGGCCTCTCGTAGGGGAGATAATAACCCTACGTCCAGTGATTGCACTAACATATAAAGTTGAGTTGCAACCCGCTTGCTCGGGGGTGCCCTGGGTGGTCTTAAGGATGACCCGCCAGGAAGACCGCGACAAGCTTTGTGTACAAGTGAGAAAATAGTAGGTAAAGTCGAACCCTCAACCCTTCGCGCAAGAGGGTTAGAAGAAAGAGCGAAATTCGGGGCTCACCCTCGGGCAGGTCCTCGTTGTCGCCCACGGATGGATTTGCCGCCGCAACCACCAGCTCGGCCTTCTTCTCCGCGGCGCGGCTCATCCTCGCCAAGAGGGGGTCGACTTTCTCCATGTCAACCGCCTTTAGCGTCTTCCTCGAGCGCCCGCACCTCGCCCGAAGGGGCAGCATGTCCTCCTCGTCCTTCTCCTCCTCACCAACGGTCGGGCCCTCAAGCTCTGAAGCTTGCCGGGCCTTAGTGACTCATTTGAGCTTGGCTTGGACCTCGGCCAGCTCTTCTTGCAACCTCTTCTGCTCGGCCTGCACCAGTTCTTCGGTCAGGCCCATCTCCTTCTCGAGTTGCTCCAGGGGGTTCTTGTAGTAATTCTCCAACCAAGCATTCATGCTGCTTACCTCCTTCCGATCGGTAAACTCCATGTGCCGCACCACTGGATTGTTGGACGAGCTCGCCCGTTTCTTCGTCAGCTGCGTAGTGGCCGGTGGCGGGACATGCCTCTTACCCCTTAAGCTCTTGGTCCTGGCGGTCGGGACAATTGTTCCCCTACTGCCCGCCAAGGGCTTGAGCTCGCCCACCGCCAGCTCCAGAGCGAGCTTCTCCTGTCAGAAGGCAAAAAGACATCAGAAGAGCTCGGGACGCTTTCCCCGAGCATGAACCACAAGTAGCTTACCACGTCACCCCACTCGAGCACGTTGCTCAGGACTTGCCGCTTGCGCTCGAGCTCCTTGCCCTTGGGGGTGCCGAACATCTCGGCGACCCTCCTCTCCGTCCAGTCAAAGCCCGGGGCTGTTGTTGGTCAGCAAATAAGATTAGCGCAGGTTCGACATGGCGCGCGCAAAGCAAGAGTTGCTCAAGACCGAGGACATACCAAACTCACTCTCCCGGGTCATGTCGACCCACCCTGTGATCTCGTAGAAAGGGTGCTTGTATATTTAGAATCTTACTTATTTTAGATGAATATAGGATTTTATTTCATCTTATTTGGATTGAAAATGTGAAAGATACTCATGATTGCATCTTCAGCCGATTGGTAAATGCATAAAGAAAAGGAAATACATCTTCAGTGTTGGAAGGCGCCTTTTACCCTTTGAGCTGAGGACACCTGCTTTGGCTGACTAATGGGACCCGCATGGCAGCGAAAGAAAATAGAGCAGCGGCTGGGCTCACTGCCGTCACTACTCCGGTGGGTCTTCAGCGACGGCGATGGCACGGGGAGAGATAGCTCGGCGAGGCGCACTCGGGAGTGAACCCGATTCAGCCGGAGAAGGTCGGAAGCGAGCTGTAGCTGGGGAGGGGCGGTGGCGCACTAGGAGTCCATTTTTGTGGTTAGCTTGGCCGGAGAAGCTTCAGTTTGGGTTGCCACCAGTGACCGAAGTTGGGGAAGATTAGCTGGTTGTGGCAGTGGGTTTTTCTAGTGAAATAGTACAGAAACGGTTGAGGGGTTTTGATTGTGAGTGCTCCACGAAGCTCTAGTCGAAGTTAATTTGAGAGTGGTTGAGTGGATAGGCTGAAATTGAGTTTGTTCCGAGCTCAGCTTATGCGGTCGTGGTGGAATTGAGCAAGACTTGGGAGCGCTGGCTAGAGGAAAAAGGAGAAGAGATGGGGAGAAGGATAGCGCACAGCTTCAGGTGATATCCAGGCACAATTAATAGTGGAGGAAAGTAGAGGATGAGCCGGCCTTGGTTGAGCTTGTCTCGGGTGGGGGCTTCACCAAGCGCGACAAGGAAAATGGCGAGCTGGTCGGGCTGTCTCTGTAGGTACAGGGCGGTGGCTTGGTTAAGGTACGGTGCGGAGGAGCTGACATGAGCCATGGCGATCTCCGCTTGCTTGGGCGGTGCTCTGGTAAGCAGGGTAGGTGAGCTGGTCTGGAAGGCGCGAGAGAGCGCGAAGAGGGGCAGCTTCGCTCAGGAGAGGAAGGAATGGAGGGTGGTGAGCACGAGGAGAGTCTGACCGGTGGGACCGGGCCCACCTGTTGGTGAAAGAAGGCTACAGTGCCGGCCACCAGCGAAGCGCAATGAATTGTAACTCGGGCCCACTCGCCAGTGAGAGAAGGCAACCGACTTAAGAAGTCAACCGGCTGGGTTCACAGCATTTGCATTAATTGTCCTGTCATTATTTTCCAGAGATTTTTCATACTTTTTGTGCAGTCTCCCCTGGAAGTAAATGACCTCCAGTAAAAAGTTGAGATCGAAATAATTTGTAGATTATTTACTAAAATTCTGACACTGAACAATGCACAAAATTTCCAATTCTGTTTTTGATTTACTAAAGTATCCCAATTACACTTTTTATTTTTAAAACTTTTTTGAGAGTTAGGATTGAGATATAAATTCTCTCATAAAAATTTCAAGTTAAGATCTTGCTCCAGTATTTTATAAAATTTTGACATTCCATTTTACATCTTTTACTAGCTTCTGTTTTTGAATTATTTGGAGGCTTATCCTACTTGGTAAGTTCTTGATACTTTTACCAGATGTAAATTCTGTATAAAGGGTGCTTTTTAATTTTCTCAGCTTGAATAAACTCTTAATATTTTTCACTAATTCTGATGATACACTATTTCTAGTAAAGGTTTGTCTTTTTCATCATTAATAATATTTTTACCATGCAGTAAAAATGAAAGTTACCAGTTAAAAAGTTTACCTAAGGGTTAAAAATCTTAATATAAATTTTTCAAGATTTCACTTTTGACTCTTTATCTTTTTACCATTATCCATTCATTAATTCTCTTTATTGATTTTTCATGCAATGCATAATTCCAATGAAAATTCAAATAAAACCAATAATGCCAAGAAAATTCAGAAATAATAATATTAAAATTCAAAATATTTATTTTTATTTAATCACATTTTTTGGGATGTTACACGTGGGCACTGGGCAGCATGGGAGGCCTAAGAGAGCAAGTAGTGCAGGTGCTGGTGGTGGCAGTTTAGAGCCCCATCTACCACTCATCTGCTCTAGAAATCGCAGAGAGAAGAAGAGGAAAAAGAAGAGCAAATCCTCATCGCAAAGACAAGAAGAAGCGCAGATCTCGACAGTGTTCGCACTCGCCACGCTACTTGAGGTCTCCATCATCTACGATAACGCCCACATCGCCTACACCACGTGTAGGAGGTGGCGGCGACGGCGAAGGCTAAGGCATAGTGCCGCCAGCGTAGGGGGTTGAATCAGCTGGGGAGGCCACAGATGAAAGTGACCTACCCCTATAACAGCCGATAGAGGAGGTGGCGAACCCTGGGGTAGCAGCCAGCTCATAGCCGGTGGTGGTGCAAGTGGTGTATTGGGGAATTTGGCATCTCTGGGTGAGCGTCACCGCGTATCATGCATGGGCGATTCTATCGATGGTGGGATCGGGAATCCGGGGAACAAGCGACCTGGCTAACATGGTTGGGCGATGAGATGGGGAGACGTCATGTGGCAGTTGTGACTGAGGTGAGCACTGGATCCACTAGGGTTAGGAGCTTAGGGATGGGCCAGATGGCGAAGTGAATGGGCAAGGGGTGACCGATGGGATCAAAAATTTAGGGAACGAGACCCATTTGACTATTCGGTCAATTAGGTTTTCGGAGGGACGCAACCAAACAAAAAACTGAAAATTGAACCATCTCAAAATAAAAACTGAACCGTAAACCGAAAATAAAAAAAACAATTTTTTTTATTAATTCGGTTCGGTTCAATTTTTCGGTTTCGGTTAAAAAATGCCCACCCCTAGGTGTGTGTAGCGACCCCCGTTTTTGCAAAAATGCAAAAATGGAAATCTAATGTGTATCCCGTACTAATCCCTGGATCAGTAGCTAGTACGCACATTTACAACAAATGAAATCACAACCATACATCATGATATTAATGTGGAAGCTAATTGTACAATGTATATTTACAAATTAGAGTATTTAATATTACACAGAAGAAGCAAAGTTTTGTAGTATGCCTATCTAACCCTCAGACAACTACCAAGGCATAAACCCTAGAAAGAACACGTCCATAAGGTTCCTGCAGCCTGCGATGAGTAGATATTCTTCGAAACTTCGCGATCACCTAAAATAGTAAAATAAGCAAGGTTGAGTACTTTCGTACTCCGCAAGACTTAAGGTGGTATTTGCAAATGCAATGAATGCAAGCCAAGTCAAAGGAGGTTTCTAGGTTAATTTTGCATAAAGCAGAATTTACTTTGTAAATCAATTTGTAATTTGTCAAACGGAATTTGTAAAGGCAAGTTTGCTGATAAGAAATAAGTAAAACATAAGAAATACTCACAGCTCTTCCCAAGCATTGAATAATCCAATGATCCAATAGTCCAGTAATCCAATAATCAAATCCATAATCCAATCATGTAGTCCAGCAATTGTCAACCCATTGACATAATGATATAATCATTCATCCAATAATTCAATTCATGAAATCCAACAATATCAACCCATTGATATAAAATCATAACCAGTTTCAAAACAAGTTCCAACCCCAAACCCATTTTTAGAAAAATAACAAAGTTTAACATTGGAATGACTTCACCAAGTGCCCATAACTTCAGGCGCGGCTAATCGATTAGGTTTAAACTCTACAGAGGTGTACAGCTTTACCCACAAGTAATGATCAACTCTTTGTACAGCGAAATTGACACACTTCTTTTGGTGTGCGCGCAGAGAGATCATACAGAACCGTTACATTACCTAGACCTAACTTTGCACCAGCGACGGTGACGGGAATCCTTACTATGGCAGAAGAATCATGAATGGCAGACATACCCTTGTCTTTTGAAAATAGAAAATGAGCAGTACCCCTACAATAAATGTTTCTTCCCACAGCAAGGTGTACACCATTATCTCGGCAAATGTTGTTCCCAACACTTCGGTGTTGTCACCCCTACGAGCAAACCTGAAACGAAAAACCCGTACTACTTCGGCCAACCAATGTGCAAAGCCAGATCTAAACAACTTAATAAGTTAAGGTTGCCCCATCCCAACACTTGTGGTTGCACGGATTTCTTGGATCAATAGCGTCCCATTGTTCGGTCCTTAATATGACACGGGCAATACTTTACCCTACACTACGTATAAGTCCTCTTGTACATCCAGCTATTGCCAATAATTGCCCACATCAAAACCATAGTTTTATCAGTAACCACCAGTATCATACCCAAACACATTTTCCATTTCTCAAGAAACAATTTTTGATCTAATCATCATCATTGATTTATAGTTGATTCTAGAGCATGGCTAAGCATGGTTATTTAATCGCATATACCCAAATTGACATATTGTCTAACCCTTTTCTGTGGTTATCATGGTTCGTACATCCATACTTATCAAGGAAGTTCCATAAAACAACAGGTATATTCTACCGTTACCACAAAATAGTGAATTTATAAGAAATAAACGCATGCATGAAATCATTTGATAAACAAAAGAAAAATAAACATTGGGATCAACATGATCAAAGGGGTGCTTGCCTTGCTTATTTGACGTTTAAGACGAAGTCGTTGTCACAGCTGGCGTTGTCGACGACGGAGTTAGTAACGTCGAGTTCTACACATCATACACGGAAATCTAGCAAATAACAAACTTTAATAAGGGTAAAAAGCAAATAGATAGAAAAACAAATAAAGACTTGCTATAAATAGCAAGTGTGTTTTAGGGATTGAATTGAATGATCTCACGTTCTTGTGTTTTAGTCGATTTAAGTGTATAGGTTCAAATTGTTAGCAGCTCGAATGACACATGGTTTCTTTTATGTATTATTTTATTTGTAATATCAAATTCAAGATACAAAAATTATTTAGATTAATAGAATTAATCATTAGTTGCAAGGTTCATTGATTTACTATTCATTTTATGCTTCTTGTTTCCTTATTACTTAAGGGTTTTGCAAATATAGGATTCAGATTCAAAGCAAGTTAAAATAAGAATAATTTTATAATTTACTATAGATCATATCCTAAGGATTATTTCTAGGCTGTTCTTCACACTACGTGTATTTAGACGAGATGTTTTTTGAGCTGCCAAAAAGGCTTAAATGATCACAGTTTATTCATTCATTTTACGGATTACTGAAATGTGAACACTTAGGGTTATTGAACAAGCAAGATTAATATACAAATCATATTGAATCAGGATTCTTTCTTCAGATTATGGTAGTACAAACTTTGTAGAGTGTTTTTAAACTAGTTTTACAAATTTTAGCATTTAGACGAGTTATTTAATCTGCAGATGAAATAGTCTAGATGATCACAATGTTAACGTTAAATCAGCAAAGATTCATTGTAAGTTTGAGATTACACTATACATGATTCTTTATTCATTTTTCAGGTGTTAGCAGGGTCCAATCTTACAAATGTTTTAAAGTTGGTTTTGCATTATTTTGATTTTAACCGCAATAGATTACCTATTTATTTATTGCTGTAATTTACATTTTTCTTTCATTAAAAGAATGCAATTTAAGTCTTATTCTAAATATTTTTATATGCATGAGTCCTTGCTAATTTCAGGAACTTAATACAAATTATTTCATCATTTCATGAGCTATTATGTTTTTATTTTTATTAATGACTATATCAAGGGCTACCAAAGAATTAGTTTAAACTGAATTAAAAATTAAATGTTTTTGTGGATTTGAATTCATCTTGGTCTATTCATCATATAAACATATATTTTATTATTTTATGCCTTATTGTGCATAAAGTTTTATTATAGACCATAATAGAATTATAATCAAAGTTTAATTCGAATAATTGTTCATTGAAATTGGATTAAGTATGCAAAAGATATTCAAAATTGATCATGAAGGATCGAGATGGCGAACAAAGGGGGGGTGAATGGTCGTAAATAAATTTTCCCCCAAAATACTCCAACTAAAACCTTGAAAAGATCGCACAAAGGAAACTGTGAAAATCCCGAACAACTAGACAACTATGTGTACCCCTAGCTTGCATGGGTGAGTACCATAGAATATGTGGAGATTTTTGAGTCACAATTCTGGTTGTCTAGTGTCCAAATCAAGAAAGAATCAATTCAACTCTTGTTTTTAGAAAAGAGATCAATTCAAATCACAAAAGCCACTTTTAGAAAAGCAAAAGCAGAATTTTCAGAAACTGTCCTTAATTAGAACAGGTGGTTGGTGGGTTTCTGCAGCGCAAGAAATTTTGAACATTTTTCTCCCTATGAGTAGCTGAGTCGTAAAGCACTCCACCAAATTTCAACTCAAAAAAACTTACAGAAAATACATGAAAAATATAAGAACACAGACAGTCAGGAACTTCAAGCAGAAAGTTTGGGACTCAGTTTTCACCTCATGGCGCCCAAACGGTGTAACCAATCGACTCCAAAATTTTTATATAGATGTATATGAGAGTCTTTAACCTTCTCAAATAAGAATCACTCAAAAAGTATGTTTCTATATTTTTCTAAAAATCAAATAATAACTACTGCACGAAGAAAAAGTTCTGGACAGAGTTGCAACTTGAAAGAAAAGATGATCTCTACTCAATCCAAGAGTGCAAAAGAGATGTAAAACCAAATGAATACACTCAAAACATCCAAGATCAGCATTTAGAAGGAGGGGAGGCAAATCCAAATTGCAAGAAAGTAAATTACAAGAAAGTAAATGCTGAATTTAAATTGCGTAAAGTAAAGACATAATGTAAATGCGGAATTTAAATTCACAATAATGTAAAGAAATTTTTTTGTATTTTTGGTGAGAAGGTTTACAAATCCTCACTTCATGTGGGCAAAACTGAAAGGAGCAACTCAAACCTTCAAGGGGAGGAGGCCACCCCTCCACCCCTATTTATACTACTCTGGGGCCACCTACCACCCTTGGATGAGTCCCTCAACCCTAGGACACTCATCTAAGGAATAGGATTAACCCACTCACACAGCCATGTAAGGGCTAACCCAAAACCTACACACATAACGGGTTTTCTTCCACGGTTTTCAAAGCATACTACCTAGACCCGCCAACCTATCAACTAGACCGCGATCCAACGGCCCTCATTGATCCATGTGGCATCTAGCTAGCATCATCTCCTTTCCTTGTCTTCTTGGCTTGCCCGGACTTCGTCTCCGATCATCTTCCAGCGATCTCCCGACCGTCTGGACCTCCGACGCTCCTCGCCTAGTCCCAGTCATCCTCCGCCTAACCATGACCTAGCACCGTTGCCCTGCAACCATCAAAGACAAGGAAAAAACCTTTCACATAGCAATGCCCACAAATATATTCAAAGATTATCCTAAAATCATTAATCAATCATAATTCCACTCAATGGTCCGATGCTACCGCCCCCAGGCCAGTAGCACTAGGAAAAGCAACCAACACTCAAATTGCTTCAAATCAAAATCCAATTCAAATCAAACTCAATTTCAAATCAAACCAAGCTCAAATCTTGTCAATTACTCATCACACACAAGGACAGACCTCCACATGGTCTTTCAATCTCCCCCTTGATGAGTATATTGACAAACACATGAAAAGGCATAAGTTTTGAGTTTGAATAAGAGAGAAGAAAGCAATTTGAATGCAAAGCCAAACTTGATCAAAGAAATAGAAATAAAAAACATGACCAAGTTGGCAACTAGAAATACTTATGATCTATGAAAGATAGCAAAGATTAACAAAGATCATAAGAATCAAGATGCAAAATGATGCTTTTTCTACGATTTCTTCCCCTTTTGGCAATATAGGCATCAAGATGGCATTTTCTCTTCTCTCCGTTTTTTTTGTTTTTATGCAAGTAATGCAACCTAAAGGAGCTTTGAAGATTATCCAAGTGACCAATAAGACAAGTTATGACACCAAGCTAAGTTATGGCAAAAATAGACTAAGCTAAGGCATGTCTAAGTGCAAATAAACATTTTGCTAGCAAGATTTAATTGAAACCATGTCATTGTTAGCAAGATTGAACATGAGCAACACTTGTCATTAGTTTCGAAAACTAGAAGCAAAGCCATTCAAAGGATCAAATGGAAAACCTAGAGTTCAACGTACTCAACACTTTGGAAAATCTAGAAGTTCATACAGGGTCCTTCGAGCTTTTTTTCATTGTATGCAAATTTTTTCTTTGAACCTTTGAAAGACATAGCGGGGTGCAAATGTTTGACATTATTTGCATTCTTTACCCACATATGTTTTTTTTATATTTGCATTTTTACAGCAATTGACTCAAGCCATATTCGATCATCTCAAGAAGAACTCTTAAGGGGCTGTTTGGTTGGTTGCATCTAAAGATAATTGCATCTACAGATACAAAAGATACTTGTTTGGTTGGCTGCATGAGGGGTGGAGCCTGTCCCCCGAGATGCAATTGCATCCGCCGAGCCAGGCTGTGGGGAAACATAGATTTTGGTCGTTTCCTATGGGTCTGGCTGGTGGGATGCAAGCTGAGTTGCATGTAAGGCATGGGGAGGCACATAAACAGTCAACCAAACACATTCTCCCCATTCTTCTTATAGCCTGGCTCAACTCATGCACTCAACTAAACACCATCTCTTTGCATCTACGTAACCTGGCTCTCACCAGCCTGGCTGACTCGTACGAGCCAGGCTGAGATGAGAAGACAACCAAACAGCCCCTAAGAGAATGATCTTGGTCATACACAATACATTCCAAGTTCATCTCAAGTGCAATGAGAAGCCGTCTTGTGAATGTGAGGTGTTGAGTCTAATGTGCACAAAAGAGTCAATTTTGCTTCAGTTTCATTTTAGCATTTTCGTTGTTAAGCTAGTGAAGGACTCAAGTATGGATCAAACAAGATTCACCCAAGTTGCTATAGGGACTCTAGAGAATTCCAGAATTTCACAAATCAAGGCAAATACTCCTAGAGAAGAAACTTAGCAAGTAAACGCAACATATTTTATCAAGTTTTTCTTTTAAAGCTTATTTTTTAATTTTGCAAGCTTAGTAAGGATAAATGAACTTGGACATATCTAAGCAAGTAATTTTCATCATAATATAGCATGGTGTATAAAATGAAACATGGATCATTTGCATAATAGACAAAGCTCATAAAATAAAAAATCAAGTCTATATGCAATGCATGAGACAGATTCTTAAACTCCACCTCAACGAGGACAGGAGAAACCTCCGACAAAGTCAACATTTGGTCAACTGAAGGCCCTAGCTCGAACTCGGGCCACGGCGTCGCCGACCAAGACCTGGTTTGCGTGATCCCCTCAAGACCTCTAGCTCGGGAGCGTCAAGACCTCGTGGTCGGGGACAAACATTCGACAGCGACTCAAGAGGTCTGGATCGGGCCAGAACATGCATCTACGCAACTGTTATTGGAACCGTAAATACAGGCGTTAAGGCTGACGTGGGCAGCATAATTGGGGCATTTACCACCACCTTCAAGGCGCACGAGGCCACGATCTCCGGGAATCTCTCCTGGCCGTTTCTGGCAACGGCCGGGAGGGGCATAAAACTCCATGGCGCAGGGATGTCTGGGACATCGATAGACAACACGAACACTTAGACCAATCAAGCAACACCATAGCCATAGCCCGCACGCTCAAGCCCGAGCTGTATACACTCTCTGTACTCAAGTCTAGTGAAACTCTCCACCTTAGGGCAAGACTGGAGTAGAGCTATTACCTTCACAGGAGCTCGAACCAGTATTACTCGTTGTGTCTCGCTCTTTGTCGTCTTGCTCCGACCATCACATTGCGAACATAAACCTTCGGTGAGCGAAGCTCTAGTTGGGTCCCTTAAACACAATCCCCCCTTTTCACTTTGCGGTCTGGCGATCCCGATCATCGACAGTTGGCGTCCACTGTGGGACCCGATTGCTTCGCTCATTCGAAGGTGCAGCATCAAGACTTCAGGGGCATGGTGCATTCCGCTGGAATCTAGTCGTCGGGTTCGGGCTCGGGCTCGGTCCCCATGCACTATGATTCCATGTCCTTGTTTTCGCCCTCACCACCGATGCATGAGCGGTTCGCTCTCATGGCAGACAGCCACGACGTGAGCGCGGAAGCAAATGACCGTGATCTGATGACTCCCGAAGATGCATGTCGTATAGTCCAGGTTGCCATCAACCAGGCCATAACTGCTCTTCGGCGAGAAGACCAAGAGAAGGCCGACTTCATCGGGCTTCTCGGCGAGCGCCTCGCGTCATCGCCGGGTTATAACCGATCCCGACGGGTGAGGTCAGAACTTTTCGGCCGAGCTCTCACTGATGAGCTCGATAGGGCTGCGTTTGAGGTCATACCTCCACAGCACCGAAGTCACCACTCTGGGTCCCGTTCCCTAAGAAGTGACGACAACTCTTCGCGTCGACACCGGCGTCTTCACCGATCACCTCCTCGTCGGGAGGAATCGTCTCGCCAACAATCGCCGGAATTGGCTCGGACCCCTTCACGCCGCCGTCCTCCGCAATTGACCTCAGGCGGTGTTCAACGTCAGCAAAGCCGCAGTGGTACCCTCTCCAGCAGGAGTACAGCTGGAAGACTTTCGCTGGATATCCCGCCGAGGCGTCGCAGGGTCCATATTCGCCTGCATTACTTGCCTGGTGATTCTCGCGCTCGTTGCTACGATCAGCATGGTCGACGATCCAACCACCGAGGTAATCTCGACTCCGAGTCTAGTAGTGGTGATCATCTTCCTCGGCGGGCGCCCGTTCCAGCTTACGGCTGTTCGGCCTACTCCGGCGAGCTCCGTTGAGTGCGCTGGCCAGCGCGGTTCAAGCCGACATTGATAGAACGGTTCGATGGGACCAAAAATCCTAACGAGTTCCTATCGATCTACACGACCGCCATCCTGGCGGCCGGGGGAGACAAGGCCGTAATGGCCAATTACCTCCCAACCGTACTCGACGGCGTCGCTCGGACCTGGCTCTTCAATCAGAAGCCTGGTTCCTTCCAGTTGTGGTGCTAGATCCAGAGTGCCCTACGCTCCAACTTCCAGAGTTGCTACGAGCGGCCTGGGAGAGAGAAAGACCTGGATCGCGTCATCCAAGGCAAGAATGAGCCCCTCCGCGACTTCGTGCGATGGTTCATTCGTACGAGGAACCTGATTTTGAGCATTTCAGACGAGGCCGTGATCAAGGCCTTCAAGTTCGGAGTACGTGATCGGTGCCTCACCGAAGACCTGGAGATCACGACCAGGCTCAGCGTCAACAAGCTATTCCGCATGGCGGAGCGCTACGCAGACGCGGACGATGTGGTCCGTTGGAAGTGCGACTGCGACCAAGGTAGGCTTGGTCTCAATGCAGGGGAGGTCGGCCCGACGGGCTCCAAAGGCGCCGACCTGGGCCCATCCGCCAAGAAGCGGAAGAGAGATCGCAGGAGCGGAGGTGGCCAGCCGCGCGTGATCGTCTCGGCAGACGGCCGGTGTGAAGTCTTGGAGGTGCGGGAACCAGCTCAGGAGGAGCCCCAACCTCGCCAAGGCCGGCCTCGACCTCGGCAAATGACTCATCGGCCCCAGCAGGGCAACCATCGACCTGGGCCCCAGCGGGCCGACGCTCGGTCGCAGAATGCCGAAGGGCGCTCCAGGTTCGATGAGGCTAAGTTTCGCCTGTTTCACAGTGCTCCAGGTCACGACTTGCGAAGCTGCCGGGCTTGGCAGAGCAAGTTAGATGCCTTCTATGGTGGGCGTGGCGAGATGCCCAAGCTCCCGAAGGAAGGCGAGCATCCGGACAAGGTGAATGCTGGGGAGGACCTCGACGACCTCGACCTGGAGTTTCAACAGGGCAACCGCCGGATCGACGTCATCTTCAGCGGTTCGTCGGCGTACCAATCCCGGTGCGAGCTCAAGGCTGCTTCACGCGCCGTCTACCAGGCCACCGCCGGGAAGCCCATCGAGCAACACTGCAAGTGGGCAGGGGTGACCATCACATTCTCGGGAGAAGATGCCCCCCAAGGTATGGCCAAGGACCTGAAGACCGCGTTGGTCGTGACCCCGACCATCAGCAACACCCTGGTCGGGCGTGTCATGGTAGATGGGGGTAGCTCCCTCAACTTACTCCAGGAAAGCGCACTTGACCGGATGCAGATCCCTCGCTCCAAGGTCAAGAATATCACAGTTCCGTTCTTCAGAATTGTCCTTGGGAGCTCGACCACCCCCCTGGGGCAAGTGGTCTTACCCGTCACCTTTGGCAACTCAGACAACTTCCGCACCGAGCTCATCACCTTTGAGGTGGTCGAGGGCGATCTCCCATACAACGCCATCCTCGGGCATCCGGCCTTGATCAAATTCATGGCGCCCAATCACTACGGCCATCGTTGTATGAAACTGCCAGGCCCCAACGGCGTCATAACGGTGCGAGGCGATCTCAAGGCCGCGCACGGTTGTGAGACCAAAGCCTTGGCCCTCGCCAGCATGCTGCCTCAGCGAGGCCCTGAGACAACTACGAAGAACACTCGTCTGAAGGCGGCGATCCAGTGTAGTGGGTCAATGAAGGCTATATCGCTCGAGGAAGGCGACCCGACCAAGTGCATCCACATCTCGGCCGAGCTAAGTTCCAAATAGGAACTCGAGCTTGTCACCTTCCTCCGCGCCAACAAGGGCATATTCGCGTGGGAACCTGCGGACATGCCCAGCGTCCCATGGGAGGTGATCGAGCACAAACTGCAAGTGAGGCCTGACTCCCGACCTATGCGCCAGAAGCTGCATCGGTTCTCCCCCAAGAAGGTTGCCGTGATCAAGGAGAACCTTGATAAGCTGCTGAAGGCCGGGTTCATTCGCAAGATTGACTACTTTGAATGGTTGGCCAACCCGATCATCGCCCAGAAGAAAGGCGGAAAGTGGAGGATGTGCGTGGATCATACGGGGTTGAATTCGGCGTGCCCGAAGGACAACTTCCCTCTCCCGCGCATCGACCAGATCGTCGACTCCACTGCAAATGTCAAGAGGTTAAGTTTCTTGGATGCCTATTCTGGGTATCACCAGATCAAGCTGGTGGTTGGCGACGAAAGCAAGACGTCGTTCATCACACCTTTCGGCACCTACTGCTACACGACCATGTCGTTCGGTCTCCGCAACGCCGGCGCGACATTCCAACGCCTGATGACCAAGACGTTCGACCCCCAGATCGGCCGCAACCTCGAGGTCTACATGGACGACATCATCGTCAAGAGCTCCTCCAAAGACGACCACGTTCGAGACCTTGAGGAAACCTTCGCCAACCTGAACAGGCACAGGGTCAAGCTCAACCCTGAGAAGTGTGTGTTCGGCGCTATGTCAGGAAAGATGCTCGGTTACATGATCGGGGGCTCAGGGGTTGGCCCGAATCTGGAGAAGATCGAGGTGATCAAAAAGATGGCACCTCCGACCTCGGTAAAGCAGGTATAGTGCCTCTTCGGCCACATGGCCGCCCTTAGCCGGTTCATTTTAAGGCTTGGCGAGCGCGGGTTGCCATTCTTCAGGGCCTTGCGCAAACAAGGAAGCTTTGAGTGGACGCCCGAAATGTAGCAATCCTTCGACGAGGTGAAGGTATACCTGTCAAGCCCACCCTTGCTTACCACTCCACAGCTGGGTGAGAAGCTGCTGCTCTATCTCGCGGCCACCGCCCAAGCCGTCAGTGCCGTCTTGGTAGCTAAACGGGATGCACGACAGCATCCGATCTACTACGTCAGTGAGGTCCTGCACGGCCCGAAGGAGCGCTATCCACAGGTTCAAAAGCTCCTGTATGCTCTTCTCATGGCTTCGCGCAAGCTTCGGCATTATTTCCAGGCGCACTTCATGGTCGTCCTAAGCAACTTTCCGCTCGGGGAAATCTTGAGGAACCCAGAGGCCAGAGGTCACATCGCCAAATGGGCCATGGAGCTGGCGGCGTTTGACGTCCAGGTCGTGGCGCGCACGGCCATTAAGTCGCAGTCTTCGCTGAAGCTCCAATTACCGCCCGCTCGCTTTCGGGTGGCCTCTTACTCGCCTTTTGCCCTTGCTCGCTCCGGCAATGACAAAGATCCTCTTCGCCATCTCCCACAACTCCTGGTTGTCCTACGCGCAAGATTAAGGATCAAAGAAGGCTCTAAGCATTCACGGGCTAGGACCTGACCCAAGATGAATTACCTCGGGCTTCCGGTGTAGAATGTTCTTCAGCACGAGTTTGTCGAGGGTGTAATCGTGCACCGTCTTCCTGAATATTTCGTTCATCTGGGTGGCGATCCAAGATTCCAATGGCGCTGCTGGAAGGTCAAATTCATCAAGGAAGCCCAAAGGACGAACCCGAGCAAAGTTCCATGGCAGAGAGACTTACCAGATATGCCCTCGCGGGTCAGGTCGTCCCGACCTGTGATCTCGAAGAACGGGTGCATCCTCTTTCATAGAGGGAATACCCGGTTCCTCAGGAAGTCAATGGCGATGGCCTGCCCGGTAAGGCCTCGTGTGGCGCAGATATGAATGGCGGCGACGGCTTCTTGGTCGACCTCCAAATCGTCCGCCTCTGGGGTCTCCTTCTTCTCAGTGACGGGGGTCCCATCGTACGCCAGCGCGCCGTCTTCGCCCTTCTTCAAGTAGAACCACCGCTCGGTCCAAGGACCAAGTGAGTCCCGGGGACGCATTTGAGGGAAGGACCAAGGGAGCCCCGCCCGCAGCCGAAAGTAGAGGCATCTGACCATGGGGTCCTTCCCGGAGCGGAACAGGGAGAAAAAGCGAAAGAAAAGCGAGGGGGTGGGAAGGATCCCGAGGAACCCCTCGCACAGATGAGAGAAGATGGAGAGGAGAAAGATGGAATTAGGCACCAGGTTGACGAGCTTGATCTCGCATTGAGTGAGAACAGCCGCAAGGAAGTCACTCTCAGGCGTCCGCAAGCCGAAGAGCATGTAATGCTCCGTGCTGACAAGCTCATCGATCTGCGGTTGCGGCTCGGTCTCGCTGCCCGGCAACCGCCACGTCACCATTGACAGGGAACTCTTTCCGAACTTGGCCATGGCGGTTGAGGGGACATTTGGTCGACGGAGGAGGAAAGGCTTGAGCAATGGACTGGGAGGCGAAGGTTGCGAGGAGGTCGAGGGTCTCTCGAAATCGCGATTTGAAAAGGCGTGCCTGTCAGGCGATTCGACAAGGGCAATTAATGATCCGGCTGCAGAATCGAGGCAACAGCGGCTCCACTACGGTTCAAGGTCAGATAGGGAGACCGGCCGTGGGTCGCCAGTGTTCAACCTGTTGTTTTCCTTTTGGTCTCTGCCCTACCTCGACCTTAGGCCTAGAGCGGCCAGAAGAACGTTTTCTCCGTCCAAGGTAGGAGGCTCGAGGTCATCCCCAAGCACATGTCCCGACCTTGAGCCTTGGGGGCTAGCTGACGAGGATTGGAGAAACCTCTGACAAAGTCAACATTTGGTCAACTGAAGGCCCTAGCTCGAACTCGGGCCACGGCGTCGCCGACCAAGACCTGGTTTGCGTGATCCCCCCAAGACCTTGAGCTCGGGAGCGTCAAGACCTCGTGGTTGGGGACAAACATTTGACAGCGGCTCAAGAGGTCTGGATCGAGCCAGAACATGCGTCTATGCAACGGTTACTGGAACCGTAAATATAGGCGTTAAGGCTGACGTGGGCGACATAATCGAGGCAGTTACCACCACCTTCAAGGCGCACGAGGCCACGATCTCTAGGAATCTCTCCCGACCGTTTCTGGCAACGGCCGGGAGGGGCATAAAACTCCATGGCGCAGGGATGTCCGGGACATCGACAGACAACACGAACACCATAGCCATAGCCCGTACGCTCAAGGCCGAGCTATATACACTTTTTGTACTCAAGTCTTGTGGCACTCTCCGCCTCAGGGCAAGACTGGAGTAGAGCTATTACCTTCACAGGGGCTCGAACCAGCATAACTCATTGTGTCTCGCTCTTTGTCGTCTTCCTCCGACCATCACATTGCGAACATAAACCTTTGGTGAGCGAAGCTCGAGTTGGGTCCCTTAAACACAATCCCCCCATTTCACTTTGCGGTCCGGCGATCTCGATCGTCGACAATGTGATTCAATTTTAAGCACAAATCTGGTTTAAGTTGAGTTATTAGCAACATTAAGCTCAAGAGAGATATCAATTGAATGATCCAAAATAACTCAATAAAAAACCAGAAACACAGCAAGGAGAGAAGAAGATAAGAAACTGCAAACTTGGTAGCTATAGAGCAAAGAGAAGATAGTAGAGAATACTACGGCTTAGACTCGCTCTCACCTTTTCTAATGACTGACATAGGGAAACTGCCTCTAGATCCCAAACTAAGGAGTGCACACAGACCCTGTCTACCCAGGGGGCCCAACACCTACTAGACTTATAAGACTGTGAGGGAACTCAACCTAGAGAGAAGAGAGTACAGTTAATTAAGCTTGATAGCAACCTAAAGCATAAGATGAGAGGTCCATGCAAAAGCATGCCAGAAGTCTAAGTGATGTGAACTCAAAACTCTAAAGAATAAAACCCATAAGCTCCCAAAGCAAAACAAAAGAAAGGAACAACTGAAATAAAATATAATACATAATATACAAATCAGCTCCCCCTCATAGAAGGCCGTAAGGGCACACAACTCCAAGCTCACTCCTCAAGGCAACAAACCTAGAGCTATCCAAAGGCTTGGTAAAAATATCGGCCAACTGGTGGTCACTCTCCATGAACTGAAGCACTATATCTCTTTTCTCCATATGGTCTCTAAGGAAGTGATATCTAACATCAATGTGCTTGGTCCGGGAGTGTTGCACTGGGTTCTTGGCAATGCAAATAGTAGAAGTGTTATCACATAAAAGTGGAACACTCTCTATCTCTAACCCAAAGTCCCTGAAGGTCGATCTCATCTAGAGCACTGCTACAACAATGGGTCAGAAAGAACATACTCGCCTCGCCGGTGAATCAGGCGACTTGACCGCTTCTTAGATAACCAAGAAACAAGAGAAGTGCCAATAAATTGGCAAGTGCCAGAAGTGCTCTTCCTATCTATCCTACAGCCAGCAAAGTCAGCATCGAAAAAGGCTCTAAGGGATAGATAAGAGGAAGAAGAGTACCAGATACCATAATCAATAGTAGCTTGAAGGTACCTGAAGATGCGCTTCACCACCTGGCGATGAGAGACGCGAGGAAAAGCCTGAAAGACATCTTGTCGGCTGAGCGCTGGGTCGGGAGCTCAGGCTCTAATGGGCCTCCGGGCTGGCTCGAAGAAGAAGACGCAGGCGAAGGATGCGGGGCCGCCGGATCATGAACTTTCAGGCCTCCGGTCAGGCGCACATTGGCCGCCGACTGTTTTTTCTTCCCCTTGGGCACTTTGACAACTGGGGCTTTCCCCTTCCCCTTGGGATCTTTAGTTTCCGCCGCCTTGTCCATGGGATCTTGGGCTTCAACCACCTTCCCCGTTTTCGCACTCGGTGCTAGGGGCGAGTCACCAGCAGGACGCTTCTGCTTAGTGCTCTTATGCTGGGGGAACTCGGGCAGCGGCGCATCGGAAAAAAGGCGCGAAGACTCTGCAGAAATGAACAACGAGCACATGCTCAATCGCATCCACTCAAGAGCTAGAGAATCCAATCTCAAAAGACAGGTAATATCTTACCAGAGGCGGAGGCCGCATTCTGTTGAAGAGCTTTGGGCACCCAGCGTTGGTATGTTGGGCGTCCGAGAGGAGGACAACGCTCAGACGACTAAGAAGGTCACCTTCGGGGATTGGCTCAGGAGCTTCCCGGGTAGGATCACGCTCCCTGGCATACTCATACCCCGGATGGACTCTTTCGCGGAGAGGCTGCACTCGACGAAAGCCAAAATCAAGGATGATCGCAACTCCGATGAGTCCATTCTGAAGGGAACGCGTAGGCTACACTAGCCGAAAACAAAAAATTTCTACGCATTCAACCAGGATACATGTGAGTAGTAGATCATAGATCATTACCCTTGGAGCACGTTAGCAGCAGAAGAAGAGTGGGTGATCGTCCTGCGTACTCCAAAGTCTGATAGTAGATGCGGAGTTGATCGTCTCCTCCTCGCGATCGCAAGACGCAACGTCAGAGAGGAAGTAGATGTTCTCGCCAATCAGCACCGAGGCAGATGCAACGCCGCCTCTACGGTATCCACACGTCCAGGCTGGAACGCCGTGCGGCGGTGTGCTAGCACCACGCGCGCGATGGCTAGGGTTTTGGCAGGGCAAGGGAGTCGACGGCTAGGGTTTCGTGGTGGAAAAACTTTTTTTCGCAGCGCCACCCCACGCCCCTTTATATAGAGCGCACGCTAATGGGCCTTCTATGATAGAAGCCCATTAGGAACCTCGTCCCCGCAGATCCATATCCGCGAAACCCACTAATGGATTCTAATCCATTTTGGCATGTTCCAACCCAATAAGTGTGCGACCCGTTAGGTTCATGTGCAAACGGCCATGGCCCTGAAAACCTCTTTTCCAGACCATTAGACAATAGTGATTCCTAGCAGGACATGTTGTCCCCCGAATGCACAGAGTGATCATATTGGCTGAACCTTGATATACTCATATACCGATCCTTTTGCCACGCGATACCAGTCAAGCTCAAGGCAAGATGCGTGCCATCCTTGTGGTAGCTCGACCCATTCACTCGTCAATGTAATGGATATAATTCGTGATTAACACTTTAATCACTTTTGGCATGGCCATGCACTTTTCCTTATCCATCCACACCGAGGGGCCCAGAGATATCTCTCCCATTATCAAGGAGGGGCAAATTCCATCTTGATCTCTTATATTTCACGTCATGTTTCATGGCATACTCGTAAGCTACCTTTATAACTCACCTGCTATGGATAAGCGTTTGATAGCCCCAAATTATACAATTACACATGCTGAGAATCAATAAGAATCTCATGTCAAAGGATCGTATAGGTATACCACTCGAGACTACACCCTGATGGCACTTCTAAGATAACAATCTCATCAGTGTCTCGGAGCGGGTCTATCCAACCCCATGTTCTCTAACATGTGCCCACATTATTGATTTGATATCTCCATATCTATGGTATGTGAAACATTACCATCAATCAATACATGTGCTGGTCAGATCACTATTGTCCCACATAATGATATGTGACCAGGGATCGTTTAGAATAATATCATATAACCAATGTGTTTCACAATTAAGTCATACTCAATGAACAAAGGAGTGACATTTATTCATTGAACTGATAAGTACATGAACATAGACGTATGATATAATCATCTCACATGATCGCCTCTAGGGCATATCACTAACACATTCTCCTTCAGTCGGGCGATCATCCCCATGAGCTCCTCCACCTGTCCATCCCGCCATCAGGGGGGAGCGAAGTCCAATTCAGTGAAGGCTTGGGCGGAGTTCCAGAAAAGGGAGGCAAAGAAGGTTAGAGATTGGCACAGTAAAACCACTCCTGGTGCCAACTTTTATTTGAGGTTTTGAAGGGAATGGCAAAATAGGACCTATTTAGTCCGTCGCGCAGGTGGAAACCGACACCGCCGACCACTTTGGGGGAACCCTTGCTCGGGAAAGGTTTGAGAAGAAAAAGATGACGAAAAAGGTCGAAATGCGGGCGAATGCCAAGGAATGCCTTGTAGAGATGAACAAAGACAGCAATTTGAAGGATGGAATTGGGATTGAGATGGGTCAATTCAATTTCATAAAAATGAAGAAGGCTGTGAAGAAAAGCACAGGAGGGAAGACCAAATCCACGCAAGAAAAAGGATTCAAAAACCACCACCTCTTCAGTTCGAGGCGTGGGGCAAGATTCACCCACAGCAGGATAAGCGGAAAGCAACACCAATGCTGGAAAAACACCGCCGGTGACCAGCTCCTCCAATCGCCTTTCCGTCATCACCGAAACGGCCCAATCCTTAGCCGAGGCAGACATAGGGACGTCGTTGGAGGAAGGAGAAGACATTTTTGGCAAAAGAAATGGCAGCTACGACGGCTTGTGGAAGTAAAAGAGGCAAACCCTAGCAGCGGAGCTAGCGATGGGCGCGTCGAAAGAAAGAAGACGAAGAGGCAAATGAGAAACAGTGCGCGGAAAACCGTCCTAAGCGCACCAGGTCTCATATTTATAAGAGGCAACGCCAACTCTTGCTTTGAGCGGGAAACGCTTCGCCTTCCGCGTGTACTAGGCGCGATCTAGGGTACGTTCTTAAGATGGGCCGGATACTGTGCGCCACAGCTGTGACAAATAGGAATCTTTGGGCCCAATTCTGTTTGGGATATGGTACGCTCCATGACGGGCCAAATGCCAAGGACCGCAACAGACGGGAATTGGGTACCTTCTGAACTATAATGTCCTCTTATGATATGCCTCATGCTAGGTCAAATGCTGGTTACCGTTCAAAACGAAATCAGATATCATAAGTCGATTCAAACAGGGATTCCAAGAGTACGCCCCATGATGGGCCATAAGCCGTATGCTGTAAAGACCAGATACGGG
Source organism: Guadua angustifolia (assembly GCA_036346375.1). Classification (NCBI taxonomy): domain Eukaryota; kingdom Viridiplantae; phylum Streptophyta; class Magnoliopsida; order Poales; family Poaceae; genus Guadua; species Guadua angustifolia. The sequence goes on along the minus strand of JAYEVE010000284.1, from coordinate 321,848 downwards.
TACTGAACGGATGACCTACGGTATGCCCCATGACAGGCCAAAAGCTGTGCGCCATGACAATGGAGCTGACGAGGACTGAAGAAATCTCCGACAAGTCAACATACGGTTAACGGAGGGCCTTAGCTCGAGCTCGGGCTAAGGCATCGCCAACCAAGACCTAGGTTGCGCGGTTCCCTCACGACCTCGAGCTTGGGAGCAGGCACCTGGCTCCTGCTCGGGAGGTCTAGCTCGGGAGCCAGAACGTGCGCTTACACGATGGTTACCAAGACCATGAATGCAAGAGTTGAGGCTGACGTGGGTGATAGATCCGGGACAGTTACCACCACCTTCAATGCGCACGAGGCCACTACCTCAGGAATCTCTCCACCAAGCTAAGCAACTGGAAGAATATAAGTCTCCATGAGGCAGGAATGCTCGACACATCAACATACAACTCCAACACACAACCCAAGTAATAGGAAATAGCCATTGCTCGTACACTCAAGCCCAAGCCTGGACTTCATCGCCGATAATCTCGGCAAGCTCACCCTTTTGGATTCGGACTAGATCCAATCTAGGAGCGGTGCCATTGTTCCCTCGTCCGGACGGCCGCTCGGGTTGAGGAATGCTACGGCCATCTGCCCCCGGGCAGTAAGCCGTGAATCTGCTCCTCAACTCAAACGCGGAAAAGGTCCGGTCAAGGACGAGTCTCGAGTGGTAGGCGACATCAACCAACCAGTCGGATTCAGAGGTCAGCGTAACCTGTGTTCTTGTTATTCTGATTCAAAGAGCAAGGCAAGGAGATGTCAAGGCTTTCGCGGCATCTTCATTATTGAAGACCCTTGGGCTGAGTCCCAGCAACAGAAGGATGTCACGGATGCCGCAGAGGTAGAGCGCTTTTGTCGTGAAGCCCAGGAGGCTCGAGCGAGGTCCTTCCAGGCTAGGGGCCACAACGTCAATGAGAGCATCGTGCAGACGAAGATGGGGAACCAATCGGTCTTCCATACTCCTCAGCAGAACAACGTGGCTTCAAAAACGCTTCTCGACACACTGGGACCGATGCTCGGTCCTGACAGCCCAGCTGCCCCAATCGTGGCCCATGTTAAGGCCATGATGATGGCGGCAGCAATCCAACACCACCAGGAAGGACCAACAGAGAAGGTGTGTTCTTGAGCCCGCGCGACCACTCAGACAACAAGCAGCGACACTACCCATAGTCGGTCCATGCGCGCCCGACACGAGATTCATCGCGGCGAGGATGCTCACCGGAGTATTAGCCGGGACCTTCGCTTGGACCTCAATGCCAGGCAACGAGAGCGGGAAGATGATGAATGCCGCCGGCACGAAGACGATTACGAGCGTTTCGACATCGACCGTGATGGCCGGGACGATCATAGGGCTCTACATCGCCGTAGCGGTGGCAACGACGAAGACCACTGAGAAAGAACGCCACCCCAACACTCTCCGCACCGGCGTAGCAACGGGCCTATTGACGGTGTTCGAGCTTTCACTCCCCGGCTTCGCCGAGTGGTTTGGCCTGATTTTCAATCATAAAGGCATCACCAAATTCGATGGAGAGTGGGATCCAGAAGCTAGGCTGCAGGTCTATTCTCTAGCGATCAATGGGCCGGAGGCAATCGCAACGTAATGGCGAATTACTCGCCAGTTACGCTTACCCCTTTGGCTCAGGCCTAGCTCACAGGACTTCCAACGAACTCTTTGCGAACAGTTACGCTTACCCCTTTGGCAAAGATTCCTGGGGAGATCTTTGCGAACAGTTCATCACCAATTTTCAGGGTACTTATGAGAGGCCCGGGACTCAGTGGGACCTGTACCAACTTCATCAGAAGAAAGATGAGTCTCTCCGGGGATTTATACGGTGCTTTATGCTGAAGAAGAACACGATTCGAGACATCTCAGAAGCCGCAGTCATTGCAGCTTTCCAGAAAGGCGTCAACGATCCTGACTTGATCAAAAAGATGTCCAGGAAGCCACCGACTACGGTAAGAGAGATGTTCGAGTTGGCAGACCACTACGCAACGCCTCAGATGCCTTAGCCGAGAGTCAAGAAGATCGCCCACGGCAAAAGGACAAGAAAGACCATGCCGAGTCCTCCAGGCAGAAGGACAAGAAGCGAAAGGCCGAGGAGCTGGTGGCTGTGGCCGAGCGCGGCCGCCCTGAGTGCCATGTGTGGATGATTATGATACGGTAATGGACACAACCTACCCTTTTCATCCTAAGGGGAAACATGCATCAAAGGATTGCTTCACCCTGAAGAGGTTCGTGAAAGAAAGCAACAAGCGACCAGGCCCAGACAAAGGTGAAGCGAAGAAGAGGTAAAATCCTCCTGAAGATGACGAGGGCGATTACTAGACAACAGAGCGCGAGCTCAACTATATATTCGGGGGCTCGGCTGCTTACGAGTCCAAGCGGAAGCAAAAGCTTGCTGCTCGGGACATCAATGCAGTTATCCTAGCGACCCCCCAATACCTCATGTGGTCCGAGGTCCCGATTGTATTTGACCGCTCGGATCATCCAGACCATATTCCATACCCAGGTAGATACCCCCTTGTTTGGATCCTATCATTCGCAGTGTTAAACTCAAGAGGGTGCTGGTCGACGAGGGGGAGTGGGCTCAACGTCCTCTTCTCCAAAACTTTCGACGACATGAAGATTCCCCGCTCGGAGCTCAAGCGGGGCTCATCGCCATTCCATGGGGTGATCCCTGGGACCTCTTCGGTTCCGCTTAGGCATATTACCTTGCCTGTCACGTTCAGGACCAAAGAAAACTACTGGAGGGAATACTTAAACTTCAAGGTGGCTGATTTCGAGACGGCATACCATGCCATCTTGGGAAGACCAAGCCTAGCTAGATTCATGGCTGTGCCTCATTATACTTACCTCGCACTGAAGATGCCAGGACCAAAGGGAGCAATCACAGTTCGTGGCGATGTCAAAAAGTCCTTAACATGTGACAGGGAGAGCTGCGAGATGGCTAAGATGAAGGAAGTCGCAACCGACAGGGAAAAGATCTAACTGGCAGCTGCGCACCAACAAGATAAGGGAGAGGTCCAAACCAAGAAGCGGTCCAAGTCAAGCATAAAGGCTGACGAGGGAACCAAGAAGGTAATTCTCGACCCATCCAGCTCGGCCCAAATGGCCCTGATTGGGACAGGGCTCGATTGCAAATAGGAAGACGCGCTCATCACCTTTCTTCAGGCAAACTGGGACATCTTTGCATGGAAACCATCCGACATGCCCGGTGCTCCTAGGGAGGTGATCGAGCACTCCCTCAACATTGACGAGAAAGCGAAGCCCATCAAGTTGCGCCTCCAACGATTCACGCAAGACCGTCGAGAGGCCATCAAGGAAGAGATCACAAAGCTTTTAGCCGCAGGATTTATAAAAGAAGTGTATCATTCCGACTGGTTAGCGAACCCAGTTCTTGTTCACAAAAAGAATAAAAGCTAGCGCATGTGTGTTGATTATACTGACCTTAACAAGGCATGCCCAAAAGACCCGTTCGGTCTACCCCGCATCAACCAGGTGGTGAATTCGACCGCCAGGTGTGAGCTCCTAAGTTTCTTAGACGCCTACTCAGGGTACCACCAAATCAGGTTGAAAGAGGAAGATTGCATCAAGACTTCGTTCATCACCCCGTTTGGAGCTTTATGCTATGTCACAATGCCTTTCGGGTTGAAAAACGCTGGTGCAACCTATCAGCACAATACAGCGGTGTTTTCACACTCAGCTCGGACGCAACATGGAAGCATACGTGGATGATGTCGCCGTCAAGTCTCGCGTAAAGGAGGACCTCATATCTAATTTGGCCGAGACATTTAAAAGCCTAAGGGCTTACAAGATGAAACTCAACCCCGAGAAGTGTGTCTTCGGAGTCCCTTCGGGAATGCTACTCGGATTCATCGTGTCACAGCGTGGTATCATCGCAAACCCGGAGAAGATCAACGCCATCTTCAAGATGAAGCCGCCGACTTGCCAGAAAGATGTCCAGAAGCTCACAGGATGCATGGTGGCACTCGGCATATTCATTTCCCGCTTGGGGTCACGGGGGATGCCCTTTTTCAAACTTCAAAAGAAACAGGGCAATTTCCAGTGGACTCCCGAGGCGAACCAGGCTTTCGAAGATCTCAAAGCATTCCTATCCACACCTCCGGTGCTGGTCACGCCGATTCCCGAAGAACCCCTTCTACTTTATATCATGGCAACGACTCATGTAGTCAGCATGGCAATTGTTGTAGAGCGAGAGGAAGAAGGGCACCTCCAAAAGGTTCAGTGCCCAGTTTACGCAAAGAGCATACTGCATTGCTGAAGGCTCAGAACGTGGGTGACGCAAAGAGCGTACTGCATTACTGAAGGCTCCAGCGGTTCCCTCAGCTCCACTCCCAGGAGGTGTAGGCTCCTAACCATGTGATGAAAGGCGGGACAGAGCATGACGGTGAGGTTGTGTAGCGTGTGGTGAAGTTTGTCTTTAGCTCGCCTCCGTGCTGCTTCAGCCTTCAGCGCTTGGGCGAGTAGAGTCGTCCCCCTCTCCTTTTCCTGCGCTTTCTCCTCACGCAGCAACCCCATCTGTTGGGTCGTCTGTGCCTCATGCTGGGTCACTGCCGTGAGGAGGGCGCCTGAAGACGTGTGCACTCTGCCGAGCTCGGCGAGCAGTGCAGCCAGCCATGAGGCGAAGGCGGAGAGGGCGATTGGAGCGGAAGGAGCAGAAGTGCTGGTGCTGGTGGCGTCCGTGCGAGCCACCTCAGGAGTGCTGGGTGGCACAAGGACAGGGTCCCCCCTTCCTCGGTAGGCAGGGCAGGTGCCTGGTGTTCCAAAACGCCAGGAGGGGTCGCCCTGCGAAGTGCAGGGAAGCTGAAGGAAGATGACGGGAGATTAAACCCACTTTGCGAGGCAGTACCGCGGGCTCCCGCCGCCGGTGGAGTTGGTGCCGGGGCAGGAGCGGAAGGCATCGCTGCGCCCGATGAAGACCCCGCCTCAGTCGTGCTCGGAGGCGCGGAGGAGGAGGTGGGAGCAGGAGGCTGGCGTCCGACGAGATTGGCCGCTTACCCGTGCTCTGGTCACCACCCGAGGCCGGGTCCCTGATTGTCAAGGGGCCGCGGGGTGGCAATGTCGCTGGCCTGGTGGAGTCCATCACTGAGAACGACTTGATGATCCGGAGACGCTCCACAGACTTTAGATCACAGAGTGGCCGGGCATCGGCCAGAAAGTCCGAACCGCCCGGCCAGCCACTTGGAGATAGTAGAGACATCCAAGTTCCCTGCGCCTGGGGAAAAACAAAGAAAAGATTGTCGGTTGGTGGTGACCACAAAAAATCAAGGGAAGAAAAGAGCGAGAACTTACGGCCTAGATGCATGCGAGTCATGTCATCGTCGCCCGTATATTGCCATGCCGATCAGATACGCTGGCACAGGGGGCTAATCCTCTAGGTCAGGAAGTCCCGAACCACCAGAGCCCCAGTCAGCCCGGAGTCCCATAGCCGGTTGATGCAGGCCACCATTGTCTAGAGCTTTGCCGTCTCCTCGACAGGCGAGCCCCAGTTCTCGATGGCCTCTGTCGGTGCAGAATCGCTGGCGTACATCCACTCGCTTCTCCACACCTTCCAGTTGGTCATTGTCTGGAAGGGGATGTAGCGGGAGGCCGATCTGTCCCGGAGGCGAAAGTGGCAGCTCCCCGCGATTCCGCTGTCTGTGGGAGTCGCGAAGAGTGTAGAAGAAGCAGAAGAGGTGGAGATTGGGCATTACCCCCACAAACATCTCGCAAAGGTAAGCGAAGGTGGAAAGGATGAGGATGTAGTTAGGGGTAAGATGAAGATGGTGGATTTCGTAGAAATAGAGGATGGTGAGGAAGAACTCAGAGAAAGGCAGGACTAGGCCCGCCAGCAGCGCCTAGGAGAAGACGATGATCTCTCCGCCGTCACACCGCGGTGCGGGGGTTCCGTGGCGTAGGCAGAGGGAACCCTCGGTGGCAATCCGGGAGAGCCTCATTGCCCTTTCCCCATCGACAATCGAAGTGGGAAATTGCTACGCCATTTGAGCGGAAAGGTGTCTTAGCACAAGGAAGTTGAAGGGACAAGAAAGAAGGCAGAGGAGTCAAAGAGAGCGTGAATTGACGGTTGTGGGTGCTCGTATAGACAGGTTTCTCGCGTCGACGGTTCACAAAAAGGTGAAAGTGTGCGACGCTTGGGTCCCGAGAGAAGGCGGCAGAAGCGGAGAGGACAGGAGTGGTTGTGTGCGCAGAAGTGGTGGACCCATCCATGAGCACACCAACTGTAAAGAAGTCTGTTAGAGCCAGCGCGTGCTCCAGGACGGTCCCGGGGGCTACTGTTAGTGTACTTTACACCGTGGTACCCTTTCCGCTGTGGTTAGGAGATGGCACGAGTGCCGAAGCGTAAAGGGAAACAACGTCGAACAGCAACCGACTCGTGGCGAGCTTAGCGTCGGCGATCAACCACCCCGATGCTAAGCGACCGAGCCCGCGTGGCGGGCTGGCAAGCAAGCGGTGGCGACCGCCCCGACGGCGAAGATGCTCGAGGATCCGCCGTCGATCGATCACGGAGGTGTGCACCGAGGGAGTAGAGAGGCTTCACCTCGAAGTCTTCTCCCCTAACACACCGTATCAGGGCTATTAAATGCGTGTGGCTCCACTGACGACAGGATGGCCTATCCCTCTGACGACGTACCTAACCCGTCATGTGCAAGTCGTTTCCCCCCAAGCGGACCAGGCGAAGTCACAAAAAATAAGGCCAGGGGATGAGGCTACAGCGACCAGTGTAATAAATGAGAATGTAACCCATGTCATGTCATTCCCCCACTTGCCCGAGCCAGCCCGACCTATATAAGGGAGCTTCAGTGCAATGGTGAGGGGACACGGACACAACCACTACACAAACACGGAACCACGAGACGGAGGACATGATACGGCGGAGGGAAAAAGAGAGAGCACGCTCGAGAAGCATGAGAGCTTAGAAGAAATATACGGAACACAGAGTGTGGGAGCGTATAGAGTGAGGGAGAGGAAGAGAAGAGCAAGTAAGCACTGTAATCCACCCATAACTCATTAACAGGAGCTCAAGTAGGATGTAGGGCTGTTACCCGCATCGGGGACTTGAATCTGGGTAATACTGGTGTGTTCTTGAGTTTTCGTCTATGTGGATCCCTTGGGAGAACCGGTAGGCGGTCCAGCTACGAAGACCCCCTCTACCGAACCTCGGACCCCATCTAGGAAAGAAAATTTGCCAGCCAAATATACCGACATTAATATTTTTCTAGAGTAGTTTTTCAAAATATTTTTGCATATTCCAAAAGATTTAGATTTTATATGAATTTAGAAATTTGGTTCATTCCATTTAGATTAAAAATGCGAAATATATTCAAGTTTGAACTTTTAATCAGTTCTAAAAATCAAAGAAATTGCAAAATACACTTTCAAAGCAATCGCGTCTTTTGCTTCAAGGCCACGGTTCCGTTCAAATCTCATCACGATCGTGACACCTCGGGCCCACTCCTCAGTGACTTAGGGTGCGTGAGAGAGAGTCGGCTGTGATCACTGACAGCCGGGACACGCAACGCAGCGACACAGAACAGGGCTCAACGGACTTAGGCTCGCCGGCGACGATCTACAGCCAAAGGAGCTGAACCGGTGGCACGGTTAGCACAAGCGACCCAACGCGCATTCATTGGTGGTACCCATTCCTACCGACGGCATATAGAACCACCCCGCCACCGTGGCTATGTGGCGACGAAGGAGGCGGCAAGCCGAGCTGGCGACAGGGAGCTTCCCGATGGATCGGTTCCACCTAAAGCATCTGCAAGACCTAGTCATTCCAGTTTGCCTATTTGGGGCTACAATGGTTGGTTGAATGTGCTCACCACCGATCGTCGGTTCTAGAGAAGAAAGGGGTACATCAGTGGCGGAGTTCCAGTTAATAATTCCTGAAAATGACATAGGGCTTTTGATCCTCGGGATGGAAACTAATGCGAAAGAGAGTTTGAGAAATGGTTTATTGTACCAGCTTAAATGGACTTCGATCAGAAAGCTAGGGTTCTTCGGCTGAAACAGAAATAAGAGAAATTGGTGAGGGTTCAGTGGACGAGAGTGAGTGGAATGAGAGGGGAAATGCCGAGTGCTCTTCAGCGACCACAGAACGGCTTTTATAGCTTGGAGATTCGCTGTAGAGGAGCTCAATTCCTAGTGTGAACTCAGTTGGGGTTTATGGTGCTGGAACAAAAGAAGGAATGGGTGACTCTGTGGAATTTCTGGGCAAGGACGATGCATGGCGAGTTGACGATGAGGTGGTTACCTCGGTTGGCGTGAAATTGCAGAGGTGGCGAAGCTACAGCCAGCAATTTGAGCTCAGTCATGTGCAGGAGCTCGCTATGAGAGGAGGAAGATGACAGCAGCCCTCGCTGACAGGTGGGGTCGCACAATGAATGGGACCCACATGGCAGTGACAAGAGAAGAGAACTCCAAGTTCTTCTCAAGCTAAGCCAGGTTTGATCCATTAAACCAGTTAGCTATCTTATTTGTAATTTAATGAAATTTTAATTACATGTACTAGAGATAAGGTAGAACACATTGTTAACTTTTAGACTGATTTGATGTTTGTAGAATTTATAAAAATACTGACGTGCACTGTGCTCAATTTTATGCTTTCTGATTCCAATTTATTTAAGTGTTTATATTTTTTGAAATTTTTGAAACTTTTTGTGAGGATTCTTTATGGTTATATTAGTCTCTTGTAAAAATTTCAACTCCAGATTCTTTATGGTTTATTTACTAAAATTCTAACATTAGTATTTTCAGATTTTTAGCTTTTAGGTTTTAGAATTTTTATAATTAGAAATATAATGATTATTTCCTGATATTTTTACTGTGGATGAATTGATCCAAATTGAAGATAATGTAAAAATTTCACATCAAATTTATGAGAGATTCTTTTATTAATTTCTGACATATTTATTGTTGGTAGTCAAGATCTATTAGTTCACCTTTCTTTTCATCTTTTAATGCAATGATATGACTTTAAAATTAAATTAAAATTTTAGGGTTCTAGATATTTCCCAAGATTTTCCAGAAATTTTTCTTATTTTTTGATTTACAAATCTTTTCTTATCACTTATCCAATAATTAAATGAATAACAAAAGGGATTTCTCCTTTAAGAAATAATCAAGAAAATCAGAAAAATCCAGAGAAAATCCAGAAAATTCAGGAAAAATACAAAGTAACTTATTCCAATATTTTATTAAATTTTTTACCTTATTGAATTCTTAGGATGTTGCAGACGAACGGTGTAGCACGCACGCTGAGGTTGACTCATCTGACGGCTTGGCCCACGAGGTTCCCGGCCCTTTCTTTTTTTGGGATTATCACAAAGGGAGACGAGGCGAATCCATTTGCAATGATAGTCCGCGGAGAGATACCTTTCATATGTGCATGTGGTGATGGGCGATAGTGTGGGCGTCAAGTGCTCATGGTGGCCGCAACTCAAGAGGTCGATCCTGAGGGAAATGTGAGGGTGTCAAAATGACAGAGAACGAGGGGGTGCTTTTTCCTGAAGGGATTGGACTAATCCTGACCTACAACAAATGAACGGTGGAGAAGATAACCGGATTTGGGAAAAAAATAGCTAGCCTATTCATTGCACTACGTGAACGAAAACCAAATTAATTTGAGGATATAATCCATAAAGGGGTAGAACACAATACGACAAGAACAAACATCGATATCTCTCACCATATTGGGAGATTACTCGGTGTTTTCATTGCTCACACTACAGGGAAAAACAGTAATTTCGACAGCCAAAACCGTCCACCTTAAAGACAAAACCGTCCACCATAAGTAAGGTCGACAGCTGGCCGTCCACCATAAGCCGCCGAAAGTAAGTGGTCGACCATAATATTAAATTTGACGGGCCGGCCGTCCACCCTATTAGGGTCGACAGCCAAATGTAGGTCGTCCACTCTAGACTAGCTAAGGTCGACGGGCAAAAGTAGCTGTCCACTCTAGACTAGGGTGGACGGCCTTTTCTTAGCTGTCGACCATAATAATATTAGGGTGGACGGCCCGCCTACGTGGCCGTCCACCCTAAGAGCTTAGGGTGGACGGCTACGTGGAAAAGGCTGTCGACCCTAATCTTAAGGTGGACGGTCTTTTCAACGTGGCCGTCAACCCTAAAACTTAAGGTGGACGGCCTTTTCCACGTGGCCGTCCACCCTAATTAATCGGCATTAAAAAAAACCGTCGCCCGATCCAGGTGAAAAATGTCCTCAACAAAATTCTCTTGTGTAGATATGGACAGAGCATGGTACATTATTACAACAGGGTCAATTTAAGAGGGTTCTGCTCCAGGAATACAGCATTAGTGACAAGAGCGCAAAAACAAGGCATCACTCAAGCAAATGTTATTAGCAAATAACAAAGCACATAGTCACTAATTTACAGTAAAGTTTGTTAAAGACTCACATGAAAATAAAAGATCTCCCCCATCCTTTTAGTAGTGTTAAAATCACAAGCTAAATTATTAATCTTAATAAAGATCCGGCCCTAAGAAGCTAACTTCCCAAATATTATGAAAATGAATAAGATGCACATGTAACACAAATATTCTTGGAATAGTTGAATATGAAGTTATGGTACAAATTTTATAAAACTGCAAAATTCGTAAATATTATGACAAGGTTGTGTTGATGGCTTATCACCTAGACTTGAGAAGAAATCCTCCAATACACCAATCAGATCACCAAGAGTCAAACCATAATCACAAATAAGACCTGAAATAAGAAGCATTATAATTAGCTTTCTTGCCAAGATGTTACTGTATATCATCCAATATATGAACCAAATATCAATCAATTCCAATGTTGTGCTCTTGTCACTATATACTAAATATCGGTGGCTCGGCACTAAATTTGGCCAGAAACTTCTTATTTCCTTCAACCAATTTAAGAATACGCTCTCGGCAAAGTATCTAGCAATAAGAAAGGACACCGATGCAGCTAGCTACACAATCAACAAGTTCGATGAGAAAAATTCAGAGAAGGGCAGAATTAACAACAAAAATGCTCTTCTTGCTGGATTTACTTACTGTCCCACTTATCGAAACAATAATTGTACCGGTAACACTACCAAATAACAGGCCCGCAAACATGGTTAAAGGTATTGCTGGAATTGTAAGAACCTGAATCAGCAAATTAACATCATATCATTAATATCAATCCAAAGTTCCAACCCTGATGCCAGATATCTATATGGCAAAAGTCTATAACATACATAGTAGTGGATCAAAGGAAGACTTACCAATTTATGTTAAGAGTTCATAAATAGGCAATTAGACAAAGAAACTCATGCCATATCTTCAAAGTGACTTACCAGTAAAGAAGATACGAGTATCTAGTGCCTAGGCACTCAAGTGACACCTAAATATGCAAATGAAATTTTGATACACTTGCCGATGGAAACTAACTAATTTGCTCATACTAGATTGTTTACATTACGCTGATATGATCAGATTATAACATTTCAAATATTTTGGAACAACAATTGCCCAACTGTCCATCTGAAAAGTTAAAGAATATCAGCCTTAGATTATCTTCTGTAGTTGACTAGTTATGAGGAAATGATCATAGGCCATAGCAGCAAAAATTGAGATCAATGGTTGATAATCTGAGAATATACCTCCAATCCTGCATAGACGAGTACAAACAAAGCATATCCAGCAGGGCCATAGCCTGTCCATGTAAAGTAAGATCACAATTTAGCCAAAAATTCAAAGAAGGATATTTAATCAAACAAGAAGCTATGTAGATAAGCAAATGGCCAGTTCTGAAGTCCTTTTTTTTGTTTTTTGCCACATAACACACTTCAGCGACTTGAACTAAGCCTATTGTACAATGCCAATGCACAGAAATGAGGGGCAACGGCCATATAGTACATTTCCAGAGTATATCAGCCCCGTGGCAAGGCTGAAGAACGAAGATTGATCTTGATTTGTATTTATAACAGCCATCATGATTCATGAAACAATTAAGATCTATACTTCAAAGAAACATAACATCTAAACTTTTCGAATCCCATCCATGACACTAAAAACACCTGTGAAGCGACTAGTATCTAGTCTCCAGCCAAGTTTCAGCGTAGAACAAGCAAGAACTCGTAGACTTTTCACACCTTAGCTCAAACAAGCAAGCACAAGGAATCAGAGATAAAGAACACAGCTCGATTAGTCCATTACCATCAATGAAACCGGAGAAATGCGTGAGGAAGGTGTTGATCTGGTCCTTGTACAACTAAATTTGGCGCAATTCTAAAAATTCTAAAAATTCAAATGTTAAAATATATTTGTCTGATTTAAATTACCTTTTGAGATGTTCTCGTGTCACATCAGTAGCCAAAGCTTTTCTCTTTGCAACAAATTGAGGTCCTTTCTTTAATGAGTACCAAATTAATTTACTGTAAAACATCAAAGCATATGTAAAAAATTAGTACAATCACCGTAATAACTACAAATAAGAACTCATCTCTTCAAATCAGGTACTTACTCTTTTGTGATTAGCTTTCTTCTCTTCAAATCATCTATCACTTCATCAGACAATTAGGCAATATCGAGGACAATAATTTATTTTCTCGTATGGCATTCCTAGACCACTTTGAGGAAACAAGGAGATGATAGCCTAATAGGATTGTTTAGGATTGAACAATGGAGAATAAACCGAAGCCAAAAGGTTCACAGAACAAAAAATGGACCAACGAGACACCCAATGACCCAAGTGGTTCTAACTCTCAAGGTTCAGGAAATTATTAGTGGTCACTTGTCAAAGTCAACAATGACAAGCAATTAAACCTGTCTCAGCAGCAATGTTTACTAAAAGATCAACTTGTATGTTAAACGTCTATGCTATGAACATTGCAAATCTTTATTTTAAGATGATATGTGATGGTGTCCAACTTTTTGATGGAATATTGTCATGAATATTGGGTAGAAGTATCAAGCGCACAATTTTTTTTTCTAAGTTTCTTTAAAATTTCCATGGGGCTACAGGTGTTTTTAGCAAACTACTATTATTTGAATTTTTGCAAAACAGAATATTTCTTGTGTTGTTGTGCGTAAAAAATTTCTTTCTTTTTCCCTTTACTACTTCCTATTCACACGTTGCAGACAATAAGTACAAGAACAACACAGGAATTCATTTTCATTCACGTGTTATCCACCCTAGGAATTCAGTACAACCACTTGCCTAGAAATGTTTAACTATGTCAATTGTTGAGAAATTGGTTGGTTACAAGTATCTACCAACTTATCGAGTCAAACGCACACATCTAGTAACAAATTTCAGCAGGAGATTAAGAAACTAAGATGAATGCTCATAACAGAGTAATAGACATTACCACAATCAACTTAAGTAGACAATTTGCATGCAAGACGTGTATTCTAATAGAGAAAAGGAAAAGGAAACATGATCCTAATTCTGAGCATTGCATATTCCAACTTCTATGTTCCCCAATTATCCACAATTTGCAACAGTAGCCACAAATCAATCAAGAAGGCATCACGGCACCAAGAAAAAAAAACTTATGTGAAAACCAAACGACAAACAGGCTGTATACTTGCCAAAAACAGGACCAATTCTTCTAGAACAACTAATCCAGACATTATCATTTGATTATGAAGATATCATGGCCCCAGATTCCATGCATTTCAATATGCATGTGCTTTGGCGTAAACTTGTTAACTAGTTACTGGGGGAAACAATGAACTCAAGATACCATGTATGAGCCTATTTTTGCACTACAACAACCGTCTGTACTAGAGAAAATCCCATTCCCTAAATCTTAACATGACCGAGCCCTGTAAAGGAAACCAGAAACGCACCAGCTCTCCTAAGAGGCATTTCAGCAAACAGCCTCAGTGCGTTCCACGGGTTAGACGCTACGCACAAAAGCATTAAAACGCGACGACAACCAGTCACTTGTGAGCAAATGCTGGTATAGCTCTCAAGTAAACAGAGCACTGATGTTCCTAGTTTTTGGTACTGGAGATTCCTTGCGGAAGTTTTTACCTGAGGTGGCGGTGGTGGGGAGCATCTTGGCGGCGCCGATCCTGGTGTGGGCGGGCGGTTGGCGGGAGGCCGGGAGTAGTAGAGCGTGGGAGGCCACCGCTTTGGAGGCGGCATGGCAGCGCAGTGGCGGGCCCCGGGGCGGCGGCCCCTCGGGGAGGCAGGTTGCTGGGGGCGGCGGACCACCGCCGGGCGGAGGGCGGTTAGACCCCACGAGCGGGGCGGCGAAATTGGGGATGCGCTCGGGTGGGTCGATCGATTGAGTTTCGGCCAGCCAAAATGGGGATCGAATGGGGATTCTACGGGCGAGGTATATCCCACTTAGGGTCGACAGCCACCTGTGCAGCCGTCGAGCATAAGTATGGTCGACAGCCTAGAGCCTAGAGCCGTCCACCCTATTCAGTTAAGGTCGACGGCCACGTGTGCAGCCGTCGACCCTAAACTATGCTGGACGGTTTAAATACATGCTGTCGACCCTAACTTCCCCATTCCATGGCGGGATAGATGGCGCGCTTTTTTCACGTCTAGGGTAGACGGCTATTTTTTCGGCCGTCGACCTTAATGTGGTTTTGGTCGACGGCTTATTTTGGCTGTCTACCATATTTGTGGCCGTGGAGAATAAATACTTTTCCTGTAGTGTCATCTATTGGAACCGGGAAGATGACGATGGTATTGCTTCTCTATTCGCTCTCGGGTGGAGTAGGATGGGGTGGGGGCAAGGGTAGAGGAGTAGCTTGCGCACGAAATAGAGGAGCTTGGCTCCGTTTTTACGAATAAGGCTGAGCTCGGTGCTCGCCTATTTGATGCAAGCAAGCAAGCAAAGAAGCCTCTACTTCATCTCTTCTTGGGACTGGCGGGGGATCGAGCTGCCTACTGAGAGGAGGGGAAGAAGAACATGGTGTTAGGATTGGCATTTCTGGTTCTCTCTCTCAAAAAATGACTCTAACGACTATTTTGGACAGAAAATTTGACGGCAATAGCATTTTTAAGATTTTTTTTTTTTGCCTTCGCAATGGTATTTTGCTATGCCTGTTGTTCATGATGGTATTTTACAACTTGCGAATGATTGTGACAGCATTGAAAAATTTTACTCCTAAAAAAGGTGTGATAAATAAAGTAAGGGTCTAATTGGAATACAGAAATTTCACATGAATCAATTCAATTCCTGCAGGAATTAATAATTCCCTCATTCTAAATAGGGCCTAAGCATTGCGTCTCTTTCTATAAATACACCATACACGGCAATTGCATCATTGCTTGCGCCTCACTTCATTTTCCCGAACTTGTCGGCCATCACCTTACCAAAAACCCCAACTGCCATTCAAAATCAAAATTGACATGGACAGCCACCTTAAATCGCCCTACATCTTCCTAGTGCTAGCTTGTATTGCTTCAATTGTAGTATACCCTGCTCGTTGTGAAGTACTGTCTCGCAAGACGAACCAACATTCTGTATCATACGACCCACAGCTACAGGATTTCCCAAACGAGCAACTCTACCGCGCGTACCTCGTCATCCAGCGCTTCAAGAGCATCATCACAAGCGACCCCAATAACGTCACAGCCACCTGGGCCGGTCATGACATCTGCGGAGAGACGACCTACATTGGCTTCTACTGCGGGTCACCGCCAGGGAGAGCTAACAAGTCGACGGTCACCGCGGTCATCTTGAATGGCTTTAGGCTGCATGCGCCGAAGCTGCATGGGTTCGTCGATCAGCTTCCCGATCTAGCGCTTTTCCATGCTGCTTCCAACAACTTTGGTGGCGACATCCCTCGCCTCGCCGGCCTTGGGTACATGTACGAGCTCAATGTCAATAACGATCTCCCAGCACATACTACTGCTACGGGATTCGGGGGGTACGTCGGTGCGAATGCATACATTCCTCCCTGCATAACTGCCAATATAACACTTAAATTTAACACCGGATTTGGCCAAGGGAAGGGACGAGGTTTTCTTCCTGGTGTCACGGATGCTAAGGCACTCCTACTCAACTACAACAACCTGTCCGGACCACTTCCGGCGAACATTGGCTTCTCCAAGTTGAGCTACCTCGCCCTCGCCAACAATAAGCTCACCGGCCCAATCCCACAGTCAATCGCGAACGCCCAGGACACTCTCCTCGAGGTGCTCCTCCTGAACAACCAGCTCTCAGGCTGCCTCCCGCACGAGCTCGGCATGCTCACCAAGGCCTCCGTGATCGACGCCGGAATGAACCAGCTTACAGGCCCGATCCCGTCATCCTTCTCGTGCCTCAGCAGCGTCGAGCAGCTCAACCTGGCAGGGAATCGCCTCTACGGAGAGATCCCCGATACGCTGTGCAAGCTCGCCGCCGGACCGGCCGGACACCTCGCCAACCTCACGCTGTCGAGCAACTACTTCACGTCGGTCGGGCCGTCGTGCTCGGCATTGATCAAAGACGGCGTGCTGGACGTGAAGAACAACTGCATTCCCGGCTTCGCCAACCAAAGGCAGCAGGCGGAGTGCGCGTCGTTCCTGACCCAGTCGAAGACGTGCCCGACGGTGAGCGCACACGTGTCTTGCCCTGCCGTTGATGTCAAGAACGTGGTGGCGCCGGAGGGAAGGGTGGCTAGGGACTACTCCAGCTACGTGACGTACGCTACCCTGCATGAATGAGGCGCCACGTACGGCATGCACTAGGGGACAGAGCGCCTTCGGTGGTATTTTCTCTTGTATTCTTGTGTGATTTGGTGTGCTCGTGATTTGTTGTTTGTTTGCTCTGTACGTGTGGCTGTCACATCTAGATCTCACCTCTTGTACTACTACGTCCATTAATTGTGTGTAAACTCGTTGGTAATCAGTAAAGTTGGATTGTGTCTTCATGTTCATAAAGTTGGATTGTGTCTTCGTGGATCAGCATCTTTGCATATATGATCTCTGAACTGAGCTTCATGGATCAGCATCTTTATGATACCGCGTACATTATTGATGAATTAATAGCTAACCTTGCAACAACAACCAAAAAAAATTACGAACGGTATATAAGAAATAGGGATTTGATAAATAAGCAAGATTAATTCATTACCAGAGTCATTATGTGCGTGACTTTCAGTTAGATATTGTGATTGTGTTTGTATTTGCGGCACAAGAATCTGAACATTTGAAATTCACAAAGAATTTACGCTATACTAAGCCACATTGCACCGTGCAATTGAGCGGTCAGTCGGCTAGATGGAATTAATAATTGGAGGCAATTCCAAAGTGGCACTGTACAACTAGCATCCATTGTTTCCTACAACCCAGTTGAACATCCTGAATTGAAGCTTCTTGCTGTCTCTTGCGCTCAAGCTCTGCCCAACTGAAGTGTGCACGCCTTTTCGGCCTCGTTAAAGGGATTGTCTATTCTTAGTAGCATATCCTCCCACATATTCACCTTCCAAATCCTCCTCATCATGTCTTGTGGCTCGCCTCCTCCTCCAGGTACCGTCACAGTCGCTGAGCGCCATGACAATTCATAAAACCTAAACTATGGAGTAGCATGAGGCATTCAAGAGCTCTAGTGATGATGAGCCGGCTTCATTATAGCATACTGTAGAGGTGGCCATCGTACCGCGCTGGACCGGCATGGCACAGGCCCATCGGGTTACATGCCTAAACCGTGTCGTACCGCCATGGCCCTGTCGGCCCACCATGTTGTGCTATGTCAGCCTAGCTCGCTTTCGACGAGTCCAGGCATAGCCTATTTGCCATTCTTGCTTGCTTCGTGTCGTGCTGGCTCAAGTCTAGCCTATTTACACTATTGCGACGAGAGAAAAGGAGCTGGAGACGCATGAAGTTAAGGCAGTGGATACAAATATTGAGAAAAAAAACTAATTTTTATTCATTTTTGAACAGTACAAAGTTATTGTCTCGTTAAAAACCTTACACCTAGCTAGTGTAGGTTACCTCAGTGTGAAGCAGCTCGGTGCATATTCTTGGAGTCAGCGAGCGTGTACTCTCCAACAGGGTTTGAAATTTCATTTTCAGTTCACATCTCATATATGGGAAAAATCTAAAATTTCAGCGAAATCTCATAATTTCAGACGAAATCCAGTCAAAATTCAAAAGTCAAATTTAAATTTTTTGAAACAAAATTTCGGTAAAATTCAACCAAGTGAAAAATGGTCGAAAAGAAGTTAGAAAGTTTTGAAAATTTTTATGGATGGCCTGACACATTACTAATGTTCCCATAAAACTTTCAGATGATGATTAATTCTGAGAAATTTTTCAAAATTCTGACAGTGCTACTGTCCTGATAAAAGGTTGATCGCTAAATTTCAACTGAATGAAAAATGGTCCAAACCATGTTAGAAAATTTTGAAATTTTTTGTCGATGGTCCTGATACATCAATAATATTCCTATAATGTTTTTAGATGATGCTTGAGGAATTTTCAAATATTCGGGTAGTGCTACTATCTTGATAAAAGACTAACCAGTAAATTTCAACCGAATGAAATATAGTCAAGCCATGTTAGAAAATTTCGAAAAAAAATAGACAGTTATGAAGAATCACTAATATTCTCAAAACAAATTCAGATGATGATCAAGCCTGATGAATTTTCAAAAATTCTGATAGTCTACTATCTTGATAAAAGTCTGGCTGAGTATATGTATTGCTTCTATAGATTTTATTTAGTAATTAAACAAAGTTTGAGCTTTTTGAAACTTTTAGAGAAGGGTTATGTGGAATTTATTAAACTCGCATGAAAATTTTGGATCATGATCACACTCAAGTGAATTTATAAAATTCTGACAACGTTACTATCTCATTTATATTCCTTCTATTTTTATTTTTTAAAGATAACAAATTAAGTTTAATTCTTTTGAAAATTTAAGTACAATCCAAAATTGCAACATATTCAAATGTCCAATAAACACCAAATTCGATTGTCTCAACTGACATTATTTTTTAGTAGTAGATGATAAATAGTCAAAGAAATCACTAATAATAAATGATGAAACGTCAAAGAAATTGCCCATGATTAATCCCGCATTAATACCATCAATAATAAGCATGATAACCTGAATTGCAATAAAATCCGCCAATAATAGGCATAATAGCTTGAATTGCAATGAAATCCAACAATGATGGGCATAATATCTTGAATTGCAAAAGAAATTTCACTTTTTTGTACTAGAATAGACACTGGGGTAAATAGCAATGCTTTCCTCATGCCCACCTATGTGAGAATGGCTCTCATTTGAACCTGCCATATAGAAAAATTGATCCTGCTATCGAACGTCTCAATGTCAAATTTAGTAGATGAATAAAGAACGAAAGTTGGAACCGAGAAGTTAGGGCTATAACCAAAAGCTAGAAGCCAGAGCTAGGATCAAAAAAAGGATTAAATTCTCTTTTGGCATTCCAATGGAATCCAGCTGGACTATTCCTCTTGGGTGACTCGAGCGAGGAAGCGTTCACAGGTGAAGCGGTGTCATGGGCTTGGAGGCAGGGCCGAAGCAGAGGTGCCGACAGAGGGGCCGCCGAGCGCCAGTGAGAGTCGGCCACTACTATAGAACAGGCAATTAATCCTTGCCGGCATGTCACTACCGGTTGGGATAGAGCCAGCAGTGACGAGTACTCATACCATGGGTACCCCCAGCGGCCCGGGACGACGAATGGGCTGCCCCAAGCCCAGCTCTGGCCGAAGGCCTCGCTAGGCCACGAAGGACACTCGTCCCCGACCAAACCAACCAGGGGGCGGTCCGACCCCCGCCATGGGTCGGGCGCCCCACAAGCTCCGACCAAGCTAAGACAATCTCCGCCAAGGGTCAGGTACCAGACCATCACCGGTGACCTCGAGTTGGCCACCTGCCCCACGGACACGACGCCTCAGAATGACCGTGCAAGGGCAGATAGCTCCTTCCCAAGGTGGCAAGGAGGTGGCCGAAGTCAAGCATCAGTCTCATCGTCCAGTCATGCACAGTGGGAGGATGCGCTCCCTCCCGAGGCAACACCAAAGCCAAGCGCTACGGCGTCAGCACTTGGCAAGCGCGAGGCGGTCGGCCACTTCTGGCGCAATGAAAAACTATGCCACTCGATGTATCTACCGACCCAGCATGGGGTGAGCAGACACCGGTCAACCACTAAGACTGAAGACCAGAACTCCCAGGCGTAGGACACCCCATCCTTTCTTTTCCAAATTCCTATGTAACCTGCCCCCTCCGTCTATATAAAGGGAGGCAGGACCCTCAGGGAAGCGGACGGCTTTACGGGCAAACAGTTCTCACTCACACGCACGGTTCGAACGCTCCTACAGCTTCGAGCCCTTAGCATCTTCAAGCCCTCGAGCTCTCTCACTCGTACGAGGCGCTCAAGGCCAGTCCTTAGCCCTCGCTTGTAACACCGTGCAGTCATCTGTACCCAAAGCAATACAGATCCACCACACGAACTGGAGTAGGGACATTCGGCCCGAACCAGTATACTTCTTGGGCTCCCTAAGTCAGGCCATTCAAGGAGAGGGAACGCGCGACCCCTCGACTAAAATTCACTAGCCGGTATTCGAAACACCGACAGTTGGCGCGACAGGTAGGGGTCTCGCACATCATCATCGTCATCTCCGGATTCCCATTCACTTCCTTGATGGCTTCCTTCACCCACGACGACGTATCTGCGTCGAGGAGTTGGATCCGCTTCGGTGCCCTCGACTTCGTTGACACTCCGGCGGGAGAGCTCGTGCTCATCCCCGCCACCTCTCAGGACCAGGCATCCGCTAGGAGGCTAGACTCCATCGCCAACATCCTTGGCAACCTTCGGCTTGAGGCCCCCTCGCGGACCCCGACACTAGAGCCCATCAAGCGCAACACCATCTCGGCGGCGACGCGCCAGAGCTCAGCCGGGCGGCGCGTGCGCTTCCGCAGTTCACGGCTCGTGGCAATGGCGGCTATGTGCGGCCTCATCACGACTTCTTGGAGGACTCCTCCAGCCACGACTCCAGTCCGACACGGAGCGCATTGCGGATGGACCGCACTCCCACGAATGCAACATGGCGGGCGTGACCAACCCAGCCGCAACCCCCGCAAGTCCAGGAACTCTCCACAAGACACCGAAGCGCGAGGAGCGAATGTCGGCCTTGAACGTCTTTGGCGCACAAATCTCGCCATTGAGCTCCAACAACAGCGCGATGAGCTGGAGGCTCGAAGGGCCGAGCTTGACAAACTCCAGGCCGACCTGGAGCAACGTCAGCCCGAGCCCCCACTCGCATCTGGCGTCGCGCACGCACGCGCACGTCAGGTACATCATCAGCTGTAACGACCCCCATTTTTACACAGAATTGCAAAAATGGAAATCAATGTGCTTGCAGTACTAGTCCCTGGATCAGTAGCTAGTACGCACATTTCAACAATTGGAATCACAACCATACATTATATTAATTAAGTGGAAACAAATAAATACATAAATCTTACAACTCAGAGTATACAGCAGCAAAAGAAGCAAAGCCTTGTAGTGTACCCATCCAATCCCGCAGGCAACTGACTAGGCATAAATCCCTAGAAAGATCGCTTCAAAGGAGAACCCGCAACCTGCGACAAAAACAGATCTTCGAAGCATCGCTAGCTTTGCACCTAAAAACAACGAATAAGCAAGGGTGAGTACTTTCGTACTCCGCAAGACTTTTGCAAAACCTATAATATATGCAGGCCATTTCAAAGGAAAGGCTTCTACAGTTAATTTGCATAAAGCGAATTTGCATTTATAAATCAAGTTATTTGCAAACGGAATTTATAAGAGCAAGATTAATTGATAACAAATAAGTAAAGCATAGTAGCACTCACAGTCCTCCATGACGTGAGCAACGAATCATCAAATCCTAAAATCCATCAATGTCAGCCCTTCGACATAAAGTACAGTTGCAAAACCAATGAAACCAACCCTTTTGAAAATAATAAAACATCTAACTCGCATCGGTTTGCCAAGACACCCATGACCGCGATGCAGCTAATCGATTAGATTTAAACTCTGCAGAGGTGTACAAGCTGTACCCACAAGACATGACCTTTTCTTTTGCCACACGCTTCACATCCAAGCGTAAGCGCGGTGGCCAGAATGTTCATGATGAAAACCTTTACATTACAGGTTAACTTTGCACCGGCGGGCGTTGATCCATACTATGGCGGAGAACTTCGAGCATAGAAATGATGAAATTCTCCCATAGTATGGCGTGCACTTACATTGAAAGTGGAAACCCACAGCGAACCGAAGGGAATGCCTGTGCTATCTCCCGCCTACCATAAATGCAAAGTTAAACCAGGTAACTTAATCGGTTTAAGGCTGCCCCATTCCAACACTTGTGGTTTGTATGGTTTTTCTTGGATCATTCAACACGATGTTCGGTCCTTAATTCGACACGGGCGACACTTCACCCTACACTACGTGCAATTCCTTTCGCACATCCGGCTATTGCCAATAATCGCCCGCGTCAAAACCATAGTTTTAGTTTGGTTGTTAATCAAAATACCCACAACCAGCAGTGCCATTTCCAATGTTTTCAAGAAACAATTTTGATCTGATCATTTACCTTGATTCTAAAGCATGGCTAAGCATGAATAATATGAACGCATATACCCATGATGACATTAAGTAATGCCTATCCTCAATCTATGGTTATCAAGGTTCACATGTCCATAATTATCAAAGAAGGTTAATGAGGCAACAGGTATAACTACCAGTACCACAAAATAGCAAATTTACATAAAGTAAACGCATGCATAAATTGGTTTAGTAAAACAATGAAAATTAAATACTAGGATCAACATGATCAAAGGAGGTGCTTGCCTTGCTTATTTGTCATGTACAACGAAGATGAGGATTGCGGTTGACGTCGACAACGAAGATCAAAGTCGTCGGGTTCTACACGTCGATCAACAGAAATAAAGCAAAATACTAACTTCAATAAGGGCAAAAAGAAAGTAGATAGCAAGAACAAATAAAACTCTTCACAAGAAACGGGGATTGCTCTTTTCTGAATTTATTAATCTTATTTTACGAATTCAAGA
The DNA here is from genome assembly GCA_036346375.1 of Guadua angustifolia. Taxonomy (NCBI): domain Eukaryota; kingdom Viridiplantae; phylum Streptophyta; class Magnoliopsida; order Poales; family Poaceae; genus Guadua; species Guadua angustifolia. The sequence continues at coordinate 298,798 of JAYEVE010000284.1, read as the reverse complement.
TGCAAAGATTGGTTGGATTAATAGAATTAATCATTAGTTGCAAAGTTCATTGATTTACTATTCATAATGAGTTTTTGCCAATCCTTAATACTTACGGGTTTTGCTCTATTAGGATTCAGAGTCAAAGCAAGATGAAATAAGAATATTTTTCTAGATTACTGCAGATTATATCCTAAGGATCACTTCGAGGCTATTCTTTACAAAACTCAGATTTAGATGAGCGGCTTTGCGAGTTAATGAAAAGGCTTAAATGATCACATTAGACGATGAATGATTGGTTCTTTATCTTTAATTGATTTCGCGTAGAATTAGTTTTACGCAAGTTAGATCTACTGATTTAGGCTACTGATATCATTTCCACGATATTTGAGAAGGTTCTGATGATACAAACTTCATAAGTATTGATTTCTCATTTGTACTCAAAGTTCATTCATTCATATTACGGACTTAAGTAATGTGAATACTTAGGGTTATTAAGCTATCAAGATTAATATACAAATCATAGTGAAGTGAGATTATCTTTTCATAATAGGGTAGACTACACTTTAAAGAACATTGCTAAACTAGTTAGACAAGTTTTAGGATTTGGACAAGTTATTATTTTCATTGACGAAAAAGCTCACGTGGCAACTTTTGCTTACAACTCATGGAATCGGCCAAAAAGTGAATCGCACGATTAACGATTAAGGGTTTTGAACTAGCTTGATTTAAATGGAAAGCACACTGTAATTAAGATGTTTTTATAGAATATGGTAGCACAAACTTTGTAAAGTGTTACTAAACAGGTTCATAGATTTTAGAATTTAGACGAGTTATTTTATCTATCGCTGAAATAGCCTAAAGGATCATATTGGCAACAATAAATCGGCCAAGATTCATTTTGAGTTTGCAACTATATTATACATGATCTTTAACTCATTTTTCAGGTGTTAATAGTAAACAATTCTGGAAATGTTTTAGAGTTGGTTTAGCATTATTTTAACTTTAATTGCAATGGATTATATATTTATTTGCTGTTGTAATTATCATTTTCTTCTATTAAAAGAATGCAAATTAAGTTCGATTCTAAGTATTTTTATATGGACAAGCCCCTACTGATTTCAGGAATTGCATATAAATTAATTTATTGTTTTATGAGGTATTTTGCTACTATTCTTACTAATGATCATACTAAGGTTTATTAATGATCGCAATGCAATACATAAACTTAGTTCAAATATTTAATATCTCTGCATGATCAGGCTTATTAAAATCTCAGAAGCACATAATCATTTATTTTATGATTTTATAAGTTATATTTTCATATATGCAATAATGATCATAATAGTGTGTTTGTCTCATTTTCAATTTTAACAATTGTTCTAGGACTCGTAATCAAATATTTTTGTAGATTTAAATTCCTCTTGATTTTAGAGAAATATAGAAATTTGTTTCACTAAAATTTAATTGACATGGCAAAAGATATTCAAGTTTCAATTTTTAGTCAGCTAGAAATTGCTAGAAAAGTGAAATACGTTTTCTGGAGAGGAAGGCGCCTTTTGCTTTGAGCTGGAGATGGCTTCTTGTTGGTGACCGACTTGGACCCAGTGTGAGAAAGGAAGCGAGCAATGCTAGGGCTTGGCGGCGACGGCACTCCGGTGATGATCCAGCGAAGGCGACAGCATAAGAGGAAGATCTTGGCAAGGCGCAGCTGGAGGCGGAGTCAATTCGTCGGAAGAGTTACCGAAGCGGGCTGCCTTCGAGCTCCTGCGGTGGCAACAATGGCGGCAAGTCAAAGAAGATGACCAGGGCGATTCCGGCTTGAATTGGCAGCGTTGTGAGCATCAAGGCGTTGAGAGGAATCCATTTTTGAGTTCCTTCAGTTGAGAAAGTATCCGAGCTGAGCTCCCACCGGCGGCCGTTCATGGAGGAAAAGGGCGCACGGCAGCAGCAGCTTCTTGCATGGTGAGCTCACGAAATTATTGAGGGGTTTCGATGCTTGAAGCCTGGTGATGCTCTAGCTCCACCGGATTTGGAAGTGGGATACTCTATTGCTCGGATTGATTTCGGCTTGGAGCTCTCAAGCATTCGGCCATGGCGGAAATGGAAAGGCTTCATGCGCGCAGGCTTGAGGAGAAGGAAGAAGGAGTGGAGGGGAATGAGAAAGAGGCTCCTTGTGATCACTGAGGTGCACTTTATAGCCAAGGAATGCAATGGATGAACCGCCTGGTTGGGATTGTCTCGGTTGTTCCTCTGCGATGCAGGGGAGGAGGTATGGTACTGAAGCTTCGAGGCCGAGGACAAGCGTGGCGATGATCGCGCTTGAGATGAGGCGAAAATGACGCAGATGAGATGACCAAGAGGAGAGCTGGTTCATCAATCGCATTGGCCGACACGCTCTACTGGAGAGCTTCGTTCGATCGCAAGAACAGGGGAAGAAGAAGATGACGAGTGGGCTGGGTCCACCGGTCGATGAATGGAGATGAGTACATGAATTTATTGGGCTGTCAAGTTTGAGTAGAAAATATCCAAACTTTTTTACCATGGTATTTAAATAGATTTTGATGCCTGGTAAAATTCTGAGGTTAAAATGGATTACCGAAAAATTACAAATATTCTGACAACAATGGGATCTGTAATTTCTTGTTTCGGATTTTGATTTTTTATTGAGATCAATTGAAGTCTATTATTTTTGAATTTTTTTTCTAATGTATTTGGTCTCAAAATAATTCTATAAAATTTTTAGCTCAAAATATGGTTCCATTATTTTATAAAAATTCTAACATTGTAAATTCTAGATTTTCAGGGTTTCTGTTTTTCAATTTTTAGAAGTCATAAATGACAATATTAATTCATAATATTTTTACAAGAGGTAGATATGGCATTTAGGTTTTCATGATAATTTTTACAGCTCTATTTGTGACTCCAAAATATTTTATAAATTCTGACAATGACTTGTTTTGATTTAAAAGTTATCCTTTCCTTTTATCTCCTCATTTCTTTATGCATCAAATTTCATTTGCTGGCTAAAAGGGTTTTCTTGCATGACCAGGGTTCTCATGGCAGTTTTCTAAATTTTTACTTTTTACATTTTGCCTTTTTCCCTTTGTCATTCTTTATTGCCCTTTTGTTTGAGTTTTCTTGCAACACAAAAATCCAAGAAAATCCAAATAAAGAAAACAATATTCAGAAATTCCAGAAATATTCACAATCAAATTTAAATATTATATTTTCTTGTTCTTAACTTTTGGGCATTACATCACCGGTCGAGGGTCAAGCGGCCTTAGTTCTTCCCCATGCAAGCGAGCGTCGCCCTTGATTGCAATCTTTGCTTCAGCATCCTCGAGCCGGATGACCCAAAGGCCAGGGCTAAGTACCGAACCTCGAGGATCGGTGGAATGTCTTCCGTCACGGCACATGCGAACTCGGCTCCCACCACTCGGGTGCCCCCTCGGGCCGTCCGAGCTGCGTTACCAATCGGGATCAGCGGGGTCCGGTGAAGACGCCGCTGCCGTCTGAGCGGCCCCAGGCCTCACGCACTCCGGTGCGCCAGCGCCTGGGCAACAACCACGACGTCCGCGCTACTCTCGAGGCGTAGAAAAGAGCGATAGACGAAGTGGCCCAATCACGGGTCGTAGATAGCGGTCGATGCAACGACCGCAGCCTGAGTCCCGATGGCCCAGGGCCACGAGCGTTTCGTCAGGGGATCCGCAACGTGGACTTCCCTACCAGGTTCCGGACACCAGTCAACATAACGAAGTACACAGGGGCAACAAACCCCAACGTCTGGTTGGAAGACTACCGGCTCGTATGCCGGGCGGGTGGAGCTATTGATGACCTCTTCATCAGCCAGTACCTCCCCATCTACCTTGCGGATTCAACTCAAGCCTGGCTCGAGTACTTGCCTGCGAAGACCATCAGGGATTGGGCCGACTTGAAGAACCTCTTCGTCGGCAACTTCCAGGGCACATACAAGTGCCCTGGGAATTCCTGGGACTTGAAGAGCTGCAAGCAGAAGCTGGGGGAGACTCTCCGGGACTACATCCGGCGTTTCTCCCAGCAGTACAACGAGCTCCCCGACATTCGTGATGCCGACGTCGTCGGAGCGTTCATCTATGGCACCACTTGCAAAGCCTTGGTGCACAAGCTAGGCTGCGCGAAGCCCAGAACCACCAAGGAGCTCTTGGACATCGCGACCAACCACGCCTCTAGCGAAGAGGCTGTGGGGGTCATCTTCAAGAAAGGGAAGGCAAAGCGAGAGCCCGGCGCCGAATCCGGCTCCCCCTCCGACCGCTCCGACAAACGAAAGCGGCGAGGGAAACAAGGCCGTGAAGGCCACTTGGTCGCAGCCGCCGACCGCCCTACAAGCAACAGGCACGGCAGGTGCCCGACAATTTTGAGAAGCTGATGGACAGCCCGTGTCCAAACCATGGGTACCCCGTCAGACACAAATACCGGGACTGCGAAGTCCAGAAGCACTTCATCTCCGGGACCCCCACGTCATCGCGGGGCAAGGGGAAGAAGCAGGACTCAGCACCAAATGCCGAGGAAAAGAGGGCAGACGCCGAGTTCCCAGAACCCGACGGTTGCCTCATGATCTTCGGTGGACCGGCGTGCTACGCCGACAAACGACGACTCAAGCTCACCTTCCGCGAGGTCCACACGGTGACTCCCGCCGTGCCCAAGTACCTCCGGTGGTCGGTGTCCCTGATCACTTTCGATCGGACCGACTACCCGAACCACATTTCGCAGCTGGGGAGATATCTGCTGGTCGTCGACCCCATCGTGGGGCCAAAGCGCCTGACTAAGGTGCTCATGGACGGCGGCAGCGGCCTCAAATCCTGTATGTTGAGACGCTCGACGCCATGGGGGTCCCTCGCTCGAGTCTTCGATCGAGCAAGGCGCCCTTCCACGGCGTCGTCGAGCCATGAGCCCATTCGCTCGAGCGGTCGACATGCCGTCACCTTGGGGCGGACAACTTCCGCACCGAAACCCTCACCTTCGAGGTTGTGGAGTTTCCCGGCTCCTACCATGCCATCCTGGGGAGGCCATGTTACGCCAAGTTCATGGCGGTCCCCAACTACACCTACCTCAAGCTGAAGAAGCCGGGACCGCGGGGAGTAATCACCGTGGCCTCATCATTTTAGCTTGCCTACAACTGTGAGCAAACCAGTTGCGAGTTGGCGTCGGTGGTCATCGCATCCGCCGAGCTCATTAACCTCCGGAGGGAAACCTCCGAGTCCGCCCCTGTCGGGACCCAAATATGCAAATCCGGACCCTCTGTGTATACTGCACTAGTCCAGGATAATGCTAGTGCACACAGGCTCAACATTAGTGTGGGGACCCGGATTACCAAATCCGAACCCTCCTGTGTTTCAACCGCTAGTCGAGAACAGCTAGCGCACAAACATTCTGATGATGATAACACAGACATATCATAAAGTTCATAACAGTAATAAGCAAAAGAGTATAACATCATCATCACATTATTACAAGTATGGAGCCTTACGGCTTAAGTGTGAAAGTAACAGCGGAAATGTAGAACAAAATCGAGCCACTCAGTGTGCCCACAGGCAACCGACTGGGGTACGCTCCCTAGAAGAACAAGTCGTCACCCTCTTCATAGTCCTCGCCACAGATGTCGAACGGCGGATCACAGGCTCGTGGATAGCCACCTCTCCCATCATCTGCTTCATGGAATAAGCGCCCAATGAAAAGCGGGTGAGTATACAACATACTATAAGTCTCGGAAACTTAATGCAAGTAGCTAAATGCATGGCTTAAACAAAGGAAGGCATAATATGGTTCATTTGCATAAAGCGAAATTGAACTTTAAATACAAGTAATAATTTCATAAAGCAGCATTTAACAAAGATGTAAATAGCATAAATAATTAAACTTGAAGTATAACAATTTTCCAGGTTCCAACTACCTGGTTGGCTCTAGCCGCCAAACTAAAACTTCTGGGAGCTCTAGCCGCTCCCGGATTCCCAACCACATTTTTCATTTTAAACCAAATCCATCATTTTCCATTTTAAAACCAAAAACCAGAAAAATCTACTATGTGAAAGCGTTCCACGCTTGCCCTTATCCGTAGGCACGGCTACTCAAGTAGTTTTTAAGACTCTGCAGAGCTGGTACACTTTACCCACACGACATGATCAACCCCTTGCGCCAAGCTATTGACACACTTCCTTTGGTGTGCCGGCAGGGAGATCATGACAAGGCCTTTACAATGCACATACCGCTACCGACTTCACCCGCTAAGGTTTCGCTCTCACAGCCCCCCTTGCGCCTTGCAAGTGTCATCCCGACAAACTCGCACAGCCCACTAGCGAAGTCAAATAACGATACATGCAAATTACTTAGCCAGGTTGTACCCATATAGACATGTGATTGTCTTGTATAGCATGGCCCAAGGTAACACACATAGGTCCTTAATTGACTAGGGCGGACAATCACATTCCAAAACTTTGTGCATCCCGCACCCGCCATTCAACCAATTCCGCCCCGGTCTAAATCATTTTTCACTTTTATTTTCAAATTAATACCGGCAACACCAATTGCCATAATTTTCACAATACTGACAACACCATTTGCCACCATTTCCATAAATCAATTTTGAGTCAAAATGAAAGAATTTCCATATTGGTAAGGTATCGACGTGATTAAGCATGGCTAAGCATTTTCTACCGTTCCCATAGTCAAAATGATTACCATTAATTACAGTAATTAGTTTTCCTAAGGTGTCAAAGGTTGTCAAGTCGAATATCAATGTGGTTTAACAATTTGGCAATTAACTAAGCATTTAAAATGACATTAAAATACAATTCATCATTCAAATAGCATGCAATAATTTAAAAACCAAATAGCATTTCGTAAATTTGGGTTCAACATGGTCAAGGAGACTTGCCTTCAACCTACTTTCTGCTGCAACCTCCATTGGCGCTCCTCTCGCTCGGCCAAAAGGTCGTCTACACGCTAAACACGCAAATCGAGGCAAAAATAAATAAAACCGAAAATAAATAAAATTCAAAAATTCATAAAAATGACACCAACAGATAGATCTTGATTTTAGATGAATTTAGAAATTTGAATCGTTCAAATCGGAGTTCGAACGGAGGAGAACGGGGCTTCCGAAGTTTAAATAGGGAGAAAATCGGGAATTAAATAAACTGACACGTGTCGCAACGCTATTGGTTAGATTTTCGGATTTTCTCGGATTTTCCAGCGATTAAACGGAATTTTTCGTGTCGCTGACATGCGGGGTCCACCGGTCAGTGACTCAAGCCTTGGCTCGGTGGCGATGACGTGGCTGTGACGTGGCGAACACCTGGGCGCTAAAGTATGCGTGGCAGTGACGTGGCGTGCACGTGGCGGTGACGTGGCGGTGACATGGCGGTCATGGGTGAAATAAGGCTGACGTGGCGCAACGTGGCACGGACATGGCGGACACGTGGGCACTAGGGCACCCGTGGCGGTGATTTGGCGCTGACACACAAGCACCAGAACTTGCGGTGGCGGTGACAAGGCAAATCACGGGCGAATAAGTGCCGACGTGGCAACATGTGGCGCGACAGTGAACATGTGGCGCTAAGGTGTCGGACACGGGGCGGCCACACAGGCTACTAGGGTTGAGTTAACGCAGACGTGGCGCACATGTGGAGCCACGCGGCGCTGACATGGTACGAACGAACGACACATGTGCGCGTTTTGTGACATGGCAAAGATGTGGCTTGCGTGGAGGTGATGTGGCGCTTACGCGGCGCACAAGTGGCGACGCCATGGCATGTGACGGTCTGCGCGAGAAAACTGATCGGTTGATGAAATGATTCTGAAGGATTTGGGCGCAGATCGTCAGTATATGGATGATCCGACGGCCGAGAGCGGCGGCAAGCGCGACGGCGATGGCGGCGCTTACCACCGTATTGGGGAAAACGGCGTCGTGTCGGCGAATCAGCAATGAAACGAGTGAGCGGATTAGTGAATCGGGTAGATCGTGAAGAGTTGAACTCAAAGGTACAACCGGTGTCACCGGAAACTCACCGGAGAAGATGCAAGAGACGGCGGAAGGGCTCGGGGACTGGCTTCAACTCCGGCGAGGTAGTGGCGGCTGTGGGATGGGTCTCCGCCGATGAGAGTTAGGGAAAAATGGGCGGCGCGAGGTGGTGAACCTCGGGAGGGTCGGCGCGCCCTTAAATAGCCTAGGGTTGCGTGTAGGGGCGCGGAAAGCAAGGTAGGTCGGTCTTGGCTTTCTTGTCTTGGCGTGGCGTTTCTCCGGCGTGACGTGGCCGAGGCTCTGCAGATGCTCGATCCAACGGTGGCGGGAATCGGGCAGTAGGGTTAGGGTTTATTGTGAGAGGCGGCGCGACTTGTGACCGTCGGATGAGGGATCGGACGGTTGAGAAGATTAGGGTTTCCGGTGTTATGGGTTGGGCTGGCATTTTGGGCCGACTGAAAATAGAGTGGACTGGGTAGAAGTGGAATAGGAACAGGCCGGGCACGAATGAACAGTGAATCGGCCCGAAACGGTTTAAGGATTTAAATAACATTTCCGAATTAAATAAAATTCAGAAAATTGAATAAACTTCAACAAATGCAAATAACTAGCGAATAAATTCGGAAAAATCCCCAAAAATTCAGAAAAATCAAATGAAACTCGAGGAACCCAAATAAAATAATAAATAATTAATTTGAGTTATATTTTATTCAAATTAAATCCTTTTTGACTTTTGAAAATTCAATTGAAGCTAGATTAAATTCGAGAAAATTTTCAGGGGTTCGGATTTTGAATTTCAAATTTGGGAAATTGAAAAATGGGAATGTTACAATTAGTAAATATCACAATCATACATAGCGGAAATAAGATAAAAGACAATATATACTAATTATTACTAGTTGAATGACCTTATGGTCAACTTACTTAACATTGCCTCTCAAAATTTGAATAACCAAATTGAGCTGCAAATAAATGAAGACATAGGTAACCCCTCAGTATACCACAGGCAACTGACAAGGCTCGCACCCTAAACATTCGTCTCCTCGTGGTACACCTTCTTCAGCACTCATGATGTTGTAGGCAAGGGTAAGTACATAAAGCACTCAACAAGTTGTGCGCAGAATGCAATTCTAACATAACTACATGCAAGGCTAATTCCAAAGGAAAGCTAACAATGGCTATTTTGCAGTAAAGCAGCATTTATGAACGAATACAATACATAGATTAAAAAGATAGTAAAACAAATAACAATAATAGATAGATTCAGCATTTCTCAAGTAAACCAAGTTTCCACCTAAATCAAGTTCCAACTTTCCATGGCAACCTGCCATCCATCCCAAGTTTTCATTTTTCAAAAGTCTAAACCCTTGACTGTAATCCCCGAGGATCGCTCAATACCGTGAGCACAGCTATCCGAATAGTTTGTACACTCTGCAGAGGTGATGCACTTTACCCACACGACATGATCATCTCTTTGTGCCTAGCCATTTAGCACACTTCCTTTGGTGTGCCGGCAGAGAATCATGACAAAGCCTTTACAATGCATCATCTTAACCCAATACTACCCGTTGAGGTTTCAACACTGATGGGTTACACCACCACAACAGGGCCCCCCTCTTGAGCCATGTGAGTTTCCTCCGTACACCTGGACTCATACCACCACGATAGTACTTAGGCTAAGACTTTGCAAATTAGTCAGTTAGGCTACCCCACAACAGACATGTGGTTGCAAGGTTGACTCAGGTCAAAGACTCGCAAGGTGTCCTTAGGATTGATCAAAGCAAGACTTGCACATACCCTTTTGCCCCTCGGGCCCACCCAGGCACACTTGCCCTTGTCACTTGCTTCGATCTAAAATCATAACCACCCCAGTTGATTACCAAGCACCACGTGCCATCAACAATTCAATATCGTTGCGTGACATCCATTGCCACAACAACTCAATCTCATCGTGTGACCACACATGACACACAAATTCATAACTTTGTTCCATATTCCATTAGTCAAGATTAATAATCAATAATTCATGTACATGTGATGACGTGGCATGGCTAAGCATTCTAACTCGATCTAACCATCCATGTTGATTTCATTATTAACCAACTATAGTGAACCAACCTAAGGTGACAAGTGGATTATGGCATACAATTAGCAAGGTAGGGTGTAAATCAAAGGGTACATTAGCTAATCCCAAATTTAGGTTGAAATCATTTATACACATAAAATAACATGCAATAAAGTAAATCAAAATAGCAGTTTTGCAAACATGGGTGCAACATGATCAAAGCACAACTTGCCTTAGGAAAACCCTTATCCATGCTCTGGACCTCGGTCTTGAATTGATGAATTTTCCCTGGTTGCGTCGCACCATTTATCGTCCACGCGAAACAAAGGAAAATGCCAAATAAATACCAAAATAGAGAGAAAACAAACTCTAAAAATCAAATAAAATTCACCAAAAGATATATCTCAATTTTACAAATTTTTAGAAATTTTAATCACCTTAATCGGAGTTCGTATGAGGGAGAACGAGCTCTCGGAAGATTCAAATTCCTGAAAATACATAAAATCGGAAAATCAATAATATCCCGAATTATTTTTATAAAAGAAAAATACGATTATTGCGTCAGCTGACGTCAGCCTTGATCTGGACCGACTGAGGCATGACACGTGGCGCAATCTAAACCGTGCGGCTACGATCGGACGGTGGCTACTTAACCGAGCGGTTCACTATTCAATCGGCGACGTGGCACGATCTGAGGCGTTCATCCACCATCGAACGGCCACGATCAACTGACACTTGCGCTACTAACCGTACCGATGTGGATGAATCTGAACCGTGCATCAGAGATCTAATGGTCGATGCTTACGGCGATTCATCTTGCGAGCGAGCAGCAGCGGCTCGATCGGTAGCGTCCACGGAAGATCCAACGGCTGACGAAGCTTGCCCTCGTCGATGGCTGCACGACGGTGGAACTTCGCCGGGCTTGGAGACGACGACACGGACTCGGTGATGCAGCGGTCTCCGACGATGAAGAAACGGCGGAACAGATGAGATTCCACGAGACGTGCTCGGATCTGACTTCGGTGCGGCGGTTCACGACTCGACGATGGCGTAAAACGAAGAAAAACAGCGGTGGCACGGATATGAACTTCGGCGAGGTCTTGCGCGAGCTTCACAGCGGTACGAGCGACGGCGCAATAGCAAAAAGAGGCGGCGGCTCACGGGGAACCTCGGACGGGGTGCTCAAGCTTTAAATACCCCTCGCACGACGCGTACGGTGCGGAAATTCGGGGCGGCGGCGTAGCGACGGCGGACTTCGAGTCCGGGTCGGAGACGACGAAGGTCAACCGCACGATCTAGATCAGACGGTTACGATTAAGACCAGACACGGCACGATCCGAGCCAATCATCGCATCTAATGGCCGGGATTGATTAGGGTTTTGATTCAGCCCGGCGAACGGCGTTCGCTTGATCTTGATCAGACGGTCAGCGAGAGCTAGGGTTCTCAGTGGCGACGTGGCTTGATAAAGGCCGTAGGATGGTGATCCAATGGTACACGCGGCTGCCCCCAAAAGGCGGGCCGGACAGGCCGAATAGTGTTCAACACACGGCACAGTAGTGGGCTTCGGCCCATTACTATTCACGAGGAATTTTCGGGGTTTTTGAATTAAAATAAATATATAAAAAAATTTGATTTATTTAAGGTAGTAAAAATACCAAGAAAAATCCCAGAAAAATCTCAAAAATACTTTGAGACATTCTGGACTTAAATAAAATATTTTTGGCAAAACTTTCTTTTAAACTTATTCATTTATAATTAATCTTTAACAAAAGACCATATACTTTTATTTAAAATAATTCAAATAAATCTCAGAAATTCCAAATAAATCCAGAAAATTCACGAAAAGCACAAGTTGTAATAAAACACTATTAACTAAATAAAAAGTCAAAAAATTGGGATGTTACCAACCTCCCCCCTTAACAGAATCTCGACCCCGAGATTCAGGGCTAACTAGAGAATAGGTTTGGGAATTCTGCCTTTAGATCTTCTTCACGCTCCAAGGTTGCTTCGCTCTCTGAATGATTGCTCCATTGGACTCTACAGACGCGAGGAGACTTGTCTCTGGTCCTACGCTCCATTACATCCAAAATCTAAATCGGGTGCTCCTTGTAGGTCAGGTCTTCCTGCAGCTTGATGGCTTCTAACGGCGTCTGCTCTACTGGCACTCTGAGACATTTCTTGAGCGGCGACACCTAAAATATGTCATGGACTCCTGCTAATGATCTGCAGTAACTCAAGCGATCATAACCTCTCCTCGGCTTTTCGAGAATTTTGAACGGTCCAACAAATCTGGATGCGAGCTTTTCTTTGGCATGGAAATCTTTATACACCTTTAAGGGGGTGACTTTGAAATACGCGAAGTCCTTAGGTTCAAAACTCAAATCACGACGGCGATTGTCAGTGTAGCTCTTCTACCTTGACTGCCCTGATCATGGTAACTTGTTCTTCGGCCTCCCTGAGAATCTCAAGCCCCACACTGAACATTCTCCCATTTCATTCCAATTTAACGGTGTACGGCAGGCACGACCCTATAAGGCTTTAAATGGTGACATCTGCAACTAGCCTAGTAGTTATTGTTATAACTGAACTCTGCATATGACAAGCGTTTATCCCAAAACATGGCGTAAGCTAACGCACAAGTTCTCAAGCTATCTTCCGGAATCTGATTACCTCTTTCTGTTTGACTATCTGTCTCGATCTGTCACAATCTTCTTGGGCATACCATGCAAACACACAATCCTTGATATGTACAGCTCTGCTAATCGGTCTCTTGAATAGGTCGTCTTTACTGGGACGAAGTGAGCAACTTGGGTCAATCAATCAATGATGATTCCTCCGAATTCATTTCCTTTTGACTTGTGGTCCATTCCTCATGCTAGGAATCCTTTTACTGGTTTGCTTCCCACTTCTACTCAGGGATCTATAACGATTGCGATGAACCAACAGGTTACCAATGCATTGACTTTATTTTATGACCCACATCACATCGAGTATCATATCCAATAGCTTCGCTCTTCACCTCAGGCTATCAAAACTTTTCCTTTAGACCTTAATACATTCTGGCACTTTCTGGATGAATCAATCACTTAGAATCATGGGCTTCCTCAAGTATCATCTACTTAGGATGTTCCTATCCAGCACACTGTTTCGGCCTTAAATCCTCATAGTATCCTAATCACTCAAAATTCTGTTTCTTGGCTAATCCTTCTTCTTTCCTTGGCTGGACTTTGTATTTCTTCTCCCTTCGAACTTCCTATGATCTGATTTTCTAATGTTGGTTTTATTTCCAAAGCAGCTATGAAACTTTGTCGAACATCTCCGATTTTGGCCTCTTGAATTCTTTGCATAACCCTAGTTAACTGCTCACTATCAACATATTTACACTGCGGCCTCATAACTCAAACGTCGACTACCACATTGGCCTTACTAGAATGCCTATGGATTCTAACACTAGAACCTTTGATCATTTCCAGCTATTTTCTTTGTTCCATACTAAGGTCTGACTGAGTAAATATATAGTTTAGGCTCTTACGATTCATATCTATTCCCGTCGAGATAGTGACACCATATTTTCAAATCGTGCACTACGATAGCTAACTCCAAGTCATACGTAGGGTAATTCTCCTCATGCTGTCTCAATTGCATCATTGCATAGGTAACAACCTTGCCATTTTGCATCAATTCACATCCCATATCATGCTTAGAAGTATCCCCATATATGTCGAAACTGTTTCGCACTGCTGGTAATACTAACACAGGTGTTGATGTTAACCGCTTCTTCAATTTTCGAAAACTCTTTTCAAACTCTGGCGTCCATGCAACTTTTTCTCTTTAACAATCGCGTAAGAGGTCTAGCTGTTGTCGAAAACTCTTCAATGAACCAGCGATAACATCTTGCCATTCCTAGGACTTCGAATCTGAGTAACGAACTTGGGTTGCTTCCAATATAACACAACTTCTACCTTGCTTGATTTGACATCAACTCCTCTAGCAGTATTTATATGACCAAGGAATTCGACCTTTTTCTTCCAGAGGTCACACTTGTTGAACTTAGCGCACGACTGCTACTCTCGCAAAACTCATCTCAAGGTTCTGCATGTTTTCCTCTTGTCTTAGAGTATTCTATAATGTCATCTATATGGCAATCATGAATTTTATCCAAATAATCCATAATCACCTTAGTCATCAGGTTCATGAAGTATGCGGGGGCATTGGTCAATCCAGGAGATATAGCTAAAACTCATACTGTCCATATCGCGTAGAGAATGCAATCCAAAAACATCTTTCACATGACTCCTCAATTGATGATAGCCTAAGCGAAGTTTTATCCTAGAGAAATTCCAACTCTCTTCTCAAATGTCCAAACATGTTGTCGATCCTGATATTGGATACTTATGTTCGATCTTTTCTTCATTTAGAACACGATTCAATGCACTCTCCCGATCTTCCATTTTTCCTTTCTGATGAACAAGAGCTCCCATGGTGGCATACTAAATCTTCTCCAAACTCTTACTAGTAACCCTTCGAGATGCTTTTTCATTTCCCACTAATTCCTTAGTAGACATTAGACATGATCTTTTAAGCTATTGGTCTTTGATTTGGGTACTAATTAAGCTCCACGAACTTGATCTTCCGATATGATGACATACCGAACAAATTCTTGGAAAATATATCAAGGTATTCTCTGACAACTAGCGCATCTTCTAATTGGTAGATTCCACACTATTACCCATCAGCTGGCTAACACAAGCTGTCATCACTTGAAACCACCCTTTTTTCACATTCAGGGTTTTAAATCAATACACTCCTCACCAAATAGCCGTATGCTTGAGCATCCAACTAACTCTGGAATAATGTCAAGGTCTAAGTATCCAACATAATATTATTTGCTTGGAACTTTACTCACTCAATAAGCACTGAACTCTCATCATCCTGGTTAAATCTAGCACAACTGAGCATTTACTGACAATGACAAATCCTCTGGTTAACAAGATCATGCTTAGTACCACAAAACTAACCATCATTGCACATGTATCACTTCCAAGTGAACCATAAACTCAAGAATTCTCTTAGAGAGCATCTAACTCATCCTTACTGCTTTTCATTCCAATACTCCATATACCAATGTATCAACCATTTCTGCTTTATTCCTTTTGACGAGGAAAACCTTTACATGGAATTCATCATTAATCTCTTTACTTTACAAGTAGGGTTACGGTATTGCACTAAGTAAGCTCATGACTCCCGACTTTCTTGATTTAGCATTGACGTTGGGGCCTTAACAGGGACGGAGTTCAAATTGACTTGAGCCAACGCGATTGCTTTCCTTTGAGGGCATCTATTGGCAAAATGCTCAGGTTTGCAGCAAATATAGTAGAGTCTAGGGTGAATTTTCTTTCTTGAGCATTCATTGACCGGAATAATGTCCTTTCTTAGACACCTCTTCTTCAATTGGTTCTCTACGCAAATTTCTCTCACAATTTCACCGCTCACTCTTGGCGTTATGTACCGGACTGAGGTAACTTCCGATATATCCAGGGCTACACGAATTACTGGTTCTCTCTGTGGGCATTGCTTGACAAAATGGCCATCTTGACAGTAGTAGCACAATAGTTTGCATCGTTTTGCCTTGATGGGTGCAACTGTATACTCATCATCATCACTCTTATAATTCAGAGCTGGTTGCTTCAGAGGGCACTCTCTAGGAGAATGGCTTCCTTCACAACTGGAGCAATTGATCGCATGTTTGTCAGCGGTATGTCCTATTTCTCCACAGCGAATGCACGCTCGATCTTCTAACTTGTCCGGTTGACAGCACTTCAAAGAACAATGTCTAGATCTAGAATAAAGTGCAGGGATAGCGTTTCCCTCTAATTCCATTGTGATCATACTATTCTTAAATGAAATAAAGAGACCACGAAAAGCAACAACGAATTCATTCCAAGTGATATTCTTCGGGAGCAATTCCTTGTAACTGATACGAAGCATACCAGACCTTTCCATCACTTCTGCACTAAGCTAGGAGTAGCTTCCTCTCAATAGTCTCGAGCCAATCCTCTGCTTCTAAAGGTGAAACATTTCCTTTAAACGTTGGTGGACGAGTCTTTATGAATTCTAGTAACCTTGAGTAAATACAAGGATCACTGGTAACAGTTCGAGATGCTTTGCTGACATTAGCTTGATTAGTCCTATTCTGTATTTGCTTCATCATTGCCTGCATTAACTGAGTCCGAGTAGCCAAAAAATCTCTAAAATTCTGCGTATCTATCTGTAGTGACAGTTGAAGAACTGATCCATCCTTAGAGTTTCCACTGAGTTGATTTTCACTTCCACTGGCCCTATTGCTATCACTAATCTGATCCATCCGCTTGATTACCTCGAAGGGGGTTAGGAAAGAGGGAAATAGCATAGGTAAGAAGCAAGAATCCTAACACAGGGAAGATAGGTTTAACCCAATAACTTAAGCAATCAATATTAATAACTTGGTATGGTCGCTTATATAAGCCTAAAAGCTTTGCAACACATACTGCACACCCAGCAATAAAAAAGAACCAATCCCACCTAAACACACAAAACTACCATCTACATGGGCGACACCCCTATCTTAGGAAACGCGACTCCCACACATGAGTCTCAACTGGCTACTTGAAGCACTGAGTCTTCTAGCTCTTGAAATGCTTCATTGATCCGCTCTTCCATGAGCTTGATGATTCCTTCCGTCATGATCATTATGGTAGCAGCAGGCACTTGATGCCATCTCCTAACGTGTGGTATATCGTTTTCTACTTAAGATAACCCAGGTAAGATTTTAACTCAATTCAGCAGAGGTAAGAGAAAGAGATTTCAGCAAGGAAAAGGAAAGAATTTTTGGTAAGGACAGAAATAGAAGAATGAGATGAGTCAAGAGCACATTATTCTTCTAGGTTAGGTCTTTTACTTTAGAAAATAATTTTGAAGGACCTATAGAGACGACCAACTATCTAGGGTTAAGACCTACAGTCAGTATGGCTCTGATACCACCTTTGTCGGGACCCGAATATGCAAATCCGGACCCTCTGTGTATACTGCACTAGTCCAGGATCACGCTAGTGCACACAGGCTCAACATTAGTGAATATCACAATCATACATAGCGGAAATAAGATAAAAGACAATATATACTAATTATTACTAGTTGAATGACCTTATGGTCAACTTACTTAACATTGCCTCTCAAGGCTGAACAACCAAATTGAACTGCAGCGGAATGAAGACATAGGTAACCCCTCAGTATACCACAGGCAACTGACGAGGCTCGCACCCTAAACATTCATCTCCTCATGGTACACCTTCTTCAGCACTCATGATGTTGTAGGCAAGGGTGAGTACATAAAGCACTCAACAAGTTGTGCACAGAATGCAATTCTAACATAACCACATGCAAGGCTTATTCCAAAGGAAGGCTAACAATGGCTATTTTGCAGTAAAGCAGCATTTATGAACGAATACAATACATGGATTAAAAAGACAGCAAAACAAATAACAATAATAGATAGATTCAGCATTTCTCAAGTAAACCAAGTTTCCACCTAAATCAAGTTCCAACTTTCCATGGCAACTTGCTATCCATCCCAAGTTTTCATTTTTCAAAAGTCTAAACCCTTGACTGTAATCCCCGAGCATTGCTCAATACCGTGAGCACGGCTATCCGAATAGTTTGTACACTCTGCAGAGGTGATGCACTTTACCCACACGACATGATCATCTCTTTGTGCCTAGCCATTTAGCACACTTCCTTTGGCGTGCTGGCAGTGAATCATGACAAAGCCTTTACAATGCATCATCTTAAACCAGTACTACCCGCTGAGGATTCAACACTGATGGGTTACACCACCACAACAGGGCCCCCTCTTGCGCTATGTGAGTTTTTCCTCCGTACACCCGGACTCACACCACCACGATAGTACTCAAGCTAAGACTTTGCAAATTAGTTAGCTAGGCTGCCCATAACAGACATGTGGTTGCATGGTTGACTCAGGTCAAAGACTTGCAAGGTGTCCTTAGGATTGATCAAAGCAAGACTTGCACATACCCTTTTGCCCCTCGGGCCCACCCAGGCACACTTGCCCTTGCCACTTGCTCTGATCTAAAATCATAACCACCCCAGTTGATTACCAAGCACTACGTGCCATCAACAATTCAATATCGTTGCGTGACATCCATTGCCACAACAACTCAAACTCATCGTGTGACCACACATGACACACAAATTCATAACTTTGTTCCATATTCCATTAGTCAAGATCAATAATCAATAACTCATGTACATGTGATGACGTGGCATGGCTAAGCATTCTAACTCGATCTAACCATCCATGTTCATTTCATTATTAACCAACTATAGTGAACCAACCTAAGGTGACAAGTGGATTATGGCATACAATTAGCAAGGTAGGGTGTAAATCAAAGGGTACATTAGCTAATCCCAAATTTAGGTTGAAATCATTTATACACATAAAATAACATGCAATAAAATAAATCAAAATAGCAGTTTTGCAAACATGGGTGCAACATGATCAAAGCACAACTTGCCTTAGAAAAACCCTTATCCATGCTCTGGACCTCGGTCTTGAATTGATGAATTTTCCCTGGTTGCGTCGCACCATTTATCGTCTACGTGAAACAAAGGAAAATGCCAAATAAATACCAAAACAGAGAGCAAACAAACTCTAAAAATCAAATAAAATTCACCAAAAGATAGATCTCAATTTTAAAATTTTTTAGAAATTTGAATCACCTTAATCGGAGTTCGTATGAGGGAGAACGAGCTCTCGGAAGATTCAAATTCCTGAAAATACATAAAATCGAAAAATCAATAATATCTCGAATTATTTTTATATAAGAAAATACGATTATTGCGTCAGCTGACGTCAGCCCTGATCTGGACCGACCGAGGCATGACACGTGGCGCAATCTAAACTGTGCGGCTACGATCGGACGGTGTCTACTTAACCAAGCGGTTCACTATTCAATCGGCGACGTGGCACGATCTGAGGCGTTCATCCACCATCGAACGGCCACAATCAACTGACACTTGCGCTACTAACCGTACCGACGTGGATGAATCTGAACCGTGCATCAGAGTTCTAATGGTCGATGCTTACCCGAGCAGTTCACTGTTGTGAACAACGACGCGGCTCAATCGGTAGCGTCCACAGAAGATCCAACGGCTAACGAAGCTTGCCCTCGTCGATGGCTGCGCGGCGGTGGAACTTCGCCGGGCGGAGACGACGACACGGACTCAGCGATGCAGCCGTCTCCGGCGATGAAGAAACGGCGGAACAGATGAGACTCCACGAGACGTGCACGGATCTGACTTCGGTGCAGCGGTTCATGTCTCGACGACGGCGCAAAATGAAGAAAAACAGCGGTGGCACGGATATGAACTTCGGCGAGGTCTTGCGTGAGCTTCACAGCGGTACTAACGACGGCGCAATAGCAAAAAGAGGCGCCGGCTCACGGGGAACCTCGGACGGGGTGCTCAGGCTTTAAATACCCCTCAGACGACGCGTACAGCGCGGAAATTCGGGGCGGCGGCGTAGCGATGGCGGACTCCGAGTCCGGGTCGGAGACGATGAAGGTCAACAGCATGATCTTGATCAGACGGTTACGATTAAGACAAGACGCGACACGATCCGAGCCAATCAGCGCCTCTAACGGCCTGGATAGATTAGGGTTTTGATTCAGCCCGGCGAACGGTGTTCGCTAGATCTTGATCGGACGGTCGATGAGAGCTAGGGTTACGAGTGGCGGCGTGGCTTGATAAAGGCCGTGGGATGGTGATCAATGGTACCTGTTTGCTCCCGGAATATGGCGGACGGTTTAATAGTGCTCGGTGGCAGCGATGAGTGGGCTTGACCCATTACTGTTCATGAGGATTTTCGGGGTTTTTGAATTAAAATAAATAGATAAAATAATTTAATTTATTTAAGGTAGTAAAAATACCAAGAAAAATCTCAAAAATACATTGAGACATTACGGACTTAAATAAAATATTTTTGGCAAAACGTTCTTTTAAACTTATTCATTTATAATTAATCTTTAATAAAAGACCATATACTTTCATTTAAAATAATTCAAATAAATCTCAGAAATTCCAAATAAATCCAGAAAATTCACGAAAAGCACAAGTTGTAATAAAACACTATTAACTAAATAAAAAGTCAAAAATTTGGGATGTTACATCCCCCGACTCCGGCAAGTCGGGGCTAGGTTCCTTCAAGTCCGCCGAGGACACGAAAGAGGTCGCGATCGATCCCGAGGATCCGGCCAAGACCGTGCGGGTCGGAGCCACGCTCCTGTAACATCCCAATTTTTGAATATTTTAATTATTTAATATTATTTTATTGCAACTTATGTTTGTTGTGAATTTTCTGGATTTTATTAGATTTTTTGAAATTTGTTTGAATTATTCTGAATTAAAATATAATCCCTTGCCTCAAGAAACAAGTGAAATTGTTGCAGCGGAATCATAGTAACTTAGGCCATTCGACATGCCACAGGCAATCGTCTGGGGAACGCCTTCCTAGTCCACATAGTCTTCATAGTATTCCTCATCTTGATATTCATTCCTGGTCCTTCCTCGACAAGAATGAACAACATGGGCGTAAGCGGTGAGTACAAAACGTACCAACAAGCCGTAGGGAAATGATGCAATATATTCATGCACGGCTTGACAAAGGATAGTCATATGGTTCATTTGCAGAAAGCAAAAACTTGAATTTAAATACAATAAATAGATTGAAGGCAGATTGATAAAACAATAATAAATAACTGGTAAATCAATGGTAGACAACATGAACAGAATGACGAGGCATCACCCTACATCATTTGAAACAAGTATCAACCACACAATTCAACAGTATAGTTTTAGACAACAAAACAACAGTGAACTCCTCGTTCCCATTCCAACCATTCCACATTTCAAGAAAACACTCTATACCCCGTGTGAAATTCCCGGGCTTGTCCATGACCGCGGACACGGCTATTCGAATAGTTTTACACTCTGTAGAGGTTATGCGACTTTACCCACAAGACATGAACATCTCTTGGCGCATAGCAGGTAATAACACACTTCCTTTGGTGTGTCGCGAGAGATATCATGACAAAGCCTTTACGATGCATGTCTAAACTTCGATCTTGCCCTCTAAAGTTTAGCCCTCGGGGCCCCTCTTGAGCCTTGTGAATCTACCCGTCTAACACGGAACCCACACCAACATTTGGCGATGCCAAGACTAGACATTACAAATTAATCAGCTAGGTCATCCCATACAAAACTTGTGGTTGCAGTTAGGCCCAGTTCAATGGCGCACAAGATTAAGTCCTTAAGTTGTCTCGGGCAAAACTGACCATATCCCAATGTGCTAAACGGCACCCCCTTTCTTGCCGATCGCTTGCAGGGAAAACATTTTGTTCAACCAAGACCAATGGCATCCTTGCCATGGTACAACAAGTTTTACAACAGTGGTCAATGACCACAATTTAATATCTCATTAGGTCAAGATTAACATTAGTTCACAGGTGATATGAATCCCAACGTACGACTAAGCAGGTCTAAGCATAGATACGTTAACCCAATGTTGGTACTACAATTATATCCAACTAGTAAACAACCCAACCTAGGTTGACAATGGATACATGATATCTCAATTAATCAAGGTGGCATAATGAAAATTTGGCATATAGCTATTCCCAGTAAATAGTTCTTGTATCACATAGCATGCATTTGTAGGAAACAAAATAGATTTGCGAACATGGGTTCAATATGATCAAGGACTACGACTTGCCTTAAATCGATGAGGTGCGATCGCTACTCTGAAAGTCTTCTCCTTCGTTGGCGACTACAACCGCTTCTTGACTCACTGCATAAAAGCGAAACACGAAAAGAATAAAATAAATTTAAAAGAAACTAAAAATTATAATAAAAATACTGGAAGATAGAGGATGAATTTATATGAATTTGGCAATTGGAATCACTCAATTCGGAGTTACGACGAAGGAGAAACAATTGTTTGAAGTCTGTCGGATTGGAAAAATGGAAAACGAGAGAATATTCCTAGAATCTTTCTTTTTCCAGCATTTTCTTGATTTTCCAAGTCCCTTACATGCGGGCCCCAAACGTCATAGAGTCCTGGCTTCTTCTCCACAAGTGTTCTGTACAGAGGAACAAAAAGAAACGAGCAGCAGCAGCGCCATGGAGAAATAGAGAGAGAGACCAAGGAAAAGAGGGAGCTCGCCGGTGGAAGGGGAAGGCTTGCCGGTGGCGCAGGGCAGCGGCGAGGCCGGCTAGGCGGCGCGGCCAGGGCGCAGGGAGCAGCAGCGGCGACGTCAGGCACTGGAAGCAGGGCGCGCAGGCAACGGCGGCAGCCGGTGAGGCACGGCGGCGGCCGGGCTGGAAAATAGTGCGGCGGGGATTGGCCGGAGGCAGGGCGCACGGCAGCCAAGCGCATGGAAGTCAGGAGCAACAGCGGTGACGGCGAAACCGATGAACAAAAACGAGCCGACGGCATGACGGTCAAAAACACCCGAAAACTTGAAATTTCTTGAAACTAAGGTGAGCATCGGATAGCTAGCATCGAGAGAAGTCTACGGGTGCAAGGAATTGAATTGATTCTTACCCAATCGGGAGAAATCGACGACGAACGGAACGACGGTTGACGACGAACAAACTCGAAATCCGGGGTCAAACTGTAACGAAAATCAAATCCGATTGAATGGTTGTGTTTCTTGAAGCAAGGGGCACAAAGTGACGCGGTTGATTCGCCGGAAAACTCACCGGAGCAAAAGATGGCTCGCCGGTGTCTTCGGAGAACGCCGGGCGTACTGTTTTCTTGAGTTTTGGGTTGGCAAACGATACAGAACCAAAGTGGCAAGGTGAGCACGGTGTAGAGGACGTCGATACGCACGTTTGGAGTACTCACACGCTCGGAGAGACGAAGAAACGGAAAAGTTATGGTTAAAACAAGAAATGGCAAAGATTTGATTGCAGCGACCGTTTCGCTTGATTTCGGGATAAGCAATGGTGGGATAATCAATTTCCATTACGACGTCGTCGCAACGCTTCAAATCCCATGCGTTTTGGTGCAATATAATGGAAGATATGAATGATTGAAGTTGGAGCTTGCAAAAGGGGAGAACAGGAACAAATGCGAACGGTGCTGGTCTAATGAGGAAGATGAACAGTACCCCGCCACGTGTCGCTGTATTATTATTGGTTGGAAGAAATGAAGAGATAAAAGCGCGAGGAATAAAATAGTAAAAATGATCTAAAAATCTTGGAAAAATTCATAAAAATACTAGAGATTATTTGGAACCCAATAAAATTGGTTTCACTAAATTTTGATGAATTTTGGAATTTAGATTATTCCGGAACGAATAAACTGAATTTGATGAAAGGCCGCGAGAGATAAAATACCAGAGAGATTCTATAAATCTTGGAAAAATTCCCAAAATCATTATAGAATATTTGGAACCTATTGCGATAGGTTTTGAGATTTTTGGAGTATTTTGAAATGAAGGTGAAATTTTAAGTAAGGACCGAAATTCCGAATTTTAACTTTTGCGAGCGGCGGCGGAATGAATTCGAATTTGAAGGGATATGGATGCCAGGTTAAATAGAACACCGAGGAAAAACCAAAATTTGAAATTAATTAATTTAAATTAAATTTTAGCAGAAACCCGAAATTGGGGATGTTACAAACCTCCCCTTAAATGGAATCTCGACCGAGATTGGATAACTAGAGAATAGGTGGGGAAACTCGGACTTTAGATCCTCTTCTCGCTCCCAAGTAGCTTCCTCTTAGAATGGTTGCTCCACTTGACCTTGTAAAGCGGATGATCTTACTTCTCGTGATGCTTTCTGCAACATCCAAAATCTTCCTTTGGTTGCTCCTTATAGGTGAGATCCTCTTACAAATCGATGGCTTCAACAACATCTGTTCTTCGGCACTTTCATAAACATTTCTTCAATTGCGACATGTGGAACACATCATGGATTCCAGCGAAGGACTGAGGCAACTCAAGCTTGTAAGCAACTTCTCCTCTTCGTTCCAGAACTTTGAACGGTCCCACGTACCTAGGGGCAAACTTTCCTTTTACTTGAAATCTCTTAACTCATTTTAGAGAAGGGTGACTCTAAGGTACACATAATCATTTGGCTCGAAACTCAAATCTCGGCGACGATTATCTGCATAACTCTTTTGTCTACTTTGAGCTATCTTTAACTTGTCTCGAATTAACTGAACTTGCTCTTCAGCTTCTTGTAGTATGGCAGGACCAAATAATTGTCTTTCTCCAATCTCTTTCCAATTGAGAGGGTTACGCACTTTCTTCCATATAATGCTTCAAAGGAGACATTTGCGGTGGCACGATAAGCTTGTTGTTGTAAGAAAACTCGCATATAGCAAACACTTGTCCCTTAACACCATAGGTCAAGGCACGGGCTCTTAACATATCCTCAAGAATCGATTCACTCGCTCTATCTGTCCATCGGTTTGAGGATGATAGGCAGTACTGAACCTGAGATGAGTTCCCATAGCTTCATGCAAACTCTGCCAAAAATGAGAAGTAAATTGAGTTCCTCTATCGGAGACAATCTTCTTAGGCACTCCGTGAAGACTGACAATCCTTGACATATATAGTTCTGCCGATTTATCTCCAGTATAGGTAGTCTTGACTAGGATGAAGTGAGCTACCTTAGTCAATCGATCCACTATCACCCAGATCGAATCATAACCTGCTTGGGTCTTAGGAAGTCCGGTAATAAAATCCATACCAATTTCTTCCCATTTCCACTCTGGAATTTTCAATGGCTGAAGTAACCCTGCTGGTCTCTGATGCTCTGCTTTGACCTTCTGGCAGACATCACACAGAGCAACATATTCTGCAATCTCACGCTTCATGCTAGGCCACCAATACCTTTCCTTGAGGTCTTGATACATCTTGGTACTTCTAGGGTGAATGGAGTACAAAGTCTCATGTGCTTCTTTGAGTACTGACTCCTTGAGCACTTTACGTCAGTACAGAATCGATTCTCATACCAAATGGTACCTCTTTCATCTTCAGTGAAACCTGGGGCTTTTCCTTTCTTCATATTACCCTTAATCTCTTTGATATCGGTATCCTCAACTTGGGCTTCTCGAATCTGATCTTCCAATGTTGGATGCACTTCCAAGGTAGCCAGGTAACCTTCTTGAACCACTTCCAGACTAAGCTTCTAAAATTCCTCATAAAGAGTTGGCTGACTTTCTTTAATCATCAGGGTATTGCAGTAACTCTTTCTGCTCAAAGCATCAGCTACGACATTGGCTTTGCTTGGATGATAATGGATACCAATGTCATAATCCTTGATCAACTCTAACCATCTTCTTTGCCTCATATTGAGATCAGATTGAGTAAATATGTACTTCAAGCTCTTGTGATCCGTATAAACCTCACAGCGATTACCGATGAGGTAATGACGCCAAATCTTTAAAGCATGCACTCTGCGACCAATTCCAAATCATGGGTCGGATAGTTGACTTCATGTGGCCTTAGTTGGCGTGAAGCATATGCCACAACCTTCTTATCTTGCATTAGGACACAACAAGGTCCTTGACGGGATGCATCACAAAATATTTCAAAATCCTTCACGATATCGGCAAAATAAGCCTTTGGGCGGTTGTTAAACACTTCTTTAACTCTTGAAAACTTCGCTCACACTCTGATGTCCAAGCAAACTTCTTCTCCTTTTTCAAAAGCTGAGTGAGCGGTCTAGCTTTTCTAGAAAAACCTTCTATGAAACGGTGATAAAATCCCGCCATTCCAAGGAAACTTCTGACTTGGGTTACTGTTTTGGGCGACTCCCAATTGAGCACGTCTCGTACCTTACCAGGGTCAACAGCAACTCCTTCCGCTGATATGACATGACCTAGGAAAGCAACTTCTTTCATCCAGAACTCACATTTACTGAACTTGGCATAGAGTTGATGTTCTCTTAGCTTTGTCAATACTTTCCGCAAGTGATCCTCATGCTCTTCCTCACTCTTGGAGTAGACCAGAATGTCATCAATAAAGACAACGACAAACTTGTCTAGATATTCCATAAATACTTTATTCATCAGGGTCATGAAATAGGCGGGGGCATTAGTCAAACCAAAAAAAACATCATGGTATACTCATATTGTCCATCTTAAGTCACAAAAAGCTGTTTTGGGGATATCCTCTTCTGAATCTTCATCGATGGTAACGACCTCAAGTCAATTTTTGAGAACACTCCTGCTCCTTGAAGCTGGTCAAACAAATCATCAATTCTCGGCAGAGGGTACTTATTCTTGATGGTGACCTCATTTAGAGCATGATAATCCACACACATCCTCTGAGTTCCATCCTTCTTTTCAACTAGAAGAACTGGGGCTCCCCATGGTGAAGAACTCGGTCTAACAAAACCATGATTTTGCAGCTCTTTAATCTGTCTCTTCACTTCACTAACTTCGTTAGCGAGCATCTGTCTGGTCTCTTGCAAATGGGTGGCGTTCTAGGAACGAGCTCAATCAAAAATTCTATGTCTCTACCCGGTGGCATCCTGGGCAACTCATCTGGAAACACATCAGGAAAATCTCTGGCAATTGGCACATCTTCCAAATTTATTCCTTTGGCACTACAAACTTTTATCCTTGATCGATCGGCGACGACTTGAAGTTTTAACTTAGCTCGTGCAGGTGGTTAAGGTAATCTCTCTATTTCCACAATCCAAAACTGCTTGGTTTTTGGAGAGCCAATCCATTCCTAGGATCACATCTAAGGACTTGGTGTCTAGGACAATGAGGTTGGCTAGGAATTCTACCCCTCCGATTAATATCTTAACTTCGGGGCAGCCATGGTTCATATTCAAATCAGAACCAGGTGATGGTTTGGGGGTCATCATGGGCAGCATTATGGTTCTCCCACCATTCAGCGGCGGTGCTCTCCAAGCGATGGCGGTCATAAAGAACTTTCTCTTGATCGTGCCTTGAGCAATGGCGGGCTTCTTCTCAATGGGCGAATCCAATCATCTGCGTCAAGGGTTACGAAGAGTTGGAGAAGGTAGGCGGATGAGTCCTCATAAATTCGCTAGCTTGGATGCGGACAAGCTTGAGGAAATCTTGATGGCAATGACTTGATTTTCTTTGGTTCAACAAATTAGCGAGAACAGCTGCGATGCTGATTCTGGCGATTCATCATATTGTTCACGTTCTGCATCATGGTATTAATAAGCTGAGTCTGGGCTGCCAAGAAACGTCCCAAGTTCTGATCCGTCACTACAGGAGGTGGTGGCGGTGGGTTGGCGTTGGCACTGGCATTGGCATCCACTGGTGAACTGCGATCGGCTCCAGAAAGAATGTCAACCATTTGCGACGCAGCACAAGGGTTTGATAGGTAAGAGGGAAAAGCAATAGATTAGTGGTAAGGTCATCTAGGGGAGAAGGTAGTACCCAAGAACAAAGGCCAATCAAAGACATAGCCGAAAAGGCTACAAAATAAAGATGCAATAAAAGATTCCAACTAAGGTATGGTTGTAACACCATGCTGGAAGCAAGTGTACAACATACCCGGCACATAAACAACGAAAATCCTAGTATCGCATGAGACTATGTAGCTACTTGAAAAGAAATGGTATGCTCAAACTCATAGAGCACCACAAACCTATCTTATATGGTAGTCTTTTACGACATACTCTTTGTGACTTGATCATCGTCTCCCTTGATTTGATTCCTTGCAGATGCTTGGGGTTTGAGAAATTTCATGAGATAAGATCAAGTTAAATTTTCAAAGCAATATTTCACAAAGGAGAGGAATAAGAAAGCTGGGAATAAGATGAGAGGAGACAAACTATTAAATACCAATTTGTTGGTTTGTTTTTAGAAAATAATTTTGAAGACCATGCTAACTAAGAGAGCGACCTCGATCGATATGGCTCGATACCATCTCTGTCGGGACAGGATATGCAAATCCGAAACTCTCTGTATATCTTGCACTAGTCGAGGATCACGCTAGTGCACAGTGGAAACATAGATGACATATCATTCCATACATCGAAATAACTAAGAAGAAGCAAATTATTATTGAATAAAATAAGCGACCTTATGGTCAAGGTTCATACACCAATGCCTCTTGGCTCAAGAAACAAGTGAAATTGTTGCGGCGGAATCATAATAACTTAGGCCATTCGACATGCCACGAGCAATCGTGCGGGGAAACGCCTTCCTAGTCCACGTAGTCTTCATAGTATTCCTCCTCTTGATATTCATTCCTGGTCCTTCCTTAGCAATCGAACAACATGGGCGTAAAAGCGTGAGTACAAAAGCGTACTCAACAAGCCGTAGGAAATGATGCAATATATTCATGCGCGCTTGACAAAGGATAGTCATATGGTTCATTTGCAGAAAGCAATAACTTGAATTTAAATACAATAAATAGATTGAAGGCAGATTGATAAAACAATAATAAATAACTGGTAAATCAATGGTAGACAACATGAACAGAATGACGAGGCATCACCCTACATCATTTGAAACAAGTATCAACCACACAATTCAACAGTATAGTTTTAGACAACAAAACAACAGTGAACTCCCCGTTCCCATTCCAACCATTCCACATTTCAAGAAAACACTCTATACCCCGTGTGAAATTCCCGGGCTTGTCCATGACCGCGGACACGGCTATTCGAATAGTTTTACACTCTGTAGAGGTTGTACAGCTTTACCCACAAGACATGAACATCTCTTGGCGCAACCGGTAATAACACACTTCCTTTGGTGTGTCGCAGAGATATCATGACAAAGCCTTTGCGATGCATGTCTAAACTTCGATCTTGCCCTCTAAGGTTTAGCCCTCGGGGCCCCTCTTGAGCATTGTGAATCTACCCGTCTAACCGGAACCCACACCAACATTTGGCGATGCTTAAGACTAGACATTACAAATTAATCACTAGATGCATCCCATACGGACTTGTGGTTGCCTGATTAGGCCAGTTCAATGGCGCACAAGATTAAGTCCTTAAGTTGTCTCGAGCAAGACAACCACATCCCAATGTGCTAAACGGCACCCCTTTCTTGCCGCGATCGTTTGCGAGGAAAACATTTTGTTCAACCAATACCAATGGCATCCCTTGCCATGGTACAACAAGTTTTACAACAGTGGTCAACAGCCACAATTCAATATCTCATTAGGTCGAGATTAACATTAGTTCACAGGTGATATGAATCCCAACGTACGACTAAGCAGGTCTAAGCATAGATACGTTAACCCAATGTTGGTACTACAATTATGTCCAACTAGTAAACAACCCAACCTAGGTTGACAATGGATACATGACATCTCAATTAATCAAGGTGGCATAATGAAAATTTGGCATATAGCTATTCCCAGTAAATAGTTCTTGTATCACATAGCATGCATTTGTAGGAAACAAAATAGATTTGCGAACATGGGTTCAATATGATCAAAGGACTACGACTTGCCTTCGTCGATGAGGTGCGATGCGCTACTCTGAAAGTCTTCTCCTTCGTTGGCGACTACAACCGCTTCTTGACTTCACGCAAAAAGCGAAACACGAAAAGAATAAAATAAATTTAAAAGAAACTAAAATTATAATAAAAATATTGGCAGATAGAGGATGAATTTATATGAATTTGGCAATTGGAATCACTCAATTGAGATTCTGACGAAGGAGAAACAATTGTTTGAAGTCATCGGATTGGAAAAATGGAAAACGAGAGAATATTCCTAGAATCTTTCTTTTCCAGCATTTTCTTGATTTTCCTAGTCCCTTACATGCGGACCCCAAACGTCATAGAGTCTGGCTTCTTCTCCACAAGTGTTACATGCAGAGGAACAAAAAGCGGCGGCGGCGATGCCATGGAGAAATAGAGAGACACTACTACTGGCGAGGCTTATATCGAGGCCTTGCGATCACGAGCGGTTTTGAAAACCGTCGTAATATCAGAACATCACGAGCGGTTATGTACTCAAACCGTCGGTGCTAATATCCTGAGCGGTTTTATATTACGGTAATGCGTGATGTAACTAACTATCACGAGCGGTTTCAAAATATATCAAATGCAGTGATTGCTCTGATACTCATTACGAGATGGGTTTAAAGTAAAACCGTGCGTGATATCCTGACGGTTATATAACACAACCGCCTGTAATATCTGATAGTCATTACAGAGCGGTTATATTTAGAAACCGTGCAGTGATATTTTTTTGCATTACGGCGGTGTAATATAAAACCGTCTGTGATAAAACCGTCAGAGGCCGTAAAAGCGAGCCTCGTTCCATCCACTTTGTTTGTAGGGTTTGGTTTCTATCCTAAGTGGCGGTTGCGGAAGTAGGCGATTTTTAAAAAAGCCATTGATTTGAAGGGTGATATTAGATTCATTTGATTTTGGTGATCTAAGGTTAGTAATGAGTTCTCTAATTGCATGCATCAATTCAATATCTAGGTTGGTTAGGAGAGAATTAATTTAAAGATTGTTTGGTTAGATCTAGCTTAATTGTAGCTGGATCCATATGTTGTTTGTGATATTTGGTTAGTAATGTGTTTTAATTGCATTATATTCAACATCTAGCTTGATAAGGAAGGAATTTGATGATTTTTTAGATCTCGCTTGTAGAACCATGTGTTGGTTTTTGATGAATAAGGTTAGCTAGTAATGGTTCTATTTGCATAATATAATATTCGATCATGATGTAGCTAGCTAGCTTGTTAAGGATAGAATTTAAAGATTGTTTAGATCTAGCTTATAGATCAATTCAAGTCTTTTGGTGATCTAAGATTAGTAATGGGTTCTAATTTCATTATTATATTGAAGATTAATTTGAATTTTGTTAATTATTTCTTTGTGATGTAATTAAGGTATGTAATTGCATAATTAGTTTAAGAATGTGTGCATCGCACTACACAGTGCATTAATATTTAACACTAAGTGTTACATGTGTAGCGT
The DNA here is from genome assembly GCA_036346375.1 of Guadua angustifolia. NCBI lineage: Eukaryota > Viridiplantae > Streptophyta > Magnoliopsida > Poales > Poaceae > Guadua > Guadua angustifolia. Next base: position 267,750 of record JAYEVE010000284.1, on the reverse strand, counting down.
AGATGGATCGAAGAAGGATGTCTGTGAGAACCGTCTGAGTCTTGAGTACCTTAATGGCGTCTCCACTTTCAAAAGAGCTGCGAGAGGAGGATATGTTTAATAAGGGGTGCAATTCATGTCATGTCAGGTGCATTGATTGCGAAAATCTGAAGATGTTTGAAACTTCGGTAGCAGATCGAAGCACACTTGATTGAAGGGGTTTCAAAGGGGCTATACATGTTGGACCGGTCATGGCGAAGAGCATAATATCTGAGCGGCAAGTAGTGTTAATATCGTCGGCGATGTCAATGATATGTCGGATGATCATATCGATTGTGCTTCCGATGAGGACAGGTTACACGATGACAATTTGGATCGGATGCTACAGCGATCGAAGAAACCTTGATGACGGGGAATATGGGCAGTTCGGGGCTTAATGGAGGACTCGGAGAAACCTTTGTTCGCGGGTGCAAGTTGAAATACACAAGGTTATCATCCGTACTTCAACTACTCAAATTGAAGGCAAGCAACGGTTGGTCAGACAAGAGTTTCCACAATATTTATTCGTCTATTGGCGGACATGCTTCGAGAGAAGCGAGTTGCCGACAAGCACCTACAAAGCCAAGCGGGTTCTTTGTCCTTAGGAATGGAAGTAGAAAGAATACATGCATGTCCAAGCATTGTATCTGTCCATAAAGAGTACACAAACTTGCATATATGTCCGTGTGCAGCGCATCCGGTACAAGCGTAAGAGTTATTCAGATGATGATGGCGAGAGCATTGAGGTGAAAAAAGGTGCTCTGCTAAGGTGGCATAGTATCTGCTGTAATTCCCGTTTGAAGCGTTTGTTTGCGAACCCAAAGGAGGCAAAAGCTGTTGCGTTGGCACTTTGAGGCGTAAGAATGATGGAATGCTAAGGCACCTGCTGATTCCATCGGTGGAGAAACATCGGCAGGAGCTTTCAAGAATTTGGTGCGGATCAAGAAATATAAGGTTTGGATTAGTCTGGATGGAATGAATCCTTTCGGTAACATGAAGCGGCCGGCATAGCACTTGGCAGTAAATCTCTGTATCTACAACCTTCCTCCTTGGTTGTGTATGAAGCGGAAGTACATTATGTTATGCAGTGCTTATCCAAGGACGAAACAACACAGGAGCGATATTGATGTGTACCTAGCTCCATTGGTGGAAGATCTAAAAACACTTGTGGAGTTCTGGGGAATTTACGTATGGGATGCGTACAAGCGAGAGAACTTTACTTTACTTTGCTTGTTGTTACGCACCATAAATGATTACCTTGCCCTTGCTAACTGTCGGGGCAGTACAAAAGGAACCAAAGCTGCACTCCTTTGCTTAGATGATCTGAGAGTTTATGGCTGAATCACTCCCGCAAAACCGTGTACATGCGTCACCGTAGGTTCCTTCGGAGGAATCACCCATATCGCAAGATGAAGGAACTTTTCGACGGAAGAGCGAAAATGGTCCAGCTCAAAGGCGTTTGAGCGGGAGAGATGTTCATGACATTGTTAAGGATTTGGATGTTGCGTATGGAAAGGGGCGTAAATCAAGTACCGTGAAAAGAGCATGTGGAAGAAGAGATCAATATTCGGGACCTACCTTCTTTGGGAGCACCTAGAAGTTAGCCTTTGCATCGATGTCATGCGTGAGAGAAGAATGTGCGTGACGGCGTGATTGGTCTCTTACTCAACATTAAGGGTAAAACAAAGGATGGTATCAGCATGCGGCTTGACTTGGTCGATATGGGCATAAGACACGAGTTAGCACCGAAAGAGCGATAAAGGCCGTGCGTACTTGGAACACCTTGTTATACTCTGTCAAAGGCGAAAGAAGCTGAATCGTGCGGTGCTTGCATGGTGTGAAAGTTCCGTCGGTTACTCCTCCAACATGAAGAGACTTGTTTAGTTGGAAGATTTGAAATGTCGGCATGAAGTCTCATGATTGTCATGTCTTGATGACAGAGATGCTCCTGTCGCAATTAGAAGTATTTTGCGGTCAAGGTCCGTGAGACAATCACTAGGTACGTGTTATTTCTTTAACACAATCGCTCGAAGGTCATCGATCGAAGGACTAGATGCTCTGCAAGCGAGGTGGTGATGACTCTATGTAATCTTGAGATGTATTTCCCTCCATCATTTTTCGATATCATGGTCCATCTCATTGTTCACCTTGTGACGAGATAAAGATATGCGGGCTAGTGTTCCTCGTAGCATGTACCCGTTCGAGAGGTACATGGGAATTCTCAAGTCTTCGTCTGGAATCGATCTCGTCCGGAGGGTAGCATTGTCGAAGGTTATACAGCGAAAGAGGCCGTCGAGTTCTGCGTCGATTACATGGCCCGGTCGAACCAATAGGTGTGCCTTGATCTGCGCCATGAGGAGGCTCGAGTGTCGGGACCATCGGAAGGAAAGCAATCACGCTGATTCGGTTGATTATGCTTGAGCCCATTTCACGGTTTTGCAACACATGGCTGTAGTGTCGCCTATATCGTCGAGCACAAGCAATGGCTAAAGGCAAGAAGAATCGGCCGCGGCAGAGTCTTGGATCACGAGACAACATAACCTTGAGTTCAACAAATGGTTGAAGGGCGACCTATCACTTTGGGAGCTCGTCGGATGACTCTGTTGACATGGTTGGCAAAAGGATCAACTTTTACGGTTGTCACATGGAAAGGATATGACTTAAATGGGTACACATTTTACACGAGATCGGGATATGAAGAGCACAAACCCGAGCAGTGGTGTCGCATAGATGCATTCAATAATACATTTGGGTTGACGAGGAGCTCCTACTATGGGTTCATAGAGGAGATATGGGAGCTCGACTCGTGCTTTTCAAGATTCCCTATTTGGTGCCGTTGGGTCCACCTCCGGCCGTGAAGGTCGGCGGGAATGGCATCACTCTTGTGGACCTCGAGCGTGTCGGATACCAAGGCGAACCATTCGTACTCGCTAACCAAGTTGTTCAAGTCTTCTATGTAGCCGATTCGTCAACAAGAAGCGCCACGTAGTTCTTCAGGGAAAAAGGAGAATTGTCGGAGTTGAGAATGTAGTAGATGAGGAAGAGTACAATCAATTTGATGAGTTGCCACCTATCGGAAATGACATCACGGTCCCGGAAGAACAACATGAGGAAGCAAGCTACACACGCGTCGATCGTCATGAAGGGCTAATTTTCATACAAAAGAATAAGCATGTGGTGGCGTAGTTATGAGAAGGGTGCATTGTCATCATGCTTACTAATTTTCATGTGTAATAATATTACATTAATGCTATTGTAAAGATAATCGACCCATCATGCTTTGTACATATGATTGTGATCATCTTTGTAAGTAGCTTGTGAAGCATCTGAATTATGTATATATGATTGTGATGATCTTTGTAAGTAGCTTGTGAAGCATCTGGATTGATGGAAAAGATGCAAGTATAAAAGCACGTATTTATTAGTTAATATCAATATGATTCCAAATACATGATTCAAAGATGGCCATTCAGACATAATTGATGACAAGAACAGAATCATGTCTACTTTGGCAATATGGAAATAATTGTATGTGATTGCTCTCAGATTTTAGGGTTTGAATTGAGGATTAGAATCTCCACTTCAACCCGATGCGTCTATATTACATTAAAGACAACTTTCCCGAAAGATACAACAAAGTGGCACGAGACAAGAGTCGATGGCCCGAGCAAACAAGTGAATGTCGATGAAGCAGTATATATCACGAGCGGTTCTTTAACATAACGATGCAGTGATGTTATTTGTCCTGACGGTAATGTTACCTAGCAAATCTGTGATATCTCAACATCGAGCGGTTCTATTATATAACCGTCGTGATGTCACCAACATCCTGAGCGGTTCTATTATAGAACCGTGCATATATCTAAACATCACTGTTGTTCTATTATAGAACCGTGCATGATATCTCATCCTGAGCCGTTATATTATAGAACCGTGCATGATGTGCTCTCTCTATATATCTCCTTGTGAGATCTCATTCCTGTGCGCCAAACCCTAAACCTTTGAGGCGTTTTGCCTCATGGCGGCCTCCCCTCGCGTCCTCCCCTCCGGCGTCCCGGCCTCGGCGTCCTCCCCCTCCGGCGTCCTCCGCCTCCCGGCGTCCCGGCCTCGGCGTCCTCCCCTCCCGGCGTCCTCCCGCCCTCGGCGTCCTCCCCTCCCGGCGTCCTCCCTCGCCCTCGGCGTCCTCCCCTCGGCGTCCTCCCCTTGGGCTTCAACAGTGAGTATTTACGGGGACTAGCCATCGAGCTAGAGGCCGTTTCTCGTCTGGAGGCATTGCACGGCCATTTGCTCTATTTTTGGTGTTGCTCTGCTAGTTAGTTAGTTACAGGACACTTTACGTGATTATTCTCGGTCTTGCAAAGGGCGGTCGTCTGCGGCTTAGGGACCTTGCGTGTGGGCTTAATGTTCGATGATGATTTATGGGATGGAAAATATGTCAAAAACTTGCGGTTATTCTTGTTTATGCGATTCATTGTATTGTCACATGATATTATCCTTAATACATATTTGCTCATCTTGAATGCAACAACTTAACAATGTCTTGCTTGTTGGAACTAGATGTTTTCCTACACCTCGTGAGAACCTCCATTATTTATGGGTTGTTGTTGAAATTTCCATCTACTTAGGTATTCTGCATCAATATTTATGAGACCACGGCCAGTTATAGATGTTATAATTGAATATCTGCACTTCCTATATGCATTGAGGACAGGTTTGTCCGTCGGGATAGACTTAAAATATAAACATTTGTAGCGCTTTTTCTCCGTTGTTATGATAAAGTTGATGGAACTCGACTAATAAATCAACCAAGACCGGCGACTGACATAGCGGCGGCAGCAACCTTTATCTTCTCCATCGAGCAGGTCACACTAGAGTGTGTGATTTGCTTCATGCCATCTGAAGTGGCTGCTTGAAGTCACCAAGTAGTGCCCGCAGTCTTGAAATAGCCGAGCGGCATGCTCTTGTCTTGAGGTCACCATCGTGCCACGCAGTGGGAGATCGAATATGGTACTTTGGTAAAATTGTAGATGTACTTGATAGATTACTTTAGGTAGGGTAATTAAAGATTGAACAAATGTGATTGCAAGTCGGGTCTTCCTTGCGGAAGGACTTTGGAACACCCAACTTGAATGGAGAAAGAGGCGGGAGGAAGCGATGGAGCGGTTAGTGCAGGGAAGAAGACAACCTTGGTTATAGATAAGGCTATCTTCTTGAACCCGATCCATGGCTCCATAAATGTTTCAAAATCTCTTGTTCATCAGTGCCCTACCTAAGTATCTGTCAAATTAAATTGCAGTTGGATCGTGTTGAGCTGATGTGAAAGCCGTTCATATGGCCATGAAGCAAGTCAAATGTTGATGAGCAACAGATCAACATTATCATAAAAAAAGTCATGTGTCATCACGAGCGGTTCTTATTTGAAAAGCCGTGCATGATGAGTTCATATCACGCAGATGGTTATGATTTGAAACCGTGCGTGATGAGTTAATATCACGAGCGGTTGTGATTTGAAACCGTCTGTGATATTAACTTATCGAGCATGTTTCAAATAATAACCGTCTGTGATAGTTTAATTCACGAGCGGTTGTGATTTGAAACCGCAGTGATACTTAGTTATCACGAGCGGTTTCAAATCATAACAAATGCATGATATTTAAATTCCACGCGGTTGTATTAATAAACCGCTGCACGTGATATATATTTTCTCGAGCGGGTAGAAGACCGTCTCGATGAGCTCCTTCATCATGAGACTTATTATTCTTGGCGGTTCACAAAACCGTCTCGATAACGTTCGCGAACCGTCTATGATGATGTTTTCGTAGTAGTGAGACCAAGGAAAAGAGGGAGCTCGCCGGTGGAAGGAAGGCTTGCTTGGTGGCGCTGAGCCGAGGCGGCTAAGGCGGCTTGACGGCCTTGAGGAAGCAGCGGCCAGCGTCGAACCTTGGAAGCGGTAGCCTTGAACAGCGGCGGCAGCCAGTGAGAACCTGTGCGGCCGGGCTGGAAAATAGTCTTGTGAGGATTGGCGGAGGCGAGGCGCCGCAATGGCCAAGCGCATGGAAGTCAGGACAACAATGGTGGCGGGCAAACCGAACAAAAAGCGAGGCAGCGGCATGACGGTCAAAACACCAAAACTTGAAATTTCTTGAAACTAAGGTGAGCATCGGATAGCTAGCATCGAGGGAAGTCTCGGGTGCAAGGAATTGAATTGATTCTTACCAATCGGGAGAAATCGGCAGCCGAGCGGAGCAGCGGTTGGCAGCGAACAAACTCAAAATCCGGGGTCAAACTGCAACGAAAATCAAATCCGATTGAATGGTTGTGTTCCTGGAAGCAAGGGGCACAAAGTGACGCGGTTGATTCGCCGGAAAACTCACCGGAGCAAAAGATGGCTCGCCGGTGTCTTCGAAGGACGCCGGGCGTACTGTTTTCTTGAGTTTTGGGTTGGCAAACGATACAGAACCAAAGTGGCAAGGTGAGCACGATGTAGAGGACGTCGATACGCACGTTTGGAGTACTCACACGCTCGGAGAGACGAAGAAACGGAAAAGTTATGGTTAAAACAAGAAATGGCAAAGATTTGATTGCAGCGACCGTTTCGCTTGATTTCGGGATAAGCAATGGTGGGATAATCAATCTCCATTACGACATCGTCGCAACGCTTCAAATCCCATGCGTTTTGGTGCAATATAATGGAAGATATGAATGATTGAAGTTGGAGCTTGCAAAAGGGGAGAACAGGAACAAATGCGAACGGTGCTGGTCTAATGAGGAAGATGAACAGTACCCCACCACGTGTCGCTGTATTATTGGTTGGAAGAAACGAAGAGATAAAAGCGCGAGGAATAAAATAGTAAAAATGATCTAAAAATCTTGGAAAAATTCATAAAAATACTAGAGATTATTTGGAACCCAATAAAATTAGTTTCACTAAATTTTGAAGAATTTTAGAATTTAGATTATTCCGGAACGAATAAACTGAATTTGATGAAAGGCCGCGAGAGATAAAACACCAGAGAGATTCTATAAATCTTGGAAAAATTCCCAAAAATCATTATAGAATATTTGGAACCTATTGCGATAGGTTTTGAGATTTTTGGAGTATTTTGAAATGAAGGTGAAATTTTAAGTAAGGACCGAAATTCCGAATTTCAACTTTTGCGAGCGTCGGCGGAATGAATTCGAATTTGAAGGGATATGGATGCCAGGTTAAATAGAACACCGAGGAAAAACTAAAATTTGAAATTAATTAATTTAAATTAAATTTTAGCAGAAACCCGAAATTGGGGATGTTACACGGTCGGAGTTGGGCCACGTCATTAGGGCAACAGTAAAAGGACTCGGGTAAGGTTTTGGCCATACGATCTTGGAAGGACAGTTAGATTTGGGCCACGTCGTGTCGGTGAACAGTAAACCACACGGGTAAACCTTGGCCATTAGATCTAGATTGGATGGTGATGGTTTAGCCACGTCACCAATTTACCAGTAGCCGTTAGATTAATATTCAACGGTCCTGATTATGCCACATGTCGACCGTACTGGTTCGACCCAGGGCTGACGTCAGCTGACGTCATAATTCGGATTTTTCTTTATAAAAATAATTCTATTAAATCTAGAAATTCAATTTAATTTATTTTTGAACTTCTAAATGCTATAACTTTTGCATACGAGCTCCGATTGAGGTGATTCAAATTCCTAACAATTTGTAAAATTGCGATCTATCTAATGGTAGATTTGGTTTGAATTTTTGAATTTGTTTGTTCATTGGTTTTGGTGTTTATTTGCTATTTCTTCTCGATTCGCGTGAAGCGTTGAGTTGAGCGAGGTTTGGGCGAGAATTATCAATTCCAGAGCAATCTTCGGAGCAAGACCAAGAACTTAAGCAAGGCAAGTTGTGCTTTGATCATGTTGCACCCATGTTTGCAAAATTGCTATTTTGATTTACCTTATTGCATGTTATTTTATGTGTATAAATGATTTCAACCTAAATTTGGGATTAGCTAATGTACCCTTTGAATTATACCCTACCTTGCTAATTGTAAGCCATGCTTCATTGTCACCTTAGGTTGGTTACTATAGTTGGTTAATATCAGATCAACATGGATGGTTAGATCGGATTAGAATTGCTTAGCCATGCTACGTCATCACATGTTCATGAAATATTGATTATTAATCTTGACTAATGGAATATGGAACAACGATGTTAACTTGTGTGTCATGTGTGGTCACACAAAGAGATTGAGTTGTCGTGGCAAGGAGGTCACACAACGAGGTTGAATTGTGTATAGCGCATGTGATGCTTGGTAATCAACTGGGTTTGGTAATCACTTAGATTGAAGCAAGTGGCAAGGGCAGGTGTGCCAGGGTGGGCTCAATGGAGCAGAGGGTTTGTGTAAGTCTTGCTTTAATCAATCCTAAGGACTTAACCTTACGAGCCTTTGACCTGAGTCAATCATGCAACCACATGTCTGTTATGGGGCAGCCTAGCTGACTAATTTGCAAAATCTTAGCTTGAGTGCTATCGTGGTGGTGTGAGTCCGGGTGTACGGAGAAAAACTCACATGGCGCAAGAGGAGCCTGTTGTGGTCTTGTAACCCTTCGAGTGTTGAAACCTCGGTACGGTAGCCTTGGGTTAAGGGATGCATTGTAAAGGCTTTGTTATGATCATTACTTTGTGTGGTGCATGGTTGTATCATGTGGGTAAAGTGCATAACCTCTGCGAGTGTACAAACTATTAGGATAAGCGTGCTCACGGTATTGAGCAATGCTAGGAATTACAGATCAAGGGGTAGTTAAGTAAAATGGATAACTGGATGGGATGGCAGGATGCCATGCGGATAATAGAACTTGGATTAGGATGGAAACTTGATTTTACTTGAGAATCATTGAATCTATGTATTGCTATTATTTGTTTTACTGTCTTTTCAATCTATGTATTGTATGTGTTTTAAATGCTGCTTTATTGCAAATGAACCCTTAGCCATTTCCTTTGGAATAAGCCTGCATATAGTATGATAGAATTGTATTTTGTGCACAACTTGTTGAGTACGTGTTGGTGTACTCACCCTTGCTTAACAACCAACAACAGTGGAGGCATCACCGCTGGTATTGGAGGAGGACTTTTCAAGTGGACACGGGTCACTAGGCCAATCCTTGTCAGTCGCCTGTGGTGTGCTAATGGGACATCTACATCTTTCTGTGTAATAGTCCTGTAAATTCAGAAATAAAGAAAAATTAAGATTTCATAATTGAAAATGGAAATGAATTACAAGTCTAATTGAAATTAGGATTTCAATTTGAAACAAAATTCTTTCCTCATTTCTTCCGGTATAAACTTAATGAAAAGAAAGATTTCTAAATTAAGATTGTCATTCTCAAAGCAAATGAAATATGAAAATGAGTTTGAAATGTAATCTTGATTTGAATTTCCATTTTCTGAATTCTTTTGCATTATTGGATTTTCTTTGAGTAATTGTGTTTAAAGGAAAAGCTGATTTGAACCAAGTCAGATTTTTTTAGCAGTATCCAAATCTTACCTCAAGTTGATATTTTTATCATGCCAACCTAAGACCCATATATATCTCTGGTAAAAATATCATAAATAAAACTTACATATGTAACTTTTAAATATTCAAAAACAGAAAACAAAAAAATCTGTAAATAACAATGTCAGAATTTTTATAATTTAATTATCAAAGATAAAAATATGAAACTTTTACAGAAGTATTATTATGTCAAATAAGTTTGAAAAACAAAATTTCAAAAACAAATAAAATCATTAGGATACTTTAGTAAATTAAAAACAGAATTGGAAATTCTGTGCATTGTTTATTGTCAGAATTTTATTAAAATTTATAACCACATTATTTGCCTGAAAATTTTACTGGAGGCTTATATTTTCCTTGCCGACCTATACTAAAATTTTCATAAAATCTTCAATCGGCTAGCTATCTGAGTCTTACGGACTAAGCCAGATCTGTCCAAATTTCCTTGAGCTGTCTCCTCTTGGTTTAAACTTACAAGTGGGCCCGATTCGTGAGCTGGCTCAACCATCGATCTGCCAACACCTTCCCTGCCGTATGACCCCACATATCAGCCACTGGTCTCTGGCGCTTTCTTCTTCCCTCGCTTCCTTTTAAAGTTCTCTCTGCGTGTATGCGAGAGCAAGCGATGGCGCCTCCGTTGTTATCTCTCTCGCGCCTTAACCGATCCTCGAGACTCTCGTCCACGTCGCCATCCTGCCGTGCACCACCACAATTCTTGTGACCCGGAGGAATGAAGAAATCTCGCGTGCTCATCTCGGCCGCAAACACGTCGCCAAAAGGTTGCCATGGCAAGGATCAACCACGGAATTCTTGCCACGGCATGAAGAGCGGCGTGAAAGCGGAACCCTGCCTGCCAAAGCTCACCGAGGCAAACAAATCTGCCGCATTTCTTTGCCATGGCAACAACTGTGGAGCCCTCTCGAGTTATCTCCAGAATCTACTCCAAGCGTCTCAATCCTCTTTATAAACCCAATACGCATACCCTCGGCCGGCTGAGCACCACAGTTCTCGCCCCATCTCTCGATTCTTGAAGCGCCCCATCTTCCCCAAAACCGGTGAGGACCAAAGAAGAAGAAGAAAAAACCGATTTGTTCTCTCCGTGAACCACCACTCAAATCAATCGACCTGAAGACTCCTGACGGCACCTAGGACCGGTCCCCAACCCCAATCGAAGGTCATCTTCCCCGGCGAGCCACTGCATTGAGCTTCATCTTCCGCCTTCGACCATGCACGGTGAGAGCTCACCCCCACATGTAAATTCTTTAAGAAAAACTCGAAATCAAGTCCCTAGAAACTCACTGATACTCATCTTGGTGCCAAATTGTGAAGAAACTGATTGAATGAGCTTCGCCACTCACCGGCCGTGGGCGCCGCCGCTCCTCCACGGTGCCGACCCACCTCCGGCCATCGCCGACCATCATTAAGACCATCCCTGGGTGTGCAATCACCTACTCAAGCTCGCTGTGGAATCCATTCAGCCTCTCGTGAGTACTTTGCCACCGCGAGCTCACGGGAGCCAAAGCCCGACCTTAATCCTTGCATAGCCAGGACCGTAGGTCGACCTCGGCCTCACCACAGCCTGCAGCCATGGGACCCACACTTCACTTGTTGCTTCTCCGTCTCGCTGACATCGCGGGGCCCGATCGCCCGATAGCTTCAGCCTTAACCTGCCCGATTGAGAAAACGTAATCCCGGTGAGAAAGCGCACTTTCCTTTTCGAGCGATTTTTATTTTCGGCAATTTTCCAAACCGAATAACTTCAAATGCTTGTAACTTTTGAATCATCAGTCAAAATGAAATGAAATAAATTCCTAAATTCATATAAATTCATGAAGATTCAGAATATGTAAAAATCTTTAATTTTCATGATTGGTTTGATTTATTTGTAATTTAAATTTAAGTAAACCTTAATACGATCATTTAATAAAGTATGTGCATCATAAATCCTAAAATTATGAAATAATTTACACATGCCTATGAGCCCATGAGAAACCCATTTATTCAAAAATATTTAATTATCAAACTCAGTAGATGTTATTTGAATTTAAGAATACAAATATGCACTAATATGTTGTTATTACAAATATACCATTTGCAATTCTTTAAATCATGAAATAAATTTATATGTTCATATAAATACATAAGGATTCTGAATATTCAAAAATATTTAAAAAATAAACTCTGTTGGAATTGTAAAAGTTAAACTTAAATAAATGAATCAAGTATGCTATATACAATGTTGTGCAAACAAGTTAAAATTTGAATATAACCAATTTTGGTAGAGGCCTTAAATCCTCAGGAACCCAAATATATAAAAATATTTAGATTATAACTTAGATTTAATCATTTTCTGAAATAGTTTGCTTTCAATATGTTAAATATTCAAATATGATTATCTTTTGCAATTAGCATGTAAATCATATAAAACCAGTTCTGTAAGCTCTAAAAATCAGTAATGAACTTAGATATGCAAAAACATTTAAAGTTGAATCTGAATTGAATTAGATTTGAGAATATATTGTCTTTCAAAACACATAGAAGTTGAAATAGTTGTTGACTTAAGTTCATGAGATCAAATAATGGTAGAATCAATTCATAAATGATAGTAAAATCATAGAGTCCCTAGTTATGCAAAAATAACATATAATTGTGTATATTTGAACTAAGTTCATGCTAGGTCATAATGATCATTCATATGAACGGCAACTCAGATATAGGTAAAATATTGTGAAACTAGTTCTAAAACACTCATAAAGCCATTCCTAGCTAATGTCTAAAATATGGTTCAATTATCTAGTAAGATGTAGCCATAAACTTAAAATGTAACTTGGCCAATTTAATGTTAACCTTATGATCATTTATACTATTTCATCAATTAGTAAAATAACTTTGTCTAAATGTTAAAACTCATAAAACCAATTTAGAAACACACTATAAAGTTCATACTACCATAATCTGAAGAAAGAATCTTGATTCGAGATGATTTGCATATTAATCTTGATAGTTTAATAACCCTAAGTATTCATATTTCTTTAAGCTGCAATATAAATAAATGAACTTTAGGCACAAATGAGAAATTAATAATTATGAACTTTGTATCACCAGAACCTTCTCAAATATCATGTAAATAATGTTAGTAGCCTAAATCAATAGACTAGCTCTTTATAACTAGAATGTTAATTAAATGTTGCTTTGAATCTGAATCCTAATTAAAGGTAAGAATTTACCTTAAGCCTGAAATGATCATATCTATTTTTGCATCTTGAATTCAATATTATAAGTATAATATATCTAATTTTAGCCTCTTGGACCCGTAAAATAAAGGAAATGAATTCATGAATCGAGAAATAGTATCATTGCTAATTATATAAAATTTATTAGAATCCGAATACGTAAACTCATAAGCACTCAACCTTAAACCACACCTGCTTTCTATGATTTGTTTCTATTTGGATTTTATCTGATTTCTTTTTGTCCCTATTGAAACTTGTTATTTGCCATTTGTTATGTTCTTCATTCGCGACGTGTAAAACTCGACGTAACTACTTCCATCATCGACTGTGACTTCAACTTCGTTGAAGACATCGATAAGCAAGGCAAGCACCCCCTTTGACCATGTTGATCCCAGTTTTATAAATGTTTTCATTAAATGTTTTGACTGCATGCGCATATTTATTAAACTCTGCTATATTGTGGGTAATGGTAGTTATACCTGTTGATTCCTGAAACCTCCTTGATATGAATGAATTTGTGAACCTTGATACCTTAGAATCATGGTTAGTCAATATATAATGTCATTCTGGGTATACACAATATTTAATAATCTTCTTAGCCATGCTTTAGACTTGGTAAGGATTTGTTAGAAACATTGATCACATGATATCTTTGAAGTCTTGGATAAATCAATTGAGGATATTGATCAAATGATACTTAGATATCTTTGAGGCATGATGATGATTCTTAGACATGTTGAGACATGATGGTGATTTTTGGTTATTTTAATTAAAAATGAAAATAAAATTATAATATTGATGCGGGCAATTATTGGCAATAGCCTGATGTGCATGGATTTGCACGTAGATTAGGGAGATTATTGCCGTGTCGGATTAAGGATTGAACTATGGGTTGTTTTCAAGCCAAGATAACAAATACAACCACAAGTCTTTGGTATGGGACGACCTTAACTTATTAAGTTACTTGAAACTAGCTTTGCACATTGGAAGGCCGTAGTAGTCTGTTTGTTTCTTAATGGATTGCTCGAAGGGCGTCCACCTTGAGGTGGTCATGGATCAAGCGTTTACGATACAGCGGTGTATGCGCCACTCTGTGGGGAAGTTCCATCATTTCTATGCTCTGAGTTCTTCTGCCATATTGTGGGTTTTCGTTCCGTGCTGGTGCAAAGTTAGGGTTAAGTAATTGAACGGTTACGTCATGACTCTCTGCGGCACACCAAAGGAAGTGTGCTAATGATCTGCAAAAAGAGTTAAGTCATGTCTTGTGGGTAAAGCTGTACAACTCTGCAGAGTTAAAACTAATCGATTAGCCGCGCCCGCGGTCATGGGCACTTGGTAAAGTCATCACATAGTTAGCATTTTATTTTACAAAATAGGGATGTTGATATATGTTGTCTAGCATCATGATTTGGATTGGATATCCTTGTTGGAAAGGAATTATTTCAGATTGACTTGTGATGTCAATGATTGATTCATGGAGATGAATTATTTCGGATTGATATGTGATATCAATGATTGATTCATGAAGATGATCGAAAGAACTGAGGTTTGTGAGATTTTACTGATTTTTACTTACATTCTGTTATACTAAAATGCTTTTACTTAAATTCCGTTTATGTTCTATACTTCAGTAAATTCTTTTACAAATTAGCTTTATGCAAAGTAACCACGAAAGACTTTCCTTTGAATAGCTGCATATATAATAGGATTAAGCTAAAGTCTTCTTTGATGCATAAGTACTCACCCTTGTAAATGTTGTTTTCGGGTGAAGAATCAGAATAGCTCGATGAAATTATTGACGCGAGTTAGGGAATGTTGATGAGTTTTCTAGGGATTATACCTTATCGGTTACGAGGATTGTATGGGCATACTACAAGACTTTAATTCTTTCATTGCATTTCTCTGAATTGTAAGACTTTATTATGTACATTACCTTTATCATTTGCAATAAAGAGTATGGATGTGATATCAATTGTATAAATGTGCGTACTAGCTCTTGATCCGAGGACTAATCTTGTGTGCACATGAGATTTCCATTTTTGCATTTATGTAAAAATGGGGGTCACTACATTCTGCTATTTTCTGCTGCATTTATCTAAAGTTTACAAAATAATGTAAGTGATCATACGATCATACACTAGTTATATTAAATAAATGAAGTCTTATTATTCTTATCGTTGTGTATGATGTGATTCTTCTGATGTTAAGTTTGTGTGCACTAGCGTTGATCACAGGACTAGTCGGTAAAAACACGATGGGTTGAATTGGTGGTCGGGTCCCGGCAGAGGTGGTATCGAGCATATCTTGTTGTAGGACTTGGCCTAGCTTGGTAGAGTGTCAAAACTATTTTCTAAAGGAAAAGTCTAAATTTGATTAAGACAACACTCTTGACTTATCTCATTCTCTGCTCCTTACCTTTGCTGAAAACTACCTCAAATTTTTGCGAAGTGGCCATTTGAAGTTGAAGACTTATCTATTTTTCTTTAAATAGATGAGGAGGACATAGTCGTACATAGAGTGCGAGGGTGGCTACGCAACAGAACTCTGGAGGGTGCTCCAAGTTTTGGGAGGTTTCACCAAACCAACATATCAAGGCCGAGATTGGATCATCAACGGAGCCACAAGAGGAACGGTGTGCAAGCTGTTGATTTACACCAGGAACGATGAGAAGTCAAGCCAACCTATCAGTATCACAGTGAGGAGAGCCACTTGGGAGATCGGTATCCAAGAGGCATCACGACTTGCTCTCTGGAGGATCTGCTCGACTACTACCACGAGTGGAGGACACGGTGTTGAGACTCCATCCCATGGTTGAGATGCTTGGCGTTCATCGTCACGGAAGGAGGATGCTCTTGCGGTGCACTTAGCATGATTTGCGGCTGCTCGAAGCTCATGCCCATGACACCGGCACGAATTAAGGATGGTCTATGAAGCACTTTCGAGTTGCGGAGAAGGCGCACGAGACCGAGTAGCTACGAGGAAAGAATCATGGAGCTCAAGGAGGCTTTACAAGAGGAAGGCCGCGCTTCACCAACATCATCAGGAGAGGCAGAATCGAAGGAGGTGAAATCTGAGTCTGAGGAGCAACCAGCTGAAGAACGTTGGGATCGATTTGTACCAGCACCAGCACATCCGCCAGTATATCCACCAGGGAGTTCCCATGGGGGATGGCTCAAGTAGTGAGAGTCTTAGTTTAAGTTGAGACTTGGGTATCGAGTCGCGTTGTTAGAATAATCTTATCCAAATGTAATAGACGTTAAGGTTGAGTGTTTAGTTTGGATTTTAATGATTGCTGAGTGTGCAGTATGTGTTGCAAGCTTTTAGGCTTTTGTAAGCAACCATACCAAGTTAATTAATAAAGGATAAAAAATTTTGGGTTTAACCTATTCCCCCGCTTTAGGAATTCTTGCATCTTATCTGTGCTATTTCTACTTCCCTAACCCAAAAGACAAATCGGCAGATGGTGAACACTCGTGGTAACCAAGGGGCGTCAGGAAGTGGTCTTCGTCGGAATGATAATCTTAATGGGGAAGCGTCACCACAGCCGGCACCACCAGTAGATATACAGAACTTAGGAGCTTTCATAGCAACACAGACACAGCTTATGCAAACCATGATGCAGCAAATGCAGAATATGAACAACCAAGTTGCAGGCAACACTAACATGCAGCAAGGCAATAATGGGCAGCGCTCTTATTCTAAGCTGTCCGATTTCATGAAAACCCGTCCACCAACATTCTCGGGCAATGCTAATCCTTTGGAGGCTGATGATTGGTTAAGGACTATTGAGAGGAAGTTACATATCACACAGTGTGAAGGCAATGAGAAGGTGTTGTATGCCTCACATCAACTAGAAGGAGCTGCCGCAGAATGGTGGGAGAACTATTGTGCAGCACATGAAGCCCCACAGGAGATTACTTGGGAAGAGTTTACAGTTGCTTTCCATCAGTATCATGTACCTGAAGGAATGATGGATCTCAAGAAGGAAGAGTTCAGGGCTCTGAAACAGGGAGGCCAGTCAGTGGCTAAGTACGTGAATAAGTTCACTCAATTGGCACGATATGCACCAGAAGATGTGGCCACGGATAAGGCTAGGCAGTCTCGTTTCTTGAAGGGTCTAAACTCTGGATTGCAGGTGAGACTAATCACCCATAATTTCCCGGATTTTCAAGAGTTAGTAAATAAGGCTTTGATCCTTGAGGACAAGCGTAAGGAATTGGGTGAGGATCGCAAGCGCAGAATGGCTAGTCAAGCTGGACGGCCTACTCAGTTCAGGTTAAGGATGTCACCCCAGCAGTTTGCTAGGATTCAGCCACAATTGCCAGGCAAGACATCAACTTCATCATCTCGCCCAGCTAATCAGAATTTTCAAACACCCGCACTAGGAGGCAACGCACCAGCAGGAAGTCAGCAAACTGCTGTCAAGAAATGTTTCTCTTGCAATGAGCCAGGACATTTCGCCAACAAGTGTCAAAAGAAAAGAAATGTTACCCCAGTTCATTTCAACTTGGGTACTACTCCAGCTAAAGCCCCAGTGACAGGAGGAAATCGAGTGCCAGTGCAGTCAGGAGCGTCACCACAGACGACAACGCGTGGAAGGATCAATCACATCATGACAGATGAGGTCCAGGACGCCGTGGAAGTTGTGCTGGAAATACCCGATGTCGACACCGCCGTTGATCCACAAGGAGACGACTCTCTCAACGCTAACCAAAATCAGGAGGGCGAAGATAGTTACCCACAAGCCTGCAACCCTCCATTTGATATCTGCGGTGAAGAGGGTGATTAGCCAGACGTCTAGGATCGTGTTTTCCAGTCTTTTGTCATGTTTAAAGTTTAGCCGCCAATTCAATATCCACATTGCTGTATGACCCATGGGTCCAGCTTCTATAATAATGGTATATGTCGGGCAGTACTCTGAATTTAATTTTTAGGTTATTGTTTAGTTATGTTTCAAACTGCTATGAGCTGTACGTACCAGCTATTGACCTAGCTTGAGTCATGAACATGATGAATAAAGTATTCATGGAATACTTGGATAAATTTGTAGTTGTCTTCATAGACGATATCCTTGTTTATTCCCAATCAGAAGAAGAGCACGCAGAGCATTTGCGATTAGTTTTGGAGAAGTTGCGAGAACAGCAGTTGTATGCCAAATTCAGCAAATGTGACTTTTGGAAGGAGAAGGTGGAATTCCTTGGCCATGTAATAACCGCTAAAGGAGTTGCCGTGGACCCAAGTAAAGTGGAACCTGTGATGAATTGGGAGCCGCTAAGGACAGTTACCCAAATCTGTAGTTTTCTGGGTATGGCGGGATATTACCGTCGATTCATAGAAGGATTCTCAACGATTGCGAGACCTCTTACGCAATTGTTGAAGAAAGAAAAGAAATTTGCATGGACGCCAGAGTGCGAAAAGAGTTTTCAGGAGTTAAAGAAACGGTTAACATCTGCACCTGTGTTAATACTACCAGATGCACAAAGCAGTTTTGATATTTATTGTGATGCATCAAGACAGGGTCTTGGTTGTGTGTTGATGCAAAATGGTAAAGTAGTAGCCTATGCATCAAGACAGTTGAGGCCGCATGAAGGAAATTATCCAACGCATGATTTGGAGTTAGCAGCCGTAGTGCATGCTTTAAAGATATGGCATCACTATCTCATTGGTAATAGATGTGAGATATATACGGATCATAAGAGCCTAAAGTACATATTCACTCAGTCAGATCTTAACATGAGACAGAGAAGATGGCTAGAGTTGATTAAGGATTGTAATGTGGGTATTCATTATCATCCTGGTAATCCTGGGAAGGCTAATGTGGTAGCCGATGCTTTAAGTCAAAAAGCCATAGTTTAAGAGCATTAGAAGCCAGCGATCAACCGGAGCTGTGTAAAGAATTTCAGAAGCTGAGATTAGAGGTTGTGCCGCAAGGAATTGTAGCTGCCTTGGAAGTGAAGCCAACCCTTGAGGAACAAATCAGAGAAAAGCAGAGCAAGGATGAGAAGATCAGTAAGATCAAATCCAAGAAAGAAGAAGGTTTAGCCGAAGATTTCTCGATAGATGAGCAAGGAACTCTGTGGTTTAAAGGTCGAATCTATGTGCCGAACGAAAAGGAGCTTAAGCAATTGATTCTAGAAGAAGCGCACGATTCTAAGTATTCTATTCATCCAGGGAGTGCTAAAATGTATCAAGATCTTAAGAAGAGATTTTGGTGGCCTAGCATGAAGCGTGAAGTTGCAGAGCATGTTGCATTGTGTGATGTGTGTCAAAGGGTAAAGGCGATGCACCAAAAGCCTGCAGAACTTTTGCAGCCACTAAAGATCCCTGAATGGAAATGGGAGGAGATTGGTATGGATTTTATCACCGGGTTGCCCAAGACTCAGAGGGGATATGATTCCATATGGGTCATCATTGATCGGTTGACCAAGGTTGCCCATTTCATTCCGGTGAAAACAACTTATTCAGGGGATCGATTGGCAGAGTTGTACATGTCGAGAATTGTATGTTTACATGGTGTGCCTAAGAAAATCGTATCAGATCGAGGTACTCAATTTACCTCAAGATTTTGGGATAAATTGCATGAAGCAATGGGAACTCGTCTGAATTTCAGTACTGCTTATCATCCACAGATAGATGGTCAGACGGAAAGAGTTAATCAGATTTTAGGGGATATGTTGAGAGCATGTGTGATATCTTACAGTACATCTTGGGATAAAAGTTTGCCATATGCAGAGTTCAGTTATAACAATAGTTACCAGGCTAGTTTGCAAATGTCACCATTTGAAACCTTATATGGTCGGGCTTGTCATACCCCGTTAAATTGGAATGAGACGGGGGAGCGTTCAGTGTTTGGGCCTGAGTTGCTCAGAGAGGCTGAGGAACAAGTTGCCATGATCAGAGAAAGACTGAGAATAGCACAGTCAAGACAGAAGAGCTATGCTGATAATCGTCGTCAAGAATTGAGTTTCAAACCTAATGATTTTGTGTATCTCAAAGTCACTCCTCTGAAAGGTGTAAAAAGGTTCCATGTCAAAGGGAAGCTCGCACCTAGGTATGTTGGGCTATTTAAGATCCTGAGCCGTCGAGGGGAGGTTGCATATCAGTTGGAGTTGCCACAATCTTTAGCAGGAGTCCATGATGTGTTCCATGTGTCTCAGCTTAAGAAATGTCTTAGAGTGCTAGCAGAACAAACACCGTTAGAAGCAATAGAGTTGCAAGAAAATTTGACTTACAAAGAGCAGCCAATTAAGATTCTGGACGTGATGGAGCGTAGGACCAGAAATAAGTCTACTCATTTCTGTAGAGTACAATGGAGTAATCATTCAGAAAATGAAGCAACCTGGGAGCGTGAAGAAGATCTGAAGGCAGAATTTCCAAACCTATTCTCTAGTTAGCCCTAAATCTCGGGGTCGAGATTCCGTTAAGGGGGGAGGTTTGTAACATCCCAATTTTTGAAAATTTTAATTATTTAATATTATTTTATTGCAACTTATGTTTGTTGTGAATTTTTTGCATTTTATTGGATTTTCTGAAATTTGTTTGAATTATTTTGAATTAAAATATAATCCCTTTTGTCAAGAAATAATTTTAAAAAGAAAAGTTCAAAATAAAGTTTTACGAAAGATATTTTATTTAAGTCTAGAATGTCTCAAAGTATTTTTGAGATTTTTCTTGGAATTTTTAGAGTATTTTTATTACCCTAAATAAATCAAATTATTTTCAAAAAGTTATTTTAATTGGAAAATCGAAAAATCCTGTGAAACGATCTTGGGCTCGGCCCATTACGATCTTGTCTTGAGTCGGTACCGTTGAATCGGGAGGGTAACATCGTAGTTGGATCGGGATCAAGGGCGATGTCGACCCGTCGATTAATGAAAACCCTAACAGCTGCGTCTTGGTTAGATTTTGATCGGACGGTCCTTATCAAGTCATACCGATTCGGAGGTTATCTTCTATCAGAACCATCGGATTAAGATCGGATGGCTGTTAGTCATCGATGTCGAGTCGAACCTGCGCGCCAAATCACCGTCCGGACTCGTGGCGAAATCCACGGTTTCAAGTATCGCGCCTTTCGAGGGTATTTAAGCCTTGATGCGCCTTTCGAGATTCATCACGAGCCACCGCACCTTTTCTCTTCGCCGCCACGAGAAGAACCCGTCGTGGGACCTCGCCGAATCTGAGGGAGTTCTTGTTGGATTTAGTCGTAAGCGAGACCTTCTCTGCTTAGCGTTGAAGTCGGATCAGAGGCCGTCTTATCGCGTCGCGTCGAATCCGCCAAGTCGTGGTCGCCGGAATCGCCGAGAGGCAAGCGGGTTGGTCGTCTTCCCCAAGCCGGCGAACGAGCATTGCCGCCATCACTTTGGTCGAAGGTCTTGGTAGTTGGATCATCATCATGTGCACGGAAATCGTCCACGTCGTTGCAGTGCACAGTGATTCGCTCGGGTATGTTCTTAACCGTTACATTTAGATCGGGCGGTCGGAGTTGGGCCACGTCATTAGGGCAACAATAAAAGGACTCGGGTAAGGTTTTGGCCATACGATCTTGGAAGGACAGTTAGATTTGGGCCACGTCGCGTCGGTGAACAGTAAACCACACGGGTAAACCTTGGCCATTCGATCTAAATCGGATGGTGATGGTTTAGCCACGTCACCAATTTACCAGTAGCCGTTAGATTAATATTCAACGGTCCTGATTATGCCACGTGTCGACCGTACTGGTTCGACCCAGGGCTGACGTCATAATTCGGATTTTTCTTTATAAAAATAATTCTATTAAATCTAGAAATTCAATTTAATTTATTTTTAAACTTCTAAATGCTATAACTTTTGCATACGAGCTCCGATTGAGGTGATTCAAATTCGTAAAAATTTGTAAAATTGAGATCTATCTAATGGTAGCTTTGGTTTGAATTTTTGAATTTGTTTGTTCATTGGTTTTGGTGTTTATTTGCTATTTCTTCTCGATTCGCGCAGACGTTGAGTTGAGCGAGGTTTCGGAGGAGGAATTATCAATTCCAGAGCAATCTTCGGAGCAAGACCAGGAACTTAAGCAAGGCAAGTTGTGCTTTGATCATGTTGCACCCATGTTTGCAAAATTGCTATTTTGATTTACCTTATTGCATGTTATTTTATGTGTATAAATGATTTCAACCTAAATTTGGGATTAGCTAATGTACCCTTTGAATTATACCCTACCTTGCTAATTGTAAGCCATGCTTCATTGTCACCTTAGGTTGGTTACTATAGTTGGTTAATATGAGATCAACATGGATGGTCAGATCGGATTAGAATTGCTTAGCCATGCTACGTCATCACATGTTCATGAAATATTGATTATTAATCTTGACTAATGGAATATGGAACAACGATGTTAACTTGTGTGTCTTGTGTGGTCACACAAAGAGATTGAGTTGTCGTGGCAAGGAGGTCACTAGCGAGGTTGAATTGTGTATAAGCGCATGTGATGCTTAGTAATCAAGCTGGGTTTGGTAATCACATAGATTGAAGCAAGTGGCAAGGCGGGTGTGCGGGGTGGGCTCAATGGGCGAGAGGGTTTGTGTAAGTCTTGCTTTAATCAATCCTAAGGACTTTACCTTGCGAGCCTTTGACTGAGTCAATCGTGCAACCACATATACATTATGGGGCGACCTAGGTGACTAATTTGCAAAATCTTAGCAGAGTGCTATCGTGGTGGTGTGAGTCAAGTTATGCGGAGAAAAACTCACATGGCGCAAGAGGAGCCTGTTGTGGTCTTGTAACCCTTGATGTTGAAACCTCGGTGGTAGCACTGGGTTAAGGGATGCATTGTAAAGGCTTTGTTATGATCATTACGCTTTGTGTGGTGCATGGTTGTATCATGTGGGTAAAGTGCATAACCTCTGCGAGTGTACAAACTATTCGGATAGCCGTGCTCACGGTATTGAGCAATGCTCGGGAATTACAGTCAAGGGGTAGTTAAGTAAAATGGATAACTGGATGGGATGGCAGGATGCCATGCGGATAATAGAACTTGGATTAGGATGGAAACTTGATTTTACTTGAGAATCATTGAATCTATGTATTGCTATTATTTGTTTTACTGTCTTTTCAATCTATGTATTGTATGTGTTTTAAATGCTGCTTTATTGCAAATGAACCCTTAGCCATTTCCTTTGGAATAAGCCTGCATATAGTATGATAGAATTGCATTTTGTGCACAACTTGTTGAGTACGTGTTGGTGTACTCACTCTTGCTTAACAACCAACAACAGTGGAGGAATCATCGCCGGTATTGGAGGAGGACTTTTCATGTGGACACGGGTCACTAGGCCAATCCTTGTTAGTCGCCTGTGGTGTGCTGATGGGACATCTACGTCTTTCTGCTATTTTCCGCTGCATTTATCTAAAGTTTACTGAATAATGTAAGTGATCATACAATCATACACTAGTTATATTAAATAAATGAAGTCTTATTATTCTTATCGTTGTGTATGATGTGATGCTTACCGATGTTAAAATTGTGTGCACTAAGCGTTGATCACAGGACTAGTGCGGTAAAAACACAATGGGTTGAATTGGTGAATTCGGGTCCCGACAGCTCCCCGCCAAATAGGAAAGCGTGCTCGTCGACTTCCTCCGCGCCAATCGAGACATCTTCGCGTGGAGGCCCTTCGACATGCCAGGAATCCCAAGGAAAGTCGCCGAGCACTCCTTGAACAACCAACCAGGCTCAAGGCCAGTCGTCCAACACCTCTGCAACCGACGAGGAGAAGCGCAAGGTCATAGGGAGGAGATTGCCAAACTTTTGGCGCGGGGTTTGTAAGGAGGTAAGCCACCAGTGGTGGCCAACCCCAATGTCTTGTAAAAAAGCGGGCAATGGAGAATGTGTGTTGACTACGAGAGCTGAACAAGGCATGTCCCAGGACCCGTTCAGTTGCCTCGCATCGACTAAGTCGTCGACTCCACCGCGGTGCGAATCCTGTCGCTACGGATGCCTACTCGGGCTACCACGGATAGCGATGAAAGAGTCGACCAACTTGCGACTTCTTTCATCACTCCGTTTGGCTCGATACATTATGTAACGATGCCATTCGGTCTAAAAAGCGGTGCTATGTACGGCGATGTATATAGCGA
This sequence comes from Guadua angustifolia, assembly GCA_036346375.1. Taxonomy (NCBI): domain Eukaryota; kingdom Viridiplantae; phylum Streptophyta; class Magnoliopsida; order Poales; family Poaceae; genus Guadua; species Guadua angustifolia. The sequence goes on along the minus strand of JAYEVE010000284.1, from coordinate 243,845 downwards.
TGCTTTAATGACCAAATAGGCCGTAATGTCGAGGCGTACGTTGACGACATCGTCATCAAGACTAAGAAGGCCGACGACCTCATCGCCGACCTAAAGGAAACTTTTACGAACCTCCGACGGTTTCGTATAAAGCTCAACCCTGAGAAATGCGTTTTCAGGGTCCCCAAGGGAAAGCTACTCAGCTTCATCGTCTCCGAGCATGGCAACGAAGCCAATCGGGAGAAGATCTCCACGATCACGAAGATGGGCCCAGTCAGTAACCTGAAAGGAGTCCAAAAGTTGATAGGATGCCTTGCAGCCCTGAGCCGTTTTGTGTCTCACTTCGGCGAGCGCGGAATGCCGCTCTACAAGCTGCTCAAGAAATTTGATCAGTTCAATTTGGGCCTTGAGAGGCCCAGAAGCCCTCGGTCGATTAAGCGTTCTGACCTCACCCGTCTTGGTCACCACAGCACCGAAACAGCTGCTCCTTTACATCGCCGCCCGACCAGGGTCATCGGTAGCGACACTTGTCGTGGAAGCGGCGAAGAAACCCATGTGCTTAAGGTACAACGGCGATCTACTTCATCGATGAAGTACTCTCAGAGTCTAAGACTTCGATACCTGAGTCGCGAAATTGCTCTATCACGGTGCTCATCATGAAGAGGAAGTTGGTCCATTACTTGACCCGCACCCGTCTCTGTGGTGACCTCCTCGCCGCTTCGGTGAAATCGTCCACAACGCGACGCCTCTGGAAGAATAGCCAAGTGGGCACTCGAGCTCAATAGCCCACGACATATCGTCGTCCCCGAGCGACAATCAAGTCGCGAGTCTTGGCGATTTCATTCTTTGAGTGGACCCGAGCCCCGACGCCATACCGGCGTTCGAAGACCCAGTATTGGGCGATGTGCCGATGGGTCCTATACCAAAACGAGGCGGTATTTGGAGTCGTCATTGTTTCCGCTCGGAACAAGCTGTCGCCATCCGACTACTCTTGGCGCAACCAACAATGTCGCCGTCTGAAGCCCTCGTCAGCGGTCTCCGGATCACTGCCGACCTCGGCGCATCGCCGACTCTCGTTACCGGTGACTCCAAGCTTGTCATCGATCAAGTCATGAAGGCCCGCGAGCCTCGTGGCGCCCTTATGGCGACATCTTTGTCGGAAGTCATAAGCTCGAGAAGCGTTCAAGGGTTTTGAGCTTCATTATAGCTACAGACGCTACAACGGTGAGGCCGATTACCTAGCTAATCTCGCCTCCAACCAAGGCCCGGCGCCTCGCTCAATGGGCGAAATCCTTCGTCCTAGTCGGAGAAGACCTCTACAAGAGGAACCCCTCTGGAGTCCTCCAGAAATGCATTCTGGCCGACCAGGGGAGGCAGCTGCTGCTCGATATCCATGGCGGTATCTGCGGTCACCACGCCACACCATGGTCCCTCGTGGGAAAAGCCTTCTGATAAGGCTTCTATTGGCCGACCGCCGTGGCCGACGTCGAACAAATCGTTCGCACTGCGAAGGTGCCAATTCTTTGCCGTGACACATCTTCGGCGCCAAGTCTTGCGAGCGATCCCCATCACGTGGCCATTCGCGGTCTGGGGACTCGATCTGGTTAGGCCCTTCAAAAAGGCACCCGAGGGCTTTACCCACCTACAAGTTCACCAAATGGATAGAGGCCAAGCCAGTCGCCACCATCACCTTGGTGCAAGCGGCCAACTTCTTCCGCGACATCGTTTATCAGTTCGGAGTCCTGAACTCCATCATCACCGATAACGGTACGTAGTTCACGGGAAAGGAATTCCTTGAGTTCTGCGACGACTTCAACATCGCGTCATTTGGCGAGCGTGGCCCATCCATGAACCAGCGGCCAAGTCGGCGGCAAGCGGCATGATCCTCCAAGGGCTCAAGCCGCGAATCTTCAGTCGACTAAAAAAATTCGCAGGACGATGGGTGGCGAGCTACCCTCCGTTCTCTGGAGCCTGCAGACCACACCGACCCAGTCGACTGGGTTTACACCATTCTTCATGGTGTTGGGTGCTGAAGCTGTCTTGCCAACCGACTTGGAGTACGGCACCCCAAGACTACAAGCCTTTAATGAGGCACGGGGGCTCGACTCACAATAAGACGCCATCGACCAGCTCGACGAGGCGCGCGACGTCGCTATTCTGCTATCGGCCAAGTACCAGCAAACGCTGCGATGCTACCACAGTCGTCAGATCCGTGGCCGGTCCTTCAACGTTGGCGACCTGGTCCTGCGCTAGGTTCAGTCCAACAAAGATAGGCACAAGCTTTCCCCCCATGGGAAGGCCCCTTCACCGTCGTGGAGGTCCTCCGACCCGGCACCTTTCGACTCAAGAATGCCGATGGCAACGTGATGCGGATAAATCCTCTGTTGTTACATCATCTCATGACTCCAACTCTCCATCTCATCAAAATACTTATTTTGCTGCTGCTATAGTGCAAGGGAGTCACAAGGCCGACACAAATTATGTCCATGATGTGCTCTGGTGAGAATTGCAATCTGAATGTTAAAGAGAACAAAGGTGAAATGGCTATGCATTCCCAAGGAGTAAATTCCATTTTATTTGGAGATATGCCACCTCAGGAGGGAATTCTTATTGGATCTATATTTGTTAGCATTATTGGCATTGATCCGTTAGCATGGAAAGAAATGCATGTGCAAGGATGACCCACTGAAATCTGTCCGTCATTTTGCTCGTGATTCTAGTGCTACTCTTGACAATAATCATGGTCATGGGCCATATGAATGGAAAGATATTGAAGTCAGTTTCACATGCAACAAACCGTGCGTCTTTTGGACTTCGAGCTGGGAGTAATGACTACTTTAGTGGAAGCTGCGGGCTGTCAAGAGCTGCGTGAAACAAGAATCTGCTATTCAACTTCCAAGGCTTTAAACCACTTTATCTACCCAAGAAAACCCTTTAGTTTCTTATTTGGTTTCACACCACCCTTTAGTTTCTTGTTTGGTTTCACACCACCCTTTAGCTTCTTATTTGGTTTCACACCTAAACTAGGAGGGATGTTCTAGTATAAATACCTATGTAATCTGTCATTTGAAGAAGAAGAACAGAGTATGAATTGAGAACACGAGTGTGTCTCGGCTATGTGCCGCTAGGGTGGATCCTGAGTTATAGTATGAGTGTTTCCGTCTACGGTTTGTGTTAGCGTTGTAGAATCAAGAACAAGTGGTTCTTGGGCTGCTCGCTGAATCTATATGATTCACCCATACATATCGTGAGCATAACATATCTTGTTCACGCATCGGAAGATTATCAAGACGGAGTTGCATCGTATATCGAAAGCAAAGCGGTTGGTTATCTTGCTAAGTTCTGTTGTAACACATGAAAGATCGGCGACCTCAGGTTTGATCTCTTGTGAGGTCCGATCCGCATCATTTGGTATCGAGCCATGGTTGCTCGCGGTGATGATCTTCTTTGCTACTATCAAGCCTTGAAGAAGAGCTTGAGATGTAGTTCAATGTCCTACATGAGGAGGAAGGTGAAGGTTTGGATTGGACTTTTCATTCCTATTGCACTATTGGTGAGAAGACTTGTATCTTGACAATCGATCACGATAGTTCTATCAATGCTTTGAGTCTTTGAAATCATTGAGGACTCGGTTAGAAGATGTCGCATCCGCAACCATACTGTTGGATTGGTATGATGGTGTTCTCAAAATTTGAAACAAGCGCATGTGATATTATCAATAAAAGATTATTCTTGCAAAGTGACTTGTGATGTTCTTCGGTGTCATTGGTTTCTTGTGATATTTTGCTTGGAGGATCATGGTGCGATGATCATTGTGTTTGACCACAAAAGCGAAATTGGTGGGATTATGGCTATGATATTCCATACGAAGGTACATCACTCCATTTTCTTCTATACATGTTGATTTGCTAGAAGAATTATCAAGCCAAGTTGGTCCAACGAAAGGCGTTTTCTACAATGAATCTGAAACCAGGGCAGTTTCTCTTGAAGGAAGTGAAGAACAAGATGATCTGGATGAAATTCATTGTGACATCCTCAATAAGCCAAAGAGTGTTTTGAAGAACAACTTCGAAACCGAGGACGGTTTAAGCAAAGGAGAGGGAATGATCTTGGATAAATCCTCTGTTGTTACATAATCTCATGACTCAACTCTCCATCTCATCAAAATACTTATTTTGCTGCTGCTATAGTGCAAAGAGTCACAAAGGCCGACACAAATTATGTCCATGATGTGCTCTGGTGAGAATTGCAATCTGAATGTTAAAGAGAACAAAAGGTGAAATGGCTATGCATTCCCAAGGAGTAAATTCCATTTTATTTGGAGATATGCCAGGAGAATTCTTATTGGATCTATATTTGTTAGCATTATTGGCATTGATCCGTTAGCATGGAAGAAATGCATGTGCAAGGATGACCCACTGAAATCTGTCCGTCATTTTGCTCATGATTCTAGTGCTACTCTTGACAATAAACATGGTCATGGGCCATATGAATGGAAAGATATTGAAGTCCAGTTTCACATGCAACAAACCGTGCGTCTTTTGGACTTCCGAGCTGGGAGTAATGACTACTTTAGTGGAAGCTGCACGGGCTGTCAAGAGCTGCGTGAAACAAGAATCTGCTATTCAACTTCCAAGGCTTTAAACCACTTTATCTACCCAAGAAAACCCTTTAGTTTCTTATTTGGTTTCACACCACCCTTTAGTTTCTTGTTTGGTTTCACACCACCCTTTAGCTTCTTATTTGGTTTCACACCTAAACTAGGAGGGATGTTCCTAGTATAAATACCTATGTAATCCTGTCATTTGAAGAAGAAGAACATGAGTATGAATTGAGAACACGAGTGTGTCTCCGGCTATGTGCCGCTAGGGTGGATCCCTGAGTTATCGTATGAGTGTTTCCCGTCTAGGGTTTGTGTTAGCGTTGTAGAATTAAGAACAAGTGGTTCTTGGGCTGCTCGCTGAATCTATATGATTCACCATTCTGTATCGTGAGCATAACATATCTTGTTCACGCATCGGAAGATTATCAAGACGGAGTTGCATCGTATATCGAGCAAAAGCGGTTGGTTATCTTCTTTGCGTTCTGTTGTAACACCGCGAAAGATCGAGCGACCTACGGATTTGATCTCTTGTGAGGTCCGATCCGCATCACAACGTCATCTCCAACGCGTAGAATATAGAAAAGTTAAGGTGATTCCACCCCTGAAGCTCTTTCTTGTCCTCGCACCTTTTTTCCCTTCCTCCAAGTTCAAGCGCTGCGTGGCGACCACAGCCTGGTCCCCACGCACCACTTGGAGGCTACCAGTTCATACACTCACACGGGTCGGTAACCCGCCTGGCCATTGGGTTCCCCCCTAGCGGTAACCCTCTCGACCCAAGTGCTACGGCCTACGCCCCAGTGGCTACGGTTGCTAAGTAGTGCTTTGCGGAAGAAGGAAGTGCCCATGCGGAGCGATCCATAGTCGGTCGGGAACACTCCTTTCCCGTGCGAGCACAAGTGAACGTTTTGTACCTAAGTTCCTGCTCTCTTTGAGCTTCCCTCAAAAGTGTTAACACACCGACCTACGCTTGAACAACCCCTGCGGTTTCTAAGGCTATGGTCGTCAAGTGTTCATGATGCGGATAAATCCTCTGTTGTTACATCATCTCATGACCCAAACTCTCCATCTCATCAAAATACTTATTTTGCTGTTGCTATAGTGCAAAGGAGTCACAAAGGCCGACACAAATTATGTCCATGATGTGCTCTGGTGAGAATTGCAATCACGAATGTTAAAGAAGAACATGAGTATGAATTGAGAACACGAGTGTGTCTCGGCTATGTGCCGCTAGGGTGGATCGAGTTATCGTATGAGTGTTTCCGTCTAGGGTTTGTCTTAGCGTTGTAGAATCAAGAACAAGTGGTTCTTGGGCTGCTCGTTGAATCTATATGATTCACCCATACGTATCGTGAGCATAACATTCCTTGTTCACGCATCGGAAGATTATCAAGGCGGAGTTGCATCGTATATCGAGAAAGCAAAAGCGGTTGGTTATCTTCTTTGCGTTCTGTTGTAACACCGCGAAAGATCGGGCGACCCACTGGTTTGATCTCTTGTGAGTCTGATCCTCATCATTTGGTATCAGAGCCATGGTTGCTCGCGGTGATGATCTTGCTGCTACTATCAAGCCTTTGAAGAAGAGCTTCAGGATGATTAGTTCTAATGTCCTAAATGAGGAGGAAGGTGAAGGTTTGGATTTGACTTTTCATTCCTATTGCACTATTGCTGAGAAGACTTCTATCTTGACAATCGATCCTGATAGTTTTATCAATGCTTTGAGTGCTGAAATCATTGAGGGACTCCAGTTAGAGAAGATGCCGCATCCACAACCATACCTATTGGATTGGTTTGATGGTGTTCTCAAAATTTCAGAGCAAGTGCATGTGCTATTATCAATGAAAGATTATTCTTACAAAGTGACTTGTGATGTTCTTCCTGTGTCATTGGTTTCTTGTGACATTTTGCTTGGAGGATCATGGTGTGATGATCATGGTGTTTCAACCACAAAATAGAATTGGTGGGATTATGGCTATGATATTTCATACGAATGTACATCACTCCATTTTTCTTCTATACATGTTGATTTACTAGAAGAGAATTATCAAGCCAAGTTGCTCCAACGAAAAGAAGCATTTTTAGCAATGAATCTGAAAGCGAGGACGGTTTCTCTTGAAGGAAGTGAAGAACAAGATGATGTGGATGAAATTCATTGTGACATCCTCAATAAGCCAAAGAGTGTTTTGAAGAACAACTTCGAAACGAGAACGGTTTAAGCAAAAGGAGAGGGAATGATCTTGGATAAATCCTCTGTTGTTACATCATCTCATGACCCTAACTCTCCATCTCATCAAAATACTTATTTTCCTGCTGCTATAGTGCAAGGGAGTCACAAGGCCGACACAAATTATGTCCATGATGTGCTACGGGCTGAGAATTGCAATGCGAATGTTAAAGAAGAACATGAGTATGAATTGAGAACACGACTGTGTCTCCGGCTATGTGCCGCTAGGGTGGATCCCTGAGTTATTGTGGGGAACCGTCCCCAGGACTCCACTGATTCACCCCATTTGCGCGGTACATCTCAAGTGAATCAAGGGAACCTCGGGCGTTCCACGATTATACCCGTGTTGGTCCCAGGATAGTTCACCAACACGAGCATTCTCATCCAACAGTTGACATCACAACACATACATAATTACCGGATTGCCAAGGACGCAAGGAGGTTATGACTCCATATGGGTCATCGTGGATCGATTGACCAAAGTTGCACACTTTATTCCTGTAAAAACAACCTATTCGGGAGATAAGTTAGCAGAGCTATACATGGCCAGGATCATCTGTCTGCATGGAGTACCGAGGAAAATAGTATCGGACAGAGGAACCCAATTCACCTCAAGGTTTTGGGACAAATTGCACCTGACCATGGGCACCGTTTAAACTTGATCTGACATATCACCATGACCCGCAGATGGGCCGGTGAAAGAGTCAACCAGATATTAGAAGATATGTTGAGAGCTTGTGCGTTGGCATATACATCGACTTGGGACAAATGTTTACCGTATGCAGAGTTTAGTTACAACAACAGCTATCAGGCAAGTCTTCAGATGTCACCCTTCGAAGCTTTGTACGATCGACCTTGTAGGACACCGCTAAATTGGAATGAGGCCGGGGCGTCGTGTCTTTGGACGGACATCTTTGCAAGAAGTCAAGAGCAAATAGCACTAATCGAGAGAGGTTAAAGATCGCATACGATCGAGCGGAAGAGTTCTGTGAGACAACGCCGTAGAGATTTGAGCTTGAACCATAAGATTACGTATACCTCGAGTTCACGCCTCTTAAGGAGTCCAGAGGTTTCACAAAAGGAAAACTTGCGCCAAGATATGTGGGACCATTTAAAATCATAAGCGTAAGGGCAAAGTCGCCTATCAACCGGAGTTACCACGGTCATTAGCCGGCGTACACAATGTCTTTCATGTATCGCAACTTAAGAAGTGTCTCCGAGTGCCTGAGGAGCAAACGTCGTTAGAAGAAGTGGAACTACAAGAAGACTTGACTTACAAGGAGGAACCAACGAAAATCACGGATCGATGGATGGGAGAACAAGAAACAAGACAACCCGTTTCTACAGAGTTCAGTGGAGCAATCACACAGAAAGTGAGGCCACTTGGGAACGAGAGGAAGATCTGAAAAAGGAATTCCCAAACCTATTCTATAGTTAAACCTCGAATCTCGGGGACGAGATTCTGTTAAGGGGGGTAGGTTTGTAACATCCCGAAAATTTGCCGATTTTAATTTTGGAGCTATTTTGGATTTTGTGAATTAATTAAAAGTTTAATTGCATTTAATTGTTTTTATCTGAATTTTTGGATTTAATTGAATTTTTGTGGATTTTTGAGGATTTATTGGATTTAAATAAAATTTAATTGAATTATTCTTCTCTTGATTAATTAATATCAGAAAAAGTATTTATCAAAAATAAATGAAAATATTTTATTTAGGCTCAAAATGATCTGAAATATTTTCGGAATTTTTCGAAATTTTTCGATATTTTAGTGCCCTAATTAATTACTTTGATTTTCCATAATTATTTTTATTGATAAAACCCGAAAATTAAACAGCTACATTATCGGTAGAGCCTAACTTCTTGTCTTGACGCCAAACCCTAATCTGCGCTCGCTCATGCCAAGAATCTTGATTGACTACCGAGATTGAATCTGGGTTATTGGGTCGAGGATCTATCGTCACCGTTGGATCGCGATCGGACGGCCGATGTATTGCTCATTCTCGGGAAGCGTCGCTTGTGCACCGCCGCGCTTGCGTTAGGTGCGAAGATGATGTCGAGAGATTGTGTGCGAGTTCAAAGCCATGTCCAAGCGAGTGATATACTCCGTCGCCTTGCGCAGACTTCCTTCGCTCCATTTGCCACAACTCTCGTGTACTCTCGCCCTCGTAGCTCTTCCACTAGCTCGCCGGTTCACCTCTCCTCCGCCTCGGTTTTCCTTGTGCCCTTGTTGTCCGCCGCTCTCCGCCGTCGCTGAGACCCTCCCCGAGTCCCTCGTGCCAAGGCGCACCCACTGGGCTACTTCTTCCGACCGGAGAGGAGAGCGCAGGCGCCGTGAACCGCGTCGTCTTCTTCAAGTCCGTGACGGCCGCCGCTTCTCTTCCTCGACGCCTCGCTTGAACTCCAGCGGCCAGTTAGATCTACATCGACGCCGAGGTGAGGCCACGAGCCGTCTTTTTGATTCAAAGCAAGCGGTAGGATTAGATCTTGTCTGTTAGATCTTGATCGGAAGGTTCGGGTTAGGCGCGTAGTTGCGATGAGCAGTGAACTCCGGGGTAGCGTGAGGCCGTAGGATCTTGATCCGATCGCTCCGTCGTCCACGTAAACTTAAGAATAGTAAACTCCGGGTAATGGTAGCCGTCGGTTGTAATCTCTGGTAGAGATTCGTAGCGTGGCACTCGAAAGTCGGCGTCGCGTGCATCGTTTCACCGGGCCCACTTGTCGATGAGCGAGCCGTCGAGTCGACAATCGGCCCACTGTCGATGGCCGTGGCGGCGTGGCTGCTCACGAATGCCGACCGTGTCATGGGAGGAAAAATAGCCGGAAAAATCGATTGGAAAATAGAGGATTAAATCAGTTTATTCTTTTATGAATTTTGAGAATATTGTAAAGGCTATAACTTTTGCATTTTAACTTTCGGTTTGGGTGATTCTAGTGCCCAAAATTTGTAAAATGTGAACTATTTAATGGTGATTTTTATTTAATTTTTGGTGTTAATATTGCTGTCTGTATTGAGTGTTTATTGTATGATTGCTTGTGTGCGCGTAGACTCCGAGTTGTCGGAAGTCGTCAAGGGACAATTTGAAGACCCGTCGCAAAACTTCGACCAGAACCCACCGCTGTTTGAAGGCAAGTCATGCTTTGACCATTTCGAGCCTAGTTTTCAAAGTATATTTTAATTTCTATATCGCATGCTATGTTAAGTAAAGGAAAATGATGTTGCTTTTGTGGGAATGGTAGCTACATACCTATCTTGATATGCCACCTTGTTAATACTCGTATATGCCCTGAAATCCTTGTTAACCTAAGAAGTTAAATGAAGTTGGATGCTATTACAAGCCAACACGGGAGGCTAGACCGTGATTAGTCGCTTAGCTTTGCTTGAATCGTTGAGCGTCTTTTAAATGCAAATCATCTTGACTAAATGACTATGGGCGATTTTGAAATAATGCGGCGATGTCATGAAATGGAATTGAGGGTAGCGACACGTGTGGTACTACTCACGCAATGAAGTGGGCATTGGCTTGTGTTGCGATAATGCAAACCCCAAAGTGGGAAAAGGATTTGGGCCGGGGCAAGTGGCAAGGAGGCTTCGTGCGAGTGGGCACTGTGGCAGCGGAATGTATGAAAGGTCAGTGCCGAGAATTATAGTTGTCTTGCCCGGACGATTAAGGACTTAACCTTGCGAGCCTTTGAGCTGAGTTAGTGTACAACCACTTGTCGGGTATGGGGCGGACCTAGTTAAGTAGAGTTTCTAACCTCTTTCCTATGAAACCTCGGGGTGACAGAGCACACCAGTGCAAGCTGTGAGAAGCGTGCACATGCTCGGCTTGGTACCCATTCAGCGATACTTGCCTGTCTACACTTGACTCTGTGTGAGGAGTGTTAGAAGGAAGTAACGAGAGGGTTCATCGGTCAAATGTTAGTCTCTGAAAGACTTTGTTTGCAATCAATCACTGTGTGGTGAGCGTATCTGTGGGTAAAGTGTCTGACCTCTGCAGTGTGTGTGTGTGAATCTATTGAATAGCCGTGTCGCGGCATTGGACATGCTTTCGGTGATTACAAATCAAGGGTTAGATTTCCAAAATAAAATATGGAAATGGTGGTACGTGTGCCAAAAGAATGACGAATGAAATTAGGGTCAGTGTGCCAAAACTCTTGGAAAAAAATTGAGAAATTAATTATTAATAATATTGATTTTATTGCTTTACGATCTAATAGGATTACTGTTTTAAAAAGAAATGTTGCTTTAAGCAAAATAAAAAATTAAGCCTTTAGTTGGATAAGCCATGCATATAGTAATAGACACGCATTGTGCATGACTTGTTGAGTATGTTGTATACTCACCCTTGCATCGACAAAAACCTCGAGAAGATGAAGTGGTGCCCGCTTGGGAGGAGGAGTTCGTTGAAGGCCAAGAAGACTAAGGGTTGAGCCGCACTCAGTAGCCTGTGCTTGATGAAGGGTTCATTGTCGTACTTTTGTTTCCGCTGTTGAACATATGCTACTTTGATATTTATCGTCCTGCGTGGCGAATTATTGTAAGGTGGCCATAAGGCCATGTAACTCGTTATTAATCATGATTGAAGTACTTTATTATTAATTTCATTTGTGTATGATTGTGGTACTTCAACTGTTATTGACTCGTGTGTACTAAGCGTGATCTGGACTAGTCTGATAAACCTGAGTGTCAGAATCCAATAAATTCGGGCACGGCAGCAGGATAGTATCGAGCCATCTTGTTGTAGGACTTAACCCTAGTAGAATGGCCGTCCAAAGAAGGACAAAAGTAATTTCTAAAGAATAAAATCTGGACAAGAATAATCAATGAAATCTTGACTCATCTCTTCTTCCTTACTTCATACCTCTGCTTTGTATTTTGCTATTACTTTCATGTTCTTTAAAATTTGTTGTTACGGCGTTGCTTTGGCGGAATGCGGATGGTTCACTCTTTGGAGGCGTCCACGGAGGCTACTGTGGCGGAGCTTTGGAGGATGCTCCGTGTTGGGATGCTTCGATCGTCCACTCTACAAGTCCCACACCTGGATAGTCAACGGGATTGCTCGCGGATGGGAGATGACTCTTACCTTATGCGCTCGAGAGCACGCGTGCTAGTCGTCGCTCCGCCTCCTTGTGAAGCGGAAGCCAGCTCTGGCGGGCATCAGAGTGTGCGGGTTGCGCTGCGTCGGATCGGCGGGACCCACGGCTCTGAGCTGTGGGATACCACTTTCGTGTGCACCGACGCGGGAGGACCTCTCGCAGCGCTTGGAGTTGGAGGGCAGCAGCTGCGTCGTACTGGGCGGTTTCTTCTTTGCAGAGGAGGTCATGGGCGCCACGATCTATGAGCTTGCAGCGGTGTCTGCGTGTTGGAGGAGACCGAGGTGGCCTGCGCGAGACTAGGATGCCGCGCCGTCCGGAGGATCGCCCGAGTTGGAGGAGGCTCTCTCACGGACACGAGAGCAGACGCATCATGGATCTCGACCTCGGCAGCGGAGGAGGAGCAATGAGCAGGAGCGCCCGGCCAGCAAGCCAGAGGACCAGCTGACGAGAGCCCCCAGCTGCACCTGTGGGAGGGCATGGGGACCAGTTTGCCCCGATGCTAGCTCACCCGCCGGTGTACGTGATCGGTGAGCCAGAGTCGGGTTGGCTCGAGGAGTGATGCCTTTTCAGAGTCGAGTAGTTGTCAGGCTTTTGCGTTGAGACTCACCTGTGTTGTGTCGCGTCTTTTATTTCGAACATTAGTATGCGATGTTGTAATGAACAATTGGATGTGATGTTGTGTCAAATTTTGGGGTTGCATAGTCCCTAGACTACTAAGCAACCATACCTAATTATTATTTATGCTTGAATGTTTAATGGTTCTATTTAAGTTACACTTGTTTCCCCGTATAAGTTCTTCTACGTATCTATTCTTTTCCCCCTTACCTCTAAACCACCAAAGCAATCAACAGATGGTGAACACTGCAACAACGGAGCGGATAAGCGGTGGATCGCATCTAGGAGGTAGTCGAGCAGTACACCGCCACATGAGCGGCACCACCAAGGACATGCGAGAACCTAGGAGCATTTCTCGCAGATGCACCCAGTTAATGCGACCATGATGACAACAATACAGCAGATCAACACTCAAGGCGCAAACAATCAAAATTTGTGAACAATGGGCCACGTCCGTACTCAAGATTATCTGAATTCATGAGGACACGACCACGACTTTCTCGGGCAATGCCGACCCGCTAGAGGCGGATGATTGGTTGAGAACCATCGAAGGAAATTGCACATCCGCAGTTGTCTGAAGGAAGCGAGAGGTACTTTATGCCTCTCACCAACTTGAGGGAACCGCCACGAATGGTGGGAGAATTATCACATCGCAGAGAACCCGCAGAAATAACTTGGGAAGAATTTACCGTGGCTTTTCGCCAATACCATGTGCCTAAGGTATCATGGGCCGAAAAAGGAAGAATTGAGGCGCTAAAGTAGGGAGGCGAACGGTGACGATTACGAATAAATTCACTCAATTATGCGCTCGCTCGAGAAGGCGTGGCGATCGACAAAACACGCGGCAATCTCGCTTCATGAAAGGACTCAACACCGGTTGCGGGTGGGGTTAATTACCCATGACTTTCCGAACTTTCAAGAGTTGGTAAACAAGGCACTCATATTAGAGGACAAGCGCAAGGAGCTGGATGATAACCGTAAGCGCCGCATAGCACATGACAAGGAGGACGCCATGGTCGCGAAGATGAGAATGATACCTCGGCAACTCCACGGGTTCCCGCAGGGAAACGTTGTCGACACCGCAACCAATGCCAAGACCAAATAGGACAGACCCTCGGACTCTGTCGAGTTAATAATCGAGTGAGCGGAAATCAACCGATGGCGGAAAGCGCCGCTAATCAAGAATGTAAGCAGGGCACTTCGCCAATGTGTGCCCCAAGAAAGGAAGTGTGACGCCAGTGCGTTTTAACCTTGGGAACACGCCACTAAGACCCGATCCAAGGAGGAAGCGAGGACCTAACCAAGCTGGAGCTACACCACGAGCTTTCACGTGGGCGAGAATCAACCATGTCTCATGAGATTTAAGTCCGAGATGCAATGGACGTCGTGCTCGATAAGTTCCTAGTTAACTCGATGCGACTCTGAGACTATTTGATTCAGAGCTTCACATTCATTACGTTTCTCGAGATTTTCTTTGTGACAAATGATTTGGATATTGTTAACCTTAAGAGTACACTCCTAGTTCAATCTCGGATCGAACTCCGTTCTAAGGTCGGATGTTACGGAGTCAAGCTATTAATAAAAGGAGTAGAGTTTCTAGCAAACCTTATTATATTAGATACCCAAACCTGGATGTTATCACAGGAATGGATTAGTTGACCAGACATAAGGTTGTATTAGGCTGCAGACGAAGAAATCGCGTCGATCGAGAGCCCCGAGGTAGGAAGGTAGAATTTCAAGCAAGAAGCGGTTTGAGGAGGGCGGATGTTGGTGAACAATCAGAGACCGTCGATTATCTGAGATGTACCCGTGGTCGATGAATACCCGATGTTTTCGGAGGAATTACGGGAATGCCACCAGACAGAGACATAGAATTCGTAATTGATTTAGCACATGGAACCGCACCGATAGCAAAGAGACCCTATCGGATGTCTACCGAAGAATTGGTTGAGATGAAAAAGCAGATTGAGGAGCTGTAAGAAAAAGGATTTATTTGGCCGAGCTCATCACCATGGGGAGCACCGGTTCTATTTGTTAAGAAGAAAGATGGGAGCTTCCGGATGTGTATAGATTATCGTGCTTAGCTAGTGACTATAAAGAATAAATACCCAATACCTCGGAAAGATGACCTTTTCGATCAATTAAGAGGAGCAGAGTATTCTCCAAGATTGACCTCGGTCGAGGATATCACCGATTGAGGATCAAGGCCGAGGACATACCCAAGACCGCATTTTCTTCAAGATATGGACACTATGAGTTCACGGTTATGTCATTTGGATTGACAAATCGCCAAGATACTTTATGAACTTGATGAATAAAGTATTTATGGAATATTTAGATAAATTTGTGGTTGTGTTCATCGATTTATATTTTGGTATACTCAGGGATCGATAAAGAACACGCCCAACATTTGAGATTAGTCTTTGGAGAAATTAAGAGAAACAGAGTTGTATGCGAAATTGATGAAGTCGATTTACGGAAGAATAAGGTAGATTTCTTAGGGCATGCTATAATTGCTTTGAAGGAATCATGATGACCCAAGCAAAGTCGAGATAGTACTGCATTGGGAGTCACCAAAGACAGTTTCGCAAGTTCGGAGTTTCCTTGGAATGGCGGGTTATTACCGCCGATTCATAGAAGGATTTTCCACGATCGCTAGACCAATTACGCAATTGTTAAAGAAGGAAAAGAAGTTTGTTTGGATGCCAGACTGCGAGAAGAGTTTCCAAGAATTGAAGAAAAGACTGACATCAGCACCAGTGTTAGTACAACCAGACGTGCATCAGAGTTTTGATGTCTATTGCGACGCATCACGCCAAGGGCTTGGATGTGTATTGATGCAGAATGGAAAGGTAGTAGCCTATGCATCAAGGCAATTAAGGCCACATGAAGGAAATTACCCGACTCACGACCTAGAATTAGCAGCGGTAGTGCACGCCCTGAAGATATGGCGTCACTATCTGATTGGCGATAGATGTGAGGTATACACAGGCCATAAAAGCCTTAAATACATTTTCACCCAATCCGACCTGAATATGAGACAAAGGAGATGGTTGGACCTGATCAAGGATTACAACATGGGGATCCATTACCATCCCGGCAAGGCCAGCGTAGTGGTGATGCCTTAAGTCGGAAAAGCCATAACCCAAATACGATAGTGGAAGAAAGCCAGGAGAAGGCGTGCAGGATCTTGAGAGATTGAAATTGGAAGTTGTTAGGAAGGATTTGTAGCCGCTCTAGAAGTAAAGCCAATCTTGGAAGACCAGATTAGAGAAGGTCAGAAGAATGATGAGAAGATCAAGCGGATCAAGGCCAAGATGGAGGAAGGCCAAGCAAAGGAATTTAAGCTGGATGAACAAGGCACCTTGTGGATGAAGGAGCGTATTTGTGTACCAAACAAAAGGGAGTTAAAGCAGTTAATACTGGAGGAAGCTCATGACTCCAAGTATTCGATTCACCCAGGGAGTGCAAAAATGTACCAAGATTTAAAAGAGAGATTCTGGTGGCCGAATATGAAAAGGGAAGTAGCTGAACATGTAGCGCTGTGTGATGTATGCCAGCGAGTCAAAGCTATGCATCAGAGACCAGCAGGATTGCTACAACCATTGAAAATACCAGAGTGGAAATGGGAAGAAATCGGAATGGATTTCATTACCGGATTGCCAAGGACGCAAGGAGGTTATGACTCCATATGGGTCATCGTGGATCGATTGACCAAAGTTGCACACTTTATTCCTGTAAAAACAACCTATTCGGGAGATAAGTTAGCGAGCTATACATGGCGAGGATCGTTTATGCGCATGGATACCGAGGAAAATAGTATCGGACGAGAGGAACCCAATTCACCTCAAGGTTTTGGGACAAATTGCATCTGACCATGGGCACCGTTTAAACTTGATCTGACATATCACCCATGAGACGAGATGGACCGGTGAAAGTCAACGGATATTAGAAGATATGTTGAGAGCTTGTGCGTTGGCATATACATCGACTTGGGACAAATGTTTACCGTATGCAGAGTTTAGTTACAACAACGGCTATCGAGCAAGTCTTGAATGTCACCCTTGAATCTTTATGCAGTCGACCTTGTAGGACACCGCTAAATTGGAATGAGACAAGGGGCGTCGTGTCTTTGGACGGACATACTGCAAGAAGCCTAAGAGCAAATAGCACTAATCAGAGAGAGGTTAAAGATCGCACAGTCGAGGCAGAAGAGTTACGCAGACAACCGCCGTAGAGATTTGAGCTTCGAACCATAAGATTACGTATACCTCGAGTTCGCCTCTTAAGGAGTCGAGGTTTCACAAAAGGAAAACTTGCGCCAAGATATGTGGGACCATTTAAAATCATAAGCCGTGAGGCGATGTCGCCTATCAACCGGAGTTACCACAGGTCATTAGCTTGCGTACACAATGTCTTTCATGTATCGCAACTTAAGAAGTGTCTCAGAGTGCACGAGGAGCAAGCGTCGTTAGAAGAAGTGGAACTACAAGAAGACTTGACTTACAAGGAGCAACCAACGAAAATCACGGATCTGATGGATGGGAGAACAAGAAACAAGACAACCTGTTTTCTGCAGAGTTCAAAGGAGCAATCACACGTAAAGTGAGGCCACTTGGGAACGAGAGGAAAATCTGAAAAAGGAATTCCCAAACCTATTCTATAGTTAAACCTCGAATCTCGGGGACGAGATTCTGTTAAGGGGGGTAGGTTTGTAACATCCAGAAAATTTGTCGATTTTAATTTTGGAGCTATTTTGGATTTTTGTGAATTAATTAAAAGTTTAATTGCATTTAATTGTTTTTATCTGAATTTTTGGATTTAATTGAATTTTTGTGGATTTTTGAGGATTTATTGGATTTAAATAAAATTTAATTGAATTATTCTTCTCTTGATTAATTAATATCAGAAAAATTATTTATCAAAATAAATGAAAATATTTTATTTAGGCTCAAAATGCTTGAAATATTTTCTCGAATTTTTCCGAATTTTTTGTATTTTTAGTGCCCTAATTAATTACTTTGATTTTCCATAATTATTTTTATTGATAAAACCCGAAAATTAGCTTAGCTACGATGTCGCCGAGCCCAACAACTTGTCTTGACGCCAAACCCTAATCGCTTCGCTCGCTCGTCGGAACTTGATCTGACGGTGAGATTGAATCTGGGTCATTTGAGCCGAGGATCTATCGTCACTGATTGGATCGCGATCGGACGGCCGATGTATTGCTCATTCTCGGGAAGCGCAAGCGCCTTGGCACCCGCCCGCCGTTAGATCTCGGAGATGATGTCAGAGATTGTGTGCGAGTTCCAAGGCACGTCCAAGCGAGTGATATACTCCGTCGCACGCGCAGCTTCCTTCCGCTCCATTTGCCACAACTCTCGTGTACTCTCGCCCTCCGTAGCTCTTCCACTAGCTCGCCGAAGTTCACACTCTCCTCCGCCTCGGTTTTCCTTGTGCCCCGCCACTGTCCGCCGCTCTCCGCCGTCGCCGAGACCCTCCCCGAGTCCCTCGTGCCAAGGCGCATCCACTGGGCTACTTCTTCCGACCGGAGAGGATCGGAAACGCCGTGAACCGCGTCGTCTTCTTCAAGTCCAGCAGCCAGCGCCGCCGCTCCTTCCTCGACGCCTCGCGAACTCCAACAGCCGTTAGATCTACATCAGATGCTCGAGGTGAGGCCATGTAGCCGTCTTTTTGATTCAAAGCCGAAGCGGTAGGATTAGATCTTGTCCGTTAGATCTTGATCGGAAGGTTCGGGTTAGGCGCGTAGTTATGGCGAACAGTGGAACTCCGGTAATGCAGTGAGCCGTAGGATCTTGATCCGGCCGCCTCAGGGCGTCCACGTGAGGCTTAGGAATAGTAAACTCGGGGTAATGGTAGCCGTCGGATTTGTAATCTGGTAGAGATTCAACAGCGTGGCACTTTCGAAAGTCCGGCGTCGCGTGCTTCATTTCACCAGACCCACTTGTCGATGAGCGAGCCGTCGGAGTGATAATCCGGCCCACTGTCGATGGACCGTGAGCGACGTGGCTTGTTCTGGTGCCGACACGTGTCGCAGCGGAGGAAAAATAGCCGGAAAAATCAATGGAAAATAGAGGATTAAATCGGTTTATTCTTTTATGAATTTTCTAATATTGTAAAGGCTATAACTTTTGCATTTTAACTCGGATTTGGGTGATTCGGTGCCCAAAATTTGTAAAATGTGAACTATTTAATGGCTATTTTTATTTAATTTTTGGTGTTAATATTGCTGTCTGTATTGAGTGTTTATTGTATGATTGCTTGTGTGTTACAGAGACTCCGAAAGTTGTCGGAAGTCGCCGAGGACAATTTGAAGACCCGTCGCAAAACTTGACCGTAACTCCACCGCTGTTTGAAGGCAAGTCATGCTTTGACCATTTCGAGCCTAGTTTTCAAAGTATATTTTAATTTCTATATCGCATGCTATGTTAAGTAAAGGAAAATGATGTTGCTTATGTGGGAATGGTAGCTACATACCTATCTTGATATGCCACCTTGTTAATACTCATATATGCCCTAAAATCCTTGTTAACCTAAGAAGTTAAATGAAGTTGATGCTATTACAAGCCAACACGGAGGCTAGACCGTGATTAGTCGCTAGCCCGCTTGAATGCGTTGAACGCCTTTTAAATGCAAATCAATACTGACTAAATGACTATGGAACGAATTTTGAAATAATGCGACGATGTCATGAAATGGAATTGAGGGTAGCGACCTGTGTGGTACTACTCACGCAATGAAGTGGGCATTGGCTTGTGTTGCGATAATGCAAACCCCGGTGGGAAAAGGATTTGGACCGGGGCAAGTGGCAAGGAGGCTTCGTGCGTTGTGGGCACGTGTGGCAACGGAATGTATGAAAGGTCAGTGTGCTGAGAATTATGGTTGTCTTGCCCGTGACGATTAAGGACTTAACCTTGCGAGCCTTTGAGCCGAGTTCCATGTACAACCACTTGTCCGGTATGGGACGGACCTAGTTAAGTAGGTTTCTAACCTCTTTCCTATGAAACCTCGGGTGACAGAGCACACCAAGCAAGCTGAGGGAAGCGTGCACGTGCTTGGCGGTACCCATTCAACGATACTTGCCTGTCTACACTTCGGCTACGTGTGAGGGAGTGTTAGAAGGAAGTAACGGAGGGTTCATCGGTCAAATGTTAGTCTCTGAAAGACTTTGTTGCAATCAATCACTGTGTGGTGAGCGATCAGATCTGTGGGTAAAGTGTCTGACCTCTGCGAGTGTGTGTGTGAATCTATTCGAATAGCCGTGTCATGCATTGACATTGCTCGGTGATTACAAATCAAGGGTTAGATTTCCAAAATAAAATATGGAAATGGTGGTACATGTGCCAAAAGAATGAATTAATGAAATTAGGGCTGTGTGCCAAAACTCTTGGAAAAGAATTGAGAAATTAATTATTAATAATATTGATTTTTATTGCTTTCGATCTAATAGGATTACCTGTTTTAAAAGAAATGTTGCTTTAAGCAAAATAACCAATTAAGCCTTTCCGTTGGATAAGCCATGCATATAGTAATAGACTTGCATTGTGCATGACTTGTTGAGTATGTTGTATACTCACCCTTGCATCGACAAAACCTCGAAGATGAAGTGGTGCCCGCTGGGAGGAGGAGTTCGTTGAAGGCCAAGAAGACTAAGGGTTGAGCCGCACTCAGTAGCCTGTGCTTGATGAAGGGTTCATTGTCGTACTTTTGTTTCCTCTGTTGAACTTATGCTACTTTGATATTTATCGCTCTGCGTGGCGAATTATTGTAAGGTGGCCATAAGGCCATGTAACTCGTTATTAATCATGATTGAAGTACTTTATTATTAATTTCATGCCGTATGATTGTGGTACTTCAACTGCTTCACTGTGTGTACTAGCGTGATCTGGACTAGTACAAGAAACACAGAGTGTCCGAATCAGAATTCGGCACGACAGGAACAGTGGTAACTCCCGCCATCTCGCCAAAGCCAAGTTAGCAACAAGCACAGAAGAGCCACAACCACGCCGAACTATAGTATTTGGACAGCAAGTCATACAAATTTAAATTTTACATGTATGCAGCAAGAAAACATGCACCAACTCCAAAAGACATCGAAATAAGAAGGCTCTCAAGCCACAACATCACCTCATGAAAGTAAATAATAAGATTCCAATACATTAGCACAAGTTCACAACCCGTAGGTCAAAAGCGATAACTAGGGGTGACAAGTCCAAATATAAGAGCCAGCATAGGGTCATAAGGTAGCCTATTGCATCAATTAAATCAGTTCAGCTCATCTCTACTTGCCCTCCATGATGAGCTTGACTGGGACAACTCAAATGTCTCTAAGGAATCCTTGGGGAAACACATCCAAAAGATGATATCCCGGAGATCCGGTGTCTTCTGGTCCAAGGGGTTAGTGAGGCAGCAAGGGTGATCCTATATAGAACCTAGGTACCCTCGAGACTCTCGACACGACGACGCATCACATTTCCCGAGTTGATGCGCGCGTTATTGCGCACAACGTCTTGGGTCTCTATCCCCGGCACATGTGGAAACTGAAAGGAAGGTGGGGCTACATCGTGTGGTGCAGTGGAGTTGCGCTCATGCAGTATGTCCCGCGGCACCAAGTTTACTTGGACGAATTGGTGAAGGTGCCCTTGTGCCACGTGAAGACGGGCACGAGTCTCCCATAGCTCATGGACAATGCAACGATTAGCACGGTCCAAGGCACGGGCCAAACCCGACAACTGTCGAATAGAAGAGTCTTCTCCCATCTCAATTTCAGCAACACTGTTGGCTTCGTCTGTCGGTCCTCGTTGCGGGAAGTATTGATACGGAGGTAAAGTCAGCTCCCACAAATCATGACGGAGATGGCACATGGCAGCATATGCCACCTCTTGGATAGTGTCGTGCCCCGAATTTACGGATTCGGACACTCTGTGTTTACTGTACTAGTCCAGGATCGCGCTAGTACACACAGGCTAAACAGGTTGAAGTACCACAATCATACACAGCGGAAATTAATAATAAAGTACTTCAATCATGATTAATAACGAGTTACATGGCCTTATGGCCACCTTACAATAATTAAGCCACGCAGGCAATAAATATCAAAGTAGCATAAGTTCAACAATGAAACAAAAGTATGACAATGAACCCTTCATCAAGCACAGACTCTTTGAGTGCGGCTCAACCCCTTAGTCTTCTTGGCCTTCAACGAACTCCTCCTCCCAAGCGGGCACCACTTCATCTTCTGAGGTTTTTGTCGATGCAAGGGTGAGTATACAACATACTCAACAAGTCATGCACAATGCAGGTCTATTACTATATGCATGGCTTATCCAACGAAAAGGCTTAATTGGTTATTTTGCTTAAAGCAACATTTCTTTTAAAACAGGTAATCCTATTAGATCGAAAGCAATAAAAATCAATATTATTAATAATTAATTTCTCAATTCTTTTCCAAGAGTTTTGGCACACAGCCCTAATTTCATTCGTCATTCTTTTGGCACACAGCCACCATTTCCATATTTTATTTTGGAAATCTAACCCTTGACTGTAATCACCGAGCAATGTCCAATGCCGCGGACACGGCTATTCGAATAGATTCACACACACACTCTGCAGAGGTCAGACACTTTACCCACGAGGATACGATCGCTCACCACACAGTGATTGATTGCAACAAAGTCTTTCAGAGACTAACATTTGACCGATGAACCCCTCTCATACTTCCTTCTAACACTCCCCTCACACAGAGGCGAAGTGTAGACAGGCAAGTATCGTTGAATGGGTACCAAGCCGTAGCACAGTGCGCTTCCCTGATTACCTTGGTGTGCCTTGTCACCCCGAGGTTTCAAAGGAAAGAGGTTAGAAACCTACTTAACTAGGTCCGCCCCATCTTGGACAAGTGGTTGTACACTAACTCACTCAAAGGCTCGCAAGGTTAAGTCCTTAATCGTCACTGGTAAGACAACCATAATTCTTGGCACACTGACCTTTCATACATTCCGTTGCCACAGTGCCCACACGCACGAAGCCTCCTTGCCACTTGCCCCGGTCCAAATCCTTTTCCCACCTGAGGTTTGCATTATCGCAACACATGCCAATGCCCACTTCATTGCGTGAGTAGTACCACACAGGTCGCTACCCTCAATTCCATTTCATGACATCGTCGCATTATTTCAAAATGCGTTCCATAGTCATTTAGTCGATTTATTTGCCATTTAAAAGACGTTCAACGCATTCAAGCGAAGCTAGCGACTAATCACGGTCTAGCCTCCCGTGTTGGCTTGTAATAGCATCCAACTTCATTTAACTTCTTAGGTTAACAAGGATTTCAGGGCATATATGAGTATTAACAAGGTGGCATATCAAGATAGGTATGTAGCTACCATTCCCACATAAGCAACATCATTTTCCTTTACTTAACATAGCATGCAATATAGAAATTAAAATATACTTTGAAAACTAGGCTCGAAATGGTCAAAGCATGACTTGCCTTCAAACAGCGGTTGGTTCTGGTCGAAGTTCTGCGACGGGTCTTCAAATTGTCCTCGGCGACTTCCTAAGAACTCTGAGTCTATGCACACAAGCAATCATACAATAAACACTCAATACAGACAGCAATATTAACACCAAAGATTAAATAAAAATCACCATTAAATAGTTCACATTTTTACAAATTTTTGGGCACTGGAATCACCCAAATCCGAGTTAAAATGCAAAAGTTATAGCCTTTACAATATTCTGAAAATTCATAAAAGAATAAACCGAATTTAATCCTCTATTTTCCACTGATTTTCCAGCTATTTTTCCTCCGCGACACGTGTCGGCACGAGCAAGCCACGCCGCCTCGGTCAGCCGACAGTGGGCTCGGATTGTCGGCCTCGACGGCTCGCTCAGCGACAAGTGGGCTCAGTGAACAGATCTTTCGGCCCACATGCCGGCGGTCGACACGCCAGGGCATGAGAGGCGTTGGATTGAAATCCAACTACGAGGTTTACCGACACGATTCACTATTCATAGCGCCGACGTGATGAATCGGCGGTGGGATGAAGATCCAACGACCAACGCATTCCCCACGCTTTACTATTCCTAAGCTTCACGCGGACGCGACGCCTCCGGTCTGGATGAAGATCCTCACGCCAACGCGTTACTCGGAGTTCACTTTTTCATTGCAACTACGGCTTAACCCGAACCTTCCGATCAAGATCTAACGGACAAGATCTAATCCTACCGCTTGACGCCTTGAATCAAAAGACGCTACGCGGCCTCACCTCGAAGCGTCCGATGAAGATCTCGACGGCTGGAGTTCGCGAGGCGCCGAGGAAGAAGTGGCGAGCGGGTCGCGGACTTGAAGAAGACGACGCGGCCGACGGCGTTCGAGCCTCCGACGGAAGAAGTAGCTCAAAGAAAAGCGCCTTGGCACGAGGAACTCGGGGAGGGTCTCGGCGACGGCGGAGAGCGGCGGAGCACGGCGAGGCACGAAGAAAACCGAGGCGGAGGAGAGTGTGAACTACGGCGAGCTAGTGGGAGAGCTACGGAGGGCGAGAGCACACGAGAGTTGTGGCAAATGGAGCTAAGGAAGCCGTATGCGTCGATTTTGAGTATATCATTCGCTTGACACGCCTTTGAACTCGTGACACAATCTCGACATCATCTCCGACACCCAACGGCAAAGCGGCGGTGCACGCGCGACGCTCCCGAGAATGAGCAGTCACATCGACCGTCCGATCGCGATCCAACGGTGACGATTGATTCTCAGCGTCGGCGAAGCGGTATTCAATCTCAGCCGTCTGATCCAGATCCAACGGTGGGGAGCAAGACGATTAGGGTTTTGCCACGGCCAAGTTGTTGGGCTCGGCCCGATACTGTAGCTAAGTGAATTTTCGGGTTTTATTAATAAAAATAATTATGGAAAATCAAAGTAATTAATTAGGGCACTAAAAATACCCGAAAAATTTTGGAAAAATTCCAGAAAATATTTCAGAGCATTTTGAGCCTAAATAAAATATTTTCATTTATTTTTGATAAATACTTTTTCTGATATTAATTAATCAAGAGAACAATAATTCAATTTAATTTTATTTAAATCCAATAAATCCTCAAAATTCCACAAAAATTCAGATAAAATCAATTAAATGCAATTAAACTTTTATTTAATTCACAAGAATCCAAAATAGCTCCAAAAATTTAAAATCGGCAAAATTTCGGGACGTTACAAACCTACTCCCATATAGAATCTAGTCCCGAGATTCGAGGTTTAACTTATAGAATAGGTTTGGGAATTCCTTTTCAGATCTTCCTCTCGTTCCCATGTGGCCTCACTTTACGTGTGATTGCTCCAATCGAACTCTGCAGAAAGCAAGTTGTCTTGTTCCTTGTTCTCCGATCCACTATATCCAGGATTTTCGTTGGTTGCTCCTTGTAAATCAAGTCTTCTTGCAGCTCCACTTCTTCTAACGACGTTTGCTCCTCAGGCACTCGGTGACACTTCTTAAGTTGCGATACATGAAAGACATTGTGTACGCCGGCTAATGACCTGGTAACTCCAGTTGATAGCGACTTACCCTTACGGCTTATGATTTTAAACGATCCCACATATCTTGGCGCGATTTTCCTTTTTGTGAAACCTCCGGACTCCTTAAGAGGCGAACTCGAGGTATACATAATCTTCGGTTCAAAGCTCAAATCTCTACTACGGTTGTCTCGTAACTCTTACGCCTCGATATGGCAATTTTAACCTCTCTCTGATTAGTGCTATTTGCTCTTCGGCTTCTTGCAGTATGTCTGGTCCAAAGACATGACGCTCCCCGGTCTCATTCCAATTTAGCGGTGTCCTACAAGGTCGACCGTACAAAGCTTCGAAGGGTGACATCTGAAGACTAGCTTGATAGCTGTTGTTGTAACTAAACTCTGCATACGGTAGACATTTGTCCCAAGTCGATGTATATGCCAACGCACAAGCTCTCAACATATCTTCTAATATCTGGTTGACTCTTTCAGTCTGTCCATCTGTCTGCGGGTGATATGCTGTACTGAAGTTTAAACGGGTGCCCATGGCTGTATGCAATTTGTCCCAAAACCTTGAGGTGAATTGGGTTCCTCTGTCCGATACTATCTTCCTTGGCACTCCATGTAAGCAAACGATCCTTGCCATGTATAGCTCGGCTAACTTATCTCCCTAATAGGTTGTCTTTACCTATGAAGTCGTGACCTTTGTTAATCGATCCACGATGACCCATATGGAGTCATAACCTCCTTGCGCCCTTGGCAATCCCAGTAATGAAATCCATTCCGATTTCTTCCCATTTCCACTCTGGTATTTTCAATGGTTGTAGCAATCCTCTTGGTCTCGATGCATAGCTTTGACTCATTGGCATACATCACCACAGCTACATGTTCACTACTTCCCTTTTCATATTCGCCACCGTAATCTCTTTTTAGATCTTGGTACATTTTTGCGCTTCTGGGTGAATCGAATACTTGGAGTCATGAGCTTCCTCCCAAGATAATCGCTTTAACTCCCTTTTGTTTGGTACACAACGCTCCTTCATCCACAAGGTGCCTTGTTCATCCAGCTTAAATTCCTTTGCTTGGCCTTCCTCCATCTTGGCCTTGATCCGCTTGATCTTCTCATCATTCTTCTGACCTTCTCTAATCTGGTCTTCCAAGATTGGCTTTACTTCTAGAGCGGCTACAAATCCTTCCGGAACAACTTCCAATTTCAATCTCTGAAGATCCTTGCACAGTTCTCCCTGGCTTTCTTCCACTATCGTATTTGGGTTATGGCTTTTCCGACTTAAGGCATCAGCCACTACGTTGGCCTTGCCGGGATGGTAATGGATCCCCATGTTGTAATCCTTGATCAGTTCCAACCATCTCCTTTGTCTCATATTCAGGTCGGATTGGGTGAAAATGTATTTAAGGCTTTTATGGCCTGTGTATACCTCACATCTATCGCCAATCAGATAGTGACGCCATATCTTCAGGGCGTGCACTACCGCTGCTAATTCTAGGTCGTGAGTCGGGTAATTTCCTTCATGTGGCCTTAATTGCCTTGATGCATAGGCTACTACCTTTCCATTCTGCATCAATACACATCCAAGCCCTTGGCGTGATGCGTCGCAATAGACATCAAAACTCTGATGCACGTCTGGTTGTACTAACACTGGTGCTGATGTCAGTCTTTTCTTCAATTCTTGAAAACTCTTCTCGCAGTCTGGCGTCCAAACAAACTTCTTTTCCTTCTTTAACAATTGCGTAATTGGTCTAGCGATCGTGGAAAATCCTTCTATGAATCGGCGGTAATAACCCGCCATTCCAAGGAAACTCCGAACTTGCGAAACTGTCTTTGGTGACTCCCAATGCAGTACTGTCTCGACTTTGCTTGGGTCATCATGCGATTCCTTCTGCTGACCATGACATGCCCTAAGAAATCTACCTTATTCTTCCAGAAATCGCACTTACTGAATTTCGCATACAACTTTTGCTCTCTTAATTTCTCCAGCACTAATCTCAAATGTTGGGCGTGCTCTTTATCAGTCCTTGAGTATACCAAAATATCGTCGATGAACACAACCACAAATTTATCTAAATATTCCATAAATACTTTATTCATCAAGTTCATAAAGTATGCGGGCGCATTTGTCAATCCAAATGACATAACCGTGAACTCATAGTGTCCATATCTTGAAGAAAATGCGGTCTTGGGTATGTCCTCGGTCTTGATCCTCAACTGGTGATATCCTGACCTGAGGTCAATCTTGGAGAATACTCCTGCTCCTCTTAATTGATCGAAAAGGTCATCTATCCGAGGTATTGGGTATTTATTCTTTATAGTCACTTCGTTAAGTGCACGATAATCTATACACATCCGGAAGCTCCCATCTTTCTTCTTAACAAATAGAACCGTGCTCCCCATGGTGATGAGTTCGGCCTAATGAATCCTTTTTCTAACACTCCTCAATCAATTTTTCATCTCAACCAGTTCTTGGTGAGACATCCGATAGGGTCTCTTTGCTATCGGTGCGGTTCAAGGTGCTAAATCAATTACGAATTCTATGTCTCTGTCTGGTGGCATTCCTGGTAATTCCTCTGGAAAAACATCGGGTATTCATCGACCCTTTGGTACATCACAGATCTTCGACGGTCTCAGTTTGTTCACCAACATCCGCCCTCCTCGAATCGCCCTTGCTTGAAATTCTACCTTCCTACCTCGGGGCTCTCGACCGACACGACTCTTCGTCTGCAGCCTAATACAACCTTATGTCTGGTCAACCAATCCATTCCCAGGATAACATCCAGGGTTTGGGTATCTAATAAAATAAGGTTTGCTAGAAACTCTACTCCTTTTATTAATAGCTTAACTCCGAACATCCGACCTTAGAACGAAGTTACGATCCGAGGATTGAACTAGGAGTGTACTCTTAAGGTTAACAATATCCAAATCATTTGTCACAAAGAAAATCTCGAGAAGCGAATGAATGTGAAGCTCCTGAATCAAATAATCTTGTAGAGCTGCTTCGAGTTGACTAGGAACTTACCGAGCACGACGTCCGTTGCATCCTGGACTTCGTCTGCGAAGATATGGTTGATTCTGCCTCTCGTGAAAGCCTGTGGTGTAGCTCCAGCTTGGTTAGGTCCTCGGCTTCCTCCTTGGACTGGGGTCTTAGCTGGCGTGTTCCCTAAATTGAAACGTACTGGCGTCACGCCTCCTTTCTTTGGGCACGCATTGGCGAAGTGCCTGCTTACATACTGATAGCAAGACCTCCCTCGCCATTGGTCGATTTCCACTACTTTGATTATTAACTTTCGACAGAGTCCGAGGGTCCGTCCTACCGGTCTTGGCATTGGTGGCGGTGTCGACAACGTTTCCATGCGGGAACACTCGTGGAATTGCTTGAGTATCATTCTCATCTTCTGTGGACCATGGCGTCCTCCTTCTTTGTGCCATCACGGCGCTTCTGGTTATCATCCAGGCTCCTTGCGCTTGTCCTCTAATATGAGCGCCTTTGTTTACCAACTCTTGAAAGTCCGGAAGCTGTGGGTAATTAACCCCACCGCAACCCTGTTGAGTCCTTTCATGAAGCGAGATTGCCGTGCCTTGTCGGGCCGCCACGTCTTCTCGAGCGTAGCGTGCTAAATTGAGTGAATTTATTCTGTAATCGCCACCGACCGGCCTCCTGCTTTAGCACCGAATTCTTCCTTTTTCGGGTTCCATGATACCCTCCGGCACATGGTATTGGCGAAAAGCCACGGTAAATTCTTCCCATGTGATTTCTGCGGGTTCTCCTGCGATCTTGTGATAATTCTCCCACCATTGGCGGTTCCCTCAAGTTGGTGAGAGGCATAAAGTACCCTCTCATTTCCTTCGCCTTTGCGTGATGTGCAATTTCCTTCGATGGTTCTCAACCAATCATACGCCTCTAGCGGCCGGCATTGCCCGAGAAAGTCGTGATGGTGGTCCTCATGAATTCAAATAATCTTGAGTACAGACGCGGCCCATTGTTCACAAACTTGGTTGTTGGCGGTCGCTTGAGTGTTGAGTTGTTGTACAGTTGTCATCATTGTTTGCATTAATTGGGTGCATCAGGCTGTGAGAAATGCTCCTAGGTTCTCGCATGTCCACCGGTGGTCTTTTCCGCCATGGTGGTGTACTGCTCGATTTGCCTCCTAGACGCGATCCACCGCCTCTGCTCCGTTATTACGAAAGTGTTCACCATCTGTTGATTGCTTCGGTGGTTTAGAGATAAGGGGGAAAAGAATAGATACGTAGAGGAACTTATACGGGGAAACAGGTGTAACTTAAATAAAACCATTAAACATTCAAGCATAAATAATAATTAGGTATGGTTGCTTACGTAGTCTAGGGACTACGCAACCACAAAATTTGACACAACATCACATCCAATTGTTCATTACAACATCGCATACTAATGTTCAAAATAAAAGACGCGACTCAACACAGGTGAGTCTCAACGCAAAAGCTGATCACTGCAACTCTGAAAAGGCATCACTCCTCGAGCCAACCGGCTCTGGGCTCGCCGATCACGTGACACCGTGGTGAGCTGCATCGGGCAAACTAGTCCCCATGCCCTCCCACAGTGCAGTGGGGGCTCCTCCGCTGGTCCTCCCGGCTGGCCGGCTCCTCCTCGCTGTCGAGGTCGAGATCCATGACAGCCGTCTGCTCCCGTGTCCGGAGAGAGCCTCCTCCAACTCGGCGATCCTCTCCGACGGCGGCATCCTAGTCTCGCCAGGGCCACCTCGGTCTCCTCCAAAGACGCAGTACATTTGCTCAAGCTCCGCATCGTGGCGCCCATGACCTCCTCCTATGCAGACAAACCGCCCAGTGCACGGCAGCGGCGCCCTCCAACTCCAAGCGCGCTGCGAGGTCCTCCAGCGTCTTGAGTGCACGAAGCGGTATCCCATACCGTGAGCCGTGGTCCCTCGCCGATCCGGCGCAGCAAGAACCCGCACACCTCATGCGCCTGCCAGAGTCAGTTCGCTTCACGAGGCGAAGCGGACGACTAGCACGCGCGTGCTCTCGAGCGTACAAGGTTAGAGTCATCTCCCATCCGCGAGCAATCCTGTTGACTATCCAGGTGCGGGACTTGTAGAGAGGACGATCGAAGCCTCCCAACACCTGGAGCATCCTCTAGAGCTCCGCTGCGTAGCCACCGTGGCGCTCTCCAAAGAGTGAACCATCCGCATCCGCCAAAGCAACGCGCCGAACAACCATTTTAAAAGAATACTTAAATAATGTAAAATACAAAGCAGAGGTATGAAGTAAGGAAGAAAGGGTAAGTCAAGATTTCATTGATTATTCTTGTCAAATTTTTAGTCTTTTAGAAATTAGCTTTTATCCTTTCTAAAAGCGCGATCTAATCTAGGGTTAAGTCCTACACCAAGATGGCTCGATACCATCCTGTCGTGCCCGAATTTACGGATTCGGACACTCTGTGTTTATCGTACTAGTCGAGATCGCGCTTAGTACACATAAAGCTAAACAGGTTGAAGTACCACAATCATACAGTGAAATTAATAATAAAGTACTTCAATCATATTAATAACGAGTTACATGGCCTTATGGCCACCTTACAATAATTCAGCGCAGGCGATAAATATCAAAGTAGCATAAGTTCAACAGCGGAAACAAAAGTATGACAATGAACCCTTCTTCAAGCACAGGCAACTGAGTGCGGCTCAACCCCTTAGTCTTCTTGGCCTTCAACGAACTCCTCCTCCCAAGCGGGCACCACTTCATCTTCTGAGGTTTTTGTCGATGCAAGGGTGAGTATACAACATACTCAACAAGTCATGCACAATCACGAGTCTATTACTATATGCATGGCTTATCCAACTAAAAGGCTTAATTGGTTATTTTGCTTAAAGCAACATTTCTTTTAAAACAGTAATCCTATTAGATCGAATGCAATAAAAATCAATATTATTAATAATTAATTTCTCAATTCTTTTCCAAGAGTTTTGGCACACACTCTAATTTCATTCGCATTCTTTTGGCACCACGACCACCATTTCCATATTTTATTTTGGAAATCTAACCCTTGATTTGTAATCAAGAGCAATGTCCAATGCCATGCGGACACGGCTATTCAATAGATTCACACACACACTGCAGAGGTCTGTACACTTTACCCACGAGGATACGTTATGCGCTCACCACACGTGATTGATTGCAACAAAGTCTTTCGAGACTAACATTTGACCGATGAACCCCTCAGTTATTTCCTTCTAACACTCCTCACACAGAGTCAAGTGTAGACAGGCAAAATATCGCTGAATGGAGTACCAAGCAGTAGCACGTGCGCTTCCCTCTGATTACCTTGCACCGTGTGCTCTGTCACCCGAGGTTTCAAAGGAAAGAGGTTAGAAACCTACTTAACTAGGTCCGTCCCCATACCGGACAAGTGGTTGTACACTAACTCACTTCAAAGGCTCGCAAGGTTAAGTCCTTAATCGTCCCGGCAAGACAACCATAATTCTCGGCACACGACCTTTCATACATTCCGCTACACACAGGCCCACCTGGCACGAAGCCTCCTTGCCACTTGCCCCGGTCCAAATCCTTTTCCCACCCAGGGTTTGCATTATCGCAACACATGCCAATGCCCACTTCATTGCGTGAGTAGTACCACACAGGTCGCTACCCTCCAATCCATTTCATGACATCGGCGCATTATTTCAAAAATGCGTTCCATAGTCATTTAGTCAGTATTGATTTGCCATTTAAAAGACGTTCAACGCATTCAAGCAGGCTAAGCGACTAATCACGGTCTAGCCTCCCGTGTTGGCTTGTAATAGCATCCAACTTCATTTAACTTCTTAGGTTAACAAGGATTTCAGGGCATATACGAGTATTAACAAGGTGGCATATCAAGATAGGTATGTAGCTACCATTCCCACATAAGCAACATCATTTTCCTTTACTTAACATAGCATGCAATATAGAAATTAAAATATACTTTGAAAACTAGGCTTGAAATGGTCAAAGCATGACTTGCCTTCAAACAAATAAGTTGGTTCTGGTCGAAGTTCTCGCGACGGGTCTTCAAATTGTCCTCGATTTACTTCCGCAACTCGGAGTCTATGCGCACACAAGCAATCATACAATAAACACTCAATACAGACAGCAATATTAACACCAAAAATTAAATAAAAATCACCATTAAATAGTTCACATTTTTACAAATTTTTGGGCACTAGAATCACCCAAATCCGAGTTAAAATGCAAAAGTTATAGCCTTTACAATATTCTAAAATTCATAAAAGAATAAACCGAATTTAATCCTCTTTTTCCTTCGATTT
This sequence comes from Guadua angustifolia, assembly GCA_036346375.1. Lineage (NCBI taxonomy): Eukaryota > Viridiplantae > Streptophyta > Magnoliopsida > Poales > Poaceae > Guadua > Guadua angustifolia. Next base: position 211,491 of record JAYEVE010000284.1, on the reverse strand, counting down.
TCAAAGCTATTTTTCCTCCGCGGACACGGTCACACACGGAGCAAGCCACGTCGCTCTCGGTCATCGACAGTGGGCCTGATGTCAGCTCCCCGACGGCTCGCTCACTGACAAGTGGGCCTGGTGAACAGTGCTCGGCCCACATGCCAGCGGCTGACACGCGGCGCAACAGAGGCGGTTGGATTGAAATCCAACGGCCGAGGTTTACTGATACGATTCACTATTCATAGCACCGAGGCGTGGATGAACTCGAAGCGGTCGGATGAAGATCCAACGCCAACGCTACCCCACGGTTTACTATTCCTAAGCCTCGCGGGCGCGACGCCTCTGCTCGGATGAAGATCCTCGCCAACGCGTTACCGGGAGTTCACTGTTCATTGCAACTCGCGGCCTAACCTCAACCTTCCGATCAAGATCTAACGGACAAGATCTAATCCTGCCGCTCGCCTTGAATCAAAAACTGACTCGTGGCCTCACCTCGAGCGTCCGATGAAGATCTCGACGTCACTTTGGAGTTCGCGAGGCGCCGAGGAAGAAGTGGCGGAGCTGGTCGCGGACTTGAAGAAGACGACAGCCGATGAATAAGTTCTGAGCCTCTCCTGGCGGAAGAAGTAGTCCAGAAAAGCGCTTTGGCACGAGGAACTTCGGGGAGGTCTCGGCGGCGGCGGAGAGCGATTTGAGCACCATGAGGCACGAAGAAAAACCAAGGCGGAGGAGAGTGTGAACTACGGCGAGCTAGTGGGAGAGCTACGGAGGCGAGATCACACGAGAGTTATGGCAAATGGAGCGGAAGGAAGCTTGTCGTCGACGAATTATATCATTCGCTTAGACACGCTTTGAACTACGCACACAATCTCGACATCATCTCCTGCACCTAACGGCGGCGGCGGTGCCGCATCGCGACGCTCCCGAGAATGAGCAATACATCGGCCGTCCGATCGCGATCCAACGGTGACGATTGATTCTCGGCGTCGTGGCGGTATTCAATCTCAGCCGTCTGATCCAGATCCAACGGTGGGGAACGGGCGACGATTAGGGTTTCTGCATCAGCACAGTGTTGGGCTCGGCCCGATACTGTAGCTAAGCGAATTTTCGGGTTTTATCAATAAAAACAATTTTGGAAAATCAAAGTAATTAATTAGGGCACTAAAAATACCCGAAAAATTCTGGAAAAATTCCAGAAAATATTTCAGAGCATTTTGAGCCTAAATAAAATATTTTCATGTAGTAAACATTTGCAAAATCTAATACATAATATAACATCATCATAATCACATTCATATCATGCCTTCAAGCATTCTCCGAACCATGAGTTCCATCGCTCATGTTCGACTACACACACAAGTACTCCAATACTTGTGTCTTTTTCCCCACTCCCATCCCATTCTTACCAAGTCCTTAATACTGCTTGATGGTATGACGAGTTCAAGTGATCGTCCTTAACCATGGACGCGCTATTCAATTGTTTAAACTCTGCAGAGGTGCGACTTTACCCTCACGACACGTCACACTTTCGTGGAGCCAAGCTATTAACACATTTCCTTAGATGTGTGGTAGGTGAACGTGACAAACCATTTTCCAAGTATGCTTGGTAGTGTGTATAAACCACGGGATGATCGTGACCCACGATCCGCGTGCGATTGCAAGGTCTGTGTGTGGATCAAGGAGTACACTGTTGTTGGACATCCCCAACTCAACAAAGTTCGAGGGACTCGAGGGACATTCCTTGGCGCTCCACTAAGCCCAAGGAATTCCGGCGGACATTCCTTGACACTCTACCAAGCTCAAGGAATTCCGAGTGCACATGGTTTACACATCCTAGTCATACACAAGTACTTGGTTACACCGGTCCCATAAACGGCGTGCGGTTCGCACGATAGTTACTCAAAGAGACGTCACCGGGATTTAATCCTTAGTGTCCTTAACCAACATCTCTACTCATTAGCCAAAACTTTGAAACCATCATCATCATAATAATTCTCAATCATTGCGACCGATGGACTAAGTCCATCTATCGCGGTTTCTAACGATGTTCTAAGCATGGCTAAGCAAATCGTACAAACCCATATACATAATAATGATAAACCCACATCCTAGGGCGACAATTGATGACATGGTAAAAGGGATGAAGTACAGTTGCGGCACTAGCTACGAATTCTACCCAAACATAATTGTAATTAAAAGTAAGCATGCAACTGATAAAATAGTTTTCAAGTATAACTTTCAATTAGTAGGAGCAATCATGTTCAAGGATTAAGATAGTGCCTTGCTGCTCGTTCTTGACTTCAAAAACGTAGTCGTACTCGGGAGTGCCTTCCGAAGCGTCGACACCTAGCGAGAAAATCCAAATCCATAAACACCAAATCGAGAATCCAAAGATGCACATGATTAAAAGATGTATGAAATGCTCATGATGCACAATACTGAATATAATATGAAAATACCAATTTAGTCTTGTGAAATTTGGACTTGAATGTCAAAAATTCATGTTTTAGAGGCATTTTATTGAATTATGTCCGGAGTATCCGGACATTTAACCCCGGAGTGTCCGGGCTGACCCTCTCGGTCTCATGAATTCTGTCCTATCCGGAGTATCCAGATTAAATACCCGGAGTATCCGGATTAAATCCCCGGAGTGTCCGGGCTGACCCCCTCGGTGTGACTAGTTCTGGCATATCCGGACTATCCGGATTAAATCCCCGGACTATCCGGATTAAAACCCCGGACTATCCGGATTAAATCCCCGGAGTATCCGAGCTGACCTGATCTGTTTCAAAATGGCCATTTTGCTATTGGCTTTCAAACTTCATAGCAATGCACTAGGACTTCAAAAGGGTGGACTAGGGTAGAACCTTACCACTACAAGGTTGCGTTTGCGCTTGGTGAAGATTGGTTTCGGTGAGGGAATGACAAAAGTGTCGCAACGCTGGTTCTTGCGGTTCGTCTCCTCCTAGCTCGCGTAGACGACAATGACCTCGCTTGCTCGTGCTTGCAATAGCAACTAGCCCTCCTCCTCAAGCTTCCATGCGACATGCGCGACCCGATTCAATGTGTGATGATGGATTCCATGGAGAAGGAAGAAATGAGTTACAATGGCCAAAATTTCAGCACAAGGGAGGAAAAGAAAACGATTGCCACTTACCAAAGACTTGATGCCTCAAGAATCCATTTGGATGGATTGGAAGCTCTTGATCTTGGCTTCAAGAGGGTATAACATGCACAAGCTCAAGCCCAAGATTTGAGTGGATTTTGTGGGGAAGAAGGGCAAGGGTTGGAGAAGGGGTGTTTGCTGTTTTTCTGGATTGAGCTGAGCAAATGAGCTGTATGGGGGAGGAGAAACCAATGTTTAGGGCCTTATATAGGCTGCCCACTCATGCCTTACATGTGGGGCTAGGTCCCACATGTCATAGAGTGAGTAGAAGAGTGGGTAGAAGTGGTTTGAGTGAGAAAAGACATGGAAATGATGTGCAGCCCCCAAGTTCCAATGCAAAGTAGGTCCCATGTGTCATTGACTAGGGGTAGGGGTGAATAGAGTAAGAATTGGTATGGTAGGTGTGCAGCCTACTCTCCTCTTCCTCATGAACATGGCCCACATGTCATTGACTAAGGTAGAATAACATGTGTGCAGTTTGGGAAAATGATTTTCAGGATTTTGTTGCTTCCTCTTTATGCAAGATGAATGTCCTAACACTTGTATGATTATAATTAAATGAGGATTTTAATGACATTATGGAGTACGTTAGCATGACAAACCTTGCTTACCGTATTAACAAAAATTGGGCTGTTACAGTTATCGTATGAGTGTTTCCCGTCTAGGGTTTGTCTTAGCGTTGTAGAATCAAGAACAAGTGGTTCTTGGGCTGCTCGCTGAATCTATATGATTCACCCATACAGTATCGTGAGCATAACATTCCTTGTTCACGCATTGGAAGATTATCAAGGCGAGTTGCATCGTATATCGAAAAGCAAAAGCGGTTGGTTATCTTCTCGCTGCGTTCCTATTGTAACACCGCGAAAGATCGGGCGACCTATGGATTTGATCTCTTGTGAGGTCCGATCCTCATCAGTTCATCACTGCAAGGAAGTGCAAAAGACAAAGTCGAACTTACGGTCGGCCCGACCGGCCAAGGCATTAAAATAAACTTTAGTCCATTACATACTAAGGTTATTACATTGCAAAAAGCAAAACATCTAACATTTCTCCTACTCTCGGTGGAGGACGCTCCGCGATGGTATCCTGTCGGCTATCACCGGTAGCGCAGATTTCTGGATCTCGAACTCCGTCAATTTCCTCATCGGTCTAGTTCGATGATCCCCTTCTTTGTGATATAAAGTCGATACCATCGTAGTGGGAGATGGTGCACGCACGGCGTCAAAAAGCCCAGTACAACGCATTAAGCTCACCGGCGCTCGGCGTCTTTCGCACACGGCTAGCTTCGATGGCAGCGAACTTCGAACACGCGATCCGAGCACCGGTCGTGACGCGTCTGGTCAACCCCTCGAAGAGTCGCCCATTTCGGCGGCTGCTTGGACCGCTCCCCTCGCGGTCTTCGCACCTCCGCGGCACCGCTGAAATTCTTCTGCAACTCTGCAGATCGAAACAGTGTCAAAAGAGCGCACCCGACGAGCTGCGATCGCAAAATCGATCAAGGGGTTGGGTCATTCACCAACCGCGGAGTCCACCAGAGAGCGAAGCTCCTCCTCGACCCTGGCCCAGGCCTGCTCATGCACCTCTTGGTCACGCGCGGCATCCCTCCGAAGACCCTCGACAAGGACTGCCAAGTCCTCGCCAAGTTTCTTCGCCGAGGCCAACTCTTCGGCGGGCGTCCCTTTCGGTCTTGCAGCTCGCTTCGGCGTCATACGGGCAAGTCCGCTCACCCGGCGGGCACGCCTTCGATCATGTGGTCTCTTCAGCGGTGACGGCATCCTTATTCTTTATTGGCCGCCAGAAGACTCGAGCCTGAACACTTTCGTCCTCAAGGATTTGTTTGTCCAGCACTCCTCAAGCAAGACCTGCGCGATCTGACCCAGCTCCTGGCGGGCCATTTCCGCCTCCGCCTGCTCATGAGCCAAGGCCTCCTAAGCGTCATGCAGCTCAAAATGCAGCCGGTCGCACTCCTCCTCGACGGTCGTCCTCCGGCCGTACAAACGTCGGAGGAACCCAGACTTGTCCTCCGATCGGGCCTGCAAGTGCTATGAAACATGAACACCCTATTAGCCTACCACGAACTCGTTGAAAACTGCAAGGACGCGGTTTTGTTTGGCTTACCGCGCCGATCGAGCGAAATCCCCCGGTGATGGCATCCAGCGCCTTGCCGGAGGACTCGAGGGCGAGGGCCAAACCCTTTCGGATCTGGTTCACCTTAGCCTCGGCTTGTCACGCGCCCTCCTGGAGGGCCTCCCACTCCCCGCGCTCCGCCGTGTTGTCCAGCACGAGGGACGACCTGCCGAACAGATCGTCGCTCGGCTAGATCAGCGCGGGCAAAGGTGGCCGAGCGAACTCCCCTGGGACAACCCCGGCGGCTTGCGCTTGCGGAGGGTTATGCGGCACCTCCCCCCGCGGCCTGACGATGACTGCCTCCGATGCTTGGGCCACTTTCGGTGGGCTCCAGGCGGCGGCAGGGGATCGCGAGCACGGATCGCATGAGCTGGCGGCTTCCCTAGCGGTGGCGGCAGGAGCTCTTCCTCACCCTCTTCGGCCTCCGGGCGAGGCCCCGACTCGCCAAGGGTAGCCGGGGGCGCCCCGACCCTTGTTGACTCCGCCGGTGGCTCCAGCACCCCCTGCGGCGTCTCGATCCCTGTCGACTCTGCAGGCAGCCTCGGCACTGCCTGCTGCGCCTCGACACTCGATGGCTCCGCCGGCAGCGCCGGCTCCACCGGTCGCTCCGGCTCAACCAGCAAGAAGCTCAACCCTGCGCGGCTGCGGCGGATTTGCCACCCTCGTGAGGCCACCGCGATGCGCCACCGCCACCAGCCACCCGTGTAGGTCACACACACAAGTCGGTCTACTCGAACAACTCTAAAGCAATGCAACTTGGGAACAAAGGGGACACTTACTGTTGTCGAGCGGGTCTGCAAGAAGAATCGCTTTCTTCATCGGCCCCCCATGCGAAGCTGGTCGCCCCCGCTTCCCAAGGGCGCCTCCACTGAACACGGCAGCAGCCAGGCGCTTCGTCTTTGCACCTCATTCGAGACACCGCCCACGGACTGAAGTCAACCCATGATATGGAGTCGCCACCTTCTTGGCCATCCACTCGAGGTCGACTCCGAACCGACCGAATCGATGGTAGTGGTGTCGGAGATCTCCTCGCCACACGCGAGCCTCGTCGCGCGCTCTTGCTTCTTCTCCACCTTCCTCTTCCTCCCCCTCTCTTCCTTCTGCCTCTTACGGTCAGATTCGTGCTGCGCGGACTCCGCGCAGGCCGCAACCCTCAACTCCTTCTCCCCCGGTAACCATGCCCGGGAGACCATCCCAGCAAGCCCCTAGAAAACACAGAGACACTAGTCGGACCAAATACTAAAGGAAGAGAATCGCTCGGGTTACGGTCAGGGGATCTTGTGGCGAGAATGGCTCAGGCAGCCACCACCGCCTCGGTGCACTCCGCCCGTGACAGACACCCGAGCCTCGACCTCCCACGCAGGAGCTCGACTTTGCCATCCTCATGGGGTCATTACCACCTCTAAATCAAACATGGGCGCGCCCTATCCATGAGGGTTGGGCGCAGCATCCTCATGAATGCGCCAGACAACGTTGCGAAGCGCCAGTTCTGCTCCCTCCGACCTTGATCCGGCCGATGATCGCGGCCACCTTGTTCTTCTCCTTCGGGCGGTGCCCCAAATCCACTCGGGCCCGTGATCGAAGCCGGTACAGGAAGGCCGGCGCTGCCCCTGTTTCGAGCATAAAGCCATTCGGAGTGCCACCCCCAGTTCGATGATGGTAGCTTCACCTCGATGTAGTCCGCTCCACGCCGCATGCGTTGGAAGGCCACGCCACCGATGGGCACCGAGGTATCCGTTGGCTTGTCCTTCCTCAGCCGCTCATGGAAGAAGTACTTCCAGAGTGCCCAATGGGGGTCGATCCCCAAAAACGCCTCGCACAGCGTAATGAAGACCGCTATGTGGAGCACGCCGTTGGGGTTGAGGTGATGCACCTCCGCCTTGTAATAATGTAGCAACCATGCAGGAACGGATGGGCGGGGAGCGAACACGCGGCGTGAGAACGAGCGAGCACGACGATCTCGTCGTCGTCCGGCGAAGGGACCGTGACCCCCGACGGCACCCTCCACCTCGAGATGTCTCGCGGAGGAAGGAACCCCTTCCTCTCCAAGCGCACGCCTGTTGAGTTGGCCCGCACTCCGGCCACGACATCTCCGAAGATGAAAACAATGAAAAGGTGAGAGAAGAGGAAGGTGAGGAACTCTCTTCTCTAGCTCCTTTGCTCCCTTTTTCTCTCGTCGCAGGCGAAGGCAAGGAAAGCAAAGGCTAGAACATGCCCGGGCGCCCCCCACATCGAATTTATAGGGGCCGAACAGGCACCACCTCGGGCGAAGCGTGGCACGTCCCATCCCTCCGACTGCCACGCCAGAGGCCTCTTTAAGACGAACCTAGCGGTTTCAATTCCTCCACTACGCATTAAATCCTGACAAGACAGCGGGAGGCGCAAGGACACCGTATTGAGCAGCGCGCCCCACGACCTCTCGGTTTCTACCTCACAGGCTGGGTCATTGCCCATCTTGAGTATGAAAGGCCCATCGGCAGCTCACCGCGCCTCGGTGTAAAGATCTCAATATAGCTCGCGCCCGGGGCCCAGTCTAGCGCTGCGGGTTCCAAAGGCCTGATCCACCAAGTGGATTCAGGGCCGCCCCACCAAGTGGATTCAAGTCGGACGGACTCTGCCGACCGAGGCAGTCACCCGATCCGCTCGGCACCTGAGCCAACTAGATCTCGCTTTCGCGCGACCGGATTTCGTAAATCGACGGTGCCGACCCATGGTCGGCTCGGGAACACTTTTCCCACGAAGATAACCCCAATCGATCAAGGGCTCGGGCTACACCCACCGGTGCGCCACGCACTCGGACGAAAACCGACCAAGTCCACTCGCCGCACTTTGGTCGGATTTTGCCGACCAAGGCAAACCCCGACCGCCTCGCGAACTCCGCTCGAGGGCTCGGGGCTACTAGCGAGTACTCATACCGCCGGTACCCAGTGAGGACGATGAATGGTCTGCCCAAGCCCGGCTCGGCCAAAGGCCCCGCTTCAAACCCACGAAGGACACTCGTCGACTGAACAAACCAACGGCGGTCCGACCCCCATGGGTCGAGCGCCCACAAGCTCCGACCAAGCTAAGATAATCGCCAAGGGTCAGTACTGCAGACCATCACGGTTGACCTTGAGTTGGCCACCGCCCCACGACACGACGCCTCGGAATCGACCGCGGCGAGGGCAGGTAGCTCCTTCCCAGGTGGCGAGGTGGCGAAGTCAAGTCACCAGTCTCATCGTCCGACCATGCACAAGGGGAGATGCGCTCCTCCCGAGAGCAACACGAGCCAAAGCGCTCTGGCATCGGCACACAGCAAGCGCTACAGAGGTAGGTGCACCACTTCCCAGTAAATGCAAAACTATGCCACTCGATGTATCTCTCGACCAAAGATAGGGTGAGCAGAACACCTGGCCACCACCAAGGCTCAAGACCAGACTCCCGTGCGTAGGACACCCCATCCTTTCTTTTTCAAATTCCCATGTAACCTTGCCCCCTCCGTCCATATAAAGGGAGGCGAGGACCTCATGGAAGGGGACAGCTTCACGGCAAACAGTTTCTCACTCACACGCCGCGGTTGAGCGCTCCTCTGCTTGAGCCCTTAGCATCTTCAAGCCCTCGAGCTCTCTCACTCAGTCGTCTGGCGCTCAAGGCGATCCTTAGCCCTCGCTTGTAACACCATGCGATCATCTGCACCCAAAGCAATCTGATTCACCACACAAAGGCCGAGTAGGGACATTGGCTGAACGGTATACTTTTGGGCTCCTGAGTCGAGGCCATTCAAGGAGAGGGCAGCGCGACCCCTTGACTAAAATTCACTAGCCGGTATTCGAAACACCGATAGGCAGCGATAACATATCACTGTTGGTTCGAAAGTTCGATCGGGGGGGACACATATCACTGCCGGTTGGGATAGACAACCGGCAGTGATAACCAAATATCACTGTCGTTTATATCCAAAACCGGTAGTGAAGTATCACTGCCGGTTCTATTAAAAATCGGCAATGATATCAGAATTTTGACTGCTGGCTTTACTCCAGAACCGGTAGTGATAAGTATTTTCCAGTGTAATAAGTATTTTCCCACGTAATAAGTATTTTCCCGCGTAATCTGACCTTATCATTGCCGGTTCTGCGTAGAACCGACAGTGATAAGCTCTCAGCTCATGTCGACGCGATGATGACCCTTAGATCTTGATCCACGATGCTCGTAAGAGCATTTCTGCGATCCGCGAGGATTCGAAGAGCATGGTCTCCATTTTCTAGTGGATGACATCACGGAATCCGAAACACCGTGCAAGGCGCATTTATGCGCACATGGTATTACCATCAAGGTGGCTAATGGCAGGGCTTGGCTATGCGGCTCCTCACAAGTTCTGCACTGTCGCTCGATACCGCTAGGATCGCCAGGGTCGAAGTGGATAGTGTAGTCTGCCAACACCGTAAAATTGAGGTAGAGATTCCTAGCGAGGACAAAAAAACAAACTTGGAGAAAACATGCATGGCTTCCTCGTGCGACGCAAGATCTTGATTAAGTTTAGCTCGGATGATGAGGATGACGAAGATGATGATGATGATGATGATCAGCCGCACTCTCCACATAGAGACCTCTCACCCTTGATGCCACCACACAGAAAAAGTCCAACACCTCCGCTGGCACCACCTAGGAAAAGTCCAATTCCACCGCCGGCACCACTCAGGAAAAGTCCAATTCCTCCGCTGGCATCTAAAAAGAATTGAACACCAGCACCATCTCAGAAGTCGGAACCATCATCTAGCAAATCTTGGTCATTTGTGAAGTCAGCACAGCCTCAAAAGAAATTACCAGCTGAGATGACTGAAGAAGAACAGAAAAAGCAAATAAGTGCCTGCGTAGCATCTCACTTCAAAAAGGTGCCATCGCCTGAGAAGACTAAAGTTGATGCTAATGCGCAGAAGTTTTATGAGTATGGGAAAAGTCAAAACGACGGGGCGGGCTTCCGAACCTTGCGAAATGTCAGACTACGAGCGCATCTCCAAAAAACAATACTTGAAGGTGGCTAGTGCTGACGCGTTGAGATCGGAAGCTTAAGGAAATGTTGCTCAACGAGATCATGCTCACGAGTAAGGTCTAAGGTAGAAGTTCTTTATGGGGAAACCGTTGGTTGAACCAGCTCATTTAGACCACCTAACAACACAACTGCGGCGCGTCCATTAGTGGTACATGCAGTAGTCCAATGATGGTATGAAGGTGTTCCCAGTCAGATACACAGACTCGGATTTTCACAATAGGGATAACATCTTCTGGGTGGGTTTCAAGGAATTGTATATGTTGTACTAGCAAGATGCCCTGGACATGAATATACTCAGACTGTGGACTTTGTAAGTTTCTATGTATATTATTGTACATTCTTTTACTGTTTAATTGCATGTCTAACACCTTTCTTATGTAGAATGGAGATACAGACATGTAGAAGAAATAGCAATAATAAGTTATCATTTCTCGAGCCGTGGCTTACCAACGAGAAAATTGTGATGCGGTCTCTATAGTATCTTGAAGACTATTTATTTAATGCTTTCTTGAAGCTGCAATACAAAACATCCATACTTTTACCCTATAACTTTAAGTACGTATTTCCCTACTAATATCGTTTAACTATTTTTGCATAACACGATGTGAGACTAATGGGCTATGTTGACATATATCTACAGATTTCATTGGGTCCTCCTCGTCATCGAGTTAGATGCTAGCAGGATTTTTGTCTTGAACTCAAGGAGAAAACCAACTAATCTGTATCAAGACTTTTGGAACATTGTCGACGTTTGTTACCGACAATAATGAAAAGGGGGCTACGCGCTAGACCCAAACTCGATGGTAGCACAAGAACACCCGATGTATACAGGTTCGGGCTCCCACGATGGAGATAATACCCTAGTCCTGTGCTCTGGAATTATATGTGTCTAGCTATTGCTAATGAGATCGTCTATATCCCCAGGGTGCCCCATCCCCCCTCTTTATATAGCAGAGAAGGGCGGTTACAATATGGAATCCCACTCGGATATGAAGTGGAAGTTGCATATCTATTCCGACTCTATATTGGTTTGGATTACAATCATCCCTTGCCCAATACGACTCGGTTTCCTTAACTAAGGTTCATCCTGATTCCTCACGCCTTGTTCAGCCCAAGCCACCTCCAGCCTTATCCAGTCGGCCCGTCCCAGTTTCACCTGGCTGGGCCTCGCAAGCCTGCCTGGTGGGCCCTGGGGCATACATACTCCACAGTAGCCCCCGAGTGCTTCATGATCGAGTGCCTTCCTGTAGTCAAGTCTTCCCGAGTGCTTTTTAGTTGAGTGCTTGTTGCTGAGCACAGAGGTCACGAAGAACTCGCCAAATTCCTTTTTGCACGCTTATTTTGAGCTGTCTAGGACCCAGATTACCAGGCCGACTTGCTTCTTGCATCCTGCAAGCTTCTATCTTCAAAGTCATCTTTACGATACCTGACTTCGTTCTCTGAACGTTGTCAGTTTCTGGCCTATCGTGAGGCATACCGTAAGAGGATGTTATTTCTTGAGCGGTACCCATTATCCCGTGCATCACGGACTTCTGGCTTTTGGCCCATCTTGGGGCATACCACTTCTCAATTCAATTTTCTGGGCCATCGGCGATTATGTACGTCGTGCGTGTCCGCCGGCCCACCCTGAAATGCTCCTTAGGGCAGTTTCAGGGCCTGGGAAAGGTGGTGCAATTTCCCGCTTGAGGCGAGGATCGGCGCCGCTTCCCTATCAATACGGAGCAAATAAAGTGGCTTTGCACTGTTTCTACTTGCCGCTTTGTTCTTCAACCTCTTTTCCCTCGCGACCACCGCCGCTAGGGTTAACTCTTTTTGCTACCCTAATCTCACGCGATCGCGAGGCTTCTTCATTCAAGGATGTCGTCTCCCTCTCTCGCAACCGTTCCCCCATCCGCTTCAACCAAAGATTGGACCACCTTAGTGACAATGGAAGGGCGGCTGGAGGATTTAGTAAGCATTGGTGTTTTTCCGCCGCTGGTGATGCTCGCTGCCCTCCCTGCCGCAGGTGAATTTTGCCCCACCACTCGTGCTGAGGAGGTAGTCGTCTTCGAATCCTTTTTTATGCGCGGGCTTGGTCTTCCGGCATCCCCCTTTCTCCGCGGCATTCTTGAGTTTTATGGTATTGAGCTAACTCATCTTAACCCCAACTCTATTCTTCAAATTGCTGCCTTTGTCAACCTCTGTGAGGCCTACCTTGGCATTCGCCCCCACTTCAATCTTTTTCATCATCTTTTCCTACTCAAACCTTTCCCCAGCAAGAATTCCCCCAAAGTGGTTGGCGATGCCGGGTTCCAGCTGAGGGAAGGCATGAAAAAGCCTTACCTTAACATTCCTTTTAAGACCTCAAATAAGGGTTGGCACCAAGAGTGATTTTATTGCGCCAATCCTGACCCTTCATTGCCCACTTTTACTGGGACGCCGCCTAAGCCTTCTCCCAACTGGACATCGCTTCCCAAAGATGATGGAATGGACCAAGTGGCTGACCTCATGGGGCTGATTGCTGAATTGAAGGAGAATGGGCTTACTGGTATGGCCGTTGTTGCCAACTTCTACACCTTGAATTCAACCTCTCAAGGCCGAGTTCATCACGAGTGCAGTATGAAGGTCCCAATGATCCGACAGGGAGGTTTCGAGAAATTACCTCGGCGGCATTCTTCGGTCGTGCCACTGATTTCTTCGCCCCTAATGAGAAGATCGTCGTTCCCCGAAGCCCAAGACCTTTTACGAAACTCAATCCAGCACCTTCGGTAAGGGGTCTCCCTGGTCTTCCCATGCCGAATCTTCTGATTTTTGCCAGGGCCTTGATCCGAATGTGTGTTTTCTTTTTCGTACTCGTAGGAACGAGAAGCCTTTTTTCCGACGCGCCGCTTCCTGAATTCCCCGTACATAAAGGTGACAAGCGAAACTTCCCTGCCCGTGCTTCTTCTGCGGCCCCAACTGCAAAGCGGAGCAGTGGATGAACCTGACGATGATTCTGTCGGGAAGGGGAAAACCGTTGTTCGCAAGGCTAAGAGGAAGCAGTCGGCGAAAAATGTACGTCCGACTGGTGGCCCGAAGATCCGGGACACTACAACCATCTTGATGCGCCTCCCGCTTCTTCCTCTTCAAGCAGATCCACGAGCTCGAAGTATTCGAGCCCCGACCGTCACGCATCCGAAAGCGTGCCTTCACTTGTGCGCCCGACTGGAGCTCCCGCTGATAGTCCTTCCGTCCGGAGGGGTTTAAAATGCAGGATAACAAGGTCCAACAGGTTGGATTTCCTTGCCACCCCTTCCTTGTTCCTTTGGACCGAGTTTTGATCGCTTCTTCTTGTAGGGACCCTGTCGATGAAGTCCTTAATGAAACACCGCATCAGGAATCTCCAGCAGTTGTTCACGGGGGTGACTCGGCCGTGGAAATTTGAGACTTTAGTTGATGCCGCATCCGCCGCTTCGATATTGTCTGAACGATCGGGCGGTTCTCCGACACTGCCCCCGAGGCCATAGCGCCGAAGTCAATTTGGGTGGACGGTTTCGATCACCTTTCCTCCTTGGGCCCGTTGTCCGCACCGCGTCGCCCAAAAATGCGTATCCCTCCTTTGATGCGGAAGATCCTCCTACCCCACCGGTCCATCACGCGCGCAGATGTGGAAATCCCCGCCTCCTCGTCCAGACATCTCGGTACAAGCTATGTTTGTGGACGATGACGGTGGCGTGATTATTTTGAATGGCGGGGACGAGGATAAAGATTGGGAGTCGATTCTGTGGCCGCCTACACTTGTTATCGTCTTGGCAATGTGAGTCGTTTATACTGCATTTCCCTTTAGGAGTCTTTTCTTTGTTTTTCTTCGGAGCTTGTCATTGCTTCGTTGTCTTGGCCTTTGTCGTCCTTTGCTGCTAGCACCGAATTTTCTTCTTCCATAAATTATTCCCAAGGATGAAAATGAGGAAGGATTATCTTTAGAGGTTGAGCGGATTCGCACCGAGCTGGAGGAGGAACTCACGCGCACCCGCGCAGGGAATCGAGAGGAACTGGAAGGGCTTCGAAGCCGTATCCAATCTCTTGAAGCTGAGAAATTTAATCTGATCAATTCCTCTGATGGTATTTTTCTTTGTCCGAGTGCCTTGAGCCTTGACTCTATTCTTTGCCTACTGATGCCCCGTTCATTGTCTTTTGATTTCAGGAGAGGCTCGAGTCCTCTCTTTCCAAATGAAGAAGCTGAAGAAGGCCGAAGAAGATGCCAAGAAAGAGGTAGCCAGGCTAACAAGAGAACTGGAAGGTGCGTTCTCGGTTTTGTCTTCTGTCTTCGTCGTCCTTGTTTTGTCGGTTCGGATTCAGCAGACGGTATCTTGCAATACATCGGGTCAACTTCAAGCTCGATGTCAGTACTTAATGATAAGATCAAATGTCTTTGAAGTCTTGAACCGATCGTCTTCAAGCGAGTTCAGAGAGAATGCTGCAGATTCTAAGTCCTGATGAAGCCGGCACCAGCGGTGTTCCTTATAATATCGATATCACAATTCAGAGGCTGGAAGAAGCCCCCAAGAAGCTTGTTGCGCATGTGGAGGATATTGCAACCACGAGCGCCTGCCAGGTGTTGGCAATCACCAGGTCCTTGTATCATGGTGGAGCTCAAGAACATCCGGAGGGTTTGCCGTCTTGTCAATAGCGATCAAGTGCTTGCCCTCATGGACGAAGTCAAGGATACTGCTGCTGCTTTGGTTAAAAACTTGGACTTAGGTCCTGTGTAATCTTCTGTTTGTACTGGATTTGTTCCACACTTAGATTTGGGATGATTGTTCCAGTGTTGAGAAATTTCTTTCTGTCCCGATTTTGCTTTGTGAAATATCTAATTCCTGTTTTGTTGCATCCATTAAGCTCGGGCCTGTTAAGAGGCACTCTTGTCATCTTGGGCCGTCTCGAAGTCTCCGTCCATTATGGCATTCGACTCTCCTCGGGGCATGCGCGACGTCACGTCCGGTGTGTCCAGAAGGCGAACCGTTTCCCGCCTTGATGACAGGCGTCGTTTTGAGCGATGGCGAGTCTCTCTCCGAGGACAGTCTTTGCCCTGTATAAGAGCGAACTTAGCCTCGGTTTTTGCACAGCGCACTACCGTCTTCCTCTGGTTTGTTTCTCTTCTTCTTTCAGGAGTTTTTCTTGTTTCTTTTGAAGCGCTCGTCCGTTCGTCTTCCTCCTTCCTTGATTTCTTCGTTTTTCGTGCTTATAGAATTGTGACTGTCGGTTGATCGTTCGTCTTTTTGCAGGTTCCTCTCCTCTTCTTCTTCATGGATTCTTCTTCTTCTTCCGGGGATCTCTCTCCCTTGTCTCTCCCTCCCGAATCCCCGGGTCCGCCGGTTGAACCGTGGATCGAGAACATCCTCTTCAACTTCGGGGATGACGCCTCTTCAGAGTCCGAGGACGAACTCGCCGAGCTTTGGGCTGAGTATGATCTCGCCATGGCGGAGGCTGCGGAGCAGGAGGCCGTCGCCCGGGACACCGCCACCATCGACGCCTTGATCGAGGTTGTCCCTAGGCTTGCTGAGGCCAGGGACGCCCTCATTGAGGCCATGGGGCGCGCGCGCCGGGGGTAGAAGGCTTCTTCTTTTTTTGTTTTTTCTTTGTCAAAGAACTTGAAGTAGTACTTTTGTTGTATATATCTTTTATGTTCTCTGGACGATGCTGGTCTTGTTGCAAGACTGCTTTAACTTGTAGCCTGCTTTTTCCTTTTTCCTTATTTAGATCTCTTTTTTGACTTTTCCGAGTGGTTTTCATCCTCCCTTATGCTTAAGCACCCCGTCTGATTAGTGTAGCCCCCGAGCATCGCGAGTTGGCGCCTGGCCTTTTCCCTCGAGCGTGCTTTTCGTTAGGCAACTAAACTTTTTCGTTCGGGGTTCCATAATCGAAGGTTTAGAGCACTCGGAGTTAGTCGCGATCATAGAGGAAAAAAGGATAGGGACTGGTTTGCATGCGGGGTTGCACATGTGCAACACTATTAGGTGTAGCCCCCGACTTACTGCTTAATTGAGAAACAATTGAGTAGCAAGTCAATTTCAATAGAAAATTCTGACACATGATGTCTCTTGGAACAAGTAATCCTCCCGTTAGAGTTGCGCATGCGCAACACCATTAGGTGTAGCCCCCGACTTACTGCTTAATTGAGAAACAATTGAGTAGCAAGTCAAGAAAAAGATGCAACATTCATAGAATGCTTTAAGAATAAAAACGACACAGCTGCTCTACGTTCCATGAGTTGCTGATGATGGCACCATCTTCTCGCTTAAGCCTGTAGGCCCCCGGACATGTCACTTCATCGACGATGTAGGGGCCCTCCCAATTTGAAGATAACTTGTGCTCGTGTTTTTGACTCTTTATTAGAACCAAGTCGCCTTTGGAGAACGCTCGGTTTCGAATGTTTCGATCATGGTATCGTATGCCAGGCTCGAGGTATCTGGCCGATCGACCATGACGACCTCCTTGCTTCTTCCAATTAGTCGATGTCTTCCATTCTGTTTTCCTCTTATTCGGCCTCTTTGAAGTTCCGAACCCGAGGGGATCCGAAGGTTAACTTCGATTAGGCAGGATAAACCGAGCGTGAACCCGAGAAAAAGGAGATCGCCGGTAGCCTCTTTGGTAGTTCTCGGCCCCAGTCTGCCGATGGCAATTCCTTTACCCATCGAGTGGCGTCACGGTTTAAGGCGGTCGAAGATTCGTGCCTTTAAGCCTTGCAAAGACCATGCCATTTGCCCTTTCCACGACCATTGCTCTTTGGATGAGCCACGGGCGAAGCAAATTTTGATCTTGAGCTTATCGCACCGGTCTTGAAGTCTTCTCCTCGGAATTGGGTTACATTGTCGTGATGATCCTGTTTGGCACGCCGAACCTTACCACAATTTCTTGAAAAAATTCTTTGGCCTTGGCCGCCGTGATCGTAGCCACCGGCCTTGCTTCTATCCATTTGGTGAATTTATCCACGGCAACAAAGAGATGAGTGAAGCGCCTTGAGCTTTCTTCAGCGGGCCACCATGTCAAGCCCCGGTATCGCAAGCGGCCAAGTGATCGGAATGTCTGCGGCCGAGCGGTACATGTATTTGACGAGCAAAAACGGCACCCTCGCGGAGTTGGACGATGTCTTCGCATCGATTCGCGGCGGTCGGCGAAAAAGCCTTGTCGATATGCCTTGCCCACCGGCGTGCTTGGCGCCGTGATGTCCACAAATTCGAGTGAATTTCCCGAGTAGGTTTTCCCTTCTGCGTGATCGATATGCATCGCCTCGAACTCGAGGCACTTTTAAAACAATTCTTCTCCTACCACCATGTAGCTCTTGCTACGTCGCGAGATGCGCTTTCGCTACATTCGGTCTTGGAAGTTCGTCCTTTAATAGATAATTGAGAAAAGGAGCCGTCCAATCTGTGTTGATGACTAGGACCTCCTCTTTACTGGGTTTTTCTTCTGATTTGCATTGCTCTTGCTTTTGGCTTATCGAAGGCTTGTGGATTTCTTCAACAAAAACGCCGGCCGGTACCATTGCCCGAGTGGAACCCAGCCTTACCAATTCATCCGCCTCTTCGTTGTCACGGCGGAGCACATGAATAAGCTCCAGCCCGTCGAACTTGTCTTCAAGTTTCCGCACCTCCTGGTAGTATGCCGTCATGATGTATTCGACACACGACCAATCTTTTTGGACTTGGTTAATCACCAGCATGGAGTCGCCCCGAATTGTTAGCCCCCGGATACTGAGAGATAATCCAATTGCGAAGTCCGTGGATGAGTGCTTCGGTACTGGCGGCATTATTGTGACGCCGAAAGTGGATCGCAAGGCGTATTTGAGCGCTCACTGTTGGGGAGATGAGGACCACGCCTGCTCCTGCGCCAATGAGCATGAGAGATCCGTCGAAGTACATTGTCCAGTATTCCAGTTCTTCAATGTTTGTTGGAGTTTGCAGCTCTATCCATTCAGCGGTGAAGTCGGCAAGCACTTGAGACTTTATTGCCGTCCGTGGCCTGAAGGAGACTTCGAAGGCCCCGAGCTCGACTGCCCACTTTGCGATCCTCCCGGTGGCTTCCCGGTTGTGGAGTATGTCCCCAAGCGGAAAGGTGGTAACCACCGAAATTGAATGTTCTTGGAAGTAGTGCTTGAGTTTTCGAGAAGCGAGCAATACGGCGTATAATAGTTTTTGTACTTGCGGGTAGCGTACCTTGGACTCCCCCAGTACCTCACTGATAAAGTAGACAGGTCTCTGGATTTTCTGGAGGTGCCCCTCTTCCTTCTGCTCTACCACAATTGTCACGCTGACTACATGAGTTGTTGCGGCAATGTAGAGCAAAAGGGGCTCTTCGGGCATTGGAGGAACTAGCACAGGTGGAGATGACAAGAATGTCTTCAACTCTTCGAAAGCCTGCTATGCCTCAGTGGTCCATTGAAAGTTACCTTGCTTCTTCAGAAGTTTGAAAAAAGGCATTCCTCGAGACCCCAGCCGGGAGATGAATCTACCGAGTGCTACCATGCATCCGGTGAGCTTCTGAACATCTTTCTAATTGGTTGGAGGCTTCATTTTCAGAATTGTATTGATCTTTTAAGGTTAGCCTCGATGCCCATTGCAGAAACAATGAATCCGAGTAATTTCCCAGATGGGACTCCAAAGACGCATTTTTCCGGGTTGAGCTTCATCTTGTAGGCCCTTAGGCTTTCAAAGGTTTCGGCTAAGTCAGATATGAGGTCTTCCTTTGCCCGAGACTTGACAACAACGTCATCAACATATGCTTCCACATTGCGCCCGATCTGGGAGTGAAAACACATTTGTATTAGCGTTGATAAATTCTTGACCGTTCTTCAAACCAAACGGCATTGTGGCGTAGCGTAATCGTAAGCGGGTGATAAATGGCGTCTTGATGCGTCCTCCTCTTTTAGTCGATCTGGTGATATCCTGAATAGGCATCCAGCAAACTGAGGAGTTCACAACCTGCAGTCGAATCTACCACTTAGTCGTCTGAGGCGGCCGAAAGGATCTTTCGGGCAAGCCTTATTGAGATCGGTATAATCAACGCACATCGCCACTTTTATTCTTTTTGCGAACAAGCCTTTGGGTTCGCTTGACCCGATCGATGGTACACTTCTTTTATAAAGCTCTGCTGCTATGTCGGGACCGAATTCGCAACCGGAAACCCTCGTGTTTTCGGCACTAGTCCTGGATCATTAGCTAGTGCCCACAGTTAACAAAGATAAGTATCACAATCATACACAACGGAATAACAAATAAATAATTCATCTTTTAATATAACATGTTGAATAACCATAAAGTCAACTTACAATTGTGAAGCCTAGATGGCTTCAATTCAGAGTAAAACGAACAGCAGCGGAACGAAGAACGTCGATGAATCCCATCAAAATACCACGGGCATTTGACAAGATTCAACTCCTAGATATTAAGCCTTCTTGCGAACTTCTCCTTCTTGAAGACAACGACTTCTCCCCAACCGGTGATGTTTTGTTAAAGCAAGGGTGAGTACACAACCGTACTCAACAAGTCATGCCTGAGAATGCAATTCTATTACTACATGCATGGCATATTCCAAAGGAATGGCTGAATGGTTCTTTTGCAATAAGCGGCATTCACAAATAATCATAATAGATAGAAAAGCAATAAAACAAATAATACTCATAATAAATTTCGTAATCATTCCCAACTAAAACATTCTCATCCTTAACCAATTTCCATATCACATTGTTCACATTCCCAACCTCATTTTATTTTCAAAACTCTACCCCTTGACTGTAATCCCCGAGCATTGTCGAGTTCCATGGACTCGACTATTCGAATAGTTTTTACACTCTGCGAGAGGTTGTACACTTTACCCACAAGATACAATCAACTCATCCGTCGGTAGTGAATCGCCATACAAGAGTATGCGAATGAGCGATCATAACAAAACCTTTGAAACTTCTATCTCAACCTAGGAACCTCTCGGGTTGCCTTCACTATCACTTCTCTCACTCGGCGAAGTATAGGACCGGCGAACACCGTTGGATAGGGTACCAAGCCATGACAGATGCACGCTCCCCCATCTGATCCACCTGGATGGCCGCCACGGAGGTATCAAAGGTGAGATATCGAATCCTACTAAACTAGGTCCGTCCCATACCGGACATGTGGTTATCTGAGAGACTCGAGGTCAAAGGCTTGCAAGGTGAAGTCCTTAAGCGGACGGGGCAAGACATCCTTCTCTCAAAATTGGCGCCCGACCCTCACAACACTCAACCCACCCAAATGCCACGATGGCCCACCCGCATAAAGCCACTTGCCACTTGCCCCGCCTAAATCCTTTATCACCCCAGTTGATTATTAAGCAACACAATGCCAACAACAACTCAACATCCATGTAGAACCACGCGGTTCCACATATCAACATCATCGTGTGGCAACCGTCACACCATTCACAAACACATTTCATAATCCATTAATCAGTATTATTCTTTTATTTTCAAAAGACATGTGTTGCGTGGCATGGCTAAGCAATTATACACGATCTAACCAACCCACGTTGCAAGTAATAACAACCAACTATTAATCAACCATCTTAGGGTTACAAATGACTTATGGCATACAAATAATCATGGCAAGGTGATATTAGCAATTGGGTTGAATATGTAATCCCAAATTAATTTAAATCATTTTAATCTTGAACTAGCATGCAATAATTTGAATCAAAGTAAAATTTTAAAACTGGGAGCAATATGATCAAAGCACAACTTGCCTGGCCCTTGCAATTTTTATTACTCTTTATCTTCAATCTTTGATCCTCGATCTTCAATCTTCGCTTGATTGCTTCTCAACTCCTTCAAGCGACTTCCAGCAACGCGTCTAACGATAAACAAGCACAAATACAACAAAACTCAAAAAGCAAATCAAGTAAACTCCAATTTAAGAGCGAATAACATTGGGCTGTGGCTTAGATGAAATTAGGAACTTGAATGGATTAGGTCGATGATTAGACAAAAGAAAACGGCTTTTAAAAATACCAGAAGAAAGATTAATAAGCGGAAAGAAGGAATAGTATTCGAAGAATATTTCTTCCGAAGTTATTATCTTGATTGGATAGCCGATGTCATATGGACTCTCGATCTATAGACCGGGTCCATAAAGATATGTTAGTTCACGATGAACTAAGCTAATGCTCGAGGTTGACTTTCGTTGACTAAGTAGATACACAGTCAAACAAAAGAAAGATAAACTGATAGATTAGATATGGGTACAAGGATATGACACATGGTCAATGGTCTAGCGACCAAGTCCACGAATGAATTCTGGGTTAATGGCAGATTAGATTTTCAGGGATAAGACAAGGACGGATGGAATCGACATTCAGTGCGATCCGATCTGGGGTTCAGTCATACATTGATGAAAAGGCTCGATGATGACAAAACAGCGATGATAAGAAGACGGGGCTAAACTCAAGGTGATAGGGCTAGATCACATCAAGGCGATAGAAAAGATGATGACATCGCACTAGGACCTTTACTTGCATGCACACATGTGATGAGAGCAAAGCGTTAACGGCTGAACGTTAACGACGAAACGTTAACAGCGGGACGTCAATGACAGAACGTTAACGATGAAACATTAATCGGCAAAACGTTAACGACGAAACGTTAACGACGGAACGTTAACGGCGAAATGTTAACGACGGAACGTTAACGATGGAACGTTAACGATGAAGGTGAAGCGTTAACAGAATACTTATGAGATTACAAGGTGGCGACCATCGGTTGAAAGATAGGGCAGCGAGGTCATGACATGGCTCAAATTTGATTTGCGATCTATGAAGTACACATATCGCGACGCAACGACAAAAGACGACGGGTAGATACTAGAATATGGCTTTGACGGCAACCAGGAATCAAATGAACTTCGCCGATGGCCAAAACAGTGAATGACGACCCACCGGACAGGACAACACGGCCGAAGTGAACTAAATTGGATGGCGGCAAAAGACGCGCGCACGGCGGCGGCAAAAGGCGGCGGCCGACGAATAAAATAAATTTCGGTAGATGCAATAGAAAAGGGAAAGTATCCATCGCGTAGAACACGGCGACACGAACTCAACGATATTGCGGTTTGGCGACAACCCAGCGGTTTTATCACAAAGCTGCCGATGAGCGACTTGGAGCTAATAGATCAATCTGCCATAACTATTAAAGTCTTGCCGCGAAACCTAACCAAATTTTACAGAGAGCTATCTGGGAGTATTTGGCATAATATGACATGAACGGATCTGAGTTTTACATTACGGATCAGGGGGGCAGCGCGAAGTTTTCAGCTGTCATAGCCAGCGATTTGATCGGAGAAAAAATTTTCTGTGCAAAATTACAAGGTCAAAACCATGTATTAGGGTGAGCACCATGTAGGGGACATCACTAGGAGTCTACCATAAAAATTTCATGGCCAAACTTCGCAAAAAAGCGAGGGAGAGCGGGCTCCGGCAAGATTTGATCTTTGGGCGGCCATAACTTTTGATCCAGTGGATGAAATTGCACTAAATTTGGATGGAAGACAGAGGGTACCTTGAGGCACGATGTGACATAGACAGATCTTGAAAAGTGTCGACGAGTTGATAGGGAACGCGACGCCAAAACAGACCGATGTTGGGGCGGTAGCGGATTGCTCGCTCGCCTTGGTGCTCTGTTTGGAATCTTCCAAAACTGTTTCACAGGGATGTTGCAACCATCATGGGGGTGCTCCACAAGAAATTTGAGGATGAACGGAGTTCGGGAGCGCCCGGTAGAGCTCGCCGAAGTTCTCACCGGAGTTGGAGAAGAAGGCTTGCCGAGAGAGATCCGCTGTGCTTCTGGAGCTGATCTTGGACTATGATGTGGGGAATAAGTATAGTCATCTAGGGTTAAATTTTCAGCTACAAAGGAGCAATAGATCAACGGGAAAAGCTCGCCGGAGTTGGGAAAGAAATCGGTGGCCGAAGGTGCTCTGGTAGGTTTTTACAAAAATCTGATTTTACTGGAGGTAGAGGACAATAAGGGGAAGCTCTGGTAAAAAGTTCAGATCAAAATAAGTTCGGGAGTGATCAGGAGGGCTCGCCGAAGTTGTCGCCGGAGTTGAAAAGAATGGCTCACGCAGGACGATCCAGAACTCCGATGGGGAAAATTCCAGTTGAGTTGTAAAGAGAACGCATGTAAATATCTATGGTTCAATTTATAGGGCAATCGGACTAGCAGATCGTCGGGAAACGCTCACCGGAGTTATGACTGGAAACTGAGAATCTGCCGGAATTACTGTAGCGTTACTGTTTATTTAATCCGAAAATCAATAACCGTTCAAGAAAAATCAAAATAAATGTCAAAAAGCCGTTAAAAATTCCGGGAAAAATCTAGAACGTCACCCACTGCCTTAGTAACACAAATAAAATATTATTTCATAAAATAATAATTTTATTCATATATAATAAATACTTTTATATCATTTTTAATATCTTTTAATTTAGAAAATACTAAAACAACCGCAAAAATTCTAAAAAAATTAGAGAGTTTAATTAGGACATTTTGAGATCAACTAAAATATTTTGGTACCACCAAATATTTTATTTTTATATCAACATATATTTTTATTTTGTTAAAGCTTTGGAAGGCTTTAGAAAATATATAATTTGATAATTGTGGGAAATTTCGCAGAAATTCCCTTAGCTTTATTTATATTAAATAACATTGGTTTAGCAAAACTAAATCTTTTATTTTGTCTCCAAACTATATTTTTAATTGATGAGACTTTTGGAAAGGTTTTGAAATCGAGATTTAACAAATAATGGAAAATTCACGAAGTTCCTTGTGAAATATTTTTTAAAATTAATTCCAACTTAAATAGGGTTTTATTTTTTAAGGAAATAGTTTTAAGTTTTTCTAAAAATAGGCAAAAGTCTTTTTCTTTTGAACTCAGAGAAATCGAGAAAATAAGAGAGACAAATAACTTGAGACAACCGATAAAAATAATAATTTAAAATAATTTTTTTATCCTATTTTTGAAATGAAATTTTGGGATGTTACATGCTAATAGCTTCGTGATTTCTTCCTTGATGGCTTCCTTCCTGTCTTGAGCGAACCTTCGGAGGCGTTGCTTGATGGGTTTGGCCTTCACGTCAACGTTCAAGGAGTGCTCAATCACCTCCCTGGGGACACCGGGTATGTCGGATGGTTTCCACGCAAAGATGTCCCGGTTGGCCCGAAGAAAGGTGACGAGTGTGTCTTCCTATTTGGGGGTTAGGCCTGTCCCGATCAGAGCCGTTTGGGCGGAGCTGGACGGGTCGAGGATTACCTTTTTGGTCCCCTCATCATGTCTCAGGTTTGTCTTGGTCTGTTTCTTGGCCGGTATTTCACCTTCGTCTTCCTAGCGTGCGACCGCCTGTCGGATCTTTTCTCTGTCATCTGCCATCTCTGAGCCCGGCCATTTAGCGGCTTTCTGCCGCATGAGCGAATGACCGCTGACATCGCCACGGATGGAGATGACACCCCTCGATCTGACATCTTGGGGCCGAGATAAGTGTAATAATGGAGCGACCATGAATCAGCCAAGCTCGGCCTTCCCAAGATGGCGTGATCTGCCGCTCAGAAGTCGGCTACCTCGAAGTTAAGATACTCGTTAAAAATTCTCCTGGTTCCAAACGTGCTTAAGCAAGGTGATTTTGCCGAGTGGAGCGGAAGAAGTTCTAGGAATTACCCGTGGAAGGGTGATGAACCCGCTTATTTCGGCGAGAATCTTCATTTCGTCGAAAGTCTTGGAGAAGAGTATATTAAGTCCACTCCCTCCGTCGACCAGCACCTTCTTGAGCTTGACACTGCGACCACCGGGTCCAATACCAGCGAAAATCTTCCGGGGTATGGGATGTGATCCGGGTGATCCGAGCGGCTAAAGGTGATGGGAACCTCGGACCATCTGAGGTACTGGGGAGCCGCTGGCATGACGGCGTTGACGTCCCTTTCCGTGAGTTTCTGCTTCCGCTTTGACTCGTAAGCCATTGAGCAACCATAAATGTAGTTGAGTTCTCACTCCATCTTTTGATATTCTCCTTCTTCATCTTCAGGGGGATCTTGTTTTTTCTTCTCTTCTTCTTTTGCTTCGCCTCTGGCTGGTCGCCTTCTAGATTCTTTGGCGAACCTCCTCAGAGTGAAACAATCTTTCGCAGCGTGTTTACCTTTTGGATGAAAAGGGCAAATAGCTTCCATCACCGTGTCGTAGTCGTCGGTGCGTGGCGCGCGTTGTCGACGTTGCTCGACTGCCGCCACTATCTCTTCTGGTTTCCGCTTCCTGTCACGTTGTCTTGATGACTCGGCGTAATCCTTCTTATCCTTCTATCGCGGGCGATCATCCTGTCGCTCGGCCAAAGCATCTGAGGCCGTTGCATAACGATCCGCCAGCTCAAACATCTCTCTTACGGTGGATGGCGGCTTTCGAGACATCTTTTTGATCAGGTCGGGGTCGTTGACTCCTACGGAATCTTTGCAATGACTGCCGCCTCCGATATATCCCTAATTGTGTTCTTCTTCTGCATGAAGCGCCGGATGAATTCTCGGAGCGTCTCATTCTTTTTCTGGCGAAGCTGGTATAGGTCCCATTAACGTTAAATTAAGCTCGTAAGTGCCACAAATTGGTGATGAATCGCTCACGAGTTCTTCGAGGAATCTATGGAATTCGGGAGTCCGTGAGCCATGCTTGGTAGAAGAGGTGAGCATAGCAGGAGATAATTAGCCATCACATTATGATTCCCCGTGACCATGATCGCAAGGGAGTAAACTTGGAGCCAACGCTCGGATCTCTTTCTCCGTCAAATTTGGTGATGCTCTTTGGATTGAATCGCCGGGCCAAACCACTCGGCGGCGAGGGTGGCACCGGATGCCCTCAATAGGACCATTGCCGCGTCTTTGCGGAGAACGTCGATGAGCGATCTAGCTCGGCGGTCTTCACTTTCTCCTCTATTGTGGTAGAGGTGGTTTCGGCGTGATCGATCGATCGCTGCCGCCAATGCCAAAACGCGCTCACGGTCATCTCTCGCGCTGCGGCGCTCTTCCTCCTCGGTCCGTCTTACGGCGTTTAAATCCGCCACGAAGGTCGGTGATCTTTGTCGGCGTCTTCTCCTCATCAAGCTCCGCTTTGTGGCATTTGCGAGCCGTATTCTTGCTTTCGCGGCTTGTGAGTTGACGAGGTGGAGTGCGAGCGCTCCTTTTCCTTGGCTCCTCCTAGTCTTCTTTGAATCGCGCCACCATAGCCTAAACTTGGGCTCTGATCGGGCGGTGGGCTATCGGGACCAAGTAGTGGTCCTAAAGTGTCAAAGTGTCTTGGAAACAACGATATTCTGGCGAGGAGTATGGAAAACCGATTGGTTCCCTATCTTCGTCGCAAGATTTCTTCATTTACATTGCGACCTCGCTACGGAGGAGTCTTTTTTCGCTTTCTTGATGATGATGATCCTCCTCTCTGTTGTTCGCGCGTCCTTCTTCTTTGAGGTCCGTTCGCTGCTCTTCGATTACGAAGACGCTGCGAAAGCTTTAGAAATTTTCTGCCTCATCCTCTGACTCGGAGGGACAAGAAGATGATGAATACTGACCTGTGAATCCGAGTGGTTTCCTTGCGTGTTTGACCACTCGGGGTTCGCCAATAGCCAGTTCCACCTCAAGACGAGGTTCAGGCCTTTGGCTTACTATCCAGGGACAGATGGCCATACCTGTTCCTGATCCGAGTGGTTGGCTGGCTAAGAGAACCTCGAAATTGGCCGGATCGGAAGCGTCTGAATCCGAAAGGGAAAGATGACCAAAGTCGTCGGCGATGAAATCGAACTTCGAAATGAAAGCGCTGGCGGCGTAAAGGTGGCCATGCTTTTTCTGAATATCGCCATCAAGCTTCTTGAGATCGATCCTATGCAGCCCTACAGGCGCACCAAGCGCCGGCGTTTATTCACCGATAATAATGAAAAGGGCTACGATGCTGGACCCAAACTTCGATGGTAGCACAAGAACACCCGATGTATCTGAGTTCGGGCTCCCACGATGGAGATAATACCCTAGTCATGTGCTCTGGAATTATATGTGTCTAGCTATTGCTAATGAGATCGTCTATATCCCGAGGGTGCCCCGTCCCCCCTCTTTATATAGCAGAGAAGGGCGGTTACAATATGGAATCCCACTCGGATATGAAGTGGAAGTTGCATATCTATTCGACTCTATATTGGTTTGGATTACAATCATCCCTTGCTTGTCTGACTCGGTTTCCTTAACTAAGGTTCATCGATTCCTCACGCCTCGTTATTAAGCCACCTCGGGCCTTATCCGGTCGGCCCGTCGATTTCACTGGTGGGCCTCATAAGCTTTACTGGTGGGCCCCGGGGCATACATACTCCACAAACATGCTGAACAGGTAAACTCGATCATTGCATTATATCTCTAGTAATATTCCATTCTATTGCATTTAAGTTTAATTACTATTCAAAATCATTCACAGGGCATTCGCACGATATTACAAGAAAAGTGTTCGGCATCGTCCCTACAAGAAAGATTTTCAAATAATAACCAACTTTTCATGCATGAGGCAGGACCCAGGAAAGCATTTATATGCATAATATGTATCTACAAATATACATTCAATTATCACGAAAAATGTTGGCTATAATGAAGCTATAGTACATAACTACACATTGATGCATACTTTTCTTTCATTTAACATATATCATCATTAATTAACTTTCTCATTTCTTCAATAACAGCGCTCTAAGATGAGAACCAATAAGTTACTACTAAAAGAAATTTTAGTAATTCAAGGGCAGATCGTCGGATTCGTTCATGATGAGGTCATCAATCCAAACGACGAGTTCCACGGGCAACCTTCTACTGGAGTTGGTGCAAAACCGCAGTGAATGAGATGTAATTACACTATATTTATAAACAGACTATTGTAAAAACCAAATATTGTGATGCTTTAATATATTTGAATTATGATTTAACGATGCTTTATATACTATATTGTTCTACCATATTAATATAACGATGCTTTATATTAATATCTAATTCAAATATATTAATATGGTACAACAAATTATGATTTAACGATACTTTACATATTATTACATTGTAGAAAAATATTGTATAAAAATATATAATGCAATAAAAATATTTGGTGCATGGCTTGTCATTACCGGTTAAATCTAGGAAAATGGTTATATACTCCTAGGAGTACGTACTCCCGCTCTAAATATACCACTTAACTGATCTTGTTATACATCTTTATCCTTTTGAGTATACTCTAATACTGATTATAAGATACTCCAAAGTGAGTTCCATGAAAAATTTCGTCACGGTCCATTTTTTGTAGCATAATTTGTGTATACACTTCTTTTACATATGGAAAAATGTATATAGTAGAAATAATTGTCTTCAATGAAATTTTTTCAACCATATAGTATTGGAGTATCTTAGAATTATTATTAAAGTATACAAAATGTAATAAAAGGGTATAACACATTCGTTAAAGTGGTATATTAGAGGTGGGAGTATGTACTCTAAATATGGAAAAAGCTTCCTATATATATGTGTGGGGGAATTGGCGGTGATAGTCCATATCACTGCCGGTTCGAACTAACAACCAGCAATGATATCTCTTATCACTATCGTTTCCTGAGCCAGCAGTGACAATCCCGAGTATCACTACTGACCAATTACTGTCGACTCCCATAACTGGAAGTGATGGTATTTTGGAGCAGCGGTGATGTCTTGTTCTCTGATGGTGAGCGACACTGGGGAGGCGAGCACGCCTGTTGAGCGAGCCGGCCAAGAGGGCCGTCGAGGCGTGCAGCCAAGGGAGCCACCGAGGGGAGCCAACCAAGGGAGAGAAGGCCATCTTGCGGATGCCGACAGGCGAGAGAGTCAATCACGGAGGCAGTCTGCGAGACATCCGTGGCGATGCTGACCGAGGCTCACGAAGGCGACCGAGCGTGGAGTCGAGGGCGGGTTTGACTGGGAGGAGGAGCCAGAAGGGGGTGGCACACGTGCGCCAGTGTGGGCTACTGAGGTTGTCGAGGTAGACGGCATGTAGATCGGTGTGTCAGAGGATGGCGACGGTGAAGAAGATCGAAACTCCCATGTAAGCACTCTGATGCCTGATGACACCGGTGGATTGCCGCCCCCAAGTGCCCCTGAGAGTCACCACTCTCGAGGGCAGCAATTTGATTTAAAACCCTAGGCTTAGATATCACTAATTAGGGTTTGCACCGCTCTTGACATCCCAGAAGCGCACGGTGCAGTTAAACCCCCCTAGACTGAAAGTCCCAGATGCGAAGGGTGAGATCATTGATCATGGCACGTGTCCACCAATAGGTCACCGTGTGGATGGCCGCCCTCGAAAGTCTATTTCTCCTGAGGTAGCGACTAGGGTTTCGAACCCAGCTCTTATACCACTTGTTAGGGTTATGTTGGTGCCGAAAAATGTGATAAATGATTAATTGGCTGAAACACACAATGAACGCCGGATTCAGAGCGTGCCAACCGATTTAGTAAGGTAGATGGAAAATATGCTCAAAACTGATATAATGTGATAATCAGCAAAGATCTAAATGGCTAAAGGAAATCGATTAAATCTAGGGTAACGGTAAGTCTAATCAGCCAATTAGAGCTGATCAGATAGTAAAAGGTAGATCAGAGAAAATCAAATCTGGATTAGCGTAATCGATGAAGATCAACAATCAGCGATGTGTAACTTTATTGATCAAAATTGGATTATGATGGAAAACCTAAATTACAAGACTTCTCCTAGTTGACGGGAAAATAAATGAAAAGTAATACGAGTTGTTTGATTTGATTGTATTGTTCTCTCCGTTTGCCCTTAACCATCGGTTATAGCATATTGGTCGATTGTATCCCTCTCCAACACGTTGTCCATCACAATATGTATCGGCCTCTTCTCAAATGGAACTTCTCAAGGTTGGAATAATATCGGTTATAATTCTATCTTTAATCCCTTCTTCTTTATCCAATATTGTCAAAAATAAATGTTAAAAAAACATTTATTTTTAGCCTGATAATTTAGTTATGTCTTTGCGAAATCCCGATGCAAATAAGTTAAAACAAAATTTAACGTGTGTTGGCGCTAAAAAGTGTCGGTTTCAGCGCCAACTCTGCCGATTCCCGGAATCGGGCTTTTGCGTGTAAGATTGGGTTTGCACGGGCGTGCCAGCCGATTTGACCCTTGTAATCGGCAAGGTGGATGTACAGCAAGCTGAATGTACAGTAGGCCGACCGTACTCAAAACCACCGGCCAATCTACTGATGAAGATAGCCGATGGTGCGGTGACGATTTATCAACTACATGGCTGGTCGCGCAATTAATAGATCGGAATAAATAGGCTATCGGCTTAACGAGGCGTCAAGCCAATAGAGCGAGGTGGAACCTAACTCCTCCGACGAGCGGCGATGCAACAATACCGCGTAGAGATAGTATTCGATGTCGACGGCGAGAAGATCGAATCAAGCGAGGCGATTTCTCGTGAGGTGTACCTTGAAAGCCGTCTGGCGGAGGTCGTCGGATTCGCGATCACGAACTTCTGACCTAAGCGATAAAAGTAGAGATAGATGAATAGTAGATTGATTGATTGGTTGGGGACCCTTTACATGATGCACCATGGCACCTATTTATACTAATTTCTAACCTAGACCGACTAGAACACGAGTTTATACTAGATATAGACTCAATCGAAATAACCCCAAAATTTCAAAACTTTGATTTAATTATCTATTTGAATTTTTCCAGATTTATTCAAATTTTGCTAAGGCTCTTTTTGAAATCCTTTCCCTTCTGGGAAACCTTTCCTTTTTGGGCGCCTTTCCATTTTCGGCAACCTGCCATTTTTGGTCGGCCTTTTTCCCGCCCAGCCCACTTCTCCTTCTCTCGCACGGCCCATCTTCTCTGGCCATTTCTCCCGCGCCTGGCCCAGCGTCTTGGCATAACCGGCCCGCCTTGCACTTTGACCGCGCCCCTCGCGCCTGATCGCTTCTTCCCCACGCGACCTGCGCCCTCAGTCTCGTCGCCAATCGCACCGTCTGCGCAGCGCCGCCCTCACCAGTCGCCTAGCCATTACTCTCGCCGTAAATCCCGCTTGCGAATCCTACCGCCTACGCGCCCCATCCCGTCTCGTCCACAGCCGTCTCCTCCGTTGCGTCACCTCACCGCACGAGCTCGCCAATCCAGTGCCGCCACCGTCTCGCCCAACCATTAATGCCCTCACCCCTTTGCTGCATCGCGCCGGAGGTTGAGCCAATCCCTTTTAGCCCTCTGCTCCGTTGGGTCACATCACCACTCAAGCACCCCTCGCCGCTTCCCTCTCTCCTCCTTGGTGGCTATAAAAACCGAGCTCGCACGGCCGTGTCCTTCACGTCGAGCCCTCACTGGTAAGCCTCCCGAGCTCCCCGTGCTTCCCTCTCCATTTCCGCTAACTCTTCCACCGAGCCGTGCAGCAAATCGCCCGTTCTAACTTCTTCTTCTTGGCTCGGCCAATCCTCTTCCTGCGCCGCCTCCTCCTCGAGAAATCCGACCATAGAAACTTGCAGAGCCCTCTTTTCCTTACCCAGAGCATCACGGTGAGCTCCCGACTTTCCCACGCTCCTTCCCTCCCTCCGCGACCATTCGCCCGCTCGTGCGTTCCTTCTCCGACTCGGTGCCTTACGGCCCCCCACCTCTCGCTTTCTCTTCCTTTGCTTCTTCCTTGCTCAGGAGTTCATGAAGCCCCTCTTGCTTCTCCGCCAATCCATTTTTTCCTTGAAACTTCCCTCCGTAGTATGCTCATCTTCTTCTCCACCTCCGTGAAATCTACTTCGCTTCGCTTCTTTCTCTCTCGGCAAGTGGGCCTCGCGTGTCGGGGCGCTCTCCCTCATCTCGTGCCGCTTGGTCCCACGGTCGGCGCCCTTAACCTTGCCATGCGGTCCCGTCTTACCGACCTCTCATTTTGCGCATGGGCGGTCGGTACCCACCAATCTTGTCTTTCGCGTAATTGCGTCGTGGGCGAATGGCGGCATGTTGTCTTGGCCCAAGTGCACGATGCACTTTTTCAATTCGATTTGAATTTAAAATTAGAAAATCGAAAATCAAATATAAACTCGGAAAATCCTCAAAAATCCCCAAAAATCGAAATACCAAAAATACATTTTCTTGATCGTTTAGAGCATTTGAGTCCAAAAGCGATCTCCGTTTATATATCAAGTCGAGAAAATTCCCAAAATGCCCTGAGCTCCGTTAGTCCATTTTCTCTCTAATTTTCCTTTCCATTGCTTTGTTTTATTCGTTTATTTATTGTTTCGTCTTCTCGCTAGATCCGGCGTCGAAGCAACCACCGCACGAACCTCGAGCAAGAGCGATACTTGGGCGAGAGCAGTTCTCGAACAACGTCAAGAGCAAGCAGATTCGGCTTGAAACACGACATCGACACTTTCTCGTTAAGCGAACCCTCGAATCCGCAAGGCAAGCCACACTCCTTGAACATGTTGAACCCGGTTCCACTCTGATACTTATGTATATTTCTTGTATTGCATTACTTTGGTTATTTTAGAAAACTAGAAAATGTGGTAGTTTGAATGACATGATTAGATACAACCCAATGTTGAACCCGTTGTTATGCCTTAATTCCTTTTTAACCCTAAGATATAAAATAATGAACCCTCGTGAAACAGCAATTCATACAATTATTACTTTTAGACAAATGCTTGAAATCTCAGAGATGGCTTGGATGATGTTGGTTTTATAAAATTGCTTTCTGATGAGGGGACTGACATTAGGCGGACCACGGAAGGTGGATCTTGGCCCAATCCCCAACCGATGTGCGAGGCCAAGGGTTGAGGCACGGTGGTGGTGCAGATTAGTACCAATGATTTGTGGTATGTCATTTGGCTAAGTCTTTGGCATTTAAGGACCGAGGTCTCGAACAGCGTAAATAACCGGATCCGCTCAACCACAAGTTGGGCGGTCAATCTCATTGACTAGGACCAACATGGCTCGATACATTGTACTCCTTGGAATACCTACGGGAAAGAGCCTCCATGGAAAATGGATCCTTTGGGCAATCGAGGCGGAGCAGGAATGGAGGGATCATTCACGGTTCTGCATGATGGTGCCCACAACATTGAAAGTGTCTCCTTGACGGCGATGGGTCTGAATATTCACGGATCTTGGATATCCTTTGGGTAGGAGCTAAAAAGGAAGTTCAGCGAAATGCTATGATTCTCTCGGTCGGGCGCATGCATAAAAGTTGCATGTTGATTCGGTGGCATTAATGACCGTAGATGTCTTGTGGGTAAAGTGAGCACCTCTGCGAGTGATATCAATGGTATTGAATCTGCAGTGCTTAGGTTAATGAAGCGGAGTTAATCTAGGGTGATGCACATAGCTGCGCCCTGTAGCTTTTATAAATAAAACTTCGTCGTGAAGGTGAACTTTGCAAGATAACCCCCGATTTATCTATTGCTAATTATGATTTGTGTTTCAAATGTAAAATAAAAGTGATGTTTCCAACTTGCATCCACAATATTTAAACTGTGCCTACCTTTGTTTATTCACGCATGTAATATTGGAATTTCCGTGTGGTTTGTTGAGTACGGTTGTGTACTCACCCTTGCTCCCAATCCCCTCCATAGATTTCCTTTGAAGATGGCGAGCTCAGACGGCCGTAGATGGCGATGTTATTTTGCTTTGGAGGCCTTGATCTATCTGCTCAAGCGTTTCCTTTGGGTGTTACGTAATGTATTGGTGCTAGCCGCACCTTTTGTAAAACCTTGGCGTTAGGCCTATATCATCTATAAAATGTCGCATTTGCTCTTTTGTCAAGCAATGTACACTTGGTTACTGCGACTAAAATCACAGGTAGGCTGCGAAGGTATTTATCGCACCCCGAAAAGGCGGTCCGTCACAAGTGGTATCGAGCTGACTTGACCGATGAATCAAGACCTTAAGGTGGTTTAGGAATTGTTTTTAAAAAAAAAAAAGGGCTATTTAAACTTAAGCAAAAACCGATTACAAAAACTATCTAGGCATATTTGCTATCTCCCTCTCCTTCTCACTTCATACGCCTTATCTAAATTTACATTTTAAAAAAAATAAACTTTGCAAAATTTTTCCCTCTCAACTTCTTCAAATTCTCGTGTCGTGAGATAGTGCGCAAGGTTCATCCCGACCCAATGATTCTCGGCGGCTATGCGGCTCGGCTTTGGAAGATCTGGCGGTTCCTCGGCCTTGAGAAGTGCATCGCCTGTCTTCCACGCCGAGGCGGTTTCTCGGAGATCTTCGCTGCCATTGGAAGGCGTGGGTGAATCTAAACCAGCTGCCCCTCGTCGAGCGCACCCGAGGTTGGTGAGAGGATGCTTGAGGAGGGCGCCATACGAGGATCTTGCCGCAAAGCGATAAAAGCACTTGAGCGTCACTACCATCGCGAGTTCAACTTCAGCCCATTCCGGCTAATCCCGCAAATTGGGGATCATTCAAGCGATCGCGGTCGTGATAATCGACAATGAGCGGACCAGCGAGTTCAAGTGATCGCTCCCCGTGGCTCTGCGGGGAGGTCCGCTTCTGATGCGACTACTTAAGGAAGCGCGACTACCTCGACGAGCAACTTCACGGGCTGGTCGAAATCGAAGAGCTTGTGAGCGGGTTGGAGCTATCTCGGCCCATCCAGAGCCCATGCGGAGAATTCCGGCGAGGAAGCTGCTCTTGAGCAAGAGACCCATAGATGGATCTGTAGGCCAAGCGACAAGGAAGAGATTCGCGCGGTGGATCGTTATCTTAGATTGCACCCTTACGTATTAGGTCTTTTGGTAGTGTAATATGGGTCGTCTGGGACCTTAAAAGCGGTATGGTGTGCGATCCGTGCTATGAATAAAAAGACTATGTTTCCTATCTCTGTTAATTTGTGTTGTCATAAGTATCTGTATAACCTCACCACACTCAAAAAGCTCCTTCCCTTCGTCTAAGCCTCTTACCTCTTCATTCCACTCTTACCCCATGCTCTAAACCTTACTTATCTTCTGCTTGCCCAAAACCTGCTGCAGTACCGAACAAGAATCAGATTAAGCGAGATGGTGGGAATCGAACCACACCAGCACCTCAGTGAGGAAGCAGAATCAGCAGAAAATCCGACCAACTGACCCAAGTCTGGCCATGATGGAAAAAAGCGGGCATCAGCGAGATCGCCAAACACAACTACTGGAGAGAATGTTGGATCAGCTCGCCGCCAGACCACCCGGACACCACCACAGTGATTACGATGCGCCAGGTGAGAATGTTGGAATATCAAAATGGTCTGATTTCCAGAAAACAAGACCACCCATCTTTTCAAGTACATCGAGACCCACTCGCGGCGGATGATTGGATCAATGGCATTCAATGGAAACTTGGCACGCTCAATGCTCGAGATAGAAACGAGTATTATGCGCCGCACGATTACAAGGACCGGCCGCGCTTGGTGGATGAACTTCGAACGCAATCCGGACAAGAAACCACGTGGGCAGAATTTGAGAAGCCTTGAAAGCCCACATCCTGCGGGCTTAATGGCGACTAAAGAAATTTTGACTCTCCACCAAGGTGAGAGATCGGTCTTGGAATACTTTCACCAATTCAATCAACTAGCACGATATGCCTGAAGAAGTGGATCGAAGCCAAAAAATGGAGAGATTCTCTGAAGGACTACGAAAAAGTCGAAACTCCATGTCATGACACTTGATTTGAGGACTTGACCACGATGGTAGACAAGTTAATAATCACCGGGAGACCGGAGCGACTTGGAAAACACACGGAAAAGGATGGCACCGCAACTAAGGATCACGAAACCAAGGCCACTAAGAAAGCGAGAGTCGATCCTACCCCCAACCGTCCGAACAAAAGGCGGGATGTAGAAGAGCAAAGGCCGATACACGCTATGCCTCAACTCAAGGCGGTGAAGTGTTTCAATTGCAAGGAGATCATTGTGCGAAGGATTGCCACCACAAGACCGTTGATTGTTATCACTGCGAGCGAGACGGGACATATCCGACCTCAACGCCCTAAGAGGCATTTACCCTCACGAGGTGGCCAAGGCTCGGGTTTCCAACTCTAACCCAATAGGCCGACAAAATGCTCCACATCGACCACAAAAGCGGCGGCGAGGGCTGCTGAAAAAAAGTACCCATCGAGATCAGCAAACCCTAGTGATCCAAGCAAAGAGATAAATCATGTGTCCACAGAAGAAGCTACGAGACCGCATGAGCGATGTCAGCGAGGAGCTCAAGCTTAGTCGCGACCGATGTAATTTTTAGTCGGGGTGCCCTTGCTTTTGTTTTATTGGATTACGAAAGAATGATTAGATACCACTATTGCCGCCTCTTGCGCATCTCAAAACCTTTGAAGGCTTTATTAGCAACTTCGGTACAAGTGTAAAGATTTGTAATTTACCCTTCAAGGAATTAAGATCACAACCGGTTCTTGATGTTAAAAATAATGAAAGTGCGAATGTTATCCCCATAATGGACTAGTTAACCGGAAATGAAACAACGATAGACCAACCAAGAATGTCCACCATCCTTACAAGCGACCCGAAACAACAAGCTATCGAGACGGATACACTCAACATTCTCCCCTCGGAGATATTCAAAATTTTAATCATTAGGACAGCTAGACAAATTGACGAAAGTGACTTAACCCACCATGAGGAGCGATCGGAAAAGAAAGGAAAATCTCGACCTGCAAAGTGATGTCAGCTCCATGCACTCAGTGGGAACTCCCCCACATCCAATAAATCAAGTCAAAGTAACCCAGCAAGGAGACAAGAACATTCAACAGTATAGGAAGAGAATGACAGATGCCAACCTCTCAAGAGCTTCCGTCAAATAAGCAAGGGATAATGTAGCTCTATAACTATATCGTAATAATAAGAATATAAGAGGATTGATTTTGACAAAGAAAATAGCGAGAATATGCGAGGTGATGATGTATGACAAAAGAATAAAGTTGTCCATCGAAGAACCACTAATCTGCTCCGAACCCCAGACAGGAATTAAGGTAAGATCAGAATAAGTCAGCTCAGCCAGAAAATAGGACGAGGCAACAAAGTCAAAGAGAAGAATGATGAATAACCGAGCTCCTCAAGAGCTTTGGAAGATGAATGAGTCGTATTAGGCATTATATTTGTATATGTAAAATAAACATATCGGAGGATTGATTTTGACAAAAGCGACCAAGAATGTCCTATCTGTTAATGTGTGTCGGAAGGTTAAGATTAACCCTCGGAGACTGCTAGTCTCTGCGGCTTCCCTCCCAAGGCAGGAAAGGGGATGAGATCGGAATAGATTTCCTCACAAGGATGTTCAAGGACTCAACGAGGATTCAATATTATTAAGCGACGGTTGTGAGGTTGACCGAGGAAAACCACCTCATTACAATTAGACAAGCTTACGGCGAAATGAAGTTCGAAAGATATTTATCGGAAGATTGGAGAGAAATTCGAAAGAGATAGTGTCGGGACCGAGAGACCCATGTCACAACCAAAAATTTTGGAAAGATTTTCCCGAACAACGAGGGCAGAATCTACATTTAATAAAACCTACCACCCATGGTGACGAGACAAAAACGAGATCAAGCTGGATACTAGGAGGCATATTAAAGGTATAAACTTTGACCTACCAAATATCTTAGAATGCGTGCCTACAGTTCTGCGAATTCTCCGACAATGACAATTGTTAGGATAATTGAAGATGTCACCCCTTTATGAAACTACTTATGAAAGAAGGTCACGAAACCCTGGAAAAAAAAATCTTAGAGCGAAAAGATATGCGGGCGACAAGCGAGAAGAATGTCGACTCTAGGGTTGAAGACTTTGTTTACGAAAATGGCGCCCTTGAGACGGGACATAGATTTTCAAGTCAAGGAAAAAAAAGCACACGAAATGTTAGACTCTATCTGATTACTTAAGCGGTGGGGAAAAATAATCTACCGATTCAGTTGAACCGGGCATGCACTCGAGATACACCATGTACCCTAGGAATACCAATTAAAAAAATACCTTCGTCGGCCGTGAGACAAGAAGCGATTAAGAGGAATTAAAGCGAGAATAGGTTACCCCATTCTGAGAGCACATCTGGATCGTCAAATCAGCTGGAAGTCAACACAGCGACTGGAATGACAGGGTATGCTGAGAATGGTAAAAGAAATTCTACTACTGAAGAACTCACCGGAAAAAGGAATCGGAATTGCAGCAGTTTTTCCCAACCTGCTTCCCTGAGGAGTAAATCTCGGGGACGAGATTTGTTTTAAGGGGGGTAGATTGAAATAACCCCAAAATTTCAAAACTTTGATTTAATTATCTATTTGAATTTTTCAGATTTATTCAAATTTTGCTAAGGCTCTTTTGAAATCCTTTCCCTTAGAAACCTTTCCTTTAGGCGCCTTTCCATTTTCGACAACTTTGCCATTTTTGGTCGGCCTTTTTCCTTGACCCACTTCTCCTTCTCTCGCCACGGCCCATCTTCTCTGGCCATTTCTCCGCGCGGCCCAGCGTCTTGGCATGTAAGCCGCCTTGCACTTCCAACCGCGCCCCTCGCGCCTGATCGCTTCTTCCCCGCGCGACCTGCGCCCTCGATCTCGTCATGCCAATCGCCTTGTCTGCCTTGCCCGCCCTCACCAGTCGCCTAGCCATTACTCTCGCCGTAAATCCCGCTTGCGAATCCTACCGCCTACGCGCCCCATCCGTCTCGTCCCACGTAGTCTCCTCCGTTCGTCACCTCGCCTGAGCTTCGCCAATCGATCTGCCACCGTCTCGCCCAACCATTAATGCCCTCACCCCTTTGCTGCATCGCGCCGGAGGTTGAGCCAATCCCGCACCCGCCCCTCTGCTCCGTTGGGTCACATCACCACTCAAGCACCCCCTCGCTTCCCTCTCTCCTCCCTTCGGTGGCTATAAAACCGAGCTTCGCCGCCGTGTCCTTCACGTCGAGCCCTCAGCAGTAAGCCTCCCGGAGCTCCCGTGCTTCCCTCTCCATTTCCGCTAACTCTTCCACCGAGCCGTGCAGCAAATCGCCCGTTCTAACTTCTTCTTCTTGGCTCGGCCAATCCTCTTCCTGCCACGCCTTGCTCCTCCTCGAAAATCCAGCCATAGAAACTTGCAGAGCCCTCTTTTCCTTACCCAGAGCATCACGGTGAGCTCCCACGACTTTCCCACGCTCCTTCCCTCCCTCCATGACCATTCGCCCGCTCCGTGCGTTCCTTCTCGACTCAGGTGCCCTTACGACGCCCCACCTCTCCGCTTTCTCTTCCTTTGCTTCTTCCTTGCTCAGGAGTTCACAAAGCCCCTCTTGCTTCTCCTTGAATCCATTTTTTCCTTGAAACTTCCCTCCGTAGTATGCTCATCTTCTTCTCCACCTCCGTGAAATCTCGCTTTCTTCTTTCTCTCTCTCGGCAAGTGGGCCTCGCGTGTCGGGGCGCTCTCCCTCATCTCGCTGCCGCTTGGTCCCACCGTCGGCGCCCTTAACCCTTGCCATGCGGTCCCGTCTTACCGACCTCTCATTGCGCATGGGCGGTCCGGTTGCACCAATCTTGTCTTCACAGCGTAATTGCGTCGTGGGCGAATGGCGTAGCGTATTGTCGGCCCAAGTGCACGATGCACTTTTTCAATTCGATTTGAATTTAAAATTAGAAAATCCGAAAATCAAATATAAACTCGGAAAATCCTCAAAAATCCCCAAAAATCCGAAATACCAAAAATACATTTTCTTGATCGTTTGAGCATTGAGTCCAAAAGCGATCTCCGTTTATCCATATCAAGTCGAGAAAATTCCCAAAATGCCCCGAGCTCCGTTAGTCCATTTTCTCTCTAATTTTCCTTTCCATTGCTTTGTTTTATTCGTTTATTTATTGTTTACGTCTTCTCGCGCTAGATCCGACGTCGAAGCAACCACCGGCACGAACCTCGAGCAAGAGCAGTACTTGGAGCAGGAACAGTTCTCGGAGCAACGTCAAGAGCAAGCACCGTTCGAAGCGAAACCACGACATCGACACTTTCTCGTTAAGCGAACCCTCGAATCCATAAGGCAAGCCACACTCCTTGAACATGTTGAACCCAGTTCCACTACAGTACTTATGTATATTTCTTGTATTGCATTACTTTGGTTATTTTAGAAAACTAGAAAATGTGGTAGTTTGAATGACATGATTAGATACAACCCAATGTTGAACCCGTTGTTATGCCTTAATTCCTTTTTAACCTAAGATATAAAATAATGAACCCTCGTGAAATAGCAATTCATACAATTATTACTTTTAGACAAATGCTTGAAATCTCAGAGATGGCTTGGATGATGTTGGTTTTATAAAATTGCTACTGTAAGGGGACTGACATTAGGCGGACCACGGAAGGTGGATCTTGGCCCAATCCCCAACCGATGTGAGGCCAAGGGTTGAGGCACGCGGTGGTGGTACAGATTAGTACCAATGATTTGTGGTATGTCATTTGGCTAAGTCTTTGGCATTTAAGGACCGAGGTCTCGAACAGCGTAAATAACCCAGATCCGCTCAACCACAAGTTGGGCGGTCAATCTCATTGACTAGGACCAACATGGCTCGATACATTGTACTCCCCTTGGAATACCTACGGAAAGAGCCTCCATGGAAAATGGATCCTTTGGGCAATCGAGGCGGAGCAGGGAATGGAGGGA
Organism: Guadua angustifolia; assembly: GCA_036346375.1. Classification (NCBI taxonomy): domain Eukaryota; kingdom Viridiplantae; phylum Streptophyta; class Magnoliopsida; order Poales; family Poaceae; genus Guadua; species Guadua angustifolia. The sequence continues at coordinate 170,508 of JAYEVE010000284.1, read as the reverse complement.
TCATTCACGGTTCTCGCAGCAGTGGTGCCCACAACATTGAAAGTGTCTCCTTGACGGCGGTGGGTCTGAATATTCACGGATCTTGGATATCCTTTGGGTAGGAGCTAAAAAGGAAGTTCAGCGAAATGCTATGATTCTCTCGGTCGGGCCGCATGCATAAAAGTTGCATGTTGATTCGGTGGCATTAATGACCGTAGATGTCTTGTGGGTAAAGTGAGCACCTCTGCGAGTGATATCAATGGTATTCGAATCTGCCGTGCTTAGGTTAATGAAGCGGAGTTAATCTAGGGTGATGCACATAGCTGCGCCCTGTAGCTTTTATAAATAAAACTTCGTCGTGAAGGTGAACTTTGCAAGATAACCCCCGATTTATCTATTGCTAATTATGATTTGTGTTTCAAATGTAAAATAAAAGTGATGTTTCCAACTTGCATCCACAATATTTAAACTGTGCCTACCTTTGTTTATTCACGCATGTAATATTCAGAATTTCCGTGTGGTTTGTTGAGTACGGTTGTGTACTCACCCTTGCTCCCAATCCCCTCCATAGATTTCCTTTGAAGATGGCGAGCTCGAGACGGCCGTAGATAGCGATGTTATTTTGCTTTGGAGGCCTTGATCTATCTGCTCAAGCGTTTCCTTTGGGTGTTACATAATGTATTCGGTGCTAGCCGCACCTTTTGTAAAACCTTGGCGTTAGGCCCTATATCATCTATAAAATGTCGTATTTGCTCTTTTGTCAAGCAATGTACACTTGGTTACCTGCAGCTAAAATCCTGGGTAGCTGCGAAGGTATTTATACGCACCCCCTGAAAAGGGCGGTCCGTCACATTTACACAAAATCATTTCCCATATAAGAATATTGTTTTTTTTTTGTTCTTAAAAAAAAAGACTATTGTTTTTTTATTACTCACGCAAACCGCTGAAAGCAAAATTCTTTCACAAATGCTTACTTTCTCTTAGAAAAAATGTCTGTTTTATATATAAAAACACAAGGATAAAATATATCGATACTCATTTTTTTTTTACATTGCAGGCCGAGACTGAACAGAACGCTACCGTCGGCCCGTTTTTTAATTATTATTTTTTAGAGGAGTGTCAATTGTGAACTCGTTAGTAACGATGTACGACCCTTGTGGTCAATTGGGCCGACTCTGCCTAATAGCCTGGATAGTTTCCAAATTGGGCTGGAGAATACGTGAGACATAGGGTGACAACACCGAGGCTAAGCCAGGTTTGAACGAAGCCGCCCAATTTTATCTTTTTTTTCCAGGGAGATTTAGAAATTTGCCACTCTTCAATTTCAATCTTCGACGTCATGTACAAATCATGTCACTGGAGTGGTATTTTTTATACATGACGTCGGATTTTCACGTTGAAGGGTGGCAAATATCGGATTAAACTTTTTTTTTCTAGGGATGAAACCCCTTTTCCGGGATGGCCGGAAGCCTGGAAGTACCAATTCGGTTGTTATTTTTTATTTTTTTTCCAATTCCTTAACTCGGAACCAACCTAATTTTATTTTTAATAAATCCTCTAATTGGAATTTTTTCGACAAAACTTTCGTGCTTGCGAATTTCTTCCCTACTGAGATGGAAGAAAGCCCATCATTATTTTCCCACGAGTCCTGCTCGCCGCCTGGCTGGGGATTTCGAGCGTGGCCTGACGGGAAGGCGCTGCGTAACTTTCCAGATCATACAGTTCGCGTGCTACAGACTGTTTTAGAGGCCTGATATTTCCGCCCTTAATTGGGCAGGAGAGCTGCTAGTCTGTCACAAACCAACTCTGATACAAGCAGAACCAGTAGAACTGAGACGGAAAAGAGAAGGATTCAGAGAAAGAGAGAGAGAGACGTGGGAGGAAGAAGAGAACTGGAGATTAGAGAACAAGCATTTGGGGAAGAACAGCAAGATGAAGCAGAGAGAGAGAGAGCTGAGGCTAATGCCAAATTCTTCTTCGCTGCCCCCGTGTCTGCTGCTTCGTGCCTTTTTGAATTGCCCTGCACTCAGCCGAGTGGGCTTCTAAGGCCCAAGGCCCACGTCCGTGACATTCCTCCCTCCTTGAATGTCAGCTTGTCCCCAAGTCGATGATAGCAAACCATGGATTGTACATGTAGTCACCACCAGGATCCCATGGCAACTGCAGGTACAGACTTTTGCTCCCAACTTGATCAACATATTGGTCAACCATGTAGATGAAGCTCTTGTAGAAGGCAGCATACTCCTCCTTGATCTTCTTCTTCTTCTCATTGGTATGACCACTCAATGTCAGACTGCAAGCGCTAGTAGATAGTCCACTGGGATTAGTCTGGTTGAGATCCCATATCTTCAAGATGTTGTCAGTTGATGCAGAGATAAGAGTTTCTGGATCCAAGAATCTTACATAGCTGACAGTTTTCCTATGTCCAGAAATAGTACACCAAGGAATTCTTGTATTCCTCAGATCATAACAGTATATCTTGTAATCTGCTGAGCCAAAAGCTAACATACGAGAGAAGTATGGGGAGAATTGTACACAGCACACGTTGGCCACATTTCTGATTGTATCGATGCAATTTTTCTGGTTAATACTCCAAACTTTCACGCAACAATCATCACTCCCACTTGCCAACTTAGTTGGATCCACCTCTAAGAAACTCACAGACCAAGCTCTTTTTCTGGTAAATCCTTGACCAGAGCTTGCATCCCATAACTGAACAATACCATCATAATCTGTTGATGCCAAGTAGTTCTTTATGTAGTTGTTCCAACAGATAGAACTAAGCTTGGACTTGCTAGGCATCTCAATCAATGGATAATGAATATCAAAACAGTCATTTAAAAGAGCATCAAATTCAAATATTTTAATTTTCTTTGAAACCCCAGCAGCAGCAAAATATTCTTCATCTTTGTCTGCTCCACCATCTAAAGCTTTCTTCAGACCCTCCACATCACCAATGCTGGCAGTGTGATGGACAATGGACTCATCATCATACCCTCCTTCCTCAGTTTCTTCAGGTCCAGAAAATGTAGTGGCAGTAGCAGCATCTCCTGGAAAGTGAAGTGACATAGCCTGGCCTATCTTTTGAAGAACTTCAGAGTCATTCCAGTACTTCACCATTGCAGATGGACCACCATTCTCTAGCTCATTAAGAATTGGCTTCAAAGATGGGTCTTCCTTGATACGGGCCATTCGCTCTTCAAGCTGCTCCTTATGAGCTGGACTAGTCAAGTTTTCAAGCATACTGGACATAGCAGGATCCTGCATAAGAGCATTCCCAAGACGTCCTACCATTAACACAAACTAAGGATTGTGCCTAACTTGTTTCATTGTTTCCATGTACTGTTGAGGATCCAATGGAGGAGCACCCTATTCCTCAGTAACCTGAGCACTTTTCTGAAGCTGTTCAGACATCTGGTTGAATACAGTGTCACTCGCAATCTGCTCTGCCATCTCTCTTATAGATGGATCATTGATCAAGCTGTTCATAGAAGAAAAACCAAAAGGATTGGGAAGGCCTGCATTAGCTGCCGAAGGAACCCCTTTTTGCGCTTCAGACAACTCTTCTGATTTTGAACTTTTGTTCTGGTTTACCATCTTAATCGTTGTACGGCAGTCAACAAGGCCCTCATTAACCATGTCTACAGCAATCTTTACAGCGTCTTTGCCTATACGCTTTCCTGTTCTGCACTGTAGCATCCAGAGCCTATTTTCTTGAACAGTAAATTCAATATCATCGTTAGTGTCATCCTGGATAGGACCTTCTCTCGAACACTTGGCAAGCACCGTGTTCTTGCTCTTGCTCTTCCTTGTATCCTGGGCACCAGGTGGTGCTTGCTGACCAACCATTTGCTTTACATGCTGCTGATCTCCTGAAGGCTGAGCCACATCAACCATGGAGCTTGCAAAACTCTGTTGATCAATATACCCTGTATCTTTTTCAGCCAACTGGAAGCTATTTGTTTCTGCATGTTGCAGTTGATTTTCAGAATGTGGCTGTTCTTGTTCTGGCCAGTGACTATGTTGCTCTAGTTGGATTGGCCTTTCCTTTTTTGAATCTTCAGTTACCAATTTTCATTGAGACAACTGATCTGGTACATTCATATGTTGTTTCACTGCTTGCTGACTTGCCTGGGCATTCATTTCCTGCTCTGCTCCTTGCATCTGGTCAGGGGCGACGCATCTGATATCCAGCCAGCAGCAATTGTCGTAGATGCAACGGCCATGAAGAGCCTCTCGAGCTCGCGTCGCATCATGGCATGACCGGAATAGGACGAGCACCTCCACGCTATTTGTCCTCCCAAGCACATACACCTTTTCAGCGCCAAATGTGTCAAAGACCTGGTGAAACACCTCCTCGGTCATCGGATAGAGCACCTGGCTCACCGTGACATGAAGAATATGGCCGGTGTTTGCCTCCTGGTGGCCTGACATTTCATCAAACATGTGGCGAGCAATGCAGCTCTGAGCAAACCTCCTCTGGATCAGCTTCAAGTCCGGCTGAAAGCACTTCACTGGAACCCACGCTCGGGCGCTGCGGTCGGTGTGGGGAACCGTCCCCGGGACTCCACTGATTCACCCAATTGCGCGGTACATCTCAAGTGAATCAAGGGAACCTCGGGCGTTCCACGATTATACCCGTGTTAGTCCCAGGATAGTTCGCCAACACGAGCATTCTCATCCAACAGTTGACATCACAACACATACATAATTATCGGAAGCATAAATATCATTACATTCCAAAAGTAGGACTGCTGTCCATAACGACATATTTAAAGTTATTACATCAAGTAGCAGCGGAAAACATAAGATAAACAACAAAAGGGCCAGCATGGCATGCCCCCAAACCCTCGGGCAACCAATCGGGGCAAGAACGGCGTCTAAGCGTTAGCATTGTCGAAATCTGCCGTAAAAGTCCCCGGCGATGCCTCATCCTCACTGCGACAAGTGGACAATCCGATTGAGTACAAAGAGTGTACTCGCACAATAATATAAGTTATATCTGGTTTCTAACTACATGTGGTTGCTACATCAAAGGAAGGCAAAATGGCAATATTAGCATAAAGCAATATTTGAAGTCAATCGTAAACATGTATAGATTGGAAAGAATTGCATTTAATAAACATTTGCAAATTCTAACACATAATATAACATCATCATAATCACATTTATCTCATGCCTTCAAGCATTCTCCGAACCATGAGTTCCATCGCTCATGTTCGACTACACACACAGTACTCCAATACTCATGTCTTTTCCCACTCCCATCCCATTCTTACCAAGACCTTAATACTCGCCCGGTGGTGACAATTAGAGATCGTCCTTAACCATGGGCGCGCTATTGAATAGTTTAAACTCTGCAGAGATACAACTTTACCCACGACCGTCACACTCGTGAGCCAAGCTATTAACACATTTCCTTAGATGTGTCGGTAGAGGTGAGCGTGACAAACCATTTTCGATATGCATGGTAGTGTGTATAAACCACGGATGATGTGACCCTAATCCCGCGTGCCCGATTGCGGTGTGTGTGGATCAAGGAGTACACCCGTTGTTGGACATCCCCAACTCAACAAAATTCGAGAGACCAGGGACATTCCTTGGCGCTCCACCAAGCCCAAGGAATTCCGTGACATTCCTTGACACTCTACCAAGCTCAAGGAATTCGAGTGCACATGATTTACACATCCTAGTCATACACAAGTACTTGGTTACACTGGTCCCATAAACGGCGTGTGGTTCGCACGATAGTTACTCAAAGAGACGTCACCAGGATTTAATCCTTAGGGTCCTTAACCAACATCTCTACTCATTAGCCAAAACTTTGAAACCATCATCATCATAATAATTCTCAATCATTGCGACCGATGGACTAAGTCCATCTATCGCGGTTTCTAACGATGTTCTAAGCATGGCTAAGCAAATCGTACGAACCCATATACATAATAATGATAAACCCACATCCTAGGGCGACAATTGATGACATAGTAAAAGGGATGAAATACGATTCTTGACACTAGCTACTGAATTCTACCCAAACATAATTGTAATTAAAAGTAAGCATGCAAGCGATAAAATAGTTCTCAAGTATAACTTTCAATTAGTAGGAGCAATCATGTTCAAGGATTAAGATAGTGCCTTCTTTGCTTTCGTTCTTGACTTCGAAAACGTAGTCGTGCTAAAAGTGCCTTACAAGGCGTCAACACCTAGCGAGAAAATCCAAATCCATAAACACCAAATCGAGAATCCAAAGATGCACATGATTAAAAGATATATGAAATGCTCATGATGCACAATACTGAGTATAATATGAAAATACCAATTTAGTCTTGTGAAATTTAGACTTGAATGTCAAAAATTCATGTTTTAGAGGCATTTTATTGAATTATGTCCGGAGTATCCGGACATTTAACCCCGGAGTGTCCGGGCTGACCCCCTTGGTCTCACGAATTCTGGCATATCTGGACTATCCGGATTAAATCCCCGGACTATCCGGATTAAATCTCCGGAGTATCCGGATTAAATCCCCGGAGTGTCCGGGCTGAGCAGTCTGTTTCAAAAACGGCTGCTTTGCTATTGGCTTTTAAACTTCATAGCAATGCACTAGGACTTCAAAAGGGTGGACTAGGGTGGGATCTTACCACTATGGGGTTACTTTTGCACGTGGTGACGGTTGGTTTCAACGAGGGAATGACAAAAATGTCACAATGCCGGTTCTTGCGGTTCGTCTCCTCCTGGCTCGCGTAGACGACGATGACCTCGCTTGCTCGTGCTTGCAACAGCAACTAGCCCTCCTCCTCAAGCTTCCACGCGACATGCACGACCCGATTCAAGGTTTGAGGATGGGTTCCATGGAAAGGCAAGAAATGAGTTACAAGAGCAAAATTTTCAGCACAAGGGAGGAAAAGAAAACGATTGCCACTTACCAAAGACTTGATGCCTCAAGAATCCATTTGGATGGATTGGAAGCTCTTGATCTTGGTTTCAAGGTGGTATAACATGCATAAGCTCAAACTCAATTCTTGTGGGGATTTGAGGGGAAGAATGGCAAGAGGTGAGGAAGAACACTCTTGCTATTTTCTGCAGGTTTGGCTGAGCAAATGAGCAGGAAAAAGGAGGAGAAACCAAGGTTTGGGTCTTATAAAGGCTGCCCACTCATGCCTTACATGTGGGGCTAGGTCCCACATGTCATAGGGTGAGTGAAAAGGGTGGGTATGGGTGATTGAAGTGAGAAAAGTCATGGAGAGGATGTGCAGCCCACAAGTTCCTATGCAAGGTAGGTCCCATGTGTCATTGACTTGTTAGGTGAGTGGGTAGGGGTGAGTAAAGTAAGAAATGTTATAGTAGGTATGTGCAGCCTACTCACCTCTCTCTTATGATCATGGCCCACATGTCATTGATTAAGGTAGAATAACATGTGTGCAGTTTGGGAAAATGATTTTCAGGATTTTGTTGCTTCCTCTTTATGCAAGATGAATGTCCTAACACTTGTATGATTATAATTAAATGAGGATTTTAATGACATTATGGAATACGTTAGCATGACAAACCTTGCTTACCGTATTAATGAAAATTGGGCTGTTACAGTCGGCGTCTCGGGTGAAGCCATGCAAAGGCCGACGAGGTGAGCCGGCGGCGTTCATGAGGCGGTCCACTTCGATCCTGCAAGCGGTGCACCGATCGTTCTCGGCGACGCGCCACCACTCGTTCCTCGGCAGCATGCTGCAGAACCTCCTACCACCGAACTCGATCGTCGTCCTACTCCTCGTCTTTGGCACCAAGATCGCGACACAGGATGGCGCCTCCTCGTCTCGTCGATCGGCTCGGAAGGCGGCGGTCTGCGATGAAGATCGGCGGTGGAACTCCAGTGCGTGGCTCGATACAAATGTCACAAACCAACTCGATACAAGAAACCGATGAACCGAGGCGGAAAGAGAAGGATTCAGAGAAAGAAAGAGAGACATGGGAGGAAGAAGAGAAGCGGAGATTAGAGAACAAGCATTTGGGGAAGAACAACAAGATGAAGCGAGAGAGAGAGAGCCGAGGCTAATGCCAAATTCTTCTTCGCTGCCCCGTGTCTGTTGCCGTGCCTTTTTGTATTGCCCTGCACTCAGCCGAGTGGGCTTCTAAGGCCCAAGGCCCACGTCTGTGACATAGTCCTGATCGGATCAAAGAGTGGCCCCATTCATATTGATCTACGTATAACCTAACAGGCCTATCTATGTTTTTGCCTGCTCCATTCCCTCAATATGGGCCCTGTCCGAGAGGGAACCGCGCGAGGTGTAGCCGCGGCGCGGACTGGTCCAGGGCCCGAACACGCGGTCGAGTGAGCGGCAGTTGCGCGCGTCCGACTATCCAAGTCGTGCTCGTGCGTGCGAGGAAATTGCAATGGCCTACGGTGGCCGGTGGAATGATCCATCGATGGTCATTTGCTAAATTTAGGGGTTAAAACGGATAGAATAGTTTCATACCTATCTAGACTGTTCTCTAATATGGAGTTCATCGGCATAAATATTTATCAAATAGTATCAAATGGAAAAAAGTACGTTTTCTTATGTCAAATATAAATACGGATCTAGTGGCTCACCATCCGTTGAGTACAAACATGGATTTAGATTATTCTGATATCCATGGTATATTCCCCTGTTTCAGCCTAGCCCATTTACATGATTCTTTAGTAGCTTATTATACATTAAAATGTACATCAATACATGGAGGTAAGGAAGGAAGGCTGAAAATATGAAGAATCCATGGATGTTTGGATCAAATAAACTAGTTATGTTTTTGTGTTTGTTTTATGTGTAGAGTTTAAGGGTTTACATGTTTCAAGAAATATCCATGATCATATTCCATTCGATTCGTATTTAACATTATTCATATTTGCATTCCTGGAGGTGAATAGAGACCTCTTTTCTAGGATGATTTATGCAAGTACACAACCAATATTTCATATCCGTTGCAATGACTCTCTGGTAAAGATGGAAGGTGAACAGGTGAACAGCTCATAATTTTATTGCTTGCCCTCTCTCAAAATTGCTAAGTTCAAAATATTGCAAGGCTAGCTTATTTGAGGAATTTGCTGCAATAGTTTCAATCAAATGTTGTCGAGTATTTGCAGTAGAATGGCTCGTAAACACCAAATACCCAAAACATACAGAAGGAAAAAAAAAACCACATAAGACGTACAGAATATCTACAAATGAAGGAACACCCATCTCATGTGAACCGTGAACCACTAATCTAAGACAAGCAGACCTTTCACTCCTGTTGGCCACCAATATTTTCGGGGTTTTCTTAAAACAATTAAGAGTAAGTACATGTTTCCACTTTTCACCTCATCACTAACATGTTTTCTATGGAATAACCGCAATGGGTATGAATTTATTGCATGCATGAACCCTCCACCGTGGAAGGGGTCTCCATTCACTTGGAGGCCTCCAGTGAATCACCTACCATTACCCTGTTGTAAAACATAGTCGTTCATCCACGATTAATCAAAAAATTCATCGTCACAATCACATGAGTAAGAACAAAGAGACACATGATATAGGGTGGAATTCTCTCTCTTTATTAGATTGATTCAATACAAAGGGGGATGCCTAATATACATAGCAAGGAAGAGAGAGGAGTTCGTATTCGCCCACACAAATAAGAGATAGAGTCCTAACCGAATACGGTTGGACTTCCTTATTTCTTAACACTCCCCTTTGGACGAATACCGCGTAATGCATATGTCTCATTAAAAACTCCACTCAAAAACCCAGTGGAAAAAAAGAGATGGAGAAAAGAGTACATTACACTCGCACTCTATGTTGCACTAGTTGCCTCATTAAAAAAACCTTTATGTGAGAAACTTTAGGAAAACTCACAAAGGAGAAAAGAGTACAACTTATAATCTTCAGGATTTATATTAGGATCTTCAGGATCACAATAGGGTTATGGTTCGAGGGTTTTTTCCCCCTGAACTTTGCATCTCTTTAAGTTTTATCATTCCAATGCCTTTAACACATCTTTGAAATGTGGATTTGGGCAAGGACTTAGTGAATAAATCTGCAAGATTTTCACATGACTTAGTTTGCAAGATCTTTATCTCATCGCTCTTCTGGAGTTCGTGAGGATAGAATAACTTAGAAGCAATATACTTCGTGGTGTTGCTCTTCACATAACCCAATTTGCATTTGTGCAACACAGGTAATATTATCTTCATGATAATTGTGGGGGTATCGATGGTGTTAAGGCCACATGACTTCTGGATATGGTTAATCACATGTCACAGCCAAACACATTCACATGAGGCTTCATACAGGGCTATAATCTCTAAGTGGTTGGTAGAAATTACTACCAGGATCTGTTTATAAGACCGCCAAGAAACGGTTGTACCACTGCAGAGAAACACAAAACCAGTCTGTGATCTGGCGCTGTGGGGATCAGACAGATAGCCAACATCTGTATATCCTACCATGATCAAGTCTTGGTTCTTCTAAAAAAATAATCCAAGATTTTGAGTACTTTGGAGGTATCTGAGTAAAGTCTTGACACCAGCCCAATGTCTTCTGGTTGGAGCTGAACTATGTCTTACTAGCAAATTCACTGCGAATACGATATCAGGCTTTGTGCAATTTGCAAGATACATGAGTGCTCTGATGACACTTTCATATGGGACTTCCGGTCCTAAAACTTCCTCATTTTTCATCCTCGGTCTGAAAGGGTTTTTATCCACTTCAATGGATCTTATGACCATAGGGGTTTTCAAAGGATGCGATTATCCATATCAAACCTCTGCAATACCTTCCGGGTATAAGAAGACTGGTGAACAAGGATTCCTTCTGGGAAATGCTTTAACTACAGGCCTAAGAAAAATTTGGTTTTACCTAAATCTTTCATCTCAAAACTCCGTCACGAGGTAAGCACTTGCTTCCTCTATCTCCTCTGTGGTTCTGATGTTATTCAGATTATCGACATATACTGAGATAATACAGAATTCATTCTGGGATTTCTCTATGAACACACAGGGACAATATCCCTTCATCAGGAGGAACTTACTAAGTCCGCTTTACCACATTTTTCCCTACCATTTTAATCCGTATAGCGATCTCTTCGGTTTGATGTTATACATATTGCGATTATTAGGATCCGAGACCTTGACTCCTTCAGGGACTCTCATATAAATATCTGAATCCAGTGACCCATATAAATATGTGGTCACTACATCCATCAACTGCATTTTTATCTTTAAGCCAGCTGCCATTGATATTAAGTATCGGAACATTATTCCACTCATCACAGGAGAATTGGTTTCATCGTAATCGATGCCAGGTCTCTACGTGAACCCTTATGCTACAAGTCTCGCTTTTATATCTCACCACCTGAGTATTTTCATTTCACTTCTAGATGAAAAACCCATTTGATTATGTTGGGAACACTTTAGGAAATATTCAGTCAACAGGACCAAAAACTTACCTATTATTAATCAAGCACTGTCTCAATTGCTTCTTTTGTTTGACCCTATATGAGCACTTCTGGCATTCTGCTATGGACTTTAGTTCTGGATCCAGCTTTTAGCAATTTTAGAGGCAAATATATGTCGACAATTGCAGTCTTTCTTTTATTCATTTCTCCTGCATCATTTCAGAGATATATCTATATTAATTTCTTTCAGCTCCTCGTGATTTCCCACAACGATGGAGTCTAGGTGTTTCAACTTCCTAGCGTGGAATTGTGCGTGCAAATATACGCTAGGGTTACCATTTTCAGGATGGATCACTTCAGAGATGTTACCATCTCCAAGATGGTTCACTTCAGGGATTTTCTCAACATCAGGTTGAGCTTCTTCTACTGTCATGGGTAGTGTTCTCATTTGTCCGGTTCTCTACTTCTGCAGACGTCTCCACGAAATTGAGTCCCGTACACCTGGAGGCCTCCTCCTCTTCTTATCATGAGGGTCAAAAGTGGGTTCAATATCCTTCTAGGGCATATCCACTCTTTCAGGTGCATATACTGCAGGTGTATGAGATCTTTCACTCCTTTATGACCAGTGAAGGTATTTGGCAGATTATTAGCTTATTTATTGCAGATTCATTATCCTTCGAACTTCAAGTTCGGTCTCTCTAGTGTGCAGATCTAAGAACTCGGCATTCTCTAATGTGGTACTTATCTCCCCCTAATGCCGAAAAAATGCCCTTAGTATAATCAGCGTACCGAGCCGTGTATAGATCCCCTATCATAGGCTCTAGGTATTTTAATACATGATGAAGATTCATAACCTACATGGATCCTCAACTTCTGGTGAGGTCCTATGATTGTACGCTGTGGTTGAGAGATTGGCATGTATGCAACATAGCCAGGTTTTCGCAGATGGGAAATACTTAATTCTTTTCCATACACTATCTGCAATAGGGAATTTTGTGATGTGCAATTGAATTGAGTTGAATTATTACCGCAGTATGCAGCACTGCGTGGCCCCAACAACCAGTGGGAAGCCAACTATTCTGCAAGAGTGGCCAAGCAATATAATAAGTTTTGTTCTTTTAATGTAATGACTCTACAAGGCCATTTTGAGAGCGGATATTAGGTACAAGATGCTCTACATTAATTCTCGGAGCCATATAATAATCATTAAATGCTTTGAGATAAACTCGACGGCATTGCCCATTCAAACAGACTTGGATCCTTTCTTCTGGAAAGTAGGCTCTTAACTTAATAATATGGGCAATTAATTTTGGTAGAAGTATGGTTCCTAGTAGATAAGAGACCTACATAGGACCATCTAGTAGAAGCATCTATCAATACCATAAAATTTCTTAGAAAGGGCCCGATAGGGGCTAAATAGGTCCACAGATATCACTTTAAATTTTCTCCAGGAAATTTAGTGATTCTTCCCTAACCTTTTAGGTAAGAAGATCTAAGAATGAGCTTTACTTTGGCACAACCAGGGCATAAGAAAACTTCAAGTCTAGGAAAGTCTTTATGCTATGGCCAGCAGAATTATAATGGATTTTTTTAGATAATATTATTTTATTTACAAATTGTGATATTAATATACGTATTAAAAAATTGCAAAAATAATATACAGTCACCAAAACGTTTGGCGGAAATCTAATGGTCGCCAAACCATTAAAAAAAAATAGGTAATCGCCAAACCGTTTGGCGACAATAGCCTAATCCCACGTTAATACTCGTTTTGAACCGTTAACACTGAGATCAAGCTATTGTCGCCACACCATTTTGTTAGGGAGCGCGGTATGCTACGCTAGCACAAATTAAAATTTCTACCGCATAACCGGAAAAGCTACTGCAAGAAAGGATCACAGATTGGATTACCACTAGGCAGCGCGATTGCGGAATCGCCGCCGCGTTGGTGTAGTGGATCGTCCTCGCCGTGGATCGTCCTCACGCGGATCGTCCCATTGCGGATCGTCCTCGCCACGCCGCGATAGTAGCAGCGTCACCACCGCAGATCCACGTCCGGGATGGAGCGCGTGCGTCGCATGCAAGCACCGTGTTGCTCGGCGAGGGCAATGAGAGGTGGAGGCTAGGGTTACGGGCGTGAACAACAACATGCCGCCCACCTTCTCCTCTCCTTATATAGCCGCAGACGAAACCCTAAGCTAGGGCCCATCGGTAGCGTTAAGCCCACGAGGTCCATTAATTATGGATCCAATCCGAATTAATCGTCCCACCCATTAAGTGTGTGACCACAGTAGATTCATGTACATTTGGACATAGATTCAAAAACCCTTTTCCAATCCAATAGTAGTAGCGGTTCCTTGCGAGCATGCCAACTCCCAAACGCATATGATCAAATCGAGATAGAACCTTTTAAAAGTACTCATGTAATAATCCCTTTGCCAAACTATATGAAGATCGAACTCAAAGCGAAGTATGTCATCCTTTGACAGTTCAATCCATCTCTCGTATCCGTGATATATTAATAAGTTGTGATTGACTTCTCAATCATGGCATGGCCATGCACTTCCTTAATCATATCACACGAGTGGCCTAGACATATATCTCAGATTACACAAGTGGCAAATTCCATCTTATTGCTCACTTCCCTCTTGCATGTTTCATAGCAAACATGAAAGCTACCTTTATAACTATCGATTAGGAAATAGCGTTTGGTGGCCCCAAGGTAAACTATTACACATGTAGGGAATGTGACAATCTCAGTCTAAGGATTATACATCCACTATGTATGAGATGCTTTGATGACACATAAGAATGTAACATTCTCGCGATGTCCCATTCGGGTCTACCTAACCCATGTTCTTCATCATGAGTTCACAATGTATTGATGATATCTCCATATCCTATGATCTATGAAACATAATCATCGATCAATACATGTGCTGATCTATTCATCGTTGTCCTATCACGATGATACCGATCGAGATACTTACAATTATATCAATAGGTAGAGAGTTTCATAAACAAGTCACATACTTGCGATCAATATAATGGTATACATTCATTGGACCAATAATCATATTATTATTCATAAGCATAGTCATGTTACAATCATCTATATGACTGCCTCAAGGGCATAACACCAACACGTTTGGCGGCCACTCTGGCTCCCATAGAGTGGTAGCCAAACGGTTTGGCTACCATAGAGTGGTAGCCAAACGGTTTGGCGACCATAGCCTGATCTCAGTGTTAACGGTTCAAAACGAGTATTAACGTGGGATTAGGCTATTGTCGCCAAACGGTTTGGCGATTACCTATTTTCGCCGAATGGTTTGACGACCATCAGATTTTTGCCAAACGTTTTGGCGACTGTATATTATTTCTGTAAATTTTTTAATACGTGTATTAATATCGTAATTTGTAAATAAAATAATATTATTTAAAAAAATTCGAATTATAATTATCCTTCTCACAATATTCAACTCAAGATATTCCAGTCGATCTGCTAGATCTTAAATATTTCTAGGTTTTCATCGCAACACAATACTTCGGGTTTTATATGTGCATAGTATAATCCAAAAGGAGAATGAATGAAGATTTTCAACCACACATTTATTACACCCATTAAACTTAATAATGAGTAGGTATTATGTACCATCCTTATTCTTTGTCTCTGTAAGAAAACGATTCAAACCAATGTCTTTAAAACTTAAGAGAGTGTGACTGGACTCAGGGTATAATATGGCATTCTTCCAGTGCCAACTATGAGGGTATCGCTTCTAGCAATAACCATAATAATTCCAATTCACCTAGTGTGGTACAACTGTCTTCTAGACAGAATTTCTCCTCCCTTATCAGATTATACTTTGTTCTATATTAGAAGTATGATTTATCGATCAAACAATTGTTGCATCAAGAATAAATTGTAGAATATAGAACAAACATAGCACAATTAAAAAAATATCTAGGAAATATCAATTTATTCAATTTTAAATGATAATCGCTCAACAGGAGCGTAGACGAAATGTTCATTCAGGAACTAGGCTAAACTGATAAGGAGACTTATAAGGAATATGTGACATCGACTAACAAAGCGAAGGAATACTCAGGAGACAAATCCAGGTCTTCATGTGAGTCATATATGTTCTTCTAGGACTCCTCTAACTTTATAATCTCAATAACTATATTATTACACTTCTCAGCACCCATGTCAACGACAGATTGATCGGTGAAGTATGATTCAATATTGTTTACCTTGGGTCTTATTGATTTTTCCAATAGATTTTGTGTAAAGGTCTATCATATGCTTCGGGATGCAATAGTTACATGACCAATAGTCAATGCATTCATTCCTAAAACAGGGTTTGCAACCTTACTTCTGGAGTCCCTGACCCTTTACCTTTACTTTTTCAGTATGAATTGCCTCTTCCCCTTATCCCCTTTATTACATTGGCCCTTTCTGCAGTCACGGCTATTGCTAACCTGCTGAGCATTTGCATATGCTTCAGGCACTGCAAGACTTTCATTAGGAAGTACGTGATAATTCTTCACTAAGAGTTCATCATGTTTTTCTGCTTCTATCAAAATGCATATAAGCTCGAAGTACTTTTAGTACTTGGCATGATGATACTATCACAGCAGTATCCTCATATGGAAGGTGCATATCCTGAAAGCATGAGGATCCATTCGCGCTGTGATTTTGGCAACAAGAGAGACCTTTGCTAGTTATATTTTTTTCTTCAGGAAATCCAAAAATACCAGCTGGTCATCTTCTATTAACTATTCAGCCTTCAAGTCCGTATGAAGATGGTGCCTCAGGAAGTACAGAGTCGTATATCTGACAGTTTCGGGGAGAGCAGGGATAACAGCTTCAGGTTGGAAAAACAGTAGCTCTAAAAGATCGAGCTATCAATTTAATCTTGGCTTCATTTGCCCGGGTACGGTAATTGTTGCCGTTCAGGGCAATCCTGACAAGTTCCTTCTTTGCGATATCCAACATGTCCTATTTTTATTTATGAAAAATGACTTTTACTACTGGTAAAATCATTATATTGCATGTTCACTCTTCAATCAGTAAAGTTTGGTCTATATCTATTTAGCAGATAATTATCTAAAATTTCTCAGAATTTTCCTAGCAATTTCCATGGTTTCGGCCAATTATTCAATAATTTTCAAGATTACCATGTAACACAAAATTAAATTTCGACATATATCAATATGGAATTATGCTAGGACAATAAATCCAGAGATATGGAGCTTTCAATATGCTCTATGAAATTTTCCTAACAATTTTTTTCATACTTTTCTGCTAATCATTAAGCAATTTTCAGAATTACCGATTAACAAAAAAATGACTTCAACATGAAATAATCAAGGCACAATGCTAAGAAAAATTAATCCAGAGACATTAAAATCACACTACGCAATGTGAAATTTTCTAGAATTTTTCTAGCATTTTTCACGTTTTCTGTTAATTACCAAGTAATTTTCAGAATTACTGAATAGCAAGAAATAATATGTCCAGCACATATAACCATGAAAACATGCTAAAAAAATAATCTAGCAACATGGCAAATAGCAATAGGCCATACATATTTTTCCATAATTTTCTAGTAATATTTGTTAATTTCCAAGCAATTTTAGAATTACTTAAATAACAAAAATTAAATTTCAGTACATAATAAATAAGGAATTAAGCTAGAAAATAAACCCAGAGCATGTGACTTCCAAAGATGTGCTAAATATTAATTTATCAAAATTTTACGAAAGCCTATAAATCTAGAAATACTAATTTCTAGAATTTGTAGTCAATTTTCATAATTAATAATTATTATTGTTTTTTGGAATAAAAGGAGGTAGGCCATACGGTCACTGGGCCGTACAGCCCAATCCAGCCATGAGGACCATTCGGCCTTTTAAAAACCCAACATCATGGGCGGCTAGGGTTTCTACGCCGTCAAGATCACCGGCGGCGGCACTAATCACGGGCGCAACGGCGGCTGGCTGGGAAGGCGAGTCTCGGGCGCAACGGTGACAGGCCGCGAATCGAGCCACGAGCGCATCGGCGGCACGCTGGGAAGACGAGTCTCCGGCGAGCAAGCCTCGGGCATCTCGTTGCAGGGCGCGCTGCAGGCGCGGGTGTCGCAACCGAGGCGGCTCGTCCGAGGCAGCAGCAGACGAGGCGGTGCGGGCTGGGGTGACACAGGCGAGGGCAACGCGACCGAAACGGCAACGGCCGAGGCGGCGCGGGCCAAGGTAGCAGTGCTTTGCGGCCGACTGCAGGCGGCGGGCAACTTGGCGGCCGGTGGAGCCGTCGCGTCAGGGAATTCAACAGCGGTGGAGTCTAAAAGGGCGCTTCGGGAGCGCGAGTCGGCGGCGAAACCGAGATGGTCCGAGGCAGCAGCAGGCGAGGCGATGCCGGCCGGGGTGACACAGGCCGGGGCAGCGCGACCGAAACGGCAACGGCCGAGGCGGCGCGGGCCAAGGCATCAGCGCTTTGCGGCCGACTGCAGGCGGCGGGCAGCTCGGCGGCCAGCGGAGCCGTCGCGTCAGGGAATTCAACAGCGATGGAGTCTAAAAGGGCGCTTCGAGAGCGCGAGTTGGTGGCGAAACCGAGATGGTCTGGCGGCGGCGCGGCTTCGGGCGCGGCGAAGGCCGACGGCACGGCGGGCTCGGCGGCGTGGTTTTAGGTCGCGGGAGCAGCCGGCCGGTGCATTGCCGCGACGAGCGGGGCACTGCTAGGGAAACGGCCAGTGACTCAAGACTGCGGACGTGAAGCTGCAGCTTCGGGCTGTGCCGACGTGCCGTCGGTGCCTCCATCTTTAGGCGAAGACACGATTCGGGTGTCACCGATGCTTCGGCATCACCAGCGGGCGTCGCCGCAAACATTGCCGGTTTTTTTATTTAATGGATGAACAGTAACAAATCTTGATGATCGGTAAAAGAGCGATCTGCAAGATCGAATGCTTGTGAAAGTCGCGATTAGCTTACATAGGGTTTGATGTAGCGTAGATCGCGTGTCGCAGGATGGGAATCTATGTAGTGTAGATTATCGCAGATAGACAATCACGATCGGTAGCCTTGGTAGAGCTTCGTGTGTTCATCCGTATACGCAATTTTATAGATTGATCTCTCGTATGAGCAGCATGCAAAATAAATATAGATCAATCCGTGATTAGTATCAAGAAAACAAGATTGATCTACTGTAAAGAATATGAAACAACAAACGCTGGCTTTAGCCTTGTAGAGTTTCGTGCTAATAACGTGTTGTAAAACGTAGTCGTTTATCCACGATCAATCAAAGAATTCGTCGTCGCAATCACACGAGTAAGAACAAAGGGACATACGATATAGGGTGGAATTCTCTCTCTTAATTTATTAGATTGATTTAATACAAAGGGGATACCCGACATATATAGCAAGAAAGAAGGATGAGTTCGGATTCGCCCACACAAATAAAAGATAGAGTCCTAACCGAATACAGTTGAATTTTCTTATTTCATAACATACCCAACCAATCTCCTGTTGTGCACCATATATGAAATTTCCCTGAAGCTAATTAAAATGCCCAAAACTCGTCGTCAATATTTGCAGTATAGACTGCTTTAAGCGTTTTACTAAACCACTAGGATAAGGCAGAGATCGCCATGCTTGAGATGTTGGCAATTCGAGTAACACAATTCTACCACTTCCTAACAAATCGTTTTAGTATCCAGCAATCTCGGGAACAGCTATCGGTTGAACCATGTAGCAGCAGAGCAATTGATTTCGCTTCACAGAGAATCATCAGAGGCAAAGGCGTACGACACTGTCATGGGCATTGCCAAGACTGAGCAAACTGCTGGATCCGCTACAGTATCTCCGATCAGCTCGTCCTACAATCTCGTTGCCATCTTTTCCTACGATCTAGCTCAACTCCGATCTCATCTCATCAATCTCGTCCGATGCATCCAACCCCTCGATTTCCTGCTTCACCATTCACGAACCCTTCGCTCCCCGAAACACGAGCGACGAGACGGAGCCTCCTTCCATGCTCCGGTTCGGTGTGCTGGGCTTGACAAGCGGCGAGGCGTCTAGTGCGGTGGCCGGCGGTGGAAGTGGAACCAGCGCGCCGGGTGTAGACGTGCGCGGCGTGGACGGTGGTTTGGTTGGCTCGAACAACAAGCGCGGTGGGGGAGATGCTCGCGAGCTCTGCTACAAAATCCGGTGTCAAAGACGCCGCTGCCGGAAACGAAGGAGGGCGGCGCACCAATCCGAGAGCAAAATCGAACGGTGAGAGCTTCTATTAATGGTCTCAAAATTTTTAGTTAAATGTTATTCAGCAATTACATAAGTTAAATATCTTTCTTTCCCTTGAAAAAAAGTTTAGAAGTCGAAATCAAGCTCCGTGACAAATTTTGTTTTGCAAATCTTGGTCCTTTCTGAACGTATTTGCAAAAAGCTTCATGATCGGTAATAAGACTATTTTTATCAAAAGAAAACCTATTTTTTAAAAAAAGTTACACGCATAACTAAAACGTGGCGAACTCTTAGTCTCTTAGAAGTCTTCACGCGGTAGTCGGCAAACAGAGGACACGGAAGTAACTTGACCTTCCCGTTCTCCCCAACAGTGTAGGTGCGCTAAGGCGATTAGGCGAAGCAGACGTTTTGTTGTTGATCCTTACTTTGTCGGTACTATGTTGTGCCGTGTAGCCAAAGCATTTCGGAGTAGTCATAAATCTATTACTTTTTAGCAATCCGATTATAGTTCGACAAATTATGTTTTTGCGTGGTAACTACTATGACATCTTCATAGGTAACTTGAAAAGCAGAACTATCCATTTCAATATGGTTTAGAAAAAAAGCTAGGCAAAACACTAAAATATCTGGATGTAATTCTCCATCAGACGAGATTATGAAAGTCCTATGCAATGCCAAATGAGCCTAAATTGAAATATTCCAGTAACGTACAGACGAATAGTCTTACATATATGACTGCAACTTCACGCTCAAGTTGGTTGGTGTTTGCTTGTAGACCAGATGACTAATCCACGGAACTGAACTATATAGCAGGTGGTGGCTACTTAAGCTGCTGCCAATCTGTCTGCCATGAACTCTCACAAAGGCGTAGAACTAGAACTAACTTCTCGAGGCGCCCGCGGGGCTAGATTTCAGGGCGATGTGGACGATCGGATCATACGCACGCAAACGATGGACGGCTCCGAAAATTTGGGTGCCGTGGCCCGGCTGGCTGAGCCTCAAATCTCCCGGCTTTAATAGAGTAGTTATTCCTAGCCCAACCATGCAGCACTCATCTTTCACAAAACTTGCCTCTCTCACCATACTGATGGCCACCGCCATACTTGCCCCTGCTACTGCCATGCCAACGCCATCCCTCGAAGAGCAAGCCGGAGCACTCCTTGCCTGGAAAGCCACCCTGCGAAGCCAGCACGTCCTGCAATCCTGGAGAAACATGTCGTCGCCTTGGAGTTGGCGCGGCATCAGATGTCAGCATTCTACCTGCAAGTGCAGACTCGGAGGGTTCTGTGAAGGTCGCCACATCAGGACGAAAGGCCAAAGGCGCGAAAATGATCGAGAAGCAAGATGAGCCAAGCAGGAGAACCACTCGAAGCAAGAAGCCCAACCCATATCTCATCGGGCCTGAATGGGTTAACTAGTAAGGCCTGCGCTGCTGGCACGAATACGGTGTCCAGTTGAGTCTGTGGCGATATCGTTATCGTTGTGTATTAGTCTTGATATAAAAGGGCAGAGGAGGCGTAACACAGGGCGGGTTGTTGGTGGTGGCGATAGCCAATTTTGATGGCGGCTGGCGGCGGGGAACACTTGTAATCCCTAGAGATCATACCTCGATACTCTGTAATCGTGAGAGTTCATACATCTATACAAAAGAGAAAGAAGTTACTCACATCTGGTATCAGAGCCAGCCTTCCTCCTAGTGGGGAATCGACATCCTGGAGCCAAGCCACGACCACTTCACCCGTCTGCAAGCAAGGGCGGGATCTATGGCGCCGCCCCGAAATGAGGATCCACTATCCACCATCTTGGCCAAACTCGAAGAGAATGGCAAGAAGGAAGACGAGACCCGTCAGATGGTCTCCGATGTGCAGCAGTACATCAAGCGTGTTGATGATTCGGTGCGGAAGCTAATGGAAAGTCAAGATCAGTTGGAAGCCTGGAAGCCAAGAGTGGAAGATCGAGTCACCGAACTGCATACTTCGGTGGTTGATCTGAAACAGCAACTCGGCCGGTTGCTTGTTCAGTTTCCGGCGGATTCAACGAATTCCCAAGACGGAAACAAGATCGGGACGTCTGCTTCTGCTCATCTGGAAGATCCGCGGATCGCGGCGACGTCCGGGCCGTTGGGCCACCGCGAGACATTTTTCCACCGGAGAGTGGGCGCAGGGGTTGGAGATACCCCAGTGCCTCCTCCGGTCACAGGTATCCAATACAATACTCCTGTTAATCATCCACCGATCAATTCGTCTCATCTGTCTGCGTCTACTTTTGCGTCAATGGCGCACAGTTTGGGTGCTAGTTTACCTCAAGTAAATTTACCTGCATTTGATGGCTCCAACCCCAAGCTCTGGAAAAACGATGCGAAAATTTCTTTGTCTTTTATGCGATTCCGGAAGACATGTGGGTTAGACTAGCCACCTTAAACTTTGAAGGACCTGCTGTTTTTTGGCTTCAATCAATGGATAACAAGTTGTTAAACATGGGCTGGGAAGAACTCGGTTTTGCGCTCACCAACCGATTTGGTCGGGACCAACATGGTTCACTAATTCGCAAGTTTTTTCATATTCACCAAACTGGTAGCGTAAATGACTATATTGAACAGTTTGATACTTTAGTGCACCAGTTGCTCGCCTATGACAGTACTTTGAATGCTGAGTTTCTTACTGCTAGATTTGTTGATGGTCTCAAGGATGAAATTCGGTCAGTAGTTGTAATTCAACATCCGAAAGATTTGGATACTGCTAGTGCTCTCGCGATTTTGCAGGAGGACGTGATCACCATTCCGTCGCAACGTGAGGTTCGCCGGGTTGATGTGGCGATTCCCGGGCGATCCTTGGGGCGGCCGATGCCAATGGCGTTACCGACCCCTCCAGTGGTGCGGGGTGGTTCAGCCATCGGTGTGGATGATAAAAAGCCAATGCCAACTTCTCGTCCTCGGCCTGCTGATGATCGCATGGCAGCGCTCATGGCTTCTGAAGGCAAAAGGGCTGTGCTACAAATGTGGTGAACGGTGGGGACATACTCACAGATGTGCGACAACGGTTCCTCTGCACCTCGTCGAAGAAATGTGGGCCTTGGCTAGCCATTCTGATTCTGAACTCACAGTAGAGACTCCCAACTCACCTCGGGAGGGTATAATTCAGACCACCGGGCAAGAACAGATTCTGGCTATTTCTTGCGACGCAGTATCAGGCTCTGAGGGCTGTAAAACCATTCGCCTTAAGGGACTGGTTCATTGTCAGGAGGTGCTCATGTTGGTGGATTCTGGCAGTTCGGGAAGCTATATCAGTCAACATCTTCTTCCGGTTATGCCTGGAGTTCAAACCATGTCCACACCTGTTCGTGTAAGAGTTGCTGATGGGGTATATTGACCTGCACTTCTTTCCTTCCAAACTGTAGCTGGTTTTGTCAAGGGCAAACATTCAGCACTGACCTACATGTTTTTCCATTGAGTGGTTACGACATCATCTTGGGCATGGACTGGCTGGAAAAGCACAGCCCGATGGAGATTCACTGGGGACATAAGACCTTAACTTTCTATTACAAAATCAACATGTTCGACTTCAAGGCGTCATTCCTACAGTCAACCGGTGTCCGGTGATTTCTGCTATTCAGCTTCTAGCGCTCATGAAACAAGACGCAGTACAGCAAGTTTTGGAGATTTCGGCAGTCCAGACAGAGATTCCCTCTTCATCCTGTCACCCGAGTATCAGTCAGCTGGTTTCTGAATTTGCACATCTGTTTCAAACACCCACTGGCTTACCACCTCGAAGGGATGTGGATCATGCCATTCCGCTATTACCTGGAGTCCAACCATTTCGGCTTCGCCCATATCGCTATACACCGCAGCAGAAGGACGAGATAGAGCGGCAAGTGCAGGAAATGCTTACCACAGGTGTCATTCAACACAGCTCAAGTCCGTTCGCCTCTCCAGTCCTGTTAGTGAAGAAAAAGGATGGTGAGTGGCGCTTGTGTGTGGATTATAGGCGTCTCAATGCTCACACCGTAAAGAACAAGTACCCCATGCCAATTTTGGACGAACTACTGGATGAGCTCGCCGGTGCTACCATATTCTCGAAGCTGGATCATCATTCCGGATATCACCAAATCCGCATCAAAGAGGGAGACGAGTACAAAATAGCCTTCCAAACCCATAATGGCCACTATGAGTACAAGGTTATGTCTTTCGGCTTGACAGGAGCACCAGCCACCTTTCAAGGGTTCATGAACTATATGTTGGCACCATTATTGCGGAAATCAGTAGTCGTGTTCATTGATGATGTGCTGGTGTATAGTGCCAATATGACTGATCATCTTGCCCATTTACGCCAAGTATTTTCTTTGCTCAGTCATCACCAGTTACACTTGAAGTGACTAAATGTTGTTTTGCCCAAACCGGTTGGAGTTTCTGGGGCATATCATCAGTGCACAAGGCGTGACAACTGACCCTTCCAAAATTCTTGTGATACAACAGTGGCCAGTACCGACTTGTGTCAAAGATATACGGAGTTTCTTGGGCATGGCAGGTTACTACCGACGTTTTGTTCGGGTTTTGGGTTAATCAGTAAACCTCTCACTACTCTATTGAAAAAAGGCCATCAGTTCATTTGGACCGAGGAGACCCAACAGTCGTTTGATGCACTTAAACAAGCTCTTGTGTCCGCACCTGTGTTGGCCTTGCCCAATTTTGCTCAACCATTTGTGATTGAATGTGATGCCAGTGATAAGGGCATTGGCGCGGTCTTGCAGCAAAATGATCACCCTGTGGCATTTATCAGTAAGGCGTTAGGACCAAAAAATCAGGGCCTTTCCACTTATGAAAAAGAGTTTTTGGCTCTTTTGTTTGCGATTGATCAGTGGCGCTCTTATCTCCAACATGCTCCTTTTGTAATCCAAACTGATCATCAGAGTTTGACCCATTTACTCGCTCAGCGGATTACATCTCCACTTCAACAGAAAGCCATAACCAAACTTTTTGGACTCCAGTTCTCCATTCAATACAAGAAGGGCCATGAGAATAGGGTTGCAGATGCTTTGTCCAGGCGCCCGGATCTTCACTATGATTCGGCTGATACTTGTCTGTCCTTATCAGCTATCTCAACCAGTACACCCATATGGTTGGAACAAGTGATCCAGGATACCAACAGGACCAAACTACTATGCGCATCTTGACAGCATTGGCGGTAGGCCAAACAGTCCAGCATTACACTCTCCAGGATGGCCTCATCCAATTCAAGGGGCGAATTTGGGTTGGGGACAACCAGGCCTTGCAGCTCAAAATCATGCAGGCTCTCCATGACAGCGCTATTGGGGGTCACTCGGGTTTTCGGTCACCTACAGACGCATCAAAAAGTTATTTGCATGGAAAGCCATGAAGAAGACAGTTCACCACTTTGTCACCACATGTACTATCTGTCAACAAGCAAAACCGGATCGAGCTAAGTACCCCGGTCTTCTCCTCCCTCTTCCAATTCCTGATCATGCATGGCACACAGTCACCATCGATTTTATTGAAGCTTTGCCTAGGGCTCAATCATATAATTGTATTTTTGTGGTGGTCGACAAGTTCTCCAAATTCGCCCATTTCATTCCCTTAGCTCATCCATTTACATCACTTACAGTTGCTCAAGCTTATATGACTAATATTTACAAGTTACATGGTATGCCTCGTGCCATAGTCTCGGACCGAGACAAAGTATTTACCAGTCACTTATGGTAAGAGTTGTTTAAACTTTCTGGTACATCTCTTCATATGAGTAGTGCGTATCACCCGCAATCCGATGGGCAAACAGAACGAGTGAATCAGTGTCTGGAAGGATACCTTCGGTGTTTTGTGCAGGCTTGTCCCAAGCAATGGGTTAAATGGCTGTATTTGGCTGAATTTTGGTACAATACAAGTTATCACTCCGCGCTCAAAGCATCACCATTTGAAGTCCTCTATGGCCATGCTCCAACTCACTTCGGTCTGGTTGCAAATGATGTCTGTACTATTCCTGATTTGCAGGATTGGCTTCATCACCGTGAACACATGAATGCCGTGGTCAAGCTTCATCTCCAACGGGCTCAACAACGTATGAAGCAGCAAGCGGACAAGCATCGCTCGGAACGTACGTTTGCTGTGGGCGATATGGTATACGTCAAAATCCAACCGTACGCTCAAGCATCGGTGGCTCCTCGAGCCAATTATAAACTGGCCTTTCGGTATTTTGGACCTTTTCCCATTATTCGTAAGATCAATGAAGTAGCTTATGAGTTGCAATTGCCGTCAACCAGTGCTGTGCATCCTGTATTCCATGTTTCGCTTCTCAAACCAGCTAAGGGAGCTCCACGGCAGGTCAGTGACCACATACCTGATCTCGATCATCAGTTACAGTTTCCTTGGCGCATTGTGGATCGCAGGTTGTGTCGCCGTTCTAGAAAGGTCATTCCGCAAGTGCTAGTCCATTGGTCGAGCTGGCCGGAATCCATGGCTACGTGGGAGGATGAACAAGCACTGAAGCTTCAATTTCCAGCGGCTCCAGCTTGGGGACAAGCTGGCCTTCAAGGAGGGACGGATGTCAGCATTCTACCTGCAAGTGCAGACTCGGAGGGTTCTGTGAAGGTCGCCACATCAGGACGAAAGGCCAAAGGCGCGAAAATGATCGAGAAGCAAGATGAGCCAAGCAGGAGAACCACTCGAAGCAAGAAGCCCAACCCATATCTCATCGGGCCTGAATGGGTTAACTAGTAAGGCCTGCGCTGCTGGCACGAATACGGTGTCCAGTTGAGTCTGTGCGTATACGTATACGTTGTGTATTGAGTACTGATATAAAAGGGCAGAGGAGGCGTAACACAGGGCGGGTTGTTGGTGGTGGCGATAGCCAATTTTGATGGCGGCTGGCGGCGGGGAACACTTGTAATCCCTAGAGATCATACCTCGATACTCTGTAATCGTGAGAGTTCATACATCTATACAAAAGAGAAAGAAGTTACTCACAGTGCGGTGCGGCACAAGCAAGGCGCCGGGTGATCACCAGGATCTCACTTCCGGGGATGCGGCTGAGAGGGACGCTTGAGCCTCTCAACTTCTCGGCGCTGACAACCTTGACGAGTCTCGAGCTCTCGCCCAACGGGCTTGCCGGAAAGATTCCTCAGAGCATTGCTCTCCTCCAAGTGCTTCGCTCTTTGTATCTGCACGGCAATCAGATAAGAGGCTCCATCCCGCCTGTCGTAGCAAATTTGACTAAACTTCGATTCTTAATGCTAAACAACAATTTACTTTCGAACGAAGTACCAAAGGAAATAGGTAAATTAGAGACCCTTGTGATCCTGAATTTGTCTAGCAATCACTTTTCTGGTCCTATCCCTTGTGAAATATGGTACCTTAACAACCTGGTTAGATTAGATTTGTCCAATAACAGCCTTGCCGGTCCTGTTTCCTCCATGACAGATAACCTGCCAATGCAAAATAAGTTAGATAATTGCAAAAATCGGTTATCTCAGTACAACAGTAAAATTATGAACCATTTAACAAGTTTAAAAGTTTTAGCACTATCAAGGAACCACTTAACTGGTCCAATTCCCCAAGAATTTGGAAACTTAGTGAACCTAGAATACCTAGATCTTAGTCAAAACTATTTTGTTGGTTCCATTCCTTTTAATATCAATAATTTATCGAAACTCACTATATTGTATCTTTCAGAAAATAACCTCTCTGGACATATTCCTCAACAAATTGGAAACTTGATAAAATTGAAGTCCTTAAAACTTGAGTCTAATAAAATCGTAGGTTCTATTCCAAGTAACTTAGGGAATTTGACCAAAATCACTACCTTGTACCTTCACAGAAATCAACTCTCTGGACACATCCCGCAGGAATTAGGAAACTTAATGAATCTAGAAGACTTGCATCTTGGCAATAACAAACTGACAGGTTTCATTCCAAAGAGCTTTCGGAACTTGACTAAACTCACTACCTTGTACCTTGGAAATAACCAACTTTCTGGGTATATTCCTGAAGAACTAGGCAACTTGGTGAACTTAAAAAACTTAGGGATTCAGAACAATAAACTCACCGGTTCTATTCCAAACAGCTTAGGGAATTTGACTGAACTCACGGCCTTATACCTTTTCATTAACCGGTTTTCTGGATACATCCCTCGAGAAATTGGCAAATTAATGAATATTGTTATGTTGGAACTAAGCAGTAACAATATCTCCGGTGCCTTGCCACCGGATTTGTGTGCGGGAGGCCAGCTACAAAATTTTACTGCTCATGACAACAACTTGGTTGGACCATTGCCAACAAGCTTGCTAAATTGCAAAAGCCTAGTCAGACTTCGTCTTGATCGAAATCAGCTTGAAGGAGATATCTCCGAGATGGGAGTATATCCAAATCTTGTCTATATTGACATGAGCTCAAATAAGCTATATGGACAATTATCTAATGTCTGGGGTGAGTGCAGCAAACTTACCATGCTATTACTGGAGTCATACCGCCAAGCATAGGGAAATTGACTCAGTTGAGGAGACTAGATGTTTCATCAAATAAAATTGAAGGCCAGATTCCACCAGAACTTGGTAATCTAATGGCACTGTTCAATTTGAGCCTTGCAAACAACTTGCTCCAGGGAAGCATCCCAGAAGAAGTTGGGTTGCTACAGAATTTGGAACATTTAGATTTATCATCAAACAACCTAAGTGGACCAATACAAGTATCAATTAAGTTCTGTTTCAAGCTTAGCTTTCTAAAGTTGAACCACAATCACTTCAATGGCAGCATTCCTACCGAACTAGGGATTTTGGTAAATCTGCAACAATTGTTAGATTTAAGTGATAATTCATTAGCTGGGGCAATACCAAGTCAGCTGAGTGGTTTGAGCATGCTAGAAGCTTTAAATCTTTCACAAAATGCACTGGCTGGCTGCATTCCATCGTCATTTCAAAGCATGATCAGCCTGTTATCCGTGGATGTGTCATACAACATACTGGAAGGGCCATTGCCACAAAGTAGGCTCTTCGAAGAAGCCCCAGTTGAGTGGTTTGTGCATAATAAACAGCTGTGTGGTACAGTGAATGGCTTGCCCTCTTGTGACCATACTCAAAGTGGTGGACTAGGAAAGCAACACAAAGCTATTTTACTAGCTATGATGCCTGTTGTTGTATCTTTAGTTTTTATCAACACACTAGTAACTTGGCAATGTAAAAGGGAGAGGTCCAAAGCACAAAGTGCAAATGAAGTGCCAGAAACAATATTGTTCTCCATTTGGAACTTTAGTCGAGGGGATGTGTTCAAGCAAATTGTTAAAGCCACACAAAATTTCAGCGACACTCATTGCATTGGAACCGGAGAAGCGGCTCTGTCTATCGAGCTCAATTACCAACAGGTGAAATCATTGCAGTAAAGAATAGTCATATGTTGGAAGATGGCAAGCTATTTAATCGTGAAATAGATGTTTTAATGCATATTCGGCATCGTAACATTCTGAAGCTCTTTGGGTACTGTTCTGCTACTGATGGCGGATTTCTGGTGTATGAATACATGGATAGAGGAAGCTTGGCAGCATGTTTATAGACCAATGAAACTGCAATTGAATTGGATTGGATGAGGAGGATAAATACTGTTAAGGATGTTGCTCATGCTTTGTGTTACATGCATCATGAGTGCTTTGCACCCATAGTCCATCGAGATATAACAAGCAACAACATTTTGCTTGATCTGGAATTCAGAGCTTGCATCTCTGATTTTGGTATAGCCAAAATTCTAGATGTAGATGCATCAAGCTGTACAAGGCTTGCTGGGACAAAAGGATATCTTGCCCCAGGTAAAATTGTATCTATGTCGGTTAAATTAATGTGTCATTATCTATTTTTTTCCTAAATTTTGCATATATCTGAGCCAAAGTATCATATATGTTCTCTCGCCAACTATGAAATGATTGTCATTCATCTTTCCAATGATTGTGAGAGGTTGTGTATTACATATTAATTTGCACAAACACCTTAATTCCTAGTTTTATCAATTATGCTGTTGATAACCAATATAGAGTAATTTTTATGTAGCACAGCATGCCTGCCTCTAGTAGCTACATTTGCATTCGTCAATGCATACATAGACAATGAACTCTTAAATTTTGACATAGCAGAACTTGCATATACAACAAGGGTGACAGAGAAGTGTGACATCTATAGCTTTGGGATCCTCGTGCTCGAGTTGTTCATGGGGCATCATCCAGGTGATTTTCTTTTGTCCCTCTCGTCCACAGCAAAGAAAAGTACATCAATGAAGGATTTGTTGGACACCCGACTCCCACTTCCAGAAGCTGGGATTGCAATTGAAATATTCAAAGTGCTCATGGTTGCTGTTCGGTGCTGTGAAGAACTCACAGTTCGAAAGGTAAATCACAGATAGCACAGAGAATGAGAAGAGAAAGAAGAGTAGGGAAGAACAGAGAATTGGGGATTTGAGGATTCTTCGTTTCTTGCTTGCCATTCACAACAAAAGACAGGCGTTTATATAGTCTGTCTTAACACCCCAAAAGCAAAGCCCAACAGCGATACAGCCCACTTACGCACGCCCGCACAACCGAGCGACACACGCACACAACTGCTCGCACTGTTCTCCGTCCGACACAAAAGAGGGACATGACATTCCCCCCCCCCTGTTAAGGAGCGGCTTGACCCCAAGCCGAAGCACCAGGAAACTGAAGTCGAACAGCAGAGGCATGCTCCCAAGTAGCCAAAGAAGAAGAAAATCCGGACCACTGAATTAAGAATGAGGGAATGATATTACTGCCCTGTTTAACCAGACGAGTTTTCAGTACCGCGAATGGAGACACTGATTCAGTTGCCATCAGACAACACAACGAGCTGCTGTCATGAACTGTTGTTGAGGGAGGAATATACTGTTTGAGTTGAGACACATGAACAACCGGATGTACTTTGCTGCCTTCAGGTAAATCAAGTTTATAAGCAACCGCACCGACTTTGGCCACAATTCGGTAGGGACCATAGAAGCAAAAACAGATTTTAGGATTGCTGCGGGTTGCCACTGATGTTTGAGTGTATGGCTGAAGCTTCAAGTAGACTTGATCCCCCACATTGAAGGACCGCTCTGACCTATGTTTATCTGCCTGGATCTTCATTCTATGGCAGGCACGTTCAAGGTGGAGTTTCAGTAACTGGGTCATGTTCTCCCTTTGAGTTACCCAATCTTCAATGTCAGAGTGAATGTCCAAGCTGCTATTGGAAACACCAAAATGGCGTGGCGCATAGCCATAGAGGACTTCAAAAGGGGTTTTACCCATTGCAGTCTGAAAGGTCGTGTTGTACCAATATTCTGCCAATGGTAACCAAGCAGCCCACTTGCGCGGACACGCATGAACAAAGCATCGCAGATAAGTCTCCAAACACTGATTTAAACGTTCGGTTTGACCATCGGTCTGAGGATGGTATGCCGAACTCATATTGAGCTGAGTATCAGTGAGACGGAAGAGCTCTTGCCAGAAATTGCTGGTAAATACCTTATCTCTATCGGAGATAATTGTTTTGGGCAAACCATGCAACTTATAGATCTGATCACAGAAGAGTTGTGCCACTTGATGGGCAGTAAAGGGATGGGTTAATGGCAAAAAGTGACCATACTTGGAGAATTTATCGATTACCACCAGGATTGTTGTGTATTTGTGAGAAGGAGGCAACCCCTCAATAAAATCCATACCGATCATGCTCCAGGCTTGGGTCGGCACCGGCAAGGGTTGCAGAAGACCGGGTAGTTTCACATGCTCCACTTTGGCCTGTTGGCAGATCCCGCACTGTTTGACATATTGCTGGACAGATTGTTTCATCTTCGGCCATGCAAACAATGCTTTAACCTTCTGATAAGTTGCATGGATGCCTGAGTGACCACCAATACCACTCTGATGCAATGCCTGCAGAATGTGATCTTGAGCCAATGCATTGTGTCCCACCTAGATGCGGCCTTGAAAACGAATCACGCCATCCTGTAGCTGGTAACCCTGATCATTGGAGCCTGTCAAACTCAATGCAGCGAGCAAGTTCCGAGTCTCTTCATCGTCTTGATAACCAGCAATTAAGTTCTCGATCCAGACAGGAACACACTGTGAAACTGCATACAATTCAGGGTTACCTGGTTGCCTTGATAAAGCGTCTGCAGCAGCATTGTTGACACCTTTCTTATACTGTATCTGGTACTGCAATCCAAGCAGTTTAACAAATGCTTTGTGCTGCATACTAGTGGTGAGGCGCTGTTCTGTGAGATGCTTCAAGGCTTGTTGGTCTGTGCGAATAATGAACTCACGGTGCTGCAGATAAGATCTCCACTTAGCAACTGCCAACAATATTGCCAAGCATTCTTTCTCATATGTAGAAAGGGCCTGGTTTCTGGTGCTCAACACCTTACTCAGGAAGGCAATCGGGTGGTCCTCTTGCATAAGCACTGCGCCGATTCCATGGTTGCTGGCATCAGTTTCTAGCACAATGGTTTTGGAGAAATCCGGCAGGGCAAGGACTGGGGCATGCACTAAAGCCTGCTGTAAGACTCGAAAAGCTATCTCAGTAGTGGAGGTCCACTGAAAGTGTTCCCCTTCTTGAGTAAGGAAGTAAGAGGCTTGCAAATAACTCCATAATTGCGAATGAATTTCCTGTAATATCCTGTGAGACCCAAAAATCCCCTCAGTTCCTTTATATTTTGAGGTGTTGGCCAGTTGAGTACAGCTTGAACTTTGGTGTGATCGGTTGCCACTCCTGTGGGGGTAATGACATGCCCTAGGTATTCCAAACGCTGCTGTCCAAAGGAGCATTTTTCCTTTTTAATGAATAAATGCTGTTGCTCTAACACCGGAAGACTTGCCTCAAATGCTCACGGTGGTCTGACAGAGTACTGCTGTACACCAGAATATCATCAACAAATACTAGCACAAAGCGACGAAGAAAAGGAGCAAAAATCTGATTCATCACTCCCTGAAATGTCGCTGGGGCATTTGTGAGACCAAAGGGCATTACTCTGAATTCATACAAGCCCTGATGTGTGCGGAATGTAGTCTTGAACTCTTCCCCTTCAGCCACACGAATTTGGTGATAACCGAACGGAGATCCAATTTAGTGAACCAACTAGCTCCTGCCAATTCATCTAAGAGTTCATCAATGATTGGCAACGGGTGTTTGTTCTTAACCGTGATAGCATTCAAGCGACGATAATCTACGCAGAAACGCCATGTTCCGTCCTTCTTTTTCACTAATAACACTGGAGAGGCAAAGGGGCTAGAACTGTGCTGAATCACTCCCTTGTGCAGCATGTCAGCAACTTGATGCTCAATCTCAATTTTCTGCTGTGGCGAATAGCGGTATGGCCTCACATTGACTGGTTGAGCTCCCGGAATCAGCGGAATGGAATGATCATACCGACGTCGTGGGGGCAACAGCATTGTAGGTGTAAATAATTGCTCAAACTCTTGTATCACCTGAGTGATTTCCTGTGGCACCTTCTCTTCATGTAGCAATTGGGAATCTCTAACACATGCTTGGTGAATCTGCACCAACTGCATTACTGCACCTCTTCGTAATAAACCTTTTAGCTCCTTGGCGCCCAGCGCCTTGTCCACTAATTGCCCATTCTGTATTCCTTGCAACCGGACTCGACGATTGTTATGGGTAAACTTGATGCACTTGTTTTTCCAGTGCACCCACATAGGACTGTGTTCCTCTAGCCAGTCTGCCCCTAATATCATGTCATATACACCCAGAGCCAACACACTGATATCTTGCTGGAAGGAATTGCCTTGAATCCACCAAGAAAATGCTGTTGCCATTTTACTGCACTCCATGGTTCTTCCATCTGCAATGGTTAGTTTCAATGGTGGTATTTCCTGAGTTGGATGTTGAATTTGAGCTAGCAAATTCTCACTGATAAAGGAATATGTGCTGCCTGAGTCGACTAAAATCAGTATTTCTCTCTTGCCGATTTGGCCTTGTAACTGCAAGGTTCTTCGCATTTGTCGGAAGTGAGCAGTAGAGTCAACCACCGACAAAAGCTCTTCCCCAAGTCCTTCAGGCGCTTCAGGCTGCAGTGGCTCCAGGTCTTCTTGCAACTGTAATACCTCCAACAGCTCCTCAATAACATGCAGAGGCACTTGGTCAGGACACTTGTGATTCCTTCCCCATTTCTCACCACAGGTGAAGCATAAACCATTAGTTTTGCGGTACATTCTTAATGCCTCTAGTTTGTCATCAGCACGTCCACCTCCCGTCTTACGAGTATCCTCTGTTGGTTTATTATCCTCACCTTTACTGTTGATCTTAAACTTCTCAGAATACTTACTTCCTGCTCGTGAGAATTCCCTCGGTTCAGATCTGGAGTAAAACCTTTTTTCCTATCCAATTCTTCTTCTTGCAACAAGGCCAAAGCCACAGCGGTATCCACACTATCTGGATTGTGCAGTACAATAGCTGATCTGATTTCCTCCTTGAGACCTCTCAAAAGTGTGTCACAAAAAACACCTCATCCTGAAATGAGTTGTACAACAAGACCTGATGCTGAAGTTGCTCAAACCTTTCCGAGTACTCAGCCACTGTACTGGTTTGTTTGAGTTTAATCAGTTGGTTCATGCTCTTCTGGTATACATTCTTACCAAAGCGCTTTTCCACTGCTTCACACAACGCCTCCCAATCATCATATCTTCCTCTGATTTCAGCGTTTTGCAACCACAAGGCAGCAATTCGGTGAAATGTAAAGCTGCCAACCTGGTGCGAATTCCCGGGTGAACCCCCAACACCTCAAAATAAGTTTCGCATCTTTCTCTCCACAAACGTGGGTTTTCTCCGTCAAACTTTGGGCATTCCACCTTTGGCATTGCTTGTCTGGGTGGCCACATCGAGTTTGAACTTTGACCTCCCCCAACACACCTCTCGTCGGAGTGCTTTGGTTCCATTACCTGCACAACTGGGGGCCATTCCTGCTTAACCCCCGCAGTTGTTACTGGTGGAGCGCCCAAGATACTTTTTACTGCTTCCTTTCCCATCTCTTGCCCACGGAGACTGCGATCCGAAACCAGATCATCCCCAATAGAGGCCGTGCCTGCAATCGGACCAGTTTGAATTGCCGCTGCTGGCATAGTCACCCTCGGCATCGCGGATCGCAGCTCACCCCAGGAAGAGCCTCCAAGATTTCCACCCTTCCTCGCACAGCTTCCACTGCCGATCG
Source organism: Guadua angustifolia (assembly GCA_036346375.1). Lineage (NCBI taxonomy): Eukaryota > Viridiplantae > Streptophyta > Magnoliopsida > Poales > Poaceae > Guadua > Guadua angustifolia. The sequence goes on along the minus strand of JAYEVE010000284.1, from coordinate 135,689 downwards.
CACTTCACTAACCTCTGATTTTACCCCATGGACATCATCCAATATTTGCTTCAAGAGAGTATTTATACCTTCAAATTGATTCTCCACGGACGTGAATGCCGCCTCCATCTTGGTCTCCCACTGCGCGAGTCTCTTCTTCGGCGCCAGATCGCTCTTCGATCAATCTAGCCGAGTTAACCAGGCTTGGTAACCCAAGGTTTTTGCGGAGTCTCTCAGTATCAGATGGTGATACCAAAGATCCTCCAACCCTTACCTGGAGTTTTGCAACTCAGCCGGATTGATCAACACCTGGGCTCTGATACCAAATGTGAAGAACTCACAGTTCGAAAGGTAAATCACAGATAGCACAGAGAATGAGAAGAGAAAGAAGAGTAGGGAAGAACAGAGAATTGGGGATTTGAGGATTCTTCATTTCTTGCTTGCCATTCACGACAAAAGACAGGCGTTTATATAGTCTGTCTTAACACCCCAAAAGCAAAGCCCAACAGCGATACAGCCCACTTACGCACGCCCGCACAACCGAGCGACACACGCACACAACTGCTCGCACTGTTCTCCGTCCGACACAAAAGAGGGACATGACAGGTGCATAGAAGCTAATCCATCACGCCGTCCAACAATGCAACGTGTAATCCATCTGTTCTCTACAGCTGAAGGACTCGGTAATCTTGATTATCTCCACACTGACATTGTCATCCCTACCCACCACCGGTGAATGTTCTTAGCACATTACTATTTCTTCTGTTGCATTTTTTATTTACAGGCTGTAATTCATCATTTGTGTGATGGTTTGTTTTTTTGCTTTACCCTGTACTATGTGGGTGAAATGTGCCATTATACTTGAAGTTGCTCATTCATAGTTGGTTACAATGCCAGATGTGGTTGTGAACAATGCAGAGAACAGAAATCTTTGTTATTATTAATACTTCCAAATATTTTCAACGGGTGCCTCTCTATGGGTAGATAACAATCTCTGTTGGAGGAGGTGGAAGCCCATTGTCTTAAATTTTCACAAGGTGATTTTCTATTGGTGAATAGCATTGACTTCTATCAAGTTAGAGAGAAGAGATATTTTTGCTGTTCACAGCTGTGCATCTGATTCATTATTGAGAAGATACATATATCCTCATGGGCAGAGAGAAAGAGAGAGAGAGAGAGAGAGAAGTTAGATTACTAATATGTACATGACTCTTACCCCCAAAAAAAAATTCAAGGTGGATCAGGAGAATTTGAGGCATTGAGTTTGAGTAGGTGAAGGCGATGGATTAAGGCCTCTCGGCGATGAAGTTGCCGCAGCATTGATCATATGTGACGAAGATGGAGCAGCGTCAGTAGTCATTGGAGCGACCAGAGAGGAAGGAGGGGGAGGGGCAGCGGTCACACTGGTCGTATCTATGCTGGTGATGTCCTCGTCAGTAAATAAAACTCCCAACAAGATGATGATAGTGAGAAGGATCTGCCAATGGTACACTGTTTGTAGGACGAAGCTGCAGGCAAGTTTCCATGGGTGTAGCAACAATGTGAATATCAATCGTACCAAACTGAGCAAGCACATCCCAAACATAGTGATGGTGAGAAAGATAGTAGCCATCACTATCAGAATGAACCTTGATCCCCAGAAAATAGTACAATGGTCCCAAATATGACATAAAAAACCATGCACTCAATTTTTTCTTGACAAATGCCACATAGTCAGTGTTTTCTTCTCTGATCTGTATATCATCTACATACAGCAGAAGCAAAGTACGACCATACTAAAAAGTGTGAATGAACAAGGAGGGTCATGCTCACTCGGAGAGGAACCAATAGCTCGAATCACGAAACTGAAACACTCAAACCAAGCACGAGGAGCCTACTTGAGACCATATAGAGCACACCGAAGATGGCAAACATAATATGTAGGATCCTCAACACTTGGGGGTGGCAACATGTAGGCCTCCTAATGTAGATCACCATGAAAAAAAAACATTTTTGACATCCATTTGAGATATAGTCCATGAGCGAACAGTCACAACAACAATGCAAGTGCGCACTGTGGTCATGTGAAACAGGAGCAAACAGTTCATAATATCACCCATAAGCCTAATTAAAACCTCTAGCAACAAGACAAGCCATGTATAGCTCAACTAATTCATTTGATTTTGCCTTCACCTTATACACCCACTTACTAGGGTGTATGCTAGAGATAGATGTACTTCTGATCATTCACCCTTGGTTTTGAATACTGGTGCTTCTTCCCATAATAGAAAGAAAACTCTATTCAAATTCGAACGGGGTTGGTTGATTAGATATGGCTTTTATGATTTGGTTGCTGATAAGTGGCAATCAGAGTCAAGGGGGATAAATGCTATCGATAGATGGCAGAATAAGATAAGATCTCTTCGTCAATTTTTGAGAGGTTGGGCCAAAAATACAGCTGGCCATAACAGAAAGGAAAAGAAGCAGTTGATTTCAATGATTGATGACCTTGATAAAAAGGCAGAGTGTATGGTACTCTCAGAGCAGGATTTACACCTGAAACATTATCTCAATGAGCGATTAGTTCATTTGTTGAGGGAAGAAGAAATAAAATGGTATGAGAGAGCAAAAACCAAAGATCTCCTTGAAGGAGATGATAATACACAATATTTCCATTTAGTTGCTAACGGTAAACATAGGAAGTAGCATATTTTCAAGTTGGATCAAGAAGATGGACTAATTGTGGGTGATGCTAAATTAAAAGCGTATATCACACATTATTACAAAGGGTTGTTTAGACCATCAGAGGAAAATAATTTTAGTCTGGTGGAAAATCAGAATCAAGATATACCTCAAGTAACTCAGGAAGAAAATAATTTTCTCACTGCACCATTTACTGAATCAGAGGTTAAAGAGGCGGTTTTCCAAATGGAACATAATAAGTCGCCTGGTCCTGATGGCTTCCCAGCAGAATTTTATCAGGTGTTCTGGGGTATTATAAAAGAGGACCTTATGGCGTTGTTCTCTGATTTTTATTATGACCGCTTACCTCTGTATAGTCTCAATTTCGGCATAATTACTTTACTGCCTAAAGTTAAAGACGCAACAAAAATCCAACAGTACAGACCAATATATTTGCTAAATGTGAGCTTTAAAATATTTACTAAAGTGGCCACGAATAGACTTATGGGAGTGGCTAGTAAAGTGGTATGTCCTTCACAAACAGCTTTTATGCTCGGGCGGAATATTATGGAGGGTGCTGTGATATTACACGAGACTCTTCATGAATTAAATTCTAAGAAGCTTAATGGCGTGATTCTGAAGATCGATTTTGAGAAGGCCTATGATAAAGTCAAATGGTCTTTTCTTCAGCAAACTCTTCGAATGAAGGGATTTTGCCAAAATTGGTGCTCGTGGGTCGACAAGTTTGTTGTCGGAGGTAGTGTGGGTATTAAAGTTAATGATGACATTGGTCACTATTTCTAAACTAAAAAAGGACTCAGGCAAGGGGATCCTATGTCACCTATTCTTTTTAATCTTGTCGCTGACATGCTTTCTTTATTGATTAAGAGAGCAAAAGAGGATGGTCAAATTAGAGGGGTTATTCCACACCTGATTGAGGACGGTTTATCCATTTTACAGTACGCAGATGATACAATAATATTTATGGACCATGATATTGAGCAAGCTAAAAATATGAAGTTATTGCTCAGTGTGTTTGAACAACTATCTGGCCTCAAGATTAACTTTCATAAAAGTGAGATATTTTGCTTTGGTGAAGCCAAATATTATGAGCATACGTACACTAGTTTGTTTGGATGCGGGTTAGGATCATACCCGTTTAGATACTTTGGTATCCCGATGCACTTTCATAAATTCCGTAATGCGGATTGAAGTGGTATCGAGGACAGATTCAAGCGCAAACTAAGTACATGGAAATCCAAACATCTCTCTTACGGGGGAAAGACTCGTTCTCTTAAATTCAGTTTTAAGTAGCCTTCCTATGTTCATGATGTCTTTCTTTGAACTCCCCAAGGGTGTCTGTCAAAAACTGGATTTTTATAGATCCAGGTTTTTTTGGCAAGGTAATAGCGATAAGCGAAAATATAGACTTGCAAAATGGGATATCCTGTGTCGTCCCAAATATCAAGGGGGTCTAGGTATAACTGATCTTCAAATTAAAAATAAATGTCTCCTTACTAAGTGGTTGTTTAAACTAATCAATGAGGAGGAGACTTGGCAGACTTTGCTCAGGAATAAATATCTGAGTTCAAAATGTTTATCCCAGGTGCAAGTTAAACCTAGAGATTCACATTTTTGGAAAGGGATTCTCAAGGTTAGGGACATTTTTCTAAGTTGCGGAACATTTCAAATTCAGGATGGTTCACAAACTAGATTTTGGGAAGATAAGTGGGTGGACTCTAAACCACTCAAAGCGCAATTTCCTAGTTTATTTAAAATTGTCAATTATCCACATAGCACGGTGGCAAGTGTCATGACGCAGATGCCACCGAATATTACCTTTCGACGTGCTTTAGTAGGGGATAATTGGAAATTGTGGCATAACCTGGTAGCAAAAGTAGCTCATGTACAGCTTACTAATAGAAGGGACACTTTTACCTGGGATCTACATAGACATGGTCATTTCTCAATACGGTCTATGTATACTTATCTTATGAATAGGGGTCCTCCGTTCACTTCTAATTTCATTTGAAAATTAAAGGTTCCTTTGAAAATTAAGATTTTCCTTTGGTATGTATAGCAAGGTGTTATCTTAACTAAGGAGAACCTAGCTAAAAGAAATTGGATTGGGAGTCCTAAATGCTGTTTTTGTAACAGTAATGAAACAATCAAACACTTGTTCATTGATTGCCAGCATGCCAAAAATATTTGGAGAATCATTCATATCGCTACTGGGTTAACTACACCAAGATCTATTTCACACATGTTTGGAATTGGTTATTCGGCTCTGAAAAGAAAGAGAGAAGATTGATTTTTGCGGGGATTGCTGCTCTCTTGTGGGCTATTTGGTGCACACGAAATGAATTACTCTTTGAGAACAAACAATATACTTCTTGTTTGCAGGCGATCTTCAGGGGAACATATTGGTTGCGCTTTTGGGCTCTGTTGCAACATGAGACCTCAAAGGAGACTTTCCGGATGGCGAGTAGAACTCTGGAAGTTGTTGCGCTAGAATTATTTGCCAAGCATGGATGGCAAAATAATAATAGACTCTGTCTTTGAATTTTATTTCGTTTTCTTTTCCCCTTTTTTGGTGGTCGGTTTGATCGCTGAAGCTCATGTAATAAGGTCGTATGCTTTTTGTAGAGACCGAAACTTTGTTTCCTTTATCTATAAAAAAAATACACCCACTTCCAAGTGATAGGAAGTGCCTGAGATGGTAAAGGAACAAAATCTCAGTTACTTGTACGCTCAAGTGCTGTAAGCTCCACAGACATAGCCAACTGCCACTCAAGTATACTAGTTGTCTCCTGATAAGTACTTGGCTCTAGGGATGAAAACGGATCGATAGTTTTCGACCGAACGGGTAATTTCGGATACGGATTCTATCGGATCGAATATTTGTCAAATAGTATCGGATACAGATTATTTTGTCAGATACAGATTCAGTAGCTCACTATCTGTCGGATATGAATAAGGATATGAATTCGGATAATCCGAATATGCATGTGGGCTGGGCTAAAGCTATTCTTTTGGCCCAAAAAGGTGCGGGCATCAGCGATGGACGACAGTCGGCGGAGCGGAGGAGCCAGCGGGCCGGCGCGGCGACCGTGAACAAAGGACAGTTGCGCCTGGCAAGGCCTGCCGAGGCAGCTCGGAGGCGGGCCAAGCGGCGAGCAGCCGCGACAGAGGAGCGAGGAGCTCGAGTGCCGAGGGGCCAACACAGGAAGCCGTGATAGCCGGAGGCCAAAGATGATCACGCGAACACGATGCACAGCGGAAGGCGCGGCTGCGTCTCAACGGAGCTGAAGGAGGATGGTGTGACGAACGGCTCCCTAACTTTGATACCACTTGTTAGGGATAGATGCACTGTATAATAACGGAGACAAAGATTTAACATAGAAAAACCTTTGCGGAAAAGAACCATGGGAAATAATTCACTATAATGCTTTAAAATTATAAATACGGATGATTGGTTTATATAGCCAAAAAGCCTTACTTGTAGAAAATTTGACTAACAACCTATTTAAATAAAATAAAAAGATACAATAGTTAAATGATATTTGAGCTATGACAACTAAGCTGCGACGCTCCTGTTAGAGAGGCTTCCTCTCGGATGGAACGAGCCACGTCTGTCGACGGAGAGACGTCAATGTTGAATACCTTGGCATTTGCCAGAGCGACCTAGCTCCTATATTACAATTCCATGGACTTGAAGACCTTGAAATGCAAGGGAAAACCTCACATCTGTTGATTTCCAATCTTTCCATAGAAATACCTTTTCGATTTGCCATTTTTTTCCCAACGATCGCGTAAAGCCGAGAAACGATCCCCATGTGGCACCCTATTGAATACTGATGATGCAGCTAGCACAAATCAACCAGTTCCAAATAAACCACTTTCAGCATACACCAATTTTGCGAGCCGTTATTCAGCCATAATGCATAACCAAACAAAACCGAAAAAAATTGTTTCGCAGATATATCGAAGGCAAGAGCAGCGAACCGCATTGTCAATGGCGAGGTTCGCAGATAAATCCGCCGCCACAGCATCTCCGGGCGGCTCCTCAAGCAGTCAGTCCCGTAGTCCCCTCTCGACCTCTCGGAGAAGCGCGCGAAACGCGCGATGGCGTGGGCGTCCGTGCTTCGTGGACAGGAGCGGCTGGCAAGGTTTCAATTTTTTTTTCCAACTATAACTCGCAGGCGACTGAATTTCAAAATTTTAGATAAAATTCAGAAGAATTCAAAAAATAAGATTTAAATCAGAAATTTTTTTGGATCGAGACTTCCAAGATTTCATCCAAAATTATCGAAATCTTAACAAATTTCAACCGAATAAAAATAGTTCAACCAAGTTAGAAAATTTTGAAAGTTTTTATAGATGATCTTGATGCATCACTAATGTTTTCATAAAATTTTTATATGATAATCAAGCTTGAGAATTTTTCAAATATTCTAACAGTGCTACCATCCTGATAAAAGCCTGGGATGGCTGAGTGCTTGTATTGTTTCTATAGATTTGATTGAGTAACTAAAATAGGTTTAAATTTTTTTAAACTTTTAGAGAATGATGCTGAGGCAATGCTTAATCTCTCCTAAAAATTTTGGATTATGATCACACTCGATCGAATTTATAAAATTTTGACAAGATTACTGTCTTATTAATGTTCCTTCTTTTTTTATTTTTCAAAGATAACAAATTAAGTTCAGTTCTTTTGCTAAACTGCTAAAATAGGGTATCTTAAATTTTTCAGAGTATGATCAAAGTTGTATATTTTTATCAAAATCTGACAATGCTTCTGTTATTTTTATAAAATGTCTCAAAAATTCGGTTTTCCAAAAAAAATTATGGAAGATGACATTCTTAAGAGGTATTGTCCTAAATTCAGCCAAATCTGGTCAAAAAAACTTGAAATCCGGTCAAAATACCCGAAATTTCTCAAATCATTGTAGCAATTTGAATTTTTAAAAATTTTTATTCTGCCAGAATTTATAATCTTGTTTCCAGCCAAATCTGAAATCTCAATTGAATTTTTTTGAACCATAGCGGCCGGAACCGCCCTGCCACATGCGCGTGCGGCTGAGCAACAGTGGAAGTGGAACCAATCGTTGGATCGATTTTTCTTGCCCTCAGTCGGCGTGCGGGTGTGCGATAGGGCTGGCCTTCCATTACGCGGCCTGAAGAGCTCACTGGTGGTTTGAGTCTTCTATAGATTTGATTGAACAATCAAAACATGTTTTATATTTTTGAAACTTTTAGAGAAGGATGTTGAGCAATTCTTAAGATTTCCTAAAAATTTTGATCATAATCACACTCGAGCGAATTTATAAAATTCTGACAAGGTTACTATCATATTAATGTTCCTTCCGTCTTTTATTTTTAAAAGATAACAAATGAATTTCAATTCTTTTAAAAAATTTTATGTATGATCTTATACTGCTAAATATGGTGCCGTAAATTTTTCAAAGTATGATTAATCTTGTACATTTTATAAAAATCTAATAGTATTTCTATTATTTTTATAAAATATCTCAAATATTCGGTTTTTCAAAAAAAAAATCATGGAAGATGGTATTCATAAGAGGCACCACGTGCGCGTGCGGCTATGCAACAGTGGAAGAGGCACCGGGCGTGGACGGCGGTGGGTATGGATCGATTTTTCTTGCCCTCAGTCGCCCCGCAGGTGCGCGATAGGGCTGGCCTTCCAAGGCCACAGTCGTGTTTCGTGAGGATCGCTACAGCAGGCCCGGCTTTGTTGCCATGTTGGGCTAGATTTTTGCACGGCCTGAACAGCTCACCTGTGGTTTCAGCCTTTCAGGTTAAAGATGTCAATTTTCTAGCCGTGTTAAAGTTCTCTAAAGCTTGTAGGAAATTTGGAATCATACACTACACTTCATAAAAGTCTAGGATTAGAGTCGTCAGCAAGATCTTGTCAATATTACCCTTTACGCCAGAGCCACTTGATCAGCCGTGCTCTCCAACAATAAATGTGAGACTGTGACAGTATTAGTCATCAGCCGAAGATGTTTCGGCCGATCCAATTATTTTGCCGCTCTTCTCAACATATTTGCAAGCATGATCTACAATTCTAGTTATTGTGTGTCAGTTTCTTGCCGAATATGGATCTTCTGAAAATAGTTGAAACAATCTTTCGAAACATGGTCTCGTACATAATCTTCACTGAAGAGTTAGATAAAACTAGCTCTGAAATAGTTCAAGCCTCGTTATAACGAACGGGCTGAGTGGACAATGCCACAGTGGAGCTCTACCAAACTTGTCACACACACACACTGACGTAGGAGCATTACTGAATTCACTAAACGAAGCAGACTGGAACGAAAGGGATTAATGTAGTCAAGTGGACCTAAGAAAACATGATTAAAAGATTAGAAACAACTAGGGTGGCTAGAATTCAGCAGCTTGCTATTTACGACACAACCATGAACAATCCATTGCTTGTCACGGTTCCCATCCGTGCGCCTGGAGGAAGGAACTGGTAAGTCCCTCAAGGATTAATTATTCGATTGAACGCGCAGCGCTTTGGTACGAGCCGGGCGACAAAAGAAGACCGTGAATACTTGAGAGTTGTGCCGTGATGGCTTTGGGCCCTGTAAGGATGTATCGTGGGTAGCCTACGTTGAAGCAGATCTTAGACAAGCTGAGCACACCGGAAGCAACCAAGTCAGGCGATCAAAGCAAAGGCGGCCGCCGCATCGGCAACAGCCGCTGAGGCTGCACCTGTGGCGAACTTGGCGTCGGGCTTGACGCCAGCAAGTGCAAAGTCCACCGGTCCGGACGGGCACCGCGCGTCACTACGGAATCGGGGAATGCAAAAGGGATCCTCGGATCTCCTATGCTACCTCCGATATTGGGTACGTCATCCTCCGCAAACCATGCTCTACAAGTGCTTGACGAATTGCGATCTGAAAACTCCACCCCAGTGCGTCACCCTATTCCTACGAATCCCACTCCTATGGTGGAGTTCCCTAAGTTTGATGGGGATGATCCAAAACTGTGACAAAGTCAGTGTGAGACCTATTTTGAGTTGTACAAACTACAAAATTCAGGATTGCCTTAGAACTCGGTTTGCCGCTTTGAATTTCACTGGCACAGCTGCCTTGTGGTTGCAGAATATTGAGACCAAAGGTAGGATGGAGGAATGAGGGGAACTGAGTATATTGGTGCAGGATCGTTTTGGCCAAAAAAAAAAAAACAAAAACAAAAACAAAAAACAAAAAAACAAATACCAACTCTATAAACGCCAAGCTTAGGGCTCGCCGCCAAACTGAACCGGTCTTCTGAGTATTTGTACTAGGCACACTTCCTGTGTTGATATCTTTTGTAGTTATCGCAGCACTACTGATGTTCCGCCATAAAAGGAAGAAATCCAAGGCACGATTCTATACAGATATAGTGCAAGAAGATAATGTGTTCTCCGTCTGCAACTTTGATGGGGGAGATGTATCCAAGCAGATTGCTGCACCAACAAATAATTTTAATGAGGCACATTGCATAGGAACCGGGGGGATATGGATCTGTTTATAAAGCCAAATTTCCAACAGGTCAAATATTTGCAGTTAAGAACGTCCATGCGATAGAAGATGAGTGTTTCATGGATGAGGAGACTGTTCAATCATGAAATAGCAGCCTTAATGCAGATTCGATACCGAAACATTGTGAAACTGTATGGGCATTGTTCTTCTAGCCAAGGCAGGTTTCTTTTCTACAAATATATGGAGATGAAGCCTAGCAGAAACTCTGGGGCAAGGATTAACTTTTCGTTTAATGAAAAAATTCGCTAACCTCCGAAATCCGAAATTTAGCCCGAAATTTCGGAATTTCGGCCGGAGGAGATTCAAAATTCAAATCCGGTTTGATTTTCACCAAAATTTCCGAAATTTCGCCGAAAATACCCGAAATTTCGGTCAAATTGAACTGACTGAAAATTGGTTCAAACGATGTCGAAAAATTTTGAAATTTTTTTTGTAGGTTCCTGACACATTAGATATGTTCTCATAAAATTTTCAGGTGATTATCAGTTCTGTGTATTTTTAAACAATTCGAACATTGGTACTGTCCCGATGAAACGTTGATTGGCAAGTTTGAACCGGATGAAAAGTAGTACAAACGACGTTAGAACATTTTGAAATTTTTTATGGAGATTAATAACATGTTTATGATATTTCTGTAAAAATTTCAGATGATGATCAAATGTGAGTAATTTTTAAAAATTCAAAAATTGGTACTGTCTTGGTAAAGCGCTGAGCGGTAAGTTTCATCCGAATGAAAATTAGAGCAAACAAGGTTATAAAATCTTGAAACTTTTTCTGGATGGTCCTGACACATCCATAATATTCTCATAAAATTTTCACATGATGATCAAGTGTCATGAATTTGTAAAAATTCGACCAGTGCTACTATCCTGTTAAAAGACAGATGATCAATACATAGATTTAATTTATCAATAAAAAAGGTTTAAATTTTTTAAAAAATTTACATAAGGGTGAAAAGGAAGTGCTTAATATCACATAAAAATTTGGAATCATGATCACACACCAGTGAATTTATAAAATTCTTATAAGGCACAGTGCCATTTATGTTATTTCTCTGTTTGATTTTTGAAATATAATACAACAAATTAAATTCAGTGCTTACTGCATTGATAGATTTTATTGAGCAAACAAATAAAGTTCAAATTTTTTGAAAATTTTATAGGATGGTACTGAGGAAATTATTAATCTGTCATAAAATTTTCAGATCATGATCACACTCGAGAAATTTATAAAAATGTAACAAGTTTACTGTCTCAATTATGTCCATTCGGTTTTTGATTTTTTAAAGATAACAAATGATGTTAAATTATTTTGAACATTTTTCTGTATGATTCCAAACTACTAAGGATAGTACTATAATTTTTTCGCATCATTATCAAGCTTGTAAAAATTCTTAAAAATCTGACAAGTTTTCTGCCTAAATTTTAAAAAATCTCAAAAAATTAGTTTTTCATCAAATTTTCATAGAACAAGACTTTCTTAAGGGTTATTGACCCATTCCGTTCAAATCCGGCCAAAAAAATTGAAAATCTGGACTCAAAACCCGCAATACTGTAGCAGCACTGTAGCAAAATCAAATTTTTTAAAAATTTTGAATTTGGCCGGTATTTGACCCCTGCTCTGGGGGGCATTGAAGGGGCAATTGAAATTGAATTGGATTGGAAAAGGCTGATAAATATTGTTATGAATGTGGGTCATGCTTTGACATACATGCATCATGATTGTTCTAAACCAATAGTCAACCTAGATATAAGGAGCAAAAATATTTTGCTTGATCTGGAATTTCGAGCTTGCATGTCTGATTTTGGTACTGCCAAAATACTGAATGTTGATGGCCTGAACTGCACAAGTCTTGCTGGGACAAAAGGATATCTTGCCCTTGGTAAAAATTAAATCATATCTATATTATTTTTTGGCATTGATAATGTTATTATCCGTAAGTTCTATAATCTATATGAAACAATTATCTCTCTATTACAAAAATTTTAGACATTCATATTTGGGGAAGCTTTTGGTGTAGACCAATATTTGGGTGTTCACGGCAATTCTGCACATGGATTGTTAGATGAGATTTCAATGCACTTGATTTAAGTGGACTTGAGGATGTTCTATTGCCATGGTTATTAAATCATTGTTTAAGCGTGCAGCAAGGCAGTCTAGGGCGGCTGCGCCATGTCGTCGCCTTGTCAGAGAAGGGTATGGCATTCACCTTACAGCCATGGCATCTCTAAGGCGTCGCATAGGGCGTTGTGACGGCCTGAGAACGCCATGCTTGTTCCGAGTGAGGGAGAGGCCTAGAGGATAATAGACATATTGGGCAGTCGCAGCACAATTGAAGAACGAAAGGGAGGCAAGGAATGATTTGGAAAACCTAGCACGGTAGCGCCACCACCCGCCGCACTCCTCGCACCAGAGCCATCGCGCCGCCGCCTCCTTTGCTCCTACACAGGCCTCCTCTGTTCCAGAGGCTAAATACAGCCATCAGGTACATTTTCCTGCCATCGCCAGCCTATCTCCTTTCCCCTCCCCTCATCTCTAGAGTCCAGATCCACCTCTCTCTAGTCCTCTCCCCTCGTCTCCTCCGTTGGCCTCCCTTTCCCTTCTTCAGCTACTCTGTTCTGCTCCCTCTCTACCTCTGCAGCTGCTCTGCCTCTCCTCATTTGCAGTATGCCGATGAGGATTGAAGACTGGCCGACTAAGGAGGAATGACCAAATGAGAATATATTCATATATATATGTATTGATGACTAAGACGAAATACCCATCGAGAACTATGTGTTACTGTGTTGGTATGCTATTGGCTACTGCTCAATACTCTCAATTATGCTACTATACTAGGTTAGGATGCATGTATGATGTTGCCTCACCACACACGTGCCTTAAGGGCTTTGATGATAAAAAGGTGATGAGTCGCCTTGTCTTACCTTATCGTTTTAATAACCTTAGGATGTTGGATGCCTCACAAATAATGGTTTGTTACTAAACCTTAAACCCTTTTACTAGAGAAGAGGGAGTGGTTCCATGTAATTTTAGAAACAACCACTCCAATAGTTTGTATCATTAACCCGGTACTAAAACTAGTATCTAGGAGAGATATTGACGGCGAGCCCACTAAATTTCTTGGTTTCTACCCCAACACCCCCAACCCACACACACACAAGGAACAAATTATGTGGCATGGTTTTAATAACAAGCAAAAGGACAACTGGGAGTGCCCATTCATAGAACTGTCCATCATTCATGCCTTTCACATTTGCCTAAATATACAGTGCAATAGCATTAGCATGATAACAACCATTTTTTACAGGTATGCAGCGGATCTGTACCATATATTAGTATAAAGTATAAACCTAAACCATTCGTCTTCTTAGTACATATTTTTCATCTTCTGTTAGTGTCAACTAGTGGTACTTAAATAGGAGACTCTAGCCAAAACATGGGTTTGGAATTCTGGTTGTCTAGCTGATGTATAGACAGTATATGTTAGTTTGGAGTTTTGAAGGGCGTTTTCTATGAAGCTCAGTTTGTATTTGTAAATTGTGTATTCATGGATATATACTAGATACAGATCATTTTCACTGAAGTATGGATTCTTCAACATTGACAATGCAGAGCTAGCATATACGACGGTTGTGACTGAGGAATATGACGTATACAGCTTTGGAGTGTTTGTTCTTGAGTTATTTATGGGATCCCATCCAGGCAATTTCCTTTCCTCCCTCGTTCTCGACCAAGAGAAATGTATCACTGAAGGATTTGTTGGACTCCAGACTGCCACTACCGGATGCTGAAACTGCTAGAGAAAATATTTAATGTGCTCAGTGTTGCTGTTCAATGCTTGGAGCCTAATCCATCACGCAGACCAATTGCGTGCTTTCTTCAGTTAAAGATGTGAGGATGTTGATTATTTGTACAGTGACCTTACCGTTCCTGCCCAGTAATGCTTGTGGATGACAAATCTTTCTAGTACACAGTTACATCTGTATCTGTATCTAGCACTTTCGTTATCAGAGAATGTATTTTATGATTGCATTACTGTTTCCTTTTATTTAACTTGTAATATGTTGGTAAAACGTGATTTTTTACCTGAATTGATCACATAATGGCGTAATGTGACATTTCGATCCAAATTACAAAGGCAAAATTGGCTCCTGGACACTCCACTTCGGCACTTCCACTTGGATGCTATTTGCAGGTTTGCCGGAACACAGCGTACAAATGTACAATCGTGAATCAATTGTAAATAATCATGTACAATCGTAAATCAATTGGAAATCATCAAACTAAAAATTACTTCAATTCACCGACACCGCGAGATCGAATGGAAAAGCAGCAATAAATTAGAATAGCAAATTACCATTGCCATTGAAGCATGCGGCCACGTCGACGGCGGCATCGATGACCTGGCGGAGGCGACCGTACGACGGGGGACGGCTATGGTGCGAACTGCAAGGGAGAAGAGGCGTGCGCTGGGAGAACGGAGGAGATGATTCGAGTCGACCCTGTCCGTGGATTTGGTCTAAAATAGAAGAAACTGCAGGACTTGTGGGGCCAAATTGGGCTGGTACACGGGCTTTTTTGCAGGCACATGGACAACCTAACGGTCCATATAGAATTATTCTGAATTTTCGGCCTCCTGTTCTCAGATACCTTAGAGCAAAAAAAACTGGCCTACATCTAGAAAAAAAACTGGCCTCCATTTCTCTCTACGTGCTTCACCTCTTCCATCTCCCATCTTCCCCTTTTTTCCATGCTCCACTCCCCTCAGGCCAGTGAGGCATCTCGAGCTCCGTGGTGGGGCAGCAAGGCTTCCTTGATCTCGGTAGGGATTTGGTGACACGGGTTGAGCTCACCTTAATCAGATTCGAGACTCACCGGCATGGAGGAGGCGAGCAAAGGATGGCATGGCCCCAAGATGAGGTGGTGGTGTGGCCTAGCCTCACCCCATCAGATCTAGGCCTACTAGCAAGATGACGACAAGGTGATGGTGTTGGCCAACTGTCGACTTGTCTTTCGATCACGGTGCTAGAATTGTTGCAATTGATAAGTCGAGTTGTTGTGCTATTGTTTCTTCTTATTATTGCAACATCTTGCTACAATTATTGTAGTTTTTTTGTGGCCTTTTCATTTTTTTGTAGCATTGTTTTATTTTTGTTAGGACAGTTTTTTAAAAACAAATTACCTTTTTTTGTGTGGATGTTGTACCAATTTGGTTCACGACAATAATTTTTTTGTTGCGATGGATCTATTACTCTTGTACAACATCTTTATTTGCCATGGATTGGTGAAACTAGATGAGATTGTGTTGCATGTTCTAGTAATTATTGTTACGATAGCTATGATTTTTGTTGTGCCTTATGAGAGAATGTTATAGTGTTGTAACACACTATATTTGTTGCATCAATGGAGATTTGCAACATTAGTTGTAAGCTTGCTAAATAATGTTGCACCAGATCGGATGGCTTAGATCTATCCTTTTATGTTAGATACGATGATAGGGAGGAGTATACCATGGGAATCATATGTTTGAGTGTTGGGCATGACCCGACTATTTACTTAGGTTTTGTAAGTTCCGAGGTAGAATATCTAGTTTTATAGTTCAAAGACTGGGTAGGCGAGTCATCAAACTTTGATGGTGAAATAGACTTGTCTTTCAACTTACTAAAAGTAAGAAGGCGGATTACATTTGTTTGGGTTTTTTCTGCCTCAAAAGCTAAAACCAAAACAAATGAATGGTTTTCAATTGGTCTTTTTAAAAGCTATAATCCTCCATATAACTAAGCTAAAATGCACCGAATTGATGCTTTTTTTCTACTTATTGATGGTTGGTTTTAGACTAATGACACTAAAGTTTAAATAAAATAACTCACTTCTAATATGTATAGAAGTATACTACTTTTAAACTACTTAAACCAAAAATACTAGTTTAAAACTATAAGTTAAAGGGTTAATTGGATATATGCCCTTTGTAGGAACCGCTTATTCGAGATTTATCATCGTTCCTTTGCTTTTGAACGATTCCATTATGAAACCGTGCTTATTCAAATATGCCACCACTCGCGACCGTGTCCCTTGGGGTCAAACCGAAGCGCGACTCAACCCATTCGGACGATTTTGCCCCTTCACTTTGGTGGCTCCACCCAAGATCGTGCCCTCCCCATTCTCTCGCGCCACCCAAGACCAAGAACCTAGAACGATTCCCCACCCAACCGCGACGAGCCCTAACAATCCGTAGCCGTTCGGCCCTTTTTGTGGTCGGAGTAGCTTGCCTCATGGACTCGCAAGGTCTTCTTGAGGTCGTCACGGGGTTGAGAGGTCGTTCCTCAAAATGCAACATTTGTTGCCGCGTTGCAAGATTCGGTGCTTAGGCTAAGGAAGCGGGAGTGAAAGAAATCTGGTAGGTACTTCTTGAAATGCAAGAACAATTGCTGGTTAGTCTTCAACTTGTTTGTTTCTTTGAGTTGTTGATTTGATTCCAGTGTTTTGATTGCATTTTGTTGCTATTGAGGATTGCAGAGCAATGATGTGTGCAACTTTTTCATGTGGGAGGATGAATCTGTTGCATGTGGCCATGGAATGAGTACAATGAGAAATATGGCAGAGTAATGTGGCTCGATTGAAGGTTGTGTGCATTTGAAGCAACTCTGTGTCGATGTCAGTGCATTGAAGAAGCAAAGTGAAGAATTGATTGCAGTTGTAAACTGGATGAAGAATGTTGTAGGAATGTGGATTTTTTCTCTTGTTTCATAATGTCAATCGTTGTAGCAGTTTCTTTGAAGTAAGCCTAGTTTGTTACAGCACTGTAAGCTTCATAGTGTCAATTGTTGTAACAGAACTACCTCTTTAACATTCTGAATGATGGCATGTTCTGAACACTTCAAATGCCTTAAATGGTAAGTTCTTGCTCTAACTGAACTTGTGTGGACATTAGAACTTCCTGATAAAATGGAAACAAATATAACCAATTGAACAAGGGTATCAGCCCATTCATATATCATGCAATCAGGTCTCTGTAATGACTGACAACAAGTGCCCTTGTAAGAATATGTGACCATAGATTACAAAAGTTGGCATGCATCAGGGAACACAGACTACAAAAGTGAGCATGCATCAGGTTTACAGGGAACACATATTAACATCTCACATTTTGCCTAGCCATTTTGTCCACTTGTTCTTGACAGGGGTCTTCTTTGATGCTGTCTTGCTTGGTGTGCTCCTTGCAGCATCTTCAGATGCCCTCTTCCTTGGTGATGCTATTTTCCTTAATGTGCTGCCTACTGCATCTTCAGATGCCTTCTTCTTTGGTGATGCTTTCTTCCTTGATGATACTCTCTTCCTTGGTGTGCTGCTTGCTGGCTCCATTGTTGCTTTCTTCTTTGAAGATGCCCTCTTCTTTGGTGTGTTGCTTGATGCATCCTCTGCTCCCTTAGCCTTCTTAATTGGTGCAGCCTTCTTTTTTATGGGAGCCCTTTTCTTGCAAAAAACAACCATATGCATGACATGTATAGACAGCAAAGACATCTGTAATGCACCAAAGGACATGCATAGCATTACCTCTTTATGGAGCTTTTAGATTGTTCAGAAATGCCATCATCAAACGGGGCTTCCAATTTGCATGTTTTTTCCAGGTGTCCAGTGGCACCACACCTTTTGCACCTAACCCTTCTCTTGGTTGGATCCAGGAAACTTCTCAGCCTCTGCTTCCCTAGCACCGCTGCCACCCTCTTACCTTTGGTGGATGCACCTTATGCCCAACATCAACATGCTTCCACCGAGTCATATCTGTCATGGTGGGGATAATATCTTGATAAGTTTCTTTGAACCTCTCAACTGAGTAGTAGCTGTCCACATGATCTTCTATGCTTGCTCCACGAATAGAACAGATGAATGCCATTGCATGTTTACAAGGCTTCCCCGACACTTGCCATTGCCTACATGTACAGGACCTCTCATATAACTTCACAGAGTGCCTTCTGTCCAACAATTCATTCTCAAATGTGACATCTGCCTCAGTTTCATCAGTCCTGGTGATCTTTGGATGAGCAAGTCCAGCTTGCTTGCTTATCACAAACAGCTCCTTCATCACATTAGGAAGGATCACTCCTTCCATTGACCTGCCAATACTCCTCCTAACAGCAAACTTGCTCATTATCAGCTCTCTTATTCTATCCACAAGTTCATGAAGGTGCAGGCCCTTGAAGTCCTTTATTTGGTTATTGAAGCTCTCAGATATGTTGTTTGTGAGGTAGACTATTTTGCTAAGCCACTGAGAAACCACATCTATACCACAAACCATGGTGATATACGCAAATAATCTCTGACATCACAGGCGGTGCACAAAAATTTTGGACATGTGCCATTTGAAATCTAGAATCTGTGTAGGACCTAGCAGCGGGATATAAGTGATCTGTGTAGACCTTGCCATTGAATTTTTTCATGAAATCACTATACAAATGTCTCATGCACTCTCTGTGCTCAGCATTAGGGAACACATTTTTTACAGCTGACTATAACCCTTTACATACATCACTAGATATCACTAAACCATCAGGACTTCCTACAACTTTATTCAATTGGTTCATGAACCATGTCCAGTTGTCCACAGTTTTAGAATAAAAAACACCATAAGCAACATAAAAAAGCCAGTTATGACCATCTACAGATGTTGCTAATGCTAGTTGTCCCTTATATATACCATTTAGGCTAGTGGAATCCACACCAATGTATGGCCTGCAGCCTCTCAAGAATCCATCTATGCAAGGTTTAAATGCTACAAACATTTTGTGGAAACACATCTTATTGCCATACTTATTCAGTTCTATTTCTACAATTGATCCTGGACTCCTATGTTCTATCTCAGCCTTCCAGTTGAAAAGCATTTGGAAGCTATCCTCATATGCACCATGTATTTGTCTAAGTGCTATTTGCATACACCCATGTTTTACCATAGCCCAACTTGATCTTGTATTCATCCTGCAGACTTCATCTGAGCCTCTCTTGCCCCTTATTTGGGTTCTTTCTCAACAGTCCCTTAATCATGCGCCACCCAATCTTGTGTAGCCATCTTCCCTCCATCATCTTTGTACTAGGGCAAATGTGCTTTGAATTAAGAGTTTTGATTTATCAATACAAGAAACACAGATGTTAGCACATTGCAACACATATAATACAGACACACACACAGGAAGGTGAATTACCATAATGGCACATCCATCCTGCACTTTAGAAGCATGAACTCTTCAAGAACAACCCACATGTTTGCATTCACCAATAAACCTACTTTGGTCAGACTTAATTGTATTTATTTCAAAGTCATTCAGGATCGCATAATGCCTAATAGCCTTTCTGAAAGCAACTATATCAGGGAACACCGCCCCTTTGACAATAGTTGGGTTGCTAAGATCATGTGTAACTGTCAGCTCTTCAGGATCGTCATCTGCCATCTCTGCTTTAGCAGCCTCAAAGCTACTAGGTTCACCCATGTAAGAGAGTTCCTCCGCAAAGTTGTCAGTGCCTGTAGCATCCCTGTACAAGTCTTTATCATCTACACAAACATACTCCTCCGCATTATCAAATGGATCTGGTCCTCCATCACCAAGAACAAAACATATAAAAGTGATTTCCTTCTCAATGTTGTACATCTCAATCAAGCTCCTGACATCGGTATCCTCGTGAATTCAGCATCCTCACGCCTTTGTCATAGTAGTACAAATGACACATTTGGTTGGGTCCCCATGTCACATGCCTATGCAAACCTTGCTTCAGTGACCACAAGCTAATATCTTTCTCATCGGTTAACCATGTCAGCTTCCTTGACCTAGTGTACACCTTCCTACCGCTTTTTTCTATTGTGGAGAAGGCCTCCACCTGAATAACTACCCTAAATTTTGCCAGCGAATCATCGCTCCTATAGAAATCCCGAAAGAGTCAAAACTACATCTAATTTACCAAGCTAAATTACTATGTAAACAATCAAAACTACCATGCCAACAATCTCAGCACTTACTTCTCTGAAGCACATGGTGCGGCGGCCGTACCAGGTTCGACAGCCGCATCCATTGCCGCCACGGACATCCGATTAGCTGAAGCGGAGTGGGAATGACGCGCCTTTAGGCCGCCGCCATGGAAGCAATCGCCGACGGCACTGGATTGCTAGGGCTCATCGCGGTCGCTGGGTGGGGAATCGTTCTAGGGTTCTTGGCTCTTGGGTGGCGCGGGAGAGAATGGGGGAGGGCATTGATCTTGGGTGGAGCCAGCTCAAGTGCGGAGGGGCAAAATCATCCGAATGGGCTGAGTCGTACACTCGGTTTGACCGGACGGGACACGTGTCACGAGCGGTGGCATATTTCAAATAAGCATGGTTTCATAATAGCATCGTTCGAAAAAAGCAAAAGAACGATGGCAAATCTCGAATAAGCGGTTTCTACAGTAGCATATATCCAATTAACCCTAAGTTAAAAAAACCTACGTCTAAATAAATATCCCTGAACCTTGAAGTCGCCATAGGAGACATCAAGAGGCAACATCTACTCTTGCAATGGGGCCGTTGTCACATTGCCACCGCGAAAACTCGTAGCAATTGTTATGCTACTAGCCTCACTCTTCTTTGCCGTGCCGTCGCTTGAGGAGCAAAGCAGCAGCGCTTCTCGCCTGGAAAGCCACCATGCAAAGCCAACAGCCCAACACGTCCTGAGATCCTGGACCAACAGAAACGGCCGTGCCACTGGCGCCGTGTAGCGTGCGTCGCACACGCGAGACGCCCGTTAATCACCGGAATCTCTCTGCCGGGGACGGGGCTGCGAGGTACACTCGAGGGGCTTGCTCAACTTCTCGGCATTGACGGCCCTGACGAGCCTCGGAACTCTCGCACGGCGACATTGCCGGGACGATTTCCTCGGAGCATTGCCGATCTAAGTGTGCTCCGGTCGCGCTGTACCAGCATGCCAATCAGATAAGAGGCTCCATTCCACCTGCTTTAACGAGGTTGACAAGGCTGTGCATCCTGTTGCTCGGTGACAATGAAATGTCTGGTGGTATACCGAAGGGAATAAATGACAAACCATTTAATCCGTGATTTTACTGCACAAACTGGCGAACTGCACATACAAGCATGACAGGTTTGATTCACTTTTTTGTTTTTTTCTATAAAATTTCTGGTGAGCTGCACACTTAATTTGATTTGACCAAATAGAATGGTACAGATCTTCAGAACACTACGAACAGAATCAGCTATAAGCAGATGTACATAAAGATCGAAGCGGGAGAATTACATTAGCATACAACAATTCCAGGAGCAGCTGCCAAGATACAAAGCATATACCAGCCAGTTGTTTCCTGGAAATTTATGATCATTGTCGGAAGCAAGTTGCAAAATCCAGTACGGCTTCTAAGACCAGATCCTACAATACTCCCTTCTCTCTCAAGTATCAATCTGGCTCCTTTCATTCTCACCTCTTCGCTCTTGAGTCTTCTCGCTCCCACAGTCACATTGCTCGCAGCCCGCGCAATACACATCACGCCGCCACTGCAAACTGCTTTGTCCACGCTAATCCGAAGCCCACACAAATAGAATAAAATCCCAAACTAACAAGTGCCCACCAAATCATCTCATGGATCGATTAGGCAGGCACAAATGGAAAAACATTAGCAACAATTATGCAAACGACCAAGCAAGGAACAAACATCCTTCACTGTATATATTTACAATGCCTCATGGAGTTTGTATTAAGTAGTTGCGTTTCAAAAAAAAAGTTTGTGTAAGTAGTTAAGTTTGTATTTGAATGCAATAGGCACAAAGATGGCAAATTAACCATTGCTAGAATGACGAATATGACAAAGCTGTTAGGTTGATCTCTCGCGCCCTGATCGGGGGCGCAACCAACCGAACTGGTTGTGGCCCCCTGTTGCTCCTGTGCCATATAAAAGAGGGGTGAAGGGCCGGCTCGGGAACCAACGTTCCCCGGTTCCTCCTCGCCCCAAAAACAACCCCATCAACCCGATCTATTGCGCAAGGGAAGCAACGGGAAGGCCACCGCCGGGAAGGACGCGAACGGGATTGACGGGAACCGGCGACATCAGCACCGCCTTCTTCTTCCTCTCCGGGCGAACGGGAAGGCCGCCACTGCTTCCTCTCCGTGCGAGCGCGATGGGATCTTCATCGACCAATTCAAACCCCGAAGGTATTTACCTTAAGTCCCGCATCTAGGTGTTGTCGTTTAGGCGCTAAGATCCTTTAGATTTCAACAATGGTATCAGAGCTTGCGTTTTAAATGCCTAAACCTAACCCTAGATGAAGAACCCCTTCGGGTTTGTGCCCTTCTTGGGCTAGATCATGTGCACAGCAATTAGAAGGAGAGGAAGGGTCGTTTTTGCTCTCATATACGAACCCTAGATCGAGTTTTCCCCCGAATCCATAAAACCCTAGCGCGATTTTTCGCGAAATCCCCAAGAACCGCATCAAGAAAAGGGGGAAGAAGCCCTACCTGGGCTCGCCGTGCTCGTCGTCGTGGACGGCAGCCACGGGAAGAAGCCGCTCCGCATCCGTCGCCGTGTTCCTCTTCTCGGATCCATGCGCGTGCGGCTTAGGGCACCGCCGCCAGGCCGCTTGACGGCGGCGCGTCAACCCTAGGGTGACACCGGCAAGGGGGATACGGGCGGCGACGCCGCTCCTCCATCTCTCTCTCTCTCTCGCGTGCACACGGAGACGAAGCGGGCGGGAGGCGAGCGAAGAAATGGTTTAGGGTTTCGGGGGGCTCCGAATTTTTCGGCTTTTGTTCTTGCCTCGAAGAAATCGTGGCCGTCCGATGCAATCCGACGCCTTGAGCACTGAAAGCCGGTGGCGCTTCGGCCCAAGCGAATGGCGCTTGCGGCCTAGGCCCAAGTTGCGGAGGCCTGGTGTCCAGAGGCGCAAAGAAAAGGGTTTTGGGCCGTTTTGGGCCAATTTTCGGGCATAAACAGTGTACTAAACAGTAAGCTTATTTTAATTTTTATGCTACTGTGAAGAATTAGTTTAAGTGCTGGATTAAGTTTATGTTTCCGCTGCTAAGTTTAAGTTTAATTTTTCTGATTAAATTGGATCCAACGTGAAAATTTGATTGGAAAAATATATTAAGTTTGTTTTAGTATGGGAATTTTATCTTCTGACCAACGTTGATGATAAAATTTGCTATAATAATATTAAGTTTATTCTCAGTGTGGGAATTTTATCTTCTGACCAACGTTGATGATAAAATTTGCCATAATATTTAAGTTTAAGATTTGTTCTATTCTAATTCATTAGCGGTGATTTAGAAGTAGAACATTTTTTCCTGTTAAGAGCATGTTTTAATTGAACCAACGTTGAATTAATTCATGCATTTTATTTCAATATTCTAATTAAATTATTTTTTCTTTTAAAGCTGCGAACACTTCAAATGTTCTAAGTCTGATCTATGCCATTGAGCCCCTAAACAGGGGGAATTATCCTTCTTGGAGGGAGAAGATTGAGATGGCACTTGCACTCTCAGATATTAATTATGCAATTATGCATGATCGTCCCACTGAGCCCCAACCGATCCCTGATGGTCAACCGGATGCTCAGAATAATGCTACGGCAAAAATGGCATACGACCTTGAGCGTGTGAAGTGGGAAAACTCTAACAGAAAATGCATGATGGTAATTAAAAATTTCATCGTGGAAGCAATAAGGGGTGCCATCCCAGAATGTGCTAGTGCTAAGGAATACCTTAGCAAAGTTGAGACGAGTTCACGGCTCTACTAAGATGTCATAAGCTCTCTTATTGAAGCTTACGAATGAGAAGTTTGATGGGCAAAGCAATATTAGAGAGCACATTTTGAAAATGAGCAACATAACTGCTAGACTTAAATCCATGGAAATGGAAATATCAGAAGGGTATTTGGTGCAATTTATTATGAATTCCTTGCCCAAGGAATATGAGACTTTTGCAGTCAATTACAACTCCATGAATGAAAAATAGAGTATAGAAAAATTGATGGCAATGTGTGCTCAAGAACAAGAAAGGCTTAGAGCTCAAAGGCTTGACTCAATCAAAGGCTTGACTCAATTAATCTCCTTAAGTCATCATCAAAGATAAATGGCAATTTTCAGAGTAAGTCTAAGCCTTCCTTTAAGAACAAAGGTAAACCTCAGAACAAGAAATTTCCCCCTAGCCAGAAACCTTATAAGGGTAAAGGCAAGGTTCATGAAGAGGTGGACAAAGACACATGTAGACACTGCCATCAGAAGGGACACTACATGAAGGATTGCGTTCAGTTTCTTAAATGGCTGAACAAGAATGGTAAGGATAAGATTGCATTCATAGATGAATCCCTTATTTAGATTCTCCCACTCATACATGGTGGATTGACTTAGGTGTAACTGTTCATGTTGCAAATTCTTTACAGGGATTCCATACGAAGAGGGTGCTGAAAAGAGGAGAAAGAAGCATTAGAGTCGCGAACGGCGTCGAAGTTGAAGTTGAAGCCATCGGAGAACTCCCCTGAGAACTTCATAGTGGCTTCATTCTTCATTTAAATAATGTCTTAGTTGTACCCTCCATGAGGGGGAATTTGATTTCAGTATCCTGTCTGGATGATGATGGTTACTTATGTCATTTTGGGAACGGAAGATGTTTAATAAAGTTTAATTATGTTGATGTTGGTCTTGCCATCCGACATGACAAGCTTTATTTAGTTTCCCAAAGTGATGATGTGAATGTTGTGAATGCTTCTTCATCGAAGAATGAATGTAACAAACGAAAGAGAAGTGAAAGTGAGATGTCTTCGAAATTATGGCATTGTCGCTTAGGCCATATTTCGAGGGGGAGGATTGAGAGATTAATCAAAGAAGAAATTCTCCACCCGTTAGACTTCTCAGATTCAGAACATTGCATTGATTGCATTAAGGGCAAATATGCTAAGCAAATTAAGAAAGATGCCAAACGAAGCATAGGAATTTTATAAATTGTTCACACAGACATCTGTGGTCCTTTTCCTGTGAAGACAATGGACGGTTTTGATTCATTCATAACATTCACTGATGATTTTTCACGTTATGGCTACATCTATCCAATTAAAGAACGATCAGAAGCATTAGATAAGTTTAAGATATTTAAGGCTGAAGTTGAAAATCAGCATGATCTAAAGATTAAAGTGGTAAGATCAGACCGTGGAGAGGAGTACTACGGTAGACATACCCCTTATGGCCAAGTTCCTGGACCTTTCGCAAGGTACCTGCAGGAAAATGGCATAGTAGCCCAGTATTCTATGCCGGGCGAACCTCAGCAAAATGGAGTAGCTGAGAGGCGTAACCGCACATTAATGGACATGGTACGAAGTATGATAAGCTATTCCACCTTACCGATTAGTCTATAGATGGAGGCATTAAAAACCGCTGCCCATATTCTTAATCGGGTTCCCAGTAAGTCGGTGCCTAAAACACCATATGAGTTATGGACTGGGAGGAAGCCCACTCTAAATTATTGACATGTGTGGGGCTGTCCAGCTGAGGCTAAAGTATTTAATCCAAATATTGGAAAGTTAGATGCTAAGACCGTCAGTTGCCATTTCATTGGCTATCCTGAAAGATCAAAAGGGTATCGTTTCTACTGTCCTGACAGACAAACTAAGTTTGTAGAAACGAGACACGCTGTGTTCTTAGAAGAAGAAATGATCAGAGGGAGCATGGTACCCCGAGAAATAAGCCTTGAGGAGAAGCGGGTCTTTGCCCCAACTCCGATGATTCAAGAGCCCATTTTCTCGATACCTGCTGTCGTTGCACCTCCAGTTGTTGCAACACCTGCTGTTAGTTCTCCTAGTGCAGCTATTAACGTACCTGAGGCTCCTGTTGTTATGGAGCCCCAAGATCCTATTGCAGCTGCACTTGAAGAGCCACAGCAGCCTCCTATAGTGAGTAACGTACCTGCTCAAGAACCTCTTAGGAGGTCACAACGAAACAGGAGATCAGCTATTTCTGCTGATTATGAAGTTTATGTAAGTGAAGAGTTAGACATAGAGGGTGATCCCACCTCTTTTGAGGAAGCCATGAGAAGTCCCCATTCATCTAAGTGGCTCGCAGCTATGGAAGATGAAATGAGGTCCATGAGCGCAAATAAGGTATGGGACTTAGAAGAAATTCCTAAAGGAGCCAAAACAGTAGGCTATAAGTGTGTCTACAAAACTAAACGTGACTCCAAAGGGAATCTTGAAAGATTCAAAGCAAGGCTCGTGGCAAAAGGTTTCACTCAGAGGGAAGTAATAGATTATAATGAGACCTTCTCGCCTGTTTCGACAAAGGATTCTTTTAGAATCATCATAGCGCTTGTAGCACATTATAATTTAGAATTACATCAGATGGATGTTAAAACGGCATTCCTTAACGGGGATCTGTACGAAAATGTATACATAGCTCAACCCAAAGGTTTTGTCGTGGAAGGTAAAGAAAATATGGGATGCCGACTAAACAAATCCATTTATGGGCTAAAGCAAGCGTCTAGACAGTGGTACCTTAAGTTTGATGAGACTATAAGAAAGTTTGACTTTAAAGAAAATGAGGAGGACAATTGCATTTATGCTAAGTTTAAGAATGAAAAATTTATTTTCCTAGTCTTATATGTAGATGATATCCAGCTAGCAAGCAGTGATAAGAATCTACTTCTGGAGACTAAGAATTTCTTATCCTCAAATTTTGATATGAAAGATCTCGGTGAGGCATCTTATGTCTTAGGAATTGAGATTTACCGAGATAGAACAAAAGGGATATTAGGCCTATCGCAAAAGACATACTTAGAAAAGGTTCTAAAGAAATACAGTATGCATGCGTGTAAGGCTTCGCCTGCTCCAATAGTCAAGGGCGATAAGTTTGGGAATTTTCAATGTCCCAGGAACCAATATGAGATCGATCAAATGAAATCAGTTCGATATGCTTCAGCTGTCGGAAGCATAATGTATGTGCAAGTGTGTACTGCATACGACTTAGCATTTATGGCCGGATGCTTGGCAGATATCAGTCAAATCCAGGAATAGATCACTAGAAAGCTGTTAAGAAACTCTTGCGGTATTTGCAAGGAACTAAAGACCTCATGTTAACGTATAGAAAGTTGAGTGCCCTCGAGATTGTGGGTTACTCTGACGCAGATTTTGCGGGTGTGTAGACACTAAGAAATCCACATCGGTTATGTATTCACCCTCGTAGAGAGCTAATTAAATGGAAAAGCTCCAAACAAATTGTCCTTTGCATCGTCGATAATGCATCTTGAGTTTGTAGCTTGTTATGAGGCAACCAGCAGGCGAGCACTATGGCTTAAGAAATTCATACTCGGATTAAGAGTGGTGGACTGACATAGAAAGGCCACTCACAATATCTGCGACAATGAACCGGTATTTTACTCCTATAACAACAAGTCAAGTGGTCTTTGCTAAACACATTGATATTAAGTTTTATGTTGTGAAGGAGAAGATCCGGATCAAACCATAAAAATAGAGCATATAAGTACCAGCGAATGCTTGCGGATCCGCTAACTAAGGGCTTACCACCATATGTGTTCAGAGAACATGTAGCTGGCATGGGTTTATTGGAAAGCCTATGATTCTGGATGTAAGGGGTCAAATAAGTAACCATCTCCCATAAGACTAAGTTTTCGTTTTAAGATAGAAAAATGTACTATAGTCATTGAGTTCAACAGCACATGACTAGCTGTTGCAACGCCTTGGTCTTTGTGCACTAATCTATTGAGGAGCGGGATTAATGTTAAGTTAAGTTGTTTAGCCTCGAGATCAAGGGGGAGAATGTTAGGTTGATCTCTCGCGCCCTGATCGGGGGCGCAACCAACCGAACTGGTTGTGGTCCCCTGTTGCTCCTGCGCCATATAAAAGAGGGGTCAAGGGCCAGCTCGGGAACCAACGTTCCCCAGTTCGTCCTCGCCCCAAAAACAACCCCATCAACCCGATCTATTGCGCAAGGAAGCAGCGGAAGGCTACTGCCGGAAGGACCTTGAACAGGATTGGCGGAACGGCGACATCAGCACCGCCTTCTTCCTCTCCGGGCGAACGGGAAGGCCGCCACTGCTTCCTCTCCGTGCGAGCACGATGGGATCTTCATCAACCAATGCAAACCCCGAAGGTATTTACCATAAGTCCCGCATCTAGGTGTTGTCGTTTAGGCGCTAAGATCCTTTAGATTTCAACAAAAGCATGGTGCATACTGCTAACACATAATAAGGTTGAACATTTGGAAGTCTGATTTAATAAACCATCGGGCATTTGGGCAAGTATCTCAGATCGGTAGGTTGGCTGTAATACTGAGCGATTTTTGAGACAACATGTCATGGGGATTAATACAGAACATAATAGACGAATCAGATCACATGGAAATCGTGGCCTAATTGAGATGCAAGGGAAGGAACTTGCTCCGTCCACACCATCACGGCGCCAGGCTCCGTTGATGCACTATGGCTCTTATGTTTATGAGCTCTCAAGTTCATGAGAAACACAAATTGAGCCTCCCGGAAAAGAACTCTGTTAATCGCCAAAACTAAGCCAGTCCTCTGCAGGAGTTTCTCAAGTGAATAGTGCTTCTATACATCACCCTTCCAATACAAATTGTATAAACCTTAAAGCAAGCAGAGAGATAAATAATCATTTATCCAGGATAATTCGTCCTGCGCCCATACTGGCTACCACTTTAGTCTATAGAATTATGTTAACCTTGACACTCGAACTCAAAAAGAAAGCTCAGTTACATCACTACCGTAAATATAACTGCAAGGCTACGATTCAAGGCCTCTTTGATTTGCAGGATTCTAAAAATACAGGAATAGGAAAAATATAGAATTGCAATGCTATGGACTCATGAATCTATAGGATTGAAAACCATAGGAACTTTCAACAAAGAGTGTTTGAATGCATCACATGAAAAATACATGAATTTTAAGATTAAATGTTAATTGATTAGATAGAGAAAGAGATAGGTGCATTGGAAATTTGGAATTGTTAGAAATCGACAAGCAAACAAGAACGAAGAAGATCAAACTAACAAAGATCAGACACAAAGATTTTAACATGGAAAACCCTTCAATGCGAAGGGAAAAACCATAGGCACCGGCCAGGAAAAACTTCCCTATTTTTGGAGAGTGATTACAAAACGCCGTGTATTTCTGGCGGCTTACAAGAGGTACTTAGAGGCAAACCCTAATCCGTAAATTTCCGCCCCAAGCCTCCCGGCGACAGGCCTCCGCTTCGCTCTGCCAACTTGGCCCACCTTCATAGAATTTGGATTACAACTCAACAAACTCCACCTTGAGACAAATTCCATCTTGTAGCATATAGTATGTAATCATCTTCCTGAATAACAAAGAACAACTGGCGGTGCCAAAACAGCCACTAGGGATAAACAGTTATACCAACTAAGCTTGAGCAAAGCTCAAACTTAGCAACAGGAACTGGCTTAGTCATCATATCAACAGGATTATCATGAGTACTAATTTTGCATACCTTTAATCTGCCTTCTGCAATAACATCACGAACATAAAGATATTTGACATCAATGTGCTTTATTCTCTCATGAAACATTTGATCCTTTGTAAGATGTATATCACTTTGACTGTCACAAAATAAATTGATGCAAGATGTATCTCCACAAAACTCAGCATACAAACCTTTCAACCAAACTGCTTCTTTGCATGCTTCACAAACTGCAATGTACTCAGCTTCAGTAGTTGATAAAGCAACTGTAGGCTGCAGACAAGCCCTCCAACTAACTGCACATCCACCAACAGTAAACACATAACCTGTGAGAGATCTTCTCTTGTCTAAATCAGCAGCATAATCTGAATCAACATATCCAACCAGTCCCTCTCCAGTTTTGCCAAACTGCAAATAAGCATCAGACATGCCACACAAGTACCTGAAAATTCACTTAACAGCATTCCAATGTTCTTTTTTAGGATTAGCCATATATCTACTGACTAAGCTCATAGCATAAAGTAGAATGTGATGTGAGCTCGTCACAGCATCCAGGACCATCAGATGCTACTACGAAAGTCCTCCCTGAAAAGAAACAGAAATAAGATGCTTGCTTGATCGCAAAGGACAAAACGCAGCAAAAGGATTTTTTAGCGAGAACCCACTTACATTTCCGAAGGTTTTCATTGTTTACCGCATGCTGATTTTCTCATGTAAATACGTTTTTTCCTCGATAGGATCCCACAAAATTCAAAAAAAAATCCCTTTATATTTCAAACTGTTTACCCGTCGCTGAAGTCCCTAATAGTTTTAAAACCAGCTCTTTTCCCCTGATGTGTCCCTCGGAATACACTTAGATGTTATTTTACGCAGAAACGATTCTTCGAGCTTCCTAGATTTCTCTTTCTTCTCATAGTTCTTTCCTTCAATAGAAAAATTATCTTCTCGGGGCCATTGCGCACCTGCACGACGCGCACAATTCCTTTTTCCCTGTATAACGACCTTCGAGAAATACGTTTAGATATATTCTTTTACTGAGACAGCTCCCCGAAACTTCCAACATTCTTCGCTTTTGACGCAGATTGTTCTCCTATATCTAAAAACAATTTGAAAATCATGCATTGAAACTTCCAACATTCTTCGCTTTTGATGCAGATTGTTCTTCTATATCTAAAAACAATTCAAAAATCATGCGTCCAAAAAAATCATTCTAAAATTTGTTCTTACATCCATATAGATATGTCACTTCGTTAACCAGTCATTCCAAAACGTATAGGCTCTTACATCTTTTATCACATATTGCCTTTATACATTTATATACTCTCTTTTAATGATGGCGCCCAGAAAAAAAACGACAAAAAACTTCCCTTTTCTCGTTGATTATTCCCCGCCCCCCTCCTGCTGCGATCCTCCAAAATACGAAGACCAACTCAGTTTCTTTTGTCGATACGCCTCACACGATATGTCTAACCACGGTTTTCTACAGATGATCTCTCCGGACTTTTTAGATATATTTTTCCCACGCATCTCTTTTCTTAAATAAAAAAAAACACTTTTCCATATTGTTGTACATCTACGTGGCGCGGCGTGCCGCCGTGCTGACGCATCTAGTTAAATTCAAACTCAAACTTGCTTGTTATGTGATACTAGTTCAGTGCCCGTGCGTTGCTACGAAAAACAAAATTAGTAACGAAACATAAAGGTCAAGCAATAAAAAAAAATTATGCTACGAGATCAAACATCTATTTTTCACAATTAAAAAAGTTTTTACATTATGTCATTGAACAACTCATCACAGAATCACATCATAATACTCAGGTGCTCAATTTGTCATTAATTCTGGTCTCAACATACAGGGAATCCAAAACCAACAAACACTCTCATTATTACAATAATTCAACTATGGAAACATTTCAAGTAAATAATTAAGATGTAAGATGAAACTCTTGGTTGGACTAATTATCCTTTTTCTCAGTAATCTCATCTCTCATGAACATGCGAGCCGCTCTGTTGATCTCACATGATCTGGACAAGATTCCTACCAAAAGCATCTCCCACTACCTATGGTAGGAACCAATTTGCAGTTTGTTGTTTGGAATCATACAAAAGTGGAATATATAAAATTACCAGCACATTTATGAAACGTTGTTGTCTATTTCCACAGCATCTCCTGATATCTGACAACGATGAGTAACTGGACTTTGCCTTTTGAGGTATTTGTCTGCATATCTAATGTAAGCTACATGAGAACATAAAAAAACTGAGAAGACAAGTAATCACAGTTAAGACCATTGAAGAAGCTCACTAAACAATGCTTCGAATATCAGCAGTTACAATTTTATTTTAAAAGGAAAGCAGTTCCATTTTCTTATCTTGCAAGGCCACAGAATAGTTGAACATCAAAAGAGGCAAACTGAAGCATGTAAGCTAACCTGAGGAACTGTGTGTCCAAGAATTTCATGCCATGGCTTTACTTCTGACAGTGGATGCACTTCTGGTAGCTCATAGACAATTTGATTAAGCACCTGAAAGGATTTGCATCAATAATATCACCGTCCATAGTGCCTTAATGTTACAGAAAGTTGAAAAGATCGTATGGCAAATCAGAGAGCACATCTGTACTGTCTACTCTTATCCAAATGAGCAATTCAATATCAATTGACGATGGGATGGGTTAATAGGTTAATAGAACCTGGGTCAATGAAGCACCAATTTTCCTCACTTGTCAGATAAAGCCCAATTGAGAGTAAACCGTAATTACAAGGGTTTGTGATAACCAAAACTGTACAACTGGTAATTTAGAATAGTAAAGATAACAAACAAAAAATTAATTCGTAACTACATGAGAATGTAAAATGCCTGGAAAAAAATAGTTCACATCCTTCAATGCCAATAAATATATTCGATAGCAGGTTGAAAAATTGGGAAGAAACAAGATTTTATCAAATATTTGGCCATCCATAAAAATATATATATCTACAATTCTCACAAGTCTACAATCAGCAACCAATGAATCAACATTGCAAAATTTATGCTGGCGCTATTCCAACTTATATAGGATTAGTGATTGCCTGCAACAGGAAATTCTTTCTATTAAGATATATCTAACAACAAACCAATAACGAAAGCTAGTGACAAACCTTATGTGTTTTCCTGAGCTAGCTGGGCTTTCACGATGTTGACTGCAACCATCGTGCCAAAGCGTGTCGGATCCACCTATTAATAGTACCTTGGGCATTGGCTATATGATCTTGAATGTATAGATGTATCTATAGTTTCCAACCACACTCCCTTGCCAAATGCAATCCTCACACCCAAACACTTGTCAGATCTTAACGTCTTCATTTTGTTTATCAGTCACTACAAAAAAAGTCATTCAGTATAAAAAAAAAGACAAATGATGATTACTGGCACAGGAATGACATGGTCACCAAACCAACTCCCAGAACATACTGAACCGCCATCAACTGAAAACATGCAGAAACTTTGTTAATCCTAAATGCAAATATCTTTTCCATAAAGAAATGGAACATCAAGCTACCTGATTGCACGAACCACACCTTCATGTCAGCTCTGTAGAAACTACCAAATTCATCAGGTTATGCGAAAACATTTGCAGCCTAAATTCACTCCAGACCAAATACTGCCAAACATATACACTTATCAATGATAAAATTATTGGATAATTGACAAATACAGCTTGAATTTTAATACGGAAGGTATGTATAATTCTTGGTGCAGATCTTGTGACACTGACATATGTTTGCACCAGGGGCATGCCTAGTTCTTATTTGAATAAAACTGTATTGCTAGCAATATAATAAAATTCTCATGAATAATTAATTATTGGATTTGGTAGAGCACTTAGAAGTCCATGCCAACAAGACCCAAAACAAAGTCACTATTTCTCATGTACAGTTATTTTATAACAACATAGTACTTCTGACTGAAAGGCCCCAATCACAACAGTAATTCACATCTGATTTCCACATGACAATTACCTAAATAAACATTACCAATGCAACATTAAATTTCATTAGAAAATGGTGACAAGGGGAAAAAATTACCCTCAATTTCATATTCTTCACTTCCTTTAACTGCCTTCAGTGCACTTGATCTTTCAGCGAAGTGAACAAACCCAAAATCCCTCTTATGCCCAGCCTTAGCAGGTGGTAAAACTATTTTTGTGACTTCTCCATGTCTTTCAAACAGTTCCTTAATCTTCTCTTTAGAAGCATTCTCTGGTAGGTTCTTCACATATATAGTCTTCACCTGCAAATCAAAATGTGATTTGAGACAAATGGTCCCAGTACTCAACAAAAAATAGTATGGTAGTAAGGTATTTTGATGTTAACTTCTGCTTATGAAAAGAAAATCAACAGGCTTAAGAGTGCCTTAAACAAATAGGTTTCATTCATAACAGAATAGCTCACAAAGGTTTAGCCCATGGCAAAAGCTAAAGTCATAATGCTAAATTTGCAGCGCACAGAAACATTACGAAAAACATGGCTCAGACTTGCGAAAAACATGGTAAGTGTGAGGAAAAGATTTTGTGATTCTATCATTGTATAGTAAGAGCAAAACAATCCCTTCCATTCTGTTCACTCCGTTCTAATCGGATTAGTCTTTTGGAAAAGGCAAGAGGTCAGATACTTGGAGAAGATGGAGTGCGTGTGCACAGTATGGTTCTTCCAGGCCTTGCTTCCAGCACATCAATCAACTTCTCAGGACCCGGAGAGGTACTTGTTGGATTTTCACTCGGAAATCAGACACAGGTAAGACACTAGGTTTTGGTGCTGCTCAACACTGCTGCAGCTTTTCTTGTATTGATCCTTTATTTAAAAGCAAACTCTCTTCTTACAAAGTAGGAAAGAAAGCTAACAAAGGAAACTCAGAAAGTAGTATCATACGCCTAAGGAAACAAGGAAAACAAAATCGGGAATTCTGCCAATCAACTAACTATGGAAAGTAATCCACTAACTAAGGAAAGTTAGAAAAAAGAAGGAGAGAACAGAATCAATTTAGACCCTGGATTATCTAACATTTCTCCCTAATCCTTGGTCCCGATGACTTCTTGGGCGCCGATCGAGTCTGAGCTTCGAAGCGATCACGCCCAAGCGGTTTAGTCAAGATGTCCGCGGTTGTAGTTCCGTGGGGGTATCTTTGAAGAATGATTTGATTCTGTCAATGCACTCTCGGATGAAGTGGAACTTGGTGTCGATGTGCTTGCTCGATCGTGGAAGACGAGGATTTTGCTAAGTGCGATGGCGGACTGGTTGTCCACCTTGAGCTCTGGCGCTCGAGTTTGATGCCGACCATGTCGTTGCACTAACCGAAACTAGCCAGATTACGACATGTCGCCCGGTACTGCGATGTACTCCGCCTCACAAGAAGAAAGAGCCACCACCTTCGTTTGGGCGATTGCCGGTGATCATATTGTTGCCGAGAAAGAAGATGATGCGGCGGTGCTCTTTCGTGCATCGATATCACCGCCATATCGGCATCATCGAATCAAGCAAGCGTGCTTGTCCTTCCTCCTTCTTGACGTAGAACAATCCATGGTTGCGTGTTCGACCACATACCTTAGCACGCGTTTACTGCGATAAGGTGATCTTCATGTGGCGTCTCCATGAACCGGCTTAAATAGCCCGCGCGTAGGCTAAGTCCGTGAGAGTGTGAACAAGATCTGGGAGACCTCCAATGATACGGCGGTGATACATTGCGTTCACCACCGAGCCTCATTGTTCTTACTCAACTTGACCTTGGTTCCATGGGAGTTGTGCTTGAGTTGCGGAGTCCATGCCATGCGCTCAAGCAATTTCTTGGCATATCTTAGGGCGCGCAGGTGATGCCCATAGGGCCTTGACTCACCTCGATGCCAAGATAATATGAATGACGGCGAGGTCGCTCATGGAGAACAAGCGCTTCATCTCCGGCTTGAAGGTCGTGATCTCATCGTTGCTTGTGCGGTGATGATCAAATCGTCGGCGTGAAGCGTAGCGACGGTACATGACCGTCTGTCTCACGGATGTAGGCGCCATGCTCGAGCCGCATCTTTGGGCCGAGTGATGCGAGGCGTCAAGCTTGGCATTCAAGCCACGGTGCTGCCGCCAGAACCCATACAACATTGCGCAGCGAAGAACCTTGTCCTTCTGCGGGTTGGCGATGAAACCGGTGGTGCGACACAAACACCTCTCCTTGAGCTCTCCGTTGAGAATGCGCTTTTGCGTCCATGTGGTGCACTCGCCGGCGTTGATGTGCCGCCAACGCAGCGATACCGCGCGCGGACTCCATCCGCATGCCGAGCAAAGACTTCGTCAAAGTCGATCCCGTGCCGCCGACATAGCCCTCGCCACTAAGGCGGGCCTTGTGACGCCGCGATGTTGCGGCCGTCGCGCTTCACCTTGAATACCCACTTGAGCCGTCGCTCGGTGCCCGGTGGAAGTGTGGTGAGTTCCTATGTGCCGTTGTCCTCGATTGACTTCATCTCCTCGCGCATGGCCTCCTCCAAAGAAGCTTCTTGCTCGGCCTCGCCAAGCCGGCTCGTCCGTAAGTGGTGAAGAAGAGCTCTCGTCGAGCACCACAGGGACGATCGGGCGGCGAAATTTGATCCAATAAGCGCGTCGGCAACGCAGAACGAAGTGGTCTTGGCCGTCGTGTTCGCATCGATTCATCTCCCAATCTTGATGGCGAGATGAACTCCACGGATCGGAGGAGAAGTCGATGTTCTTGGTGTATGCCGGTGAAGTAAACGGTGCAACCGGTGGTGAAGGAGGCGGTGCTGCAAGCCAATGAGACGGTGCAACCGGCCAAGGAGGCGGTCTGGCCGGTGGTGAAGAGCGTGCAACGGCCAATGAGACGGTGCAACCGGCCAAGGAGCGGTCTGGCCGGTGGTGAAGAGAGGCGGTTGCCGGGCTTAGCGTTAGCGTTGCCGTCCGGAGTTGAAGAATGGAACAGGGCTCGGGCGAACGATCTGAAACCTTGCGGCGTCGGCGAAGTCGCCTCGGCGGATGCACTACCTCATACTCCGCCTCGAAGGTTTGATCTCCAGTCCGTATGCTCGTGCCTGGTTCCCAGCTCATGCGTCGCCGTCGAACACGACGTCGCGCGACACGATGATCTTGCTGGTCGCGGGTTATAGCAATGAGCATTGGACCCGGGTTAAATGGCGAGCGAAGATTGTCGGGATCTGCGATCATCCAACTTCTTCAAGCCGGACGCGTATCCTTGACATCGCGATGCTCCGAAGGTCGCGGAAGTAGTGAGCAATGGCTTTACTCCATGCCACGCCTCGTAAGGCGTCATTCCTTCGAGCGCGTGTTGGTGCGCGGTTGAGGATGAAGACCGCCGTCGTGACGGCCTCGCCCAAAAGATGCGGCGGTCCTTGGACTTGAGCATGCGGTAGCGCCATCGCTCGATGCTCGTTCGCCGCTCAACCACCCCATTCTGGCAGGGGAGAGTAAGGGCGATGAGTTGGCGCCGACTCCTTGGGCGGCACAATACTCCCGAATTCAACAGAGGTAAACTCCCCGCGATCGGTGCGGAGTATCTTGAGTTCTTGACGGCTTCAACCTCCACCGCGGCTTGAAGTTCTTGATTGCCGTCGGTGCTTGGTCCTTTTGGAGAGGAGGCGGAGCCACATAAAGCGACTCATGTCGTCCACCAAGCGAGGAAGTACTTGTTGCCGCTTGGAGTAGAAGGGAGATGGGGCCGCAAGTCTCCATGGACTAAGTCCGGACATGGCTGCTCTCTGCCGTCTTGACTGGAAAAGGAGTCTTGGCGTTGTTTGCTGACAAGACGGCCATCACACACTGGTTGTGACATCAAGGAATGGCAAACCTCGGACTAGCCCCTCCCTAGCTGACTTCGCGAGTTGTCGGCTCAGATGCCCGTCATCGCCCATGCCGAGCCAGGCGGCCTCCGAAGCTTCGGCGGCGAGCACCGTAAGCCGATCTTGACTCAGGATGTAGAGGCATGACTCGTCCGTCTTACCGTCTGACGACATCTGTTCTTGTCGTAGATCGGAAGATGCCGATGCAATCTCCGCGCGCCAATCGTCTTATCCAATTGTCTATCTTGTGATGTTGGTCGTCGGTAGGGAATAAGTATACCGGTCAATCGCGCGGTGCTCTCCATTCTTGCGATCGAGGATGATGGTGCGCGCCCTCAATGTCGACAATTGAGTCATCTCCAAACTGGCGGAGCCGCGGATGCGATGTCGAGCTCGAGAAAGCGGGCGCGCCGGTCATGTGGTTTGTCGCTCCGGTGTCGAGAACCAGCCACGGTGATCACGATCCCCTTGGCCCAAGCCGCGAAGACTTGACCTCGGCGATCTCAGCGGCGCTTGCCACCGGAGAGGCGGACATCATCATCGATGTGTTGTCGTCCTCTTCTCCTTCCACGTGATGTGCTTGAGGTCGCTTCTTGGGCTTGCTTGGCGATCCTTAGCCCGATGCCGCCTTGCGCGATTCTGGCGGTGTTGTCGTTCTTGGATGCCGTCACGATCTCCTTTGCATCACGGCTTCCGCCCTCGCCAGCGTCGCGTCTTCTGCGCCTCTTCCCGCCTCCGAGCCATTGCTATCACGGCATCGCGGCTTCATCCGCGCCGACCATTCTTCTTCGAGAAGAAGGCGGCCATCCTTGTTGTGGGCGGGGAGAAAGGTGCGGCAACTTCTTGAGTCGTTCCTCGACTGCAAAGTCTCCCGCAACCTCTTCGATTGTGAGAGAATCGCGATCGAGGAATGTCTCGATGGCGATGGCGATCTCGTCGGATGTTCGGAACCACTGAAGCATTTTCTTGGCGATCTCCGCGTCCGTCATGTCGCTCCTAGGACACGGATGTTGTTGGCGAGGCCGACGATGCGAAAAACAAAGTCGTCCGCGACTCTCCTTCCTTGAACTTGATCTCGCCAAATTCCTGCTTGTTCTTGTGCGTTGGCCTCGCGCCTGTACTGGCCGACTTCGACGGTCTTCACGGCCTCCCATCTTGAATGCTTATGTCGTTCTTCGCCAGCGATTCAAGCATCTCCGGAGGAACAAGCCGCAGATTGCCGCCAAAGCAAGGCGATCCTCGCGATACTCGGCGATCTCGTCTTCCGGCTCATTGCCGCCACGACCCTTGCGCTGCGGAGTTCACGCGCATCATCAACGACCGGACTTGGTAGTTGGTGCGCGTGAGCATCGAATCTTGGGCCGTGCCACGGACTCCTTTACAACGCTCGGCGACAACCTCTCGCCTCCGCGGCGCCCTCGGCGGCGGTGCGAGAAAAGCGAGACTTCAGCGCGTTGTGGTGGAGATAATGAGCGAGTGGCTGTCTGCGTAGAGGAAGTAGACATTGTCTCGGTGGCTCGATACCAAATGTTGGATTTTCACTCGAAATCGACACCGAGGTAAGACACTAGGTTTTGGTGCTGCTCAACAACTGCTGCGAGCTTTTCTTGTATTGATCCTTTATTTAAAAGCAAACTCTCTTCTTACAAAGTAGGAAAGAAAGCTAACAAAGGAAACTCGAGAAAGCAGTATCATCGCCTAAGGAAACAAGGAAAACAAAATCGAATTACGCCAATCAACTAACTATGGAAAGTAATCCACTAACTAAGGAAAGTTAGAAAAAAGAAGGAGAGAACAGAATCAATTTAGACCCTGGATTATCTAACAGTACTAAGATCTAATAATATGCTTGATTGGAACATGGCTAAACTGACCACGTTACCAACATTTACAGATTTACACCTTAAGACATGATGTTACAAATGTTCAATCCCTCATGCCAGGACTAATTCTGGCAATACGGAAAGTGGTACGCTTTAAGGTAACCACACCACATTTTCTATATTATACATGAGACAATGGCTCTTTACTGAAAAAATCATATCTTTTGCAGAACTTGATTTATGGTCTAGAGAAGTTCTTATAGGAAACAACAATCTCACATATCAAGAGAACTAATTCGCTGTTCATAAATTTTACTGATCTTTTAACATACTTTTGCATGAACTTATCATATCATGCCTCAGGCTTAGGCTCAAGTAGCCCGAGGCCTGCCCCCGCCCCCGCCTATGCACGGTGCCACGCCGTGTAAGGGCGTCACGCGGCAGGGCACGAGCGACCAAAAGAAGTTTAGAGCGGTGGTCTGACTTGCTTAAACACGCATAAATCAACCAAATCGTCCAAGTGTGGAATATTTATAGTCATATAACAAACAAGATAGCAGCCCAGAATATAACCTGCTCGAAGTTCAGCTGTGTTTTCCTACAGCAGAAGTTGGAGTGTGTCGATGTGGCGTTCCCGAGCATCGATGGCTTGGTATGCTCATTGAGCTGCTGCAATAACGGGAATAACCCACGAATCCTAAGCACCAGGCCACAACATTTTGGAGAGGCAATAGAGATATTCCCTAGGGCCCATACAGCTTGCAGAGCAAATAAGAAAAATATAACCTAAATATCATGCAGCATAAGTCTCAGAGAAAAAAATGTAAATTGATACCAAGCCTGTTGGCAGACATCCTCGCTAGGGGAGCTTGACAAATATGGGCACAGCTGTATAGGAACAAAATAAAATTACCAAAAATCAACCTAAAATCTGTATAGGAACAAGTTCTACATTTTTTTTCAGAAGTTCAAAATTTTGAGCATCAGTGAAATATTTTTCAATTATAACTTTCTTGTCCATCTCTGTCCCTCTATTTGTGCAGTCGCATGACAATTCTTCTATGGAAATATTCCAGGCATGAAGCTTAAGCAAGTCAGAAATGAACAAAAGAAACAAAACAAAAACTTGTTGAAGTTACTGTAAAATGAACTAAGGATTTTGCTGTTGGTATGGAGTGTACGTAAAAATCTGAACCAAAATAACTCAAACCTGTGTTCTTTTTTGTGACGAAGAACCACACTGTTCTACCAAGATGCAAACATTCGTCACAGGTGCGTGCAAGACCTCACCTGAATCGGATGTGGTTAAGGTCGTTCCCGCTCTGTGGCAGCGAGAGGAAGGTGATGAGCACCCGGCCTCCAAAAGCGGTATGTGAGAACCATACCAACAAAACGGTACAGCAATTATGGTAGTGATTTGGCTCAGAAAATTTTAAAATCATAACCTGATTCCTACTATGAATTTTTCCACTCGGCAGGCATGTTTATCTGAAGTATTGGAGTAAGTCTTCTAAGTGTAATACAAATGTAGATATTTCCAATAAGGAACATGTGAAAGGAGCATAGTTGTGGGCATCATATAATATCTGAATGAAGATTAAAGGCACTTCATACCTGCACAGCCAATCGTTTTGGCTAGGTTGCAACCTATAAGTCGACCACCTTCAGCCCAACCAGCTTCCTTAAGATACTAATTCAAAATACAAGTTGGAATTTGCCAGTATGATAATGACGCATTACTCAACTCATTCTATCTTCATACCGAATTTGAAGTTCAAATTGAATTCGTGTTAGGATACGCGAAAAAGGAGAAGTTTCTTGACAAACTACAAATTAAAGGGAAATAGAAGGAAAAGGTATAGTTTACAGTGAAAATCTATTTTGCATTGTTTCTATTTTTTGGAAAAGTGAGTTCCAACAGGGAATTTTACAGGTTTCACAACACTCCATAGACTATTTCCTGAATTTCTTTCATGAATCTTTAGTGTTGATTTAGCAGTCAGAAACAAAACAAATTGCTGTGCCTACCATTGAGTTTGCAGCATATGTGTTCTCTTTAAAATGAACACACATTACTACGACCATTGCCAGATAGTAACAACTAACAACCAAGTAGTCGAACAATTAGAGGATATTTTGCAGCCATAAACGTGAAGAATGCCAAAACAGAAGCCGTATAAATTATTTGCCACAGCAGTAGCTTGAGAACAAGAAGAATTTTAATCGGGGAGCAATATCATGTGTTTGCCAGTGACGAATCCGCTTTGGACCCCAAAAGAATGAGCGGGGGATTAAGTGCAAAGTGGGTGTAATCAAATGCAAAAAGGAATGATAATTAAGCCAAAACCCGTGCTCTCATCCAGTCAAAAGTCCAGAGCACAGGCCGACCGTGCACGCAAGGTGTTTGGTGGAATTCCCCACTGATGTAGGCACACACGAACCGCTTGGAGGCAAAATGGCTGGAGCTCGTACCTGAGGGATCTGCGTGGATTTGCCGCTTCCAGTCTTAGGAGCCGACGAGCCAGCGGATCTTGGTCCCGTCCTTGAGCGTGACCACCGACCCAACACCGGAGGGGTCAAGATTGCCGGATCCGTTGAAGTGCTGCTCGAGCTCCATGACGGCGGCCTGGTAGCGCTCGTTGGTGATGTGCTCGTGGACGAACTGGTCGGTGAGGGAGACGCAGGCGAGCCAGAGGAGCTCGTTGGTGTTCTTGCGCATCGCGTGGGCGAGCTCGTACATGAGGCACCCCGACGGCTTCCCGTGGAAGGTGCCGAGGCGGTAGTACTCCCTCCGCAGCTTCCCGAACAGCCTTACCGGGTCGCCGTCCTCCTCGGCGTCATCGGAGAGCCGCCGCCGCTTCCTCCTACCGCCCTCGTCGTCCGAATCGGAGTCCGAAGCATCGGAATCCTCGTCCTCCTCGGCAACGCGGAGGTGGTCGTGGGCGTCCCCCACGGCGGTGAGGTCGGAGGCGTCGGCGAGGGAGGAGACGTCGAATTCGTAGGATAGATCGGCAGTGTGCTCATCGTCGGTGGTGATGAGTACGACGACGCGGTCGTTGGCGGTGGCGAGGTTGTGGAGGTGGACGGGGCGATGGGAGTCGACGACGAAAGCGGTGGCGGCGGGGGGCAGGATGGCTCGGAGGTAGATGGAGAAGCGGATGGAGTCGGCGGAGAGGACGTGGGTGAGGACCTTGAGGTCATCGGGAGGCGATACGGCGCTTGTGTTCGGGTTGGCGCTGATGGATGAGGGGACGGATGCCTCCTCCTCCGCCAGGTCCTCCTGGGCGCGCCCCCGTCGCCGGATCCGCCAGAGCTCAACCCAGCGGCGTGGTTGTTCATCCCGACCAGCCACCAAGAAACGCCTCCGCTGGCCAAGAAATCT
Source organism: Guadua angustifolia (assembly GCA_036346375.1). Classification (NCBI taxonomy): domain Eukaryota; kingdom Viridiplantae; phylum Streptophyta; class Magnoliopsida; order Poales; family Poaceae; genus Guadua; species Guadua angustifolia. The sequence goes on along the minus strand of JAYEVE010000284.1, from coordinate 93,002 downwards.
CGCACAAAATCGCACGCCGCCGAAACCAAGAACAAAGAGACGGCCTTCATTGACACCAAAAGGCACACCTTTTTCTTGTTTCCTTTCTTGTGATTTGGAAGCAAGGCAAGTATCGAAAGCGAATGGGAAATTTGGGAACTTGGGCAGAGCAGAGGCAGGATTGGGGGCGCGGGGAGAAAGATTGAGAGAAGATTGCGGGAGAGGATACTGCGGGCGCGGGGGAGAAGATTGCGGAAGAGGATATCGTGGGGGCCTGATTGGAGACGCGGGGAGGAAGGCCGAGCGAGGATCGCTGATGCGGGGAGAAGGATCGCTGTGGAGTGAGAGAGGGTTGGGGGCTGGAGAGTGGGGTCTGGAGAAAAACGTACCATCGTCACCAACTGCTGCTTAATAGTAAAGAATAAGTAGAAAAGATGAGTAAATAAAACGATAACTAGACACATTAAAAAAAACAATTCGCTGTGCATTTTTCTACTGGCATTAATAGAGTTTGAGCTTGAAATTTTAATTTTTTTTCATAAACTGCCCGTAGGACTAACTCTATAACTCTTCTGAGTATATCTTGTGTTGATCTCATGAGTCAAATCAACGTGCTTTGGTCACTAGCTCGTTCACCGTGGATAGATTTTGTTCCTGCCACTCAAAATGTATGCAATAGCGTTTATGCCATTGGAAATTTCCTCGCTTCATTTTTGCCATCCTTCCATCAGGGCATGTTACGTTTTTTTCCACTCCGTCAATTTTTTCGTTAAGTCAATGGGTTTGGCCAGTAAGAAATATTAAATATAATCCAAAAATACTAGAATATCGTGGAAAATTCCGGGGACAATAGCCAAAAAAATATATGAATAACTTTTTTTCTCTAAAAATTTACAGTAGAAAATTTCTCAAGAAAATTTACACTAAATAAAACATTTCAATCTTCCTCAACTTTACAAAATATGGCTAAAGTTTTCCTGATCTAAATAAATCATTTCTATTTTATTTTTATTTTTTGCGTATTTCTCAGATGTCAAACACTGTTTGACTTGATGGAACATTGGACGGAGTGGCAAAATCGAAATACACACTGACAGAAAGATCGTAAAAACGAACTGAATACAATTTCGATGGCAGAAACAATATTGCATATATTTTCAGTGGAAGAAACTTAATTTTTTCCTTTCACCAAATCGATAGCTCTTGCTAGATATTTGTCGAATTCAAACGATATTCACACACCTTAAAAAAATGATATCCACCCTCTCCAAGATCGTGGGAAGCACGGCATTGTACATTAGTATGCTTGTCCAAATCGAATACATCGAGCATCTCTGTCCAGCTCAAGCAGCGACGGCTGCGGTGGGTGATGAGGTGAAATGTGGCAGTTACTGGAAACTTTGACGGACTCAAGGTCTGCGCTCGGACGGCGGTCAAGCTAAGATAAGGCGTGACAATGCCACAAACAATACGAGTGAGTGGACGTAACACACTAACACGGCTGTAAAACTGCTCTTAAACCCCCCGGGTGCGTGAGCCAGCTGAGCATCCAACTCACTCAAAATTACACAGTTCACACACCACCGGCAAAATCAAGCAGAAAAGGCTGCCGTGCTTTGCGCCCCGGCCGAACAGAGGTGCCTTGTTCTACTACCTAAACTTCCATTTTGGCCGGTCTATTGCTCTGACCCTTGTCGTAGTTATTGTTGCGAGTGAAGTTTCAACCATTTGACAAATTTGAACCTTAGAAGTTTAGTTATAGGAAAATTTTCGATTGGATGGTAAACTTACGATAATTCCCGCGAGCATGGTCACAACGTAGCTCCGCCGGTGAACATAGCACCCACAATGTTTATTCTTTATACTTTTCAGGAAACGAGGGCCTTATGTCTGCCAATCAACCGGCGACACTCACCATGCTTATGCTATTGTCACTGTTACTTATGTCTGCCAATCAACCGGCGACACCAGCGTTCCCCACTGCCTGTGGGAGGGCGTCACGACGCTGAACCTCGGCGGCCTAGGCTTGTCAGGCCCAATTTCCCCCTCCCTCGGGAACCTGACATTCCTTAAGACACTGAACCTATCCACAAATAGCTTCACGGGCGAGTTACCTCCTCTCCACCGTCTCAACAAACTGCAAAAGCTTATGCTGACAAAGAACTCACTGCACGGGATCATTCCAGATACCATTACAAATTGTTCCAACCTACTTATCTTGGACCTATCTGTCAACTTTCTAAAAGGTGAAATTCCCCTCAACGTAGGTCTCCTCTCCAACCTAAAGATTTTACAAATTTCCGAGAATAATCTCACCGGAACGATCCCGCCAAGCCTAAAAAACACCAGCCAGCTACTACTGCTCAATCTTGCTGATAATCAGCTCACAGGAACAATTCCCGATGAGGTCGGGCAAATGCCAAGTCTGCTGTATTTGCTCCTTGGTGGAAATAAGCTATCAGGTGGAATCCCAGCAACCCTGTTCAATCGGTCTTCGCTCCAAACTTTAGATTTAAGCATCAATATGCTAGGGAAGGCATTGCCATCTGACTTTGGTGATACTATCCCGAATCTCACATGGCTTGTATTGAGCCATAACAAGTTTGAAGGTCATATCCCAGCTTCACTAGGCAATATTTCAGGGCTAGAAACGTTAGACTTGTCTTCTAACAATTTCATTGGTCAAGTTCCAAGTTCTCTTGGTAAGCTTGGGATGTTGAATTATCTAAACCTTCAGATAAACAAGCTTGAGTCAAAAGATAGCCAAAGCTGGGAATTCATAGACACACGTTGAGCAATTTTAGTTCTCTGCAAGTTACTCGTACTAGATGAAAATCAGTTACAAGGAGATATAACAAGTTCTATTGGTAAGCTGTCAACCAAACTTCAACAGCTAGGATTGCATGCAAACAATTTGTCCGGGACAGTACTCACCAGCATAGGGAATCTTAGTGGCTTAATAAAACTAGGACTACGTTACAACAACCTCAACGGTCCCATTGAAGGGTGGGTTGGAAAGCTGAAAAATCTACAAGTTTTAGTTCCTGATGAGAATAATTTCACTGGCCCAATACCATCCTCTATTGGTAATCTTACTACATTGACGTTGGTCTCTCTATCAAAAAATGAATTTGAAGGTCCAATACCACCCAATTTGGGCAACCTTACCATGCTCGTAAGGTTGAACCTTAGTTATAACAACCTACAGGGTAACATTCCTAAAGAGGTATAGTATATGAGAAGTTTATTTGCATCAGAGCTCTTTATTTTTTTGCTATATGTCTTTTTTTTCGTATGTAAAATAGCATATATAAATTATGCTATAAAAAGTGAGCTTTGATGAAACTCACTTTGGAGTATCTTATAATAATTATTAGAGTATTATCAAAAGGATAAAGAGGTATGGCCTATTTGTTAAAGCGGTATATGAGAAGTGGGAGTACATACTCCTAGGAGTATGATATATACATACATACATACATACATACATATACATACATACACACACGGTGGCGCTATTCTACTCCTGAGCGTAGATAGCTATTCTGCGCTCCGCTTGGAGAAGCACATGCAAACAACACTGAGTTAATGTGTTATAAACAACCACAGTAAATGCAGCCCAGTAGTAAATCACAAAACACTTTACTAAAGACCAACCGATAAATTTCCTAACGACGTGCATGCAAATTACACCGTACTGATTGAATAATCCAATTTGGTAGTAAATCACAAATATGTTTTACTATAGAACAATTGATTGCATTACTACCGAATCAGTTACTAGTTTATGCGTTGGTCAACCCAGCTAGTTAATGCATATTGTAGTTTGTACATGAATCTGTTTTTCCTTTATTTTCGCCATATCTTTTTATTGGTAGCTCCGATTCACAAATGGTTTTCATCATTAGTTTACTGACGACAAGAGCTACATATTGATATAAGTCTCATTGTATAAATCAGATTTTACTATCCGTATATATAGATTTTACTACCATGTGGTAGTAAAATCTTATAGTACATTCGGTAAATTGGTAGTAAAAACTCATTCGTGCAGTGCTTATTAGCGAGACTTATATCATTATGTTCCTCTTGTCGTCAGTAAACTACTGGTGAAAACCGTTCGTTAATTGGAGCTACGAATAAAAAGTTATGACTAAAATAAATTAATAACAAAATCATATACAAACTAACAAATGTGCTTACTAGTTATTTCGGCCATCCTTACTGCTTCATTATTTGCTTCATTTTCTAGTTTATATACATGTCTATTCTTTCTTTATTTTAGTTATAACTTTTTATTCGATACTCCGATTCACGAAGGATCTGTGCTCTCGAGAGCACATTAGCATATATATATATATATATATATGTGTGTGTGTGTGTGTGTGTGTGTGTGTGTATACACATATATATATATACATATATACATATACATACTTGCTAATGTGCTCTTCCGTGCTCTCGAGAGCTTTTATGAAATCCGTGATAAAATTGTTCGATCCGAACCGTTCATCTTCTTCATCTTGTTGAAATGTAGCTATAGACAAAATTTCGTATTTTTTTAATTTTTACTATTTGTTTTGTATTTTCTAAAATCAGGCTTTTGGATGGTCCAAAACTAATTAGATCGCTGATATATATATATATATAAGTTTATATAGTAAAATCTATATATAAGGATAGTAAAATTTGTTACCCACTAGAAAAATTAATACTTATTGAGACTTATAGATTTTACTATCTTTTACTCAAATTATTACTATACATGTATAGCACTCTTATCCAATAAAAATTTTACTATCTTTTACTCAAATTATTACTATACCTGTGTATAGCACTCTTATCCAATAAAAAGCAACATATCTAGTGTTTTCTAAAGTTCATGAAAAACACATGTACATATTTTTGAAAATTTTCAAAAAATTACCATATGTAGAGGAGATAAGATTCTACAAAGTTATAAAATTTGAAGATCAAAATCAATCACATTGGAAAGTTATGGCTAAATAAAAAAAAGACATATTCATGTACACAAGTACTAAGTAGCATTTATTAGCCATTTATGTACAAACACGCTTAGTCAACTAGACAGTCGCGTGGGCTCAGTCGATAAATATACTCGAATTCAAATATTTTAAACAGATGTTGATCACATGTTTTGCTAATTTTTATATAAAATTAGCACATACCTAAGATCAAATTATCATAAAAAAGCAACTCTAGCTTGAATTTTTGTTCAAACTTATTTGAACTAGCTAGTAAACTAGTTTAACTCGACATCCAAAAAAAATTCAAAATTTTCCATGCACAATACGTAGGAGATATATCTATGTTAGATTATAGTGCCTAGACACTATAGTATCCCATAAATTATACACACATACATACAAATATATATAAGTAATATAATTGTATTTTCATCATAAGTGGACTTGTTTAATAATTACAACTCTATATTTATATATAGCGTAACTGCAGGGAAAATTCGTCTAGTTTGGTTATGACACAGTCCTTTGGTAATATAGTCTAATATAAAGGGCCTGGGAATGCCGCTCGATCAGTAGCGCCACGTCTCGGTGCCGTTACGCTGCGAATCCGTTCTTTGCCGCGAGGGTCCGTTCCGTCTGTTCGCCGTTTCTCGCCCGCCCTCGCTACCATGCACAGTAGGCGGCCTGAATTTGGGCCTCCTCGGTTTCATCGTCTCGCCGTGTTTAACCTTGGTCCTTTGCTCACGGTTCTTGCGCTCCGATTCTGCGTCGGTGCGGCCGGCCGCCGCCTTCTTCCCCGGCGATCGGCGGCTTCTTCGGCCCGTCCAGCTGCCGAGGGCCTCCAACTCGGCTGAGCTCGGTTAGTCTCTTCGTATTGGCGTTTCCTGCCGTCTCGGCTCGCCAAGCCGCGCCCTCCCGGCCCCTGAAGTGCTCCGCCTCCCGCCGTTTCCTCGCGTCTGCGTGTCTCTGTGCGGCGCCGCTGCGTCTTCTTCGCGCCGACCGGCCGCTGCTGCACCTGCTTAGCCTTTTCCCGCTGTTTCGCTCTCTGTACTTTTCCTCATTCGGTTTGCTTCTGTGATTGCAGGTTCGGCTTCGCTGTGGATCGCCGTTCTTCGACTCTGCCCCATTTTACTCTCTGCCTTTTAAGATCTGCGCAGGTATTGGACGTTTACATCCTTACCAACACCATCATCGCTGGAAGATTTTAACATTTCATACAAAAAAAAAGCGTCAAAGGTAAGTATTGGACGTTTACATCCTTACCAACACCATCATCGCTGGAAGATTTTAACATTTCATACAAAAAAAGCGTCAAAGGTAATAATTGCCGCATATGTAGGTCATGCATAGCAGAAGTCCAGCACGCTAGCATACCTCAATACCGAGTATGGCAACCTAATTGGCTTTGGTATATCTCTGAATAACACTTTTTCAAGAGGTTGTCAGCTTAGTAAAGAGCATGTGTGGGAAATTCAATAGAGTATAGCACATGCACTCAATCCATTTAGAGACAAGCTAGATGGTTACATTTGTTAATCACCGACACTGAAAGTCATTAATATCTGCATTTACTGCAGTTGAGCGATTCTCAGTTGGTGTTCGGAATCCTACAGGATTTCTAGCTGGCGCATTGGTTAGTCATTTCTCCAGGCTTCACTCACAGTTCTTTCCTTAAACGTGTATATTACTCATTAATCACCGACACTGAAAGTCATTAATATCTGCATTTACTGCAGTTGAGCGATTCTCGGTTAGTCATTTCTCCAGGCTTCACTCACAGTTCTTTCCTTAAACGTGTATATTACTCATGTATGCTTTGTCATTGACATTTTAATTGATGATTACAAACAGGGTATACCGGTAGACTTGTTTTTGCTGGAGTTTGCTGTGGTTGTCTATTTACTCTTCCTATTCAAGTAAGCTGATCTTCACATCATCTTAGTTTGGTTTAATTTTTTAAATTTACTGCTCAAGTTATGATCACTTTGCGGTTTTGATCAGCCGTAGGTTTACGTAAAAGTTTCTCATCGGAATTTATCCTCTTTTGTAGCATTGCATTCTCTGCTTCAAATTTCTGGGATACCTATTCCTACGGTGTACCAAGAATATCTGCGAACAATTATCTTTGGCCTCTCGATAGTTCAGGATTGAGAATCGTTTGTTCAGAAATCTCGATAGTTCTCAATTATCTAATTGAATGTTCACCCAGATTTTAATGCTGCATTTTGGCTGGGTAATAGGTTCTATCTACAAGTGCTGCAAGTAAAGATAATTGAAAATAATTTCTTGCTGGGTAATAGGTTTTTATTGTTCACATAAGTTGTCTGGATGCTTGGGCATGTGCTCTTGTCATAAACTTCTTTATTTAGATATTCTCATTACGATACATATAAAATATAAAGCAGTACATAATTGAAACACTACTAAATAGCCGTTACAATATAGCCGTCACGCTGACCGTTTAGCTTCTTGGCATTCCATTTCTGCTGTTTTTAGGCATCTATCATGGTGTAGGTTTTCAAAGCAGAACTTCTTGTCAGGGATCTCTTCATTATATTCTCTCTGATTGTGTAGCGTTTGTGTGCTGCTTGTGGTGTGTTTGGGTCTCCGTTGATGCAAAAAAAACGTCTGCCACGTGTGCTGTTTTTGGACGTGCCCCGCCGTCTGTCTCGCCGTACGTACATGCTGAGGTGGTTTCACTTTGCTTCCCATGGCTCTTTACCTGTCCACAGGGAGTGCGATTTCTCTTTCTTGGTTCGTGGCACGCTACTGGCGGCGCCTCCACCGGCATGCCTGGCTTCTCCTGCTTGTTACTGCTCTTGGGATGTGTTCTATCATTGCTTAGTGATGTTTTATGTTGTTTTAGCATCGTGTTGATCAATTTTTTCTCAGTCTTAGAATGAATTACATAATTGATTTACTATTATACTGTGACTGTAGAAAGGAAATCTAGGACCTCATTCGTAAACATATTTGCAGACCATGATGGGTGGCGGTGCTATCGCAAATTTGAGCATAAGCCAAATGTATTTCGTATGGCAGCACGACCTCTTATAAGAAAAGACGAGCATTGACAAAAAGTATAAACTACTTTTTTTTGGGGGGTTACATTACATACTGCTTTTCAGAATTTTTTTGCTCTGTGCTAAAAACTACTGTAAACTGACATGTACAAGTACTATATCTGAAACTTATTTCTGTGAGCTATTCTTTCATCCACCATGCTAACTCACATTCTGTTCTTCACCCACAACCATGCCTGGTTTTACAGCTTATGTAGGATTCTATAAGGTCTGCTCCCAAAAGAAAGGAGAGCTTCTTTATTTTTGTTGCATCAGAAGCAATTCGCCAGATTATTGGTCATCTTTCTTATGATGTTATGCACAATCAGTGCTGTGCTGAAATTCTGAGAAGTTGGGATCATGTGAGCTTTACCAAATATCCATACAAACATTCACATATGTATCCTTATGTCATTATCAGCTCAATGTCTATTCTAGATTTTAGTTTGGTGCTGCGCTACTCAATTTCGTGTGGTTTTAATGGTACATATACTTGATTCTGCGGACACCAAGTTATGATGAAACATGGCAAATAGAGAGAAACTGCTGAATTTTGCGTCTCAGAAGCATAGCATGTAAGTGATTTCCACCTTACACTTTCGAATGTCTTGCAGAAGGACCTAACCACTTGAAAAGTAATTTGTTTGTCATTACTGAGTCCATCCTTTATGCGGTCAGTAATGTTAGTGTGGTAATAAGCAGCTACACTTTGCTCTGATTAATCAGAAGTTGACAACTTTGTTTTTCTTTAGGCTCCGTATTATATGGAACTAATCCTTATTAGCATCAGCTTGATTTACTATTGCTCTGTGTATGAGTATCGCTATACTTAACCTGAAATTCTTTATACTGAGTGCCATTATGCTAGCTGATAAGACATGCTGCTTTTGTGCCAAATTAAGCTACCTTTCACACTTTAAGGATATGGCATCGTCTAGATATAGATTTTTTGATGAAATGACTGAATTTACTGTTGGCTTATGTTGTGATTTTATTAGTGCTTAAATCCAGGTCCCAGAATGCTTGTCTTCCAAGATATATCTAAGTTGAATTGTATATACTAGGTGGATTTTTGTGATAGCATAAGAATTTTATACAGATTTTTATTGGTTGCCTGCATTATTCATATGTATATCTGTGTGCATATATACCATTCCAGGAATGAATGCCTGAGCCTTGATACGTGTGCCTGGTTGCCAAATGCTGATTATGTTGAGCTCCATTTTATTCTAGACAGGTCCATTAGATACATGGATACCACCATAGGTAACATATAATGTTTTGTTCCATGGTTAGTGTTGTCTGCATACAAGTACAAACTCTTGCAAAAAAAAAGCAAGTACAAACATGCACATAGGTATTCCCAATCAAGAAAAGTTAGGTTGTAAATATAACTAATGGGTTATTTGTTGATAAGGGATATGGTCCATTTAGTTGAGGTTTTAGTAAATGTTGCCTTTCAACTCTGCAGTTGATATCATTGTCAAGCATGTCTCCATTTTCATATGTATGTCTGGTAATCCAAATAGAAGTCAAGAAAAGTGAAATTCAGGCGTTATGAATTTGGATTGCAGTAGATGGCAGCAAGATAGCACACAAAATAAAAAACACGACAGAATCAGCTAGGTTCTGGGTCAATTTCCCACACAAAAGTTTGCTACATGTGATTGAAATGGAAATTGTGTTCCTTGTCATTTACTTAGGATTTTTTGCTCTATATATTAGAAAGAAGCATTTCTTCTCTTTTAATCTGGTATCAGTTGTTTTGATGTTTGCTTGCACCTGGTGATTATTGACTGCCGTTTCCCTCTGCAGAAAGCGACCTGCTTTTGAAACGCTGAAGCTGATCTCAGGTTCTTGTTAGCTGCCTCACCCTGCTAAGGAGCCAACTGGTGATGAGGATGGTCACTTCATTGGTGTTGATGGACAGGCAATTAATGTGGCAGATGGTGTTAGTCGTTGGGCAGATCTCAGCGTTGATGCTAGGCTGAATACTAAAGAGCTAATGAGTTAATGAACGCTATCAAGGATGAACCAGAAGGGACTATTGATCCATTAAGAGTTTTGGAAAAGGCTTATACAAGCACCAAAGCAAGGAGGTCATCAACTACATCTATCAGCACGCTTACAGAACAGGTTAGCCAGCTTTCCCTTGTTTGAAATTTACTATAGTCTCCTTCCATTGCTATTTTGCTATATCTCGATGAACATCAAATACAACCAAAAAAAAAATGTGATTTTTAATTTTTAGCCTATGAATAGCCCTGACAGGTTTTCTTGACCATGAGAGCACTGGACCAAAACTCGCTCGGCGCAGCGTAGCGCGCAATCCCAAACTAGTTTATTTCTAAACCACACCAAGGTGATCTATCGGTCAGTTTGATTCCAGAGGTTGTGCTGAACCTTTCGCGCTCCACCGAGCCGAGTTGTCTCCCTGGACGTTCTCCGTCACGGCACCACCATTGTTGGCGAATGATCGAATCATTGGTCTCCGTCTGATCCTTTTGAGCCCATCAAAACAGTTAGGTCTGCAACCAAAGGACATACATACCACACATGGATCGATCATGGTCTCGTGCTGAGGCCGGCCAAATGCCGTTGGGCGCCCTCGCACAAGACGTCATTCCATATGTGGACGGCGTAGTTTTCATCCGTACAGTGATTGTATCTAACCTGTATCGTTGTTCGCTTGCCGGCTTTCCGCCGGAGGACGGAGGCCCGTGAACGGTGTCGCGTGCCGCTACTGGCTGCTCGTGTGTTTTGGGGATGAGTTGCGCGTTCACGTGGATAAGTAGAAAAGGAGAGTAAGTACGTAAAACGATAACAAGATGCATGAAACATTTCTATTTTCTGATTTTTGTCATATTTCTTAACGGTCAAACACCGTTTGACTTGATGAAAAATTGGACGACGTGAAAAAAAAAATGAGATACAAACCGATGGAAGGATTGTAAAAATGAAATGAGTAGATTTTCGATAGCAAAAACGATATTACACACGTTTTCCATGACAGAAACTAAATTTTCCCTTTCACCGAATTGGTGGTTCTTGCTAGATGTTTGTCCAGTTCAAATGATATTCCCCCACCTTAAAAAAACGATGTCCACACATCGGCACAATCGTATGAAGGACGGCATTGTACATATGTATATGTATAATTATTCCCCTATTACAAGCGGAAGAATTGGAGAGCTCTCAGTCCATCCACATGTCAAGCTACGCCCATTCGCGAAAAAGCACATCCGTTTCTTCAAATTATAGATAAGTCCCTACAGGTTACGAATAGGTCCTTCGCGATTTTTTGTGAGGGGAAGATATTTTTTCCCGAATCGCGTTTGGGTCCCTCGCGCGCTGTTTTACGAAAAAAAACTCCAGTTAATTCAAATCGCGAACAAATCCTTTTCTAATTTTTCAGGTAGCGAACAGGTTCAAAAACGTAACAAACAGACCCTTGCTCCTTACATCTAGGTCCTTTCTCCGTTTTTCCTAGAAAAAATGTTTTCGTCACCAGAAATATGTGTGCAGCTCTATCTCTAGACTTTTTTTCCAGCTCGATTTTCCATCTCGATCTCTGATATTTTTTAAAGCATGTATTATTACTCGGTAGACGCGTAGAGTGTTAGGCTCGACAAAAGAAAGTTGTCGTCTCTAATAATTTTTCACCCTTTTTCCTCTGGGCTATTTTCCACTTTCGGTTTTCTAGCTCGGTTTTCCCAAGAAAACACCGAAAGACCCTCAAAAAATAGAAAATACATCTCGTCTGTTTTTCTCAAAAAAAGGAAATCGTTTCACTTCACATGGCAGCATGCGTCTTGTGGAATAGTATTCACGGTTGGGCCCTCACGTGGGTAGTTTTATGGAAACAAAAATACATCCGGGCCCTTCTACCCAGGTATAGAGTTTTTTCCCAGCTTGATTTTTCATCTCGATCTCTAATATTTTTTAAAGCATGTATTATTACTCGGTGGATCGTAGAGTGTTAGGCTCGACAAAAAAAGTTGTCATCTCTAATAATTTTTAGCCTTTTTTCCTCTAGGCTATTTTCCGCTAGGTTTTCATTTCGATTTTCCTAAGAAAACAAGAAAGACCCTCCAAAAAATAGAAAATACATCTCGATGCATTTTTCTCAAAAAAAGGAAATCGTTTTCATCACCTTGTGGCAAATCTTGTATTCACAGTTGGGCCCTCGGTGGGTAGTTTTGCGAAACAAAAAATACATCGGGCCCTTCTACCTAATTTTACAAAAAGAACCCTATAGTTTTGTATATTCGCGTCGGGTCCTCCAACTTTATTTTCGAGAAGAACCAATGAACCAAATTTAAATGCGGAGGCGTCGTCTGCAGTAATTTTACAAAAAGAACCCTATGGTTTCAGTATATTAGCGTCGTGTCCTCCGACTTTATTTTTAGAAGAGGATCGTGAACCAAATTTAAATGCGGAGCTGGCGTGGCGTGAGTTCCTATCTAGTACTCTATATTAAAGAGGCTGGGAATGCCGAGCAACCAGGGGGGCCACATGTCGCCCCCCGGCGAGGCCCCCTGCAAAAACCAAAAATTACATTTAGGTCCTTTTGAAAAATCACGTTTAGGTCCTTTCGGCCATTTTTTAAGTAAAATAGACCCGAGAAATATCGAAATTACATTCAGGTCCCTACACACGGTTTATAGCTGAATTGAAAATCGCGTTTAGGTCCTTTATTTGTTTTTTGTAGATGGACGAAAAAATTGAAATGCGTTTAGATCCCGCAGCCTTGATTTTCTAAAAAAAGCAGATGATTTTTCCTCATGACAAAGACATCGCTCGCAACTCAACCTAGTAACCCTATTATAAGTGGAAGAATTGGAGCTCTCCTAGCCTATCCACGTGTCACCCTATGCACATTCACGAAAAAACCCCTCTGTTTCCTCAAATTACAGATAGGACCCTATATATTACGAATAGGTCCTTCGCGGTTTTTTATGAGGGGAAGATATTTTTTTCTTAATCGTGTTTGGGTCTCTCGTGCGCTATTTTATGGAAAAAAAAAGCTCCCATTAAATTCAAATCGCGAACAAGCCTTTTTCTAATTTTTCAGGATAGCGAACAGGTCCAAAAACGTAACAAACAGGCCCTTGCTCCTTACGTCTAGGTCCTTTCTCCGTTTTTCCTAGGAAAAATGTTTTCATCACCAGAAATATATGCTCAGCTCTATCTCTAGACTTTTTTCCCAACTCGATTTTCCATCTCGATCTCTGATATTTTTTAAAACATGTATTATTACTCGGTGAACGCGTAGAGTGTTAGGCTCGACAAAAGAAGGTTGTCATCTCTAATAATTTTTCGCCCTTTTTCCTCTAGACTATTTTCACACCTCGGTTTTCTAGCTCGGTCTCCAATATTTTTCAAATAATTCATCGAAAGAGATATTTCTACAACTTTATCTCTCTTTTTTTTCCCCGTAACTCGATTTCTGCTATTTTCCGGAGTGAGAAATATGTGTATATACTATCTATTAAAGCCGGAACATTTCGAGCTCAACTAGGCCATCCACGTGTTGACGCCTGGGCAAGGCCCTCCGAAAATCCGAAAATCGCGTTTAGGTCCTTTCGAAAAAATTGAAAATCGCGTTTAGGTCCTTTCGGCCGGTTATTTCACAAAAAAAAATCCATAGTCTGTGTATATTCATAAGCAGGTCCTCCGGTGGGTGGTTTTGTGAAAATAAAAAATTACATCCAGGTCCTTCGATCGGTGGTTTTCCAAAAAGAGCCCAATCGTTTCGTATATTCGTGTATGGGCCCTCCGCCTTTATTTTTTTGTTTTCTAAAAAAAGCTCCGTGGTTTGTATATTCACGGTTGGGTCCTACGGTGGGTGGTTTTGCAGAAACAAAAAAAATATCCTGGCTCTTCTACCGGTAATTTTACAGAAAGAACCCTATAGTTTCGTGTATTCGCGTACGGGTCCTCCAACTTTATTTTCCCGAGAAGAACCAGTGAACCAGATTTCGTACAGAGCGGCGTAGCGTGGACCAGCCAGCCTATCCTTGTGTTGCTTTTTTTGCGAAGAGACCCTTCGTAAATTTCGTAATTACGTTTAGGCCCTCCGTGGGTTATTTTCTTGGAAAAAATCCGTAGTCTGTATATTCGCGAACAGGTCCCCTGGTGGGTGGTTTTGTGAAAACAAGAAAATTACATCCAAACCCTTCTATCGGTAATTTTGCAAAAAGAGCCCTATCGTTTCGTATATTCGCGTATGGGTCCTCCGCTTTTATTTTTTTGTTTGCGAAAAAAAACTCCGTAGTCTATATATTCACGGTTGGGTCCTCCGGTGGGTAGTTTTGCAGGAACAAAAAAATACATCCAAGCCCTTCTACCGGTAATTTTACATCTCCCATTATGGCATGCATGCACGTTTTTTTATTTGTTTCGTTATTGTTTCCATCTATTCGTATATGCCGGAATGCTTTCGCTAAATGTGTTTTAGAATCTAAACATACTATTAAAATTCAACCGGCGCAACGTAGTGCGCTGATCAACCTAGTAAGACATGAATCTCCAAAGCAATGTGATAAGCATTGCAATGACGGTGACATGCCACCCATCCAGGATAGCAAAGCTGCAACTTGGTTTTTAGAATTTAGGCCGAGAAGACTTGGTGCAAGGACTCCTGCCACTTGAATCACCGAAAGACCCACCATTTGGGGACTATATTCTTGTAACATTTTTATTCTGTCCACAGTAACAAAGGTCTCTATTTGATTTTATTCTTATATTTTTTTCTCTTCGATACGGATCTATGTCTCGATCATCTACAATACTCTACGTTAGTATTTGTGGATATCAGCGTGCATACGGAGCTAACATTATGGGTGAAGGTATTTAATCAGTGTTCCTTAGCTTCACAGATGCTACAATAGATGAAGACAAGTTCAGAGAAGATCCATTTAAAAGTACAGACGGAAAGAAACGCCACGATATATAGAAGGTATTCTACTGCCAAAAAACAACAAAGGATTTTGTTAATTTGTTTAGTGAAGCCTCGTACAGGGGAAAAAATGGAAAGTCGGAAATAACACATGAAAATCCAAAGCAATGTGTGATAGCAAAAGCTGCAACTATCCAAGATGCCTTCATCCCTTTATTCAATGCAGCAGCCCTTTTTTCCTTTTAACAGGCGAGCTAGGAACCGACAGCATCCTAATCAATGACCAATAATTTTGATTACTTTTCTGCAACTTTGTGGCTAGCAACCAAACGCACTCTACTTTAGTAATGAACGGAGAAATAATATGACCAACAACCTAAAAGCTGTTCACACATTGAGCGTTGTAGCCCTGGTGATGGATCTAGAGGATTAACTTTTGTACGTATTGGAGTATTACAATCTCATCTCCCACAAGAACCCAAATAAGCTTGGAAGCGCCATACATACCGCTCTCGCACGGACACATGCTCGCACTCACACCACCAAAATACTAGTATACTTATACTAAAGTGGAGAGAATTGCTGGCCTGAGAATGGTGCCATGTAAGTGAGTTCGTGAGAAGGTCCTCTAGAAAATTGGAAATTATATTTCGAGGTCCTTTCGGTGGTTTTTTAATAAAATAGACCGGAAAAAGATTAAAATTACGTTTAGATCCCTCTGTGGTTTACATTTAAGTCATCCTGATCGTTTTTAACAGACTGGACGCCGAAAAAAAATAAATTACATTAGCTCCCTCTACAATTTATATTTGGTTCCTTTCAACGGTTTTTAGAGAAGCGGACTCAAAAATAAAAATACGTCTAAAAAATACGGATTCGTCGAAGGTTTATAGCAGCTCACGGATTCGCCAACAAGTCCTGGCGACTTTTAAAAAAAAAGAAAACCGAAAATACGGTCAAATTTTACACATTACATCGTCGTGCACAATGCGGCGTAGCTCGTTATCTGGCCAGTTGAAATTAAGGTCTGTGCAGAAAGACGGTTACTACGAGGTAATACTTTTCCCATACTGCCCGACCTTGTACAAAGACGCGGGGAAGAAATATACTTGTCTTCCTTTCTAGACTGTCCATTCGATCGCAGACCCACTGAGTTAGATTATAATCCCTTCGATCATAATAGTAATCGTTTTACTTTTATGGGAGATTTAGAAATTTGCCACTCTTCAATTTCAAACTTTGACGCTATGTACAAATCATGCCACTGGAGTGGCATTTTTTGTACATAGCGTCGAATTTTCACGTTGAAGGGTGGCAAATATCCAATTAAACCTTTTATTTTATTATATGGACACGGTCTTTAAAATACAACTTTAACTACTAATTTTATTATAATATATTTGTAAAATGTAATAAAATATAATATGATGAAAAGACTTTTGAAACAAATCTACATATATGATTTTCATGTATTCAATTTAAATATTTAAAAGATATTGATATCACATGTATATAAAACGACAACTATTTATGACTGGAAAACGATAACTATTTATGATTGGACGGAGTAGTCTATAAAATAACGATCATCATAACTGGCTTGATGTATATATCACGCGTCCGACAAAAAAAATTAAGTATTTTAATTAAAGTTCCAATTTCTCTGCAACCATGAGCTCATGAGCTTGTTCAGTTAAAGTCAAGCATCTAACAAACGAACAGTGCCTCTATACATCACCTTTGTCTTTTAATACAAGTTGTTCGAAGAGATTTTGTGCACATATATACTTGGCTATTCTTGTGACAAGTCCATGCCACTACATCGTCAGGTAAATATTTACATTATTATGATTATCTCAAGGAGGACAAACATCATAGCATATCCATGTCAGCGACACTCCAGCAAAGACCAAAATTCAACACAACTCGTTGCATTCACACTTGTAGAAAAATCAAGGGGAAGAGTGCAAGAGAAGGACCATGACTCCAAGAGGTCCCTACCTACTGAGGGAGGCCATCACCTTTTCGTCAGAACCATCACCAAAATATTACCTCATCTGTAGTCAAAGCAATAGGAAGCACCAGGAACAAGGGGACCAAAGCATAGCATTTTGCATCACGAAGAGAAAACCAGTAGGGGCATAGGCAGAACGAAAACCAAGAAACACTTCATGATGCATCAGAGAAGCAAGGCACGTCCAGCATGCTGCCAGGCCCACGTGTCGACCAATCCGTGTACGAGTCAAGCCGAAGCCAGTACGAATACGTACGTGCACCTGGTCGTAGCTTGGAAGTAGGATGGCAACCAAGAAAATCCCTTTTCATCCCTAATCTTCGATAAGCAAAACTTTTTCGTCCTTGCCTCTGTATATGGGGTTTAATTTCCGTCCGTCTCCGATCGCCGACGGATTTGCAGGGTTCCAACAGAAACTAATCCTCAAAAATGCTATATAAAAGATCACATGCTATATGAATTAATCACTATAGTAATAATATATATGTGATTGAAGTGTGAGTGAATCATTAGAATAATTCATATTTAGCATGTTTATTAATAATGGCCTCATGTATATTATTTTTTCTTTTGAGAATGATCATTTAATCCCATCTATTATTGATAACGTCCCATGATCCCGACGAGAGCAATATTTTCTCGATAAGCCTCTGTAGAGAGATTTCCGTCCTCGCCCCTAATAGGGAATTCCCGTGGGAAGCAGGGACAGACCCCATTGCCATCCCTACTTGGAAGTCATACATAGGGTCTCTTTTAGGGAGCTGTGGCTTTTCTAAAAGCTATTTTATTGATTAAATTAGATTATAAAAGTATAAATTTCTATTATAATATTGTTTTAGACATCGACATAGTCTTTAAAACACAATTTTAATTACTAATTTCTATTATAATATATTTGTAAATTGTAATAAAATATAATATGATGAAAGGACTTTTGGAAACAAATCTAAATATATGACTTTCATGTATTCAATTTAAATATTTAAAAGATATTGACATCACATGTATTTAAAACGACAACTATTTATGACTGAAAAACAACAACTATTATGACTGGACGGAGTAGTGTATAAAATAACGACCATCGTAGCTAGCTTGATGTATATATCACGCGTCCGACAAAAAAAAACTTTAATTATCTCTACTAATATAAATTTGCAGTTGGTGGCGAGATCCAGTTCTTCCTAGCCCCTAATATCACCAATAATGGCCAGTCATTATAGCTAATTATTCTTTCTCGATTCTGACCATCCATATCTCTCTAAATATGGTGATTATTATAGCAAAATCACGATTATTACCGGTAATTAATAGCCAATAATCATTCCTTTTGTATTTTATATATGCTGTACAGTTTTCACAGAATCAATCAAGGGAATTCATTCAAGATCTCTTATTTCGTGCCACCGCGGCGAATGAACTCAATGAACTGATCAATAAATGATGGATCGATGTACATGGCCGCGAGGCGCTGGAGGTCGAGCGCCACGGTCAGTAGTAACTGTGGCCAGAAGGACAGCCAGAGTGTGACGCCCACTGGGTGTCGTGACCCCAACGCCGACCAGTTAGAGTGAACAAAGCGTACGACGTTTCGGCGCGGTTGCCCGGCGACACCGGTGGGACGTTGTCGGCGGTGAGAGAGTCATTGGCATACCCCTTGGAGATAAACCGGTTGATCCAGCTGAACGTCATGAGAGAGAGGAACAACGCGGCGGCGTGGCGGGCACCTCAGCGCTGATGTTTTCTGGTTCACTTTCATGGACTCCGGCATCATGGCCGGTGAAGCCAGTGATGACTAGGTACGCCAGAGGTATGGAGACGAGTAGGCCGGCAAAGGTGAGAGGGTCATCTGGGAAGAAGCGTGAACGTCAACAGATGTGAACTACCACCGGCGGAGAAGAGCGTGGCTGAGGCGTGGCGATCCGTAAGACGCAGAGGTGCAAAGGTTTGGGTATGGGCATAGATCTATACCCGCAAAGCTTAGTGGGTTTGGGTAGACGGGACTTTGTTTAGGTTTTGGTTTAGGTTTAAGGCAATGGTACCCGGAGGTACCCACCCGATTGACATCCCTATTTTGAGTATACTCTAATATTGACTATAAGATACTCCAAAGTGAGTTCCACGAAAAATTTCATGAAAGTCCACCCTTTATAGCATAATTTGTTTATATATTCCTTTTATATATGGAAAAGAGTATGTGGCAAAAAAAAATAAAAAGCTCTGATGAAATTTTTAGCCATGTCACATTAGAGTATCTTAGAATTATTATTGGAGTATACCAAACCGATAAAAGAGTATAAAGTATTCATTTAAGTGGTATATTAGAGGTGTGAGTATGTACTCTGAGTACTGAAAAAGCTTCAATATATATATATATATATATATATATATATATATATATGTATGTATGTATGTATGTATGTATATATATATATATGTATGTATGTATGTATATATATATATATGTATGTATGTATGTATATGTATGTATGTATGTATATGTATGTATGTATATATATATATATGAGTTTTACTCTATCAACTTCAATCTGAGATCATCCGTGCTCTAGGCGATTTTGCGAAATCCGTGACAAAAATGTTTCGAACCATTTATCTTCTTCATCTTATTGAAATGTAGCTCTGAACCAAATTTAGTATTTTTTAATTTGTTTTCTATTTGTTTTGCATTTGGTCTTAGAAAATACATTTCAAATAAGATGAAGAAGTTGAACGATTCGGATCGAACATTTTTGTCACGGATTTTGTAAAATCGCCTAGAGTACGGGATGATCTATGCTTTGAAGTGATTTTGAAATATATATATATATATATATATATATATATATATATATATATATATATATATATATATATATGTATGTATGTATGTATGTATGTATACACATACTTGGCCATCCTTATGACAAGTCCGAGCCACCACATCATCAGGTAAATATTTACATTATTGTGATTATCTCAAGGAGGGACAAACCGCAAATCATAGCATACCCATGTCAGCGACACACTCCAGCACAGACCAAAATTCAACACAACACGTTGCATTCACACTTGTGGAGAAATCAAGGGTCGAAGAGTGTAACAACCCAAAAATTATATAATAGTAAAAATATGATATTTAAATTTGAATGTGAATATTTCTGGATTTTCCTTGGTGTGGTTTATTTTATTTGGATTTTCTTGGATTTTGTGTTATCAAAAAAAAATTAAATAAAAGAGAAATGGGGAATGAAAAAGGGAAAAAGTTAAAGAGATAAAAAAGTAAAAATTTGAAAAATTTACCATGAGAACCCTAAACATGCAAGTAAATCATTTTAGCCAGAAAATGAAATTTTATGCATGGGGAAATAAAGAGAGTAACTTTTAACTAAAAATAATCCATTGTCAGAATTAATATAATATTTTTGGATCTTATCCAGAGCTATAAAATTATGGTGAAAACCTCCGTACAGTTACTATCTCTGGTAAAAATATCATAAATTAATAAATCACTTTTCCAAAGTTAAAAAGTGAAACTCGAAAATCTGAAAATTACAATGTCAGAATTTTTATAAAATAATAGTGCAGTGTTTTGACTTGAAGTTTTTTCAGTAGAGTTATTAGTTTTAATATAACCACAGAAAAAAGTTTCAAAAATGTTTGACTCCATTTTCTGCCCAAACTAAAAATGAATTCAGAGGCAAGATTTTAGGACAGTCAGTGTTGTAGGAATATTAGTATTTTTTTCCATAATTATTTTTAACCCCAAATTTTTACCAGCCATCAAAACCTTTCTAAGGACCCTGTTAAAAAAGTTTTAAAAATTTTTACCTTGATTTGGCAGTGCAATAAAATCTGGTACTAGAGCTGACCGAGCCGGAGTTATCTCCTTTGTCTCTTCGCCTCACTGACAGGTGGACCTGGCTTCGTGAAAACTCCGTTCCTAGTGCACGATGGAAAAACGCTCTTAGGCGCTGACCGGTGGCCCCTGGCCCCACTCGTCAGATCCATCTCCTTCTCTGTTCGGCCGATCGAAGTAAACTCTTCCCTCAATTCAACGAACCCGAGTGAGCTCATCCCACTGAACCTTGTCGAATCATCGCATCACCAGCGCTTGGACCTCCTCGCCTCGGCCATGTCTTGCCTCATTCTTCTCGTGCCATACCGCCTCCATTACCACCCTTGCCACCTCGCCATTTTTCTGTGCCGAACCGAGCTGATCATCGCCGTGTGTCCAAGCACTGCTATTTCTTTTGGCCAGTTATAAATACTTCCCCAGCGTCACAATTGAGTCCCCCTTTCTTCCCTTAGCCAATCACTAAACCAACTCGTCGTTGCTTCTCGGTTCTTCGCCATTGCCACTAAGGAACCAAAAGGGGGAAAACTTGGGAAAAGCCAAATCGGCAAGAATCTTTAAGGGGGTTTTATCCAGGAGCTTCGCAATGTTGTCTAGTGTGCTAACCGAGCTCCAATTCCACCATTTCTCGCTTGCAGCTCATCCGTTCCGCCGCCCTTCTTCCTCTGCTCCGACGACCGATGGTAGCTTGATTTAGCTCATCCCCAACCGTGCTTTCAGGTGAAATGAAGACCTTAGGATCCCTTGATGCTTATCTCTTGTTAGCTCAGCGAGAGGATGGTCGACGACGAGCTTGTGCCGGATGGCCATGGCGACCGCCACACTCCCATGGTGGTGACCACCTTCCCGGCCACCTTGGACCGAATGGGTACCACCATGCGATGTGGAATGAGTCACTGATGCTCAGGGTGTTACCCATTCCGTCTCTCCGATGACAGTTCGTCGGCGAGGCAAAATCCGAGGCACTCTATTTTGCTGTCACCGATGAACCGAAGCTAGTTCGTTCGTTGCGACTCTGGTTCACTAGCAGGTGGGCCCTAGCTGACAGGGTTAGTGTGCCGCCAGTCTTGTTGATGGGCCACTTACATCGGTATGCGCCGTCGCGTGGAGGCTGGCAAGTGGGCCCATGTGGTCAGTTGCAGTGAGCCCGATTCAAATGAGTAGGTGCCAAAGCAAAAGCCGCTTTCAAACAGAGGAAACGTATTTTTAATTTTTGTTTTTAATTTTGAACCCGAGACAATTTAAATGGCTATAACTTTTAAACTAAAATTCCAAATTAAATGAAATAAATTTCTAAAATCATGTAAAATCTGATAGATTCAGAATATACAAAAATATTTCAAAAATATTTATTGTGTGATTTTTAATAACAAGAATACTTGAATAGGGACTTAATGCACCGAGAAAATGGCTATTTCAATTTTGAGAAAAATAAAGAAAGGTGAATTTTTCTGAAATCCTCATGCTGAGAAGAGTCTAAATATGTAAAAATAATTATGTTTCAAGTTAAGTTACTACATTTGCTAAATAGATGTTATGCAATGTGACATGTATATGGTTTAAATTGAATACTTTAAAGGAATGAAAATATTTCATAATTATGAACAATAGAAATGTAGTGCTGGGCATACTCAGTAAAGGACATGTAAAGTTTATTAAAACTTCCTAACAAACAAAATGTGTTAAGGAGTGGAAGTATTTCATAAGTCTGATTGTGTTCATATGGTTGTCCATGCATACTTTTGCATGTGTGCCCACATACATATGTGTGTGTGTGTTTTCATAAATATGCTAGCAATGAGAAAGATTGGTTGTTAAGAAACTAGAAATCTAATTAAATATTGCTTTGAATCTGAATCCTAATTAAGGGTAAGAATCTACCTTATGCCTGTAATGATCAAATTATTATAATCTTAAATAATTTTTGCATCTTGAATTCAAAATAAAAATAAAATAATACATAATTTTAGTTTCTTGAATTCGTAAAATAAAACTAATAAATTCACAAAAATAACCCTATTCTCTATGAAGAGTTTTATTTATTATTGCTATCTATTTTCTTTTTGCCCTTGTTAAAAATAGTAATTTGCTATATTTTCCATTGGACGACGTGTAGAACCCAATGTCTCTGTTTCCATCGTCACCTTCGTCAGCTGCAACCCCGACTTCATCGAAAGCGAAGATTAAGCAAAGCAAGCACCCTATTGATCATATTGATTCTAGTTATCTATGTTATGCTGGGAAGATTTCAGGAGCTCTGGGGCGTTCCTGTACGCATGGCAGGGTTCCGGGCCAATCCATCCGTCTGTCGCATTCCCACGTTCGTCCGATCGTTCCATGCGTTTCGTCACAAGCCGTAACAATCTTGTCCAGCTCAAACAACGACGGCACCGGTGGGTGAGGAGATGATTAGTACTAGCAGCGGTAAGTTTGAAGGACTCGGGGTCAAGGTCTCCGCTGTAAGCAGCGGTCAAGCTAAGGCGAGAGTCGGAGTGTGTGGATGTCAGACGCTGTAAAACTGTTTTTATACCCCCTGGGGCCTGAGCCAACTGAGCATCCAGCTCTAAGTTCAGACACAACCACCCGGCAAAACCAAGCAGAAAAGGCTGCCGTTTTCTGCTCTCCGGCCAGGCAGAGGTGCCTTATTTTCTCTCCTCCTCGTTCGTACTTGAACTTTTCTTTTTGGCTTGTTACTTGCTGTGGGGCTTGCATTGTTTAATGCTGGGTTGAAGTGTTAGGGTCTGGGAATTTTTTTCCGCCGTTTCCTACAAAAATTGATCGGTTTACTCTGAAATTTCTACAAAATTTATCTAAAATTTCTGCGAATCAAAGAGATCCTTAACTTTGACAATGTTTAGCCTTTCTGCTTTAAATAACTTACTACTGCTGCTTGTTAGTAGAATACGTTTGTACGGGTTGCAAGTGAATTCGATGGGATTGTAAACTTGCCTTAACTAGTCACAGCATGGAGACGGTGTAGCTCTGCAGTGAGCATAATATACCACAATGTTTATGGTCTTATATTTTTGCAGGCAGCATGGGCTTTATGTGTATCAAACAATTGGCGAAATTCGCTATGTTTATACTATTGGCATTACTGTTGTTGTGTCATGGAGTTGGAAACATCTATTGCTCAACCGTCCATGAGAACAGCGTAGATCTGCACACACTGCTAGACTTCAAGGAGGGCATCACTGATCCAAAAGGAGTCTTGAGCAGTTGGAACACTAGCACCCACTTTTGTAGGTGGAACGGTGTCAACTGCAGCTCGACAAGACCATGGCGTGTCACGGTGCTCAACCTCGCTGGCCTAAGCCTGGCAGGCCAAATCAACCTCTCTCTCAGAAATCTTACGTTCCTTTGTGAGCTTAACCTCTCCTATAATAGCTTCCTTGGTACCTTGCCTCTTCTTGACCCTCTCCAACACTTGGAAATCCTTGACCTACAAGGTAACATTTTGCGAGGAAATATTCCCGAAGCACTTACAAATTGTTCCAACTTAAAATATCTAGATCTCTCTAAAAACCAGCTAATGGGTATGATTCCTCCTAGCATAGGCAATCTTTCCAAGCTAGTATTTCTGAACCTTTTCCGGAACAATCTCAATGGGATCATCCCGCCAGCCCTCGGAAACATGGCCACTTTAAAAAATCTCTCTCTTGTAGAAAATCAACTGAATGGACGAATTCCAGACGAGCTTTGGCATATGCCAAACATAGAGCAGTTGTCCCTAGACGAAAACAATCTATCAGGTGGAATCCCACAAATTCTCTCTAATATGTCTTCGCTTCAAGAATTATCCTTGGCGATCAATATGCTAGGCAACGCATTGCCATCTAACATTGGTGATGCCCTCCCTAATCTCCGACTTCTAATCTTGGGGAAAAACATGTTCGAGGCTCAAATTCCAGCTTCCCTAGGAAATGCTTCAGGTCTAGAAAGAATAGATCTACCATTTAATCATTTCACTGGCCAAGTCCCAAACATTTTTGGAAAACTTTCAGGGTTGACTTGGCTAAACCTTGAGGAAAATAATCTTGAAGCTAGGGACAGTGATGGCTGGGGATTCGTCCATGCGTTGGCAAATTGTAGTTTTCTAGAGGCGCTTGGAATATCTGGTAATCAGCTACAGGGAGTCATACCAAATTCGATTGGTAACCTGTCCACAAGTCTTACATATCTTCGGATGGGTGGAAACAACCTCTCTGGAATAGTTCCGCCAAGCATAGGAAGATTTCATGGTTTAATTCAACTCTCACTACATACAAACAATCTTACTGGCACAACTGAAGAGTGGATTGGGAAACTGATAAACCTACAACTTTTAAATCTCCAAGAGAACAACTTCATCGGGACAATTCCACCCTCAATTGGCAATCTTACACAGCTGGCATACCTCCTTCTAGCAAATAATAAATTCGACGGGACAATTCCACCCTCAATTGGCAATCTTACACAGCTGGCATACCTCCTTCTAGCAAATAATAAATTCGACGGCCTCATACCATCGGGCTTGGGAAGCCTTTCGCAACTTGTGAAGTTGGACCTTAGCTACAACAATCTCCATGGTAGAATACCTGTGGAGTTTGGTAACTTCAAACAACTCACCGCACTAACTCTTTCATCGAACAAATTTAGTGGGGAAATTCCTGAAACCTTGGGCCAATGCCAACAGTTATTGAGCATTCAAATGGACCAAAATGTTCTTACAGGAAACATTCCGACCACCTTCAGCAATCTACAGAGCTTGACACTGCTCAATCTTTCCCGTAACTATTTGTCGGGGCCCTTGCCAGCTTCTCTAAATGATCTAAAGCTCCTCACTAAACTAGACCTGTCTGACAATAATTTCCAAGGAGAAATACCAAGTGGTGTATTCGATAATGCTACAGTTGTTTTACTTGATGGAAATTTGGGACTATGCGGAGGAACCATGGATTTGCATATGCCTTCATGCCATGCTGTTTCTCGAAGAGTAGGAAGAGTAAACTATTTGGTAAAAATACTGGTACCAATATTTGGCTTCATGTCACTGATAATATTGATTTACAGTATAACCCATGGGAAGAAGACGTCAAAAACAACACACTTATCGTTGCCTCCTTTTGGTAAGAAATTCCCTAGAGTTTCTTACATGGATCTAGTTCGAGCTACAGGGAATTTCTCAGAGTCAAACCTAATTGGGAGAGGAAGCTACAGTTCAGTATACAGAGGGAAGATAGCTCAAGCTAGAACAGAAGTGGCTATCAAGGTTTTTGACCTTGAGATGCGATGTGCAGACAAAAGTTTTGTATCAGAATGTGAGGTTTTGAGAGGCATTCGACATCGGAATCTTCTTCCTATCCTAACCGCATGTTCAACGATAGACAATAGTGGTAATAGTTTGAAAGCTCTAATTTACGAATTGATACCTAACGGCAATCTGGACACATGGTTGCATAAAAATTTTGCTGGTTTTCCTTCAGAATGGTTGAGCTTAGCTCAAAGAATAAGCATAGCTGTTAACATAGCCGATGTGTTGGCCTATTTACACCATGATTGTGAAAGGCAAATTGTCCATTGTGATTTGAAGCCAACTAATATCCTTCTTGACGATGATATGAATGCCTATTTGGGAGACTTTGGCATTGCAAGGCTCGTTCTCGATTCTAGGTTCACATCAGTTGGACATTCAAGTTCAACTAACTCAATCGGATTGAAGGGGACTATAGGGTATATACCTCCAGGTATAGTAATTGGTTATTGCTTGCTACTTATTGAATTGTGGAAGGCAATCTAATATGGCGAATACTAGCGTCCGGACGTCCGTTTTTTTTATTTTCTTCGGACGTCTCTTGAAACATTTTTTGTCTACTCCTGCAACATTTGTTACCAACATGTGTAACATTTTTTTTGAACGCTTGCAACATCCGTTTACTGTAGCATTTGTCGAAGGAAAATGTTGCACGCATTGGCAGAAAATGTTGCACGTGTAGAAAAAAAATGTTACGGAGTGTTAGGACGTCCGATGCCTAGCAAAACCGATCTAATATTTACATTTACTTACATTATACTGATTAGTGCCATTTTATCCCTTTTTCAGAGTATGCTCAATGTGGACACGCATCAACCTGTGGGGATGTTTATAGTTTCGGAACAGTACTTCTAGAGCTTCTGATAGGCAAAAGACCGACGCACTCCATGTTTCAGAATGAACTCAACATTGTCAACTTTGTGGAGAGGAACTTTCCAGATCAGATATTACATATAATTGACACCCATCTCCATGAAGAATGGAAGGACTTTAATCAAGCGACGGAGGAAACAGAAAATGAATTCTATAGATGCTTGTTGTCTCTCGTGCAAGTGGCTCTTTCTTGTACGCGTCAAATCCCAAGGGAACGAATGAACATGAGAGAAGTAGCCACTAAGTTGCATGCAATCAGAACGTCCTATGTTGGAGCTAATTAAAAAGCGAGACCAAATCAGGCTGCCTGTGTAAATTGTTGAGTTTGTCTTTGAATGAGCCACGGGTAGCATGGCGAATGTGAGAAAGTACCCTCCTGTATTTCTACCTCTGGTCACAAATAGTTATCATTTTAAATATCGACATAGTCCACAAAACTCATCTTGACCATTAATTTCTATTGTAATATATTTAAAAAATCTAATAAGATTATAATATTATGAAAGTACGTTTCGAGA
This sequence comes from Guadua angustifolia, assembly GCA_036346375.1. Classification (NCBI taxonomy): domain Eukaryota; kingdom Viridiplantae; phylum Streptophyta; class Magnoliopsida; order Poales; family Poaceae; genus Guadua; species Guadua angustifolia. The sequence goes on along the minus strand of JAYEVE010000284.1, from coordinate 65,521 downwards.
CAAATCTACACATATGATTTTCATACATCTAATCTAGACATTTTAAAAGATATCAAATAACGAAAGTTTCAAAAGTTTGACTGCACATGTCCCAAACCGACTGCTATTTTGCGACTGAAGGCCGGAGGGAGTACTATATATGGTGGTGAGTGGTGCCTACAACTGACATAGTAAGATTTGGGTTCTGAAAATGTGGACATTGGCTTTGATAATATGCCAGATCGGTAGTGTGGCTACGATACTACCCTTTTGTTTAGGAAAAATTAATGATTTGCTCTTATTTACTTATGTCATTGATAATTTGCCTCGTAATATCTCACTGACATGAGGTTGCACCAACTAAATCGGGGTAAATCATCAAATCTCTTTTTTTTTAGACAGCATGTTATGGCGATTAAACACACGCATAATCCACATGTCAGGTTACACGGAACATCGCTGCTAATCTACAATTCTAAATTAGCTCACTAGCCAGCACAATCGAAACCTAACTAAAGTTAGCTCGATCCCTAATCGAAACTAGCATGAGGAACTTAAGGAGCACCTTGCACTATAATTTCTCAAGTAAAGCATGCAAGCTCTGAAATCTTGTAGCCCGACTCTGTGAACAACTATTCCTGATGTGTAGTTATGAATGGTGCTCATGCAAACACCTGAGTAGACACAGAAAAATTGAATCGATGAATTAAAATGTTAGGCTAATCCACTGAATCATAACAAGTAGCTAACAGAATTCTTAGTAATAAAACCACAAAGCCTGATGCATCATAGTTCCTAACAAAACATAGAAAATTTCATCTAGTTCTCGTCGCCATCCCATGTAATAGAGTTTGAACATCAAACCCCATTTCATTCTTAGAATCAAGTGCAGACTCATCTGAATATTGAAAATACAATTCCTAACTTGGAAGCAAAACGGAACAAGAATCAATTTCCAGCATTTGTAGCACTCAATTATAAGAATCTCCAACCTATGCCGCCTGCTGCACCGGCAGAACTCATCATAATGCAGCAAAAATAGCATAAATTGTTTTTAGTCCGTAACATTACTACGTATTAAATGCTAAATCCCCAATGCCAGCTACAACCAATTCTGTAAACCCCAAAGAAGAACGCTACCAACAATGGTAAGCACTAACACGCAGACACAACAAGAACTGAATAAAAATTCCAGCGCCCCAATTCAATAAATATGGTGCCGGCTTGTCAGACCCTCAAGGAATCCGACTGTGAACTCAAATCGCAAGAGGCAAAATCGAACAAAAGCACAAGAGAACAGGAAAAATGGGAAGGAAACAGATACGGTAGTAATATTGAAGAACTAGTATTCAAAAGCTTGGAGATTTGACAGTACTCCATTCGGTTACAAGCAGCAGGCTTTAAGACCGAATACAAAGTTACCAGAAGGTAAAACTACCGAAACTTCTAGCAATTACTGTTCACCGTAATTACCACCAGTATTTTTGACCACCCGATCTAACAGTAAACTTCATTAACTAACCAGAACCATTAGATCTTCATAAATGTTCTTCCTCCTCCAATCGAACCGGTATCCAGTCTTCCGCATCCTCTTCGACTTCATCTTCCAGGTCCTGACAACACCTTCCCCCTGAGTTCATCCTTGTCCTCAAGGATGGAATTCTGGAAATACTTTGGTGATGAAATCCGCATCTTCCCAAGTGGCTGCTTCAGGAGATAGATTCGCCCATAATATCTTCCACTGCACAACTGGAATGTTGTTCCTCGGAATCATCCTTCTCTCTAGAATCGCTGCAGGCTCTGTCAAAATATTTCCCTCCTTATCCACAAGTGGTAGCTCCTTACTAGGAATTGCTTTGCTTCCAATGTGTTTTTTGAGTTGACTGACATGAAAAACAGGGTGAATTTGACACCCTTCCGGTAGCAGCAATTTGTAAGCTACTTTTCCCACTTTCTCAATCACGCGAAAAGGACCATAAAACTTGGAATGCAACTTTAAGTTTCGATGCAAACCCAATGCGTTGTGTCTATATGGCTGCACCTTTAAGTAGACCATATCTGCAATTTCAAACTCCCTTTCAGTTCTTTTCTTGTCAGCAAAGTATTTCATCCGAGAATTTGCTTGTTCCAAGTGTGTTTTAATAGCCTCTGTAGCTGCCTGCCATTCTTGCAACTTGAACTTAGCTTCTTCACTTGTAGCCTCAAACAAAACATTCTCAGTGATCAGAGGTGGTGGTCTGCCATACAATGCTTGAAATGGTGTCATGTTCAGAGAAGTATGAAAAGAAGTGTTGTACCACCACTCAGCTTGCATCAACCACAAATGCCACTTCCTGGGATTATCAAATGCCATGCAACGCAGGTAGTTCTCAAGGCATTGGTTTACCCTTTCTGTTTGGCCATCAGATTGGGGGTGGTAAGCACTGCTAAAGCGAATTTTTACTCCCAGAGCACTGAATAAGTCCTTCCACAGCAAACTAGTAAAGATTCTATCCCTATCAGTAATAATCACCATTGGAAGCCCATGAAGTTTGTACACATGATCTAGGAATAGCTTGGCCACCTCTTGCACTGAATAAGGATGACTCAGTGATATAAAATGAGCATACTTGGTGAATTTGTCAACCACAACCATGATTACATCTTTGCCTCCTGATTTGGGTAACCCTTCCACAAAATCCATAGTTATATGCGTCCATGCCATGTCCGGAATTGGTAAAGGCTGAAGTAAACCTGGATAAGGCAGATTCTCCGACTTGTTTTTCTGACATACTGCACAAACCTTGATATATTCTGAAATCATCCTCTTCATCCGTGGCCAGTAAAATAATAACTTAGCTCTTTGGTATGTTGCTCTTCTTCCAGAATGACCCCCCAATGCTGAGCTGTGAAATGATTCAATCAGTTGTTCTCTTAAGTTGGAACTGGCACCCACATATATCCGGCCCTTGTGCCGCAATATCCCATTGCGTAGGGTATAAGAAGGTACCCCAGTAGCATTAAGCCTCAACTTGGTTTCAATTTCTTGGCAATGCTCATCCCCTTGATAGCTTCGCATCACTTCATTTATCCATTCAGGAATGGCTACTGAGATTGCAGCACAGTCTTCTTCACATGGTACTCGGGACAATGCATCTGCCGCTTTGTTTTCCTTACCTCTTCTATATTCAATGCGGTAATTGTACCCCAACAGCTTGATTAGCAGTTTGTGCTGCAGCCCATCAATCAATTTTTGATCAGACAAATACTTGAGGCTCTGTTGGTCGGTTCTTATGATCAAGGTAGAGTTCACCAAATAGTGCTTCCATTTCTTTAAAGCCTCCAATATCGCCAATGCTTCTTTTTCATATATTGACATTGCTCTAGCTCGGGTTCCCAGCGTTTTACTCATATAGGCTATCGGTCGTCCTCCTTGCATCAGAACAGCCCCCAGTCCACTACCACTGGCATCCGTTTCCAATATAAAAGGCTGTGAAAAGTCCGGAAGAGCTAAGACAGGGGCTGTGGTCAAGGCTTCTTTGATCTCGACAAAAGCTCTGGACTGCTCCTCTCCCCATCTGAACTCATTCTTCTTCAAGGAGTCGAACAATGGCCTGCAAATGATTCCGAAATTCCTAACGAACCTCCTGTAATAACCAGCTAGGCCGAGAAATCCCCTCAATTGTGTCAATGTCTTCGGAATGGGCCACTCCTGAATTGCCACAATTTTATCTGGATTGGTTGCAACACCATTTCCCCTGATAATGTGGCCTAAGTACTCCACTTGCTTTTGTCCAAACACACACTTGCTTCTCTTGGCAAATAATTTATTCACTCGCAACAGTTCCAGCACTTGCTTCAAATGGTTGATGTGATCTTCCAGTGTAACACTATATATTAATATATCGTCAAAGAAGACAAGCACCCATCTCCTTAAAAGTCCTGCCAATACCTTGTTCATCAAAGCTTGGAATGTCGCAGGTGCGTTTGTTAGACCGAAGGGCATGACAAGATATTCATAATGGCCAGTATGAGTACTAAATGCAGTTTTAAAAATGTCTTCCGGGCTCATACGAATTTGGTGATAACCGGATCTTAAGTCTATTTTGGAAAAGAATTTTGCTCCATGAAGTTCATCTAGCAAGTCTTCAATAACAGGAATTGGATATTTATTCTTAATGGTATTGGCATTCAATTGACGATAATCAATGCATAATCTCCACGTTCCATCCTTCTTCTTAACTAGAATGGCTGGTGAGGAAAAAGGACTTACACTGTTTCTAATCACCTTTGATTGCAACAACCCTTCAATTAAATCTTCCATCGCATTCTTCTTGTGATATGGTAATCTATATGGCCGCACATTAACCGTTTTAGATTCTTGTATAAGAGGTATGGTATGATCACATTCTCGCACAGGAGGTAGTTCCTTCGGTTCCAGGAACACATCTGAATACTGCTTCAAGACATCTTGGATTTCTGGACTTTCCTCTGGAGAATCCCGGTCACTGCTGATTACTGCCTTGGAATAAATCATTGCACCCACTACTCCTTTCTCCATTAACTTTTGCAATTTCAATTCATCAATAACACAATTAGCTTGCAGTACTGTTTCATCTCTGAGCTTGACCACCCTCTGCCCATCTTTGGTTATCACTAGCTCCCTTGTTTTCATGTTTATACTGACAGGGCTGTGTTGTTGAATCCAGTCAGTACCCAGAATAACATCATATCCTTTTAATGACAAAATCCTGAAATCGGAGTGAAATTCTTCACCTTGGATATAATAACAGCAATTGTGACAGACGGCATTACACTCCATTTTTGCCCCATTAGCAACTGCTACGTATAATGGAATTCCTTCACGAATTTCACAGTTAGCCTTCTCTGCAATACTTGGTGTTAAGAATGTGGCCGAGCTCCCACTATCAACCAGTGCAACTGCCATTACCTTTCCAAACTTCATTTTCAATGTGAAGGTTGACACTCCTGAGCTGGTACCTGACAATGCATGCATTGACAATTGACATGTCTCTTCCTCTTTCCCCTTGTTTTGGGGACTACTTGGTGGTGTTGTGTATTCTCCTTCACCCCTTCTTCCTTATCATCATCTTCATCTTCTATTGAAATAAGATGTATCTGCTTCTGGAACTTACAGATCTTGCCATGCCCTGGAACCCAAGGCTCTTGACATTTATAGCATTTTCCCCCAGACCATTTGTTGCTAGTCATGGAACTTGTTTTCTCGCCTCCTTCCTTCTTCATACCCAGCATGTCGACTTTAGAAGTCGAATTTCCCACAGATGTGACCTTGTTGCTGTTTTCACTTGTCCACTGACTATACTTCTTTTGATAACTGCTACTTTCATAATTTCTTGCATGAGAGTAAGCTTCAATCAATGTACTAGGATGCAATGATTTGAGGGGTACCTTGATGTAACTCTTCAGCCCAGAAATAAAGAAATCCATAAAATATCCTTCTGAGAGACCAGGATTATCCCTCTTAATGAGATTCATCATCAACTCAAACTTGTCAATGTAAGCTTCAACACTTCCGGTTTGACTCAATCCCCTGAAGTTATCAATCACTTCCACTCTAGTTTCTGCAGCAAATCTCCGATACACCATCTCACGAAATTGCGGCCAAGTAAGTATACTAGTGTCAATCCTGTTACTATTTAACCACTGGTCTGCTCTTCCCACCAAATAAATTTCAGCTATTGCTACCTTTTGCCATTCTGGAGTATTTCCCAACTCAAAGCATCTTTCAGCCTTCCTAATCCAAGCCTCTGGATTATCGCCATCGAATTTGGGAAATTCAACTTTAGGTCCCTTGCTGAATCCAGCATGAAAATGATTCCTTTCTTCACCTTGATGTGGGAATCCCTCATGATGTCTACTCCCAGTACCTTCTCCATGAAACTCTGTTCTGGGCTGGGGTGCAAACGTTAAAGCCTGATGTGAAGAGTGTTGTGGTGATCGATAAGTGGGGACAAATGGGGGGTTTGAAGATATATACTGTGGTGCAAATGTCCCATGACCCATTAAAGGAGGATATACACTAATCCCAAATGTTCCAGGTATCGTACTGGTATTTCCTCTCATGTGATTGGATATCACCACTGGTCCAGGTGGAGAACTCAATGAAAACTGAAAAGGAATAGAGGAAGTAGTACTCATATTACCATGTCCATGAAATCTTGGTGCAGCCGAATGCCCGCTTCCAGGCGTTTCCAGCAGATTACCCCCAAAAGATGAAACTCTGGCCTCAGCCGACCCAAATTGTTCTCCATCTTTTCCCATCATGGCCAATGTGCTAGAAACTTCTTTTTGCTCCGATCTTTCCATCAGAAGATTCAGTTTTTCCATAATTAAATCAATCTTGGAAGTGTTTCCACTTAACTGAACTTGCAGGCTCTCCATCTGCTCATTACTGATAGCAGCGTTTCTCTCCACTTTAAGATTCAGATCAAATAGCTCCTTCTTCAGATCAGACACTTCCTCAGACCAGTTCGCCTCTGCTTCACCCTCGGCACTCTTCCCAGCCCTCGGCATCTCCAGAAAGTCCTCTTAGCGGCGCAGGTATTTTACAAGGAAACAAGTTCCAAAACCCTTGCCCAGAAGAACAGCACAACACAAATCTTCCGGATCAGTACTGAGCTCTGATACCAATTGTCAGACCCTCAAGGAATCCGACTGTGAACTCAAATCGCAAGAGGCAAAATCGAACAAAAGCACAAGAGAACAGGAAAAATGGGAAGGAAACAGATACGGTAGTAATATTGAAGAACTAGTATTCAAAAGCTTGGAGATTTGACAGTACTCCATTCGGTTACAAGCCGCAGGCTTTAAGACCGAATACAAAGTTACCAGAAGTAAAACTACCGCGACTTCTAGCAATTACTGTTCACCGTAATTACCACCAGTGTTTCTGACCACCCGATCTAACAGTAAACTTCATTAACTAACCAGAACCATTGGATCTTCATAAATGTTCTTCCTCCTCCAATCGAACCGGTATCCAGTCTTCCGCATCCTCTTCGACTTCATCTTCCAGGTCCTGACACGGCTGGAGAAATGTAAGACTGGAAGCAAGATCCACGCGAGGAGCAAACGCTGCTGCGCACACAGATCACTAAAAACATCAAAATGGCCGCAGCAAAAATCCGCACCACAAATAAAGGAACAAGAGGGAAGCAAATCGGAGGCAATTCGGGGCAGCCAGATCCACAAATTGGAGGAACATAAGTCCGTTATCTTCTTTTCTGAAAATATTGGTGCTGCGCACGACCGCCACTCAGGAAACTCGTAGATGACGACCTGTCGTTTCACCGATTGGGACGACCGTGTCGAAGTTCTGACACCGCCGGCAGCCCTCGTGGGATCACCGGGCCCGGAGGTCACTTCGTCGGCGGGCGTCGAGGTCGACGGGGTGGAGGAGGTACAGAACCAGGAAGGGAGAAGGCAAGGGCGAGGGCACGGAAGCGGCGCGGAACTTGGTCGTAGGAGCGGGGGGACGGGGAGGAGGGGTAGGAGGGCTGTACCGCTGGCGGCGCCGGCTGACTGGAGCACGTGGGTCGCAGGAGGCCTACGGAGATCTCTGGCGGCCGGAGGGAGAGCGGCTCCAAGAGGTCTCCAGTCGGCGGCGGCATGGCTTAGAGAGCTCTGGAAGCGCCGTCGACGAATCGATGGCGAGGCAGCTCCTAGGGGATCTGGGGGTACCGCGATTCCCATTCAGCGGCGTTAATGATGGCTGGGATGGGAGGGGAGGAGGCGTCGGCAGGCGTGGCGGCACGGGCGAGGGAGAGCGAGCGGAGGCGAGGGAGAAGCCGTGCGAGGTCGGGGGGCGACGGGGAAAACGGAAGACTCGTGGAGGGCTCCACCGCGCCGGATTTCGTGGCACGTGGACGGCCGGATCGCCACCGCGCAAGGCACGGACGGCTGAAAAATCCCGGACGACGTGGCACGGCCGGCTGCTCGCCAAGTGTCGGCGGACTGCCGTAAACCGTCGATGAATTTATGTGTTTTTTTTGAAAGAATAGATGTATTTTTATTTTTTACTTAATTTTAGTTTTTTTAAAAAAAAGGTCACCAGGATCCGTTGTCAAATCTATAGGCTGCTATAAATTGTCAACGAATCTACGGTTTTTTTGAGAAAACCGCGAAGGGATCTAAACGTAATTCTATTTTTCTTTGGGTCTAATATGATAAAAACCGAGACCTAAACGTAATTTTATTTTTTCTCAAGTCTATTCTGCTAAAAATTGCCGAGAGGATCTGAACGTAAAATACGTAGGGACCTAAATATAATTTTGTTTTTTCAGGTCCGTTCTGTTAAAAACCGACCGGAGATCCTAAACATGATTTCAAATTTTACAGAGGGCCTTTCCCTGAACTTGCTGACATAGCACTACTGAAGCGCCGGCATTCCTCTCCACTATAATAATTATTACTACTACTAGCAAGGGTTTGCGGGTTACGCTACATCGTGCGAAATTTAGTTGTGCAACGTTACGCCACACGAAATTTAGTTTGATGATTATTTCCGAAAAAATAGGTGTGAGGACGTAAACGTAAATTCATTTTTTCTCCAAAATTTTCTAAAAAATACAATAGCTAAGAGCCGTCGGCGAATTTGCAGCACTACGGGTCATCTTTGTATGGTGCGGAACTGTTAGGAGTCGTCGTTGAATCTGCAAAAATATGTGTTTTTTTGCGTGATTTCGGTTTTCATGGGTTATTTTCTAAAAAAAGGCAGATTTTTTTCGTGTAATTTCTATTTTCTCGTTTCTTTCTTTAAAAAATATGCTAACTAGGAGTCATCGGTGAATTTGTGGCATCATGGGTCATCTTTGTATGTTGCGAAACCACTAGGAGTCATCATCGAATCTGCGAAAACGTTTTTTTTTGCATGATTTCGATTTTCTCGGGATATTTTCTAAAAAAGTGACTAATTCTTTTTTCGCGTAATTTCGATTTTCCTTTTTTTCTTTTAAAAAATAGGTTGCTAGGAGCCGCTGTTGAATATGTGGATTGCTATGAGCTGTAGATGAATTAGTGGATTTTCTAAAAAAAACGCGAAGGGACATAAACGCAATTTCGTTTTTTTCGGATCAATTCAGCTAAAAACCTTTTTGGGGACCGAAACATAATTTCTTTTTTCTCGGGTCTATTCTGTTAAAAACCGACGTGAGGACCCGAACGTAAACCGCAAAGGGACCTAAACATAATTTCATTTTTTCGGGTCTATTTTATTAAAAACCGACAGAAGGACCTGAACACAATTTTGAATTTTGCGAAGAGCTTTTTTGTGAGGGAGGCTGACGTGGCAGCGCTGAGCTCCCAGGGTTTTCTTCCCCTTTAAATAAAGGTATACATTATTATTAATAATAATATTATTGCAAACTGCAGGTACTAATCACTAAGTATATGAGATTTACCCTTGCAAAGAAAAAGAATGTGAGATTTAGGAAAGCCCCGCATACCTTTGCGTTTTGATGCTTTGGAACAGAACGCTAAAAGCTTTGAAATATTTCTCTTTTATTACTTTTTACTCTGTTTACTTACAAAACTGAGGCCTATCTCTGAATTTATGCCCAAAAATATAACCCTCTATTGACACCAAAAACGTAAAGTAGGGTTTTTGATTGCAACACACCGAACGAACTCCGGGTTCGAGCGTGCCAATCGATTTGACCCTGCAATCGATAAGGAAAAGTCATAAAATTCACTCCACGCTGATATCAGAAGAAAATCAGCTAAAACTGGATCAACCAAAAGCCGATCAGAATAAACAGATTAGCCAATCGAAGCTAATCAGAAGGTAAAGGCAGATTAGTTCTGAGAAGGCGATGTGCAACAAAACAGAACGAATCAGACCTGATGAAATCGAAGACGACCAATAATCGGCGATGCGCACCTTTATTGATCGACAATCGACTTACAGATGAAAGTATTACAAGACTAAAAACTAAAGGAAAATAAAAACTGGCAGATGTGATTTTTTGATGTGGATGCCCTCTTCGAACGGCCTGGGTTCGCCTTATATACCCATCAGCCGATCCGAGTCCTACTCTGCTACGACAACATAGTCAGAGTTGGCTAAGGTTTCCTAATTGATTTCTTGTTTCCAAATATCCACCGTGCATTATCCAAACTCCCACGAATCTGCCGAATAGCTTCGTATTTTCCAAAATCTGGTGCAAACATACGCCCCCATTTTTGGAAGATACTTCCAACTTGTTGTCTTTCAAAAATCATTTATCGGCTTGAAGAATTGCTCCAGTAACTGCTGCATTAATTGCGCCGTAAAAATCTCAGTGCGCTTTAACAGCACGTGTCGCTTCAAAATTCTTTCCAGCCATTTTAACTTTTCACCGGGCTATAAATATGCGGGGCCCCCACGGTTATTTCCATGTTCTCGAGCTCTCAAAGCACCTGCGATCGGCTTATTTTGCTCTTGCGACCAGACTCCCAACTCCCAAGTCGGCTGAATGGATACTTCCAAGGTACTCATTCCGATCCCAGAAAGCAATGATCAATATTACTTAGGACCGGTAGGGGACTTAGATGCCGATACAGTAATTAACGAAGAAATCCCCAGGCTCCCCCTGTTGGCAAAAGGTTACAATGTAAAAGAATGTGGCAAAAGTTTTAGAGCTTGACCAACAGCACTGAAAGGATAGAGAAGTTGGTTTATCCGAGTATCGGCCCAAAAGAAGTCAGAGTGGGAAAGAATGAGTATAGCCGAATGTCTTCCCCCATGCTTAGCCAATCCAGAAGCCAATGAGCCCTTGGTGGCCACGGCATGCTACTTTTGGTCAGATACCTTCAATGCTTTTCTTTTCTGCCCTGGTCCAATCGGCCCAACTCTCCTGGATGTGGCCGAGCTATGTTGCCTGAGGCCTGATGGAGATCAGATATCGGCTTTTAGTGGTAAACCCAGATTCAAGTTAATCCAATCTAAGGGCGAGGGATAGACAAAGTACATTCAGAATAATAACAAGGTAAATGGGCTGGTATCGGATGAAGAACACACAGCTTTTCTGAATTTTTGGTTAGAACGATTTCTTTTCTGTGGTGCATCCCTCGGTTTATGCCCGTCACCTGGGTTTTGGCCAAGTAATCCCTTGCCTGCCGCTTCTTGATCGGCTTCGGCCTAGAGCCAGGGTGAGAAATGCAACAGCGGCCGAGATAGTCCTAGAGATAGCCAATGAGCTTCAGGTCATCGACCTGCCACATTTCTTCCTGAATTCTCACCGAGCTAGTCAGTTTTTCACTTGGTGGTCATCTGTGGCAGAGGCCCTTTATCTGGATCGCACTCCGTCGGTCATTATAGATAAATTTTTACCAGACTATCATGAGCCGACAGTAGTCTCCAGCAGCAGCAACAGCTCAAGTGAGGATAGTTCCTCAGGTTATACAAACTCGTCGGTAGCTGTAGAGGTATCGGCTTTTCCGAGAAGAATCTTTTTTATTTCAACTTTGGCTCCCAAATATCACTGACTAACCATCTTACTCCTTTTTGCAAGATGGTGCGACTGGCAAAAAGGTTGCCACGGGCCCATCGGATAGTGGGTCGAAGGGAAAAAGACCGCATCAGTCGACGGGCCTGACTGGTTATACTTCAGGCAATCTCCGGGTGCAAAGTCCGTCGTTATCGGACATTGAAAAAGATCATTCACCGAGTAAGTATCTTCAACTGGTGAATACCTCCTTGCATTACCTGTTGCTAACCTTGCTGTCTGATTCCAGAGAAGCCCAAGTCCACCAAAATTCCCGCAAAAAGGTATACGAAGCGCAAGGAACAAAGTGCTGAGAGTTCACCCCATGCATCGGCCTTTGTTGAAGTAAATTTTTTCTTTTTCTTTTTTGGTGCTTATATTTCCCTTTTGTTTTCGCAGTCCCAATTCTTATCGGCTTATTTTTATGTAGCCAACATCTTCAGTCCAAGTGGCTGGCATTTTGGCCGACCTCCAAGGGATTTCGGCCTAGCTGCCCAACCGACGATCGCTCCAGTAACTCAATCTCTGGCTCCTTCGTCACCAGTCCAATCGACTCGTCCGACACCCGAGGCGATACTAGCGGATTTGTCTGATCTCCTTGGCTTTACCTTGGACGAGTTAGTCGACCCTGAAGTGGTCGCGACGGACGACTATCCTGCTGATATCCGCAAGATTACGGATGTATCTTTGGTGGCATCGGCTTCTGTGGTCAAATCTGCGCCTGATATGCAGGAAAGGTTGAATAGGCTTTTTATTGCGATAAGCCAGCTAGAGGCTGCAATCCTTGCCGATGCGTAGTGTCGGTGTTTCGAATACAAGCAAGTGAATTTTTAGTCAAGGGGTCGTGCGTTCCCTCTCCTTGAATGGCCTGACTCAGGGAGCCCAAGAAGTATACTAGTTCGGGCCGAATGTCCCTACTCCAGTTCGTGTGGTGGATCTATATTGCTTTTGGGTGCAAACGACTGCACGGTGTTACAAGCGAGGGCTAAGGACTGGCCTTGAGCACCTCGTATGAGTGGGGGAGCTCGAGGGCTTGAAGATGCTAAGGGCACAATGCTGTAGGAGCGTTCGAGCCGTGTGTGTGAGTATAAACTGTTTGCCCGTAGAGCCGTCCCCTTCCCTGAGGGTCCTGCCTCCCTTTATATAGTCGAAGGGGGCAGGTTACATAGGAATTTGGAAAAGAAAGGATGGGGTGTCCTACCCCTGGGAGTCCTGGTCTTCGGCCTTGGCGACTGACCGGTGTCTGCTCACCCCATGCCGGATCGGTAGATACATCGTGTGGCATAGTTTTCTGTTCCGTCGGGAAGTGGCGCACCTACCCTCTGTGGGTTTGCCAGGTGCTGACGTCGTAGCGCTCAGCTCTGGTGTTGCCTCGGGAGGGAGCGCATCCTCCCACTGTGCATGACTGGACGATGAGACTGGTGCTTGACTTCGGCCACCTCCTCGCCACCTTGGGAAGGAGCCACCTGCCCGCGCATGGTCATTATGAGCCGTCGTGTCTGTGGGGTAGGTGGCCAACTTGAGGCCGATCGGTGATGGTCCGGCGCCTGACCCTTGGCGGAGATTGCCCTAGCTCGATCGGAGCTCATGGGGCGTCCGACCCATGGCGAGGGTCGGAGCTGTGGGGTGCCCGACCCATGGCGGGGGTCGGAGCTGTGGGGCGCCCGACCCATGGCGTAGGTCGGATCGCCCCCTGACTGGTTTGGTCAGGGACGAGTGTCCTTCATGGCCGCGGGGGCCGGCGAAGCTAGGCTTGGGCGGCCATTCGTCATCGAGCCGTTGAAATACCGTGGTATGAGTATTAAATCACGTAGCCTATTAAGTAATCGATGGCTCTGAGAAGCGAACTTCACCGAAAGCTATGAGCGTGCTACAATGTATGCCATCTTGACGAGAAGAAGGCAGAGGTCGGCGGCTCAAGCTAGAATAGCTCAAAAAAACTCAAGAAGTTTACCAACGCTGTTGGACAAGATGGTGGCGGACGCCAAGGCCAAGAAAAAAAAATGCGATGAAAGTGCCTCGTCACTTATAGCTACCAGATCTTCTGCCCAAAAGCTGGAGTCAACCAAGAAAATGCTCGAGGAATTGGCCAAAGTGAATGGATAGTTGGCCGATACCCTTGCCACCATGAATGCAACGGCCGCGTGTTTGAAGAGCCAGAAAGATGATGTCAGCTTGGCCGTTGCTTAAGTTCGAGAACAATTGACCAAAGTCGTTCCTGTGCCAGGTAACGCCAAAGACGATGAAAACATCGTGTATGGTATTACCGAGACCTTGGCCAAAGCAGCTGCAGCACTGCCGGCTTTAGGTGCTAACATTCTGGGGTCCGGGTTGTAATGTCTGCTGTAATTTGTCTGTCATGCTTCTGATGTAACTCTGGGTGAAACTTCAGTATCTTTTGTGTATTCCTCTAATCGGCTATTTAACCGATTAGTTCTAATCTATGCTTTATCAGCTGTTTTAACGATTATATTTAACCCTTCCTAAATTCTTTTGTTATATGTTGCCTTAATTATTTATGCCCCGATCCACACGCTAGGATAATATTTCTTGAAATATTTTCCATTGATTTCCTTTGGTAGCACAACTCCCTCGAGTGTCTCAAGTATGTATGCGTTTCCATCACCAAGCGGATTTATCTTATAAGGCCCTTCCCGTTGGCGACCATTTGCCAAATCGATGGTCTTTGGATCCAATCGGCAATATTGTTTTCAAACTAGATCGGCCGTAAGCGACTTGGGCACAACTTTCTTGTTATACGCTCTCTCAACTCTCCTCTTATTCTTTTCAAGCCGATTTAGTGTGATCGGTCTTAACTCCGCTAAGTCGTCAAGATTATATAGCATCAAGTCTTTATACTTGTCGGTCGATAGATTATTTTGCCTTGCCACTCGCATTGAATCAATATTTACTTCTACAGGTAAAACGACTTCTTGGCCATATACCAATTGATACGGCGACAGCTTAGTAGATCCGTGGAATGCTAGCCGATATGCCCATAAAGACTCTGACAACGTAGCATGCCAATTCCTCGGCTTCTCATCGATTTTCCTTTTGATTAGCTTGATCAAAGTTTTGTTGGATGAATTAGCTTGTCCGTTGGCTTGGGCATAATAGGGCGATGAATTAAGCAACTTGATGCCCAAACCTTTTGCAAAGCTTCGAAACTCATTGGACATGAATACTTTCCCCTGATCAGTCATGATGGTCTGCGGAATACCAAACCGATGTATGATGTGCTCGTTGACAAAGTTGATAGCTTCTGTACTCGTGACTTTCTTAAGGGAAATGGCTTCCATCCATTTTGAGAAATAATCCGTGGCTGCGAGGATGAATTTATGGCCTTTGCTTGATGCTGGGACTATCTGGCCGATTACATGTATCCTCCATCCTCTGAACGGCCACGGCTTGATAATTGGATGTAAAGCCGATGCTGGCGCGAGTTGCACGTTTTCAAATTTTTGACATCTCTGACACCCTTTATAATATTTAAAACAATCTTCTAACATTGTCGGCCAAAAATATCCTGTTCGTCTTAGTATCCACTTCATTTTGTAAGCCGACTGATGTGAACCACAAATCCCTTCATGGACCTCGCCCATAGCCACTCTTGCTTCTTCATCACCCAGGCATCTCAAGAGTAAACCTTCCATTGTCCGATAGTATAGTTCATCTCCTAACATCACGTACTTCAATGCCTGTTGCCGAATTTTGCATTCAGTGGGCCTGAACGGGTTCATCAAGTATGCCTTTATTTTTGTTCTCCAATCAGCAGTATCAACACAAAACACTGTTTTATCAACTGATTCAAGCAAATCGCGTCGGCCATACTCTTTATAGCCCGATGATGCTTGTGCCAACATATTGGCTCTATCATTCATCTCCCTGGGCACATGTCTGATAGAAAATGAAGTAAATGTGTTGATAGCATTGAGGCAAAGTTCCAAGTACTTTGACAGTACCTTATCGTTGCATCGAAATTCACCTTTAACCTGTTGGACGACCAACAATGAGTCGCCATAAGCCTCCACATCACTTACTCCGATACTCTCCAACAGTTGAAGTCCCCTGAGCAACGCCTCATATTCTGCTTGATTATTAGAGCATCGGCTATTAAGCCGGTACGCAAATTCAACGCTATGCCTTTTCGGTGAAATTAGCACAACACCTATCCCACCCCCTTCTTGGCAAACCGATCCGTCAAAATACAATTGCCAGGGAACAACGTCGACCACTCCCGCCATAGTATCATGTCCCGTACTGGTGCTTCGTATTTTCCAAAATCTGGTGCAAACACCCTCATAAACAAAATAGGATTCTATTTCTTTATCCTAATCCAACTCCTCATCTTAATCAGACTCTTAATCAAAACTTCTAAACTAATTATAAGATTATATCTAACATTTTCCTCCTTAATCTTATAATATTTAATTTCCAAAACAGCTTTAACCAATCTTCCAATTTTTTTTCAGATTTTCCTCTCTTTCTCACTCTTTCTTTCCTTTTTCCTTTTCTTTTCTATTCTTTTCTTTTCTGTCTTGCACCATGCAGTACTGCTGGAGTTTCTGGCTGCTTCTCTTGTGCCTTACAACCTCCTGGGAGCAATCTGCTACTGCTGCTCCTTTGCTTTGCACAGCCACCGATAGCTTTTCGACCCTGCACGCCTTATACCACTCTTTTAGGGGCTGTTTAGTTATCTTCTCTTATAAGTCTGATTCGTTCGATTTAGCTAGGCTGATGGGATACGAGATGCACAAATACAGAGACGGTGTTTAGTTGAGTGTTTAGTAGGCAGGTATTTTGAAATTTAAATATTTTGAAATGTATATAGCAAGCGTGGTCTAGTTTTGTTTGAAAAAATGTCAGGAACTCATTTTTGAAATTGGTTCAGTAATCGGAGATGCTAATCAAAAGATATAAACAAAAAAAGAAAAAAGGAAAACTTACATACTCACGTGGCACCGCATGCATGGTTTGCTATTGTGGCTGACAGTGTCCTCTTATCTTGAGAATCTGAGGTTGCCATGTGTCTTGCATCAAGAGATCTTTACATTTTCTCCGTATCTCCAGAGCCAGGCTGTATGGAGAATCTTGCATCCAGAGAGCCAGGCTTAAAACTAGATACAGACAACCAAACATAAGAAAAAAATAAAATTCTACATTTATAGATACAAATCTCTATACATACAAACAACCAAACAGCCCCTTAATACAGCCGCGCGCTCGTCCCTCCTTCCGCTTGTCCTTAGGACGTGGCTTCTCTGATTTGTTGAGCCGCCGCTCACCTCTTCTTTTTTCACCCTTGAGCCACCAGAGCCCCCATACACTTCTTTTCTGTTTTGTGCAGTTCTTCTTTGCGACGGCTCGTCTGTGGCACGAGTTTGTCTTCTCGGCCTTCCTTTGCCGTAAGCAGTCCTGTGCCCGCCTGCACACGCCGCCGTCTGGGAGTTCGCCCCCTTCTGCAACATACGTTTATGAGCTTATACCTCCTCTAAAAATTTTGCTCTCAAACTAGCCTCATAACAAATCAGCTTATAAGTTTTTAGAGAAATTTTGTACAACCGGTTTAGGGATCTCTTGACCTTCATCAACAGATCATTGTTATTGTTACACAAACTTGGTATATAGTAAATTTCAGAGAGCATCATTCCTTTACCTCTTATTTGCACCGTGAAGCTATTACCGAACTTGACTTTTCCTGAAATTTTCTCGTCAAGCTCATGAAACACAGAGCGATCTCCAGTCAGGTGATTGCTTCCTCATTGTCCAAGTACCACAGATCAGTGTGATTGTGGCTATCTCCATCCATGTATAGTTTAGGAACTGTACCCTCCTCGTTCAACATTAGTATGTTTGGCTCCTTTTCTTTGCACAATGAAAGTTTACCTCCTCGTTCTTCTTATTGTTCTGGCAATCCGAAGCGAAGTGCTCATACTTACCGTAGTTGATGTACTTTATGTGACTACGACACTCCAATGCATTGTGACCATTTTTTTCACATTTAAAACATTTGATATGTGACTTATCTCGTAATCTGTTATCATCATCTTGTTCAGTCTTCTCTCCTCGGCCACCTTTGCCTCCTCAGCTACCAAAATCACCGCGTCCACGCCCACGGGTACTTGATGAGCCATGACCATCCCTAGTCCATGGTTCCTTATGGACCTACTTGCCATCACTTCTTGCATCTCCTTTTAACAGAACACTTGCTCGTTACAGGACTGATACCCTTTAGTAGCTCCTCATGCACCTTAAGTGAGCCAGTGATCTCCTCAATTTTCATGTTCTCCAGATTAGGGGAGTACATGAGCGTGACGACGACAGACATGAATTTTTCTGGTAGCACGCGTAGGTACTTCTTCACTGCTACAGATTCCTCCATCTTATTGTCAAGAGAAGTAATTTGGTTGTATAATGAAGTAAGCTTACCAACGAATTCATCCACCAACTGGGTTTCTCCCATCTGAAGATTCTCAAACTCATTCCATAGATTTTGTAGTCGCACCTCCTTTACGCGGTCAACTCCCACATGTATCTTCTGAAGCGTTTGCCATACTTCATGTGCTCTCTCCTTCCAGATGAGCTGATCCACCAACCAAGGAGGATTGTTTGCATGTGATTGTTTATGCCAACAAACGGTGCAAATGGCATATTGTATCGGTTAGTCATGAATGTTGTGTCAAAGAAGACACGATCTCTAAAGCTTTCATACAACACTCTAGTCCTTCCATCAACCCAAAACAAAGCCCTAACAGCATGATTTTTATCCAATTTCATTGCATAGAAGAACGTGGGGCTTTCAAGTAGAAGTTTCTGGAAATACTCTATGGTCACAGCCATATCTCTGTAAGTAACATTTTGTCTCAGCTTTGTTCTTATGTTGCAAACATCCTTTTTTGTGAAAGTGAGGTTGCGTACACCCCATGAATGTCACCAAGCAGGGCCATTATATGTGAGGGAGAAATGTTTCTGTGATGCAAGGTATGCAAGAACTCAAAATCCTCATAGGATATACGTCGGTGTGACCTGTAGAATCTTCTCCTCGCAACATGCTTCACCAATGGGTGTGTGTGCTCTTCTTGCATAACAATAACTTGCCATTTTTCATTCCTTAGTCCTACAGCCATATGAGCTTTGCAGCCAAACTTTGTCAATCTGTTGCGTTTCCTTGTCCCAATAGTGTTGATGGTAACATTATTATTTGAACTACAAACTGAATTGGTTACAAAGTGTTCACCTTCTTCTTCTGGCTTTCTTGCATGTGAACACTCAAACTCTCTTCTTATCAGTTTTTTTGTCACCTTACTGGTTCTTGAGCTTGCTATTCTGATACCAAAGCCAAGCTTGTATGCATACTCATTGTACATTTTTTTAGCTTCTTCTAAGGTATCAAACATCATACCAACAAAAGAAACAATTGGGTGTGAGCACACGTTGTCTTCATCCTGATAAAAAATTTGCTCTCCCACAACTTCCATGGTAGTGTATTCATCATCGTGTGCATCTCTAATCAATTCTTCTTGATCAGTACAATGCTCTGTAATTTGCTGTAAAAAAATGTTGGGGACACTTGTAGTTATTGTTGCATACATCATTTCAAATTATTGCAGGAGCATCAATAACATGAGCGATAATGTGCAACAACTCATATGCATTGCAATTTATGCTGTTTTTTTTGTTTCATCAGGGTCGCTAATATGTTTCAAATATGGAACATAATAATCAGAGGTTTATAGGGTTAGCACATACCAGATCATAGCTTCCAGAAGCACCAACGATAGTCGGATTTGCTGAAGGATCCATCGGAGCGATCTCCTGAATTGATCCGTGGTTGCTACTGGAAGCACTTGCCATATGGGCCAACACCAGGCTAGGGCAAGGTTGTTGGAACTCTCGATTGATCACATTTGATGCGACGATCAGTTGGGGAGGTGTTGCAAGAGGAAAAGCTGATGTTGGGAACTCGATTTTACGAATCAAATGCGCCATCGGATTGATCTGGTCAAGAAATTTCTGGTTTCAAATGGGAGATTCGGGGGGATGTTGCGGTGATTTTGCGAGGTGGAACCATGGAAGAAGGCGACAAAGCCACCTTTTTGTTGTCTCAGCGGAACGCACGACATTGCGAGGAGGAAGAAGGCGATCGGACGGCTGAGACAAGGTGCGTCGAATCTAACGGTAAATAATGGTGTCCGGAGGTAGCATCCGGATCGGACGTCCGGATGCTAGTCGCCACCTATTATTTAACGAGAGCTAGGGCAAATCCACTAGGGGATTTTATTAGGCTCGAGCCTACCCTCTACAGCGACACCGTTATCCCCCTCTGGCCTACTGCCATGGCCTTGGCTCTTTGGTCCTATCCTCTACCGATTGCTCAAAAATGAAACAAAGGGGAAGAGAAGAATGATGATTTACTATTATAATTACTTTTATAATTTACTATTATATTACTAATTTTGTTAATTTTGATATACCGATGACAGATCGCCACTCACCAAAAGAGAGCGCAAGCGTACATACACATACATATACATATACATATATGTATGTATGTATGTATATATGTATTGGATGCCCTTTCCATTAGCAATGGATCTTTATTGTGTTTCTCTCACTTTCTTCGCTTTGCTTTTTTATTCATGTATGAATTTAGATTGTATAAGAGTAAAAGACTATGTTTATATTAGTTTAACTTAATTTTTTAATCCACTCTCTATTTTTGTTCAGGCTTTGGCACCGGTCAGAGCTGATCCTATGTTCACTTAAGTCCTCATGTTCATCTATCATGATGCTGAACTGTTGATGCTAACGGTGTTGCATTCCCACGCGCCGCCTACAAACAAGTTCGTGATGATCATGGATGGTCTCTGCGACCTCGCCTGGTCTGGGTCCTGATAGCGTCGCTGAGGCGGCATATGGCGTTGTGCTGGCCTGAGAACGCCATGCTTGTGCTGAGTGAGGGAGAGGCCTAGAGGATAATAGACATATTGGGCAGTCGCAGCACAATTGAAGAACGAGAGGGTGGCAGTCGCAGCACAATTGAAGAACGAGAGGGAGGCAAGGAACGATTTGGATAGCACGGTAGCGCCACCACCCGCCGCACGTCCTCGCACCAGAGCCACCTCGTCCTCTGCCCCTACACGGGCCTCCTCTGCTCCAGAGGCTAAATCCAGCCATTAGTTACGGTTTCCTGCCATCACCAGCCTATCTCCTCCCCCCCCCCCCACCCCCCCCACCCCCATCGTCTCTAGAGTCCAGATCCACCTCTCTCTATTCCTCTCCCCTCGTCTCTGCTGGCTTCCCTCTCCCTTCTTCAGTTGCTCTGTTCTGCTTTCCCTCTACCTCTGCAGCTGCTCTGCCTCCCCTCGTTTGCAGTATGCCGATGAGGATTGAACACTGGCCGACTAAGGATATATATATATATATATATTGATGACTAAGACGAAATACCGATTGAGGACTATGTGTTACTGTGTTGGTATGCTATTGGCTACTGTTCAATGCTCTCAATTATGCTACTATACTAGGTTAGAATATGTGTATGGTGTTGTCTCGTCATGTGCCTTAAGCACTTTGATGGTAAAAAGGTGATGAGTCGCCTCACCTTGCCTTATCGCTTTAATAACCTTGGGATGTTGGATGCCTCGCAAATAATGGTTTGTTACTAAACCTTAAACCTTTTTACTAGAGAAGAGGGAGTGGTTCCATGTAATTTTAGAAACAACCACTCCAATAGTTTGTATCATTAGCTCGGTACTAAAACTGCCTGTTTCTAAAACTAGTATATAGGAGAGAGAGATTGACTAGGTTGGAGAGAGGCGGGCCCACTAATTTCTTGGTTTCTAGCAAGCATCTTCTCTCACACACACACAAGAAACAAATTATGCAGCATGGTTTTAATAACAAGCAAAAGGACCACTGGGAGTGCCCAATTCATAGAACTGTCCATCATTAATGCCTTTCACATTTGTCTAAATACAGTGCAATAGCATTAGCATGATAACAACCATTTTTTACAGGTATGCAGCCGATCTGTACCATATATTAGTATAAAGTATAAACCTAAACCATTCATCTTCTCAGTACATATTTTTCATCTTCTGTTAGTGTCAACTAGTGGTACTTAAATAGGAGACTAGCCAAAACATGGGTTTGGAATTCTGGTTGTCTAGCTGATGTATAGTATATGTTAGTTTGGAGTTTTGAAGGGCGTTTTCTATGCAGCTCAGTTTGTATTTGTAAATTGTGTATTCATGGATATATATACTAGATACAGATCATTTTCTCTGAAGTATGGACTCTTCAACATTGACAATGCAGAGCTAGCATATACGACGGTTGTGACTGAGGAATGTGACGTATACAGCTTTGCAGTGTTTGTTCTTGAGTTATTTATGGGATACCATCCAGGCAATTTCCTTTCCTCCCTCGTTCACGACCAAGAGAAATGTATCACTGAAGGATTTGTTGGACTCCAGACTGCCACTACCGGATGCTGAAACTGCTAGAGAAAATATTTAATGTGCTCAGTGTTACTGTTCAATGCTTGAAGCCTCATCACGCAGATCAAGTGCGCGCTTTCTTCAGTTAAAGATGTGAGGATGTTGATTATTTGTACAGCGACCTTACCGTTCCTGCCCAGTAATGCCTGTGGATGATAAATCTTTCTAGTACACAGTTACATCTGTATCTAGCACTTTCGTTATTACTGTTTCCTTTTATTTAACTTGTAATATGTTGGTAAAACGTGATGTTTTACCTGAATTGATCACATAATGACGTAATGTGACATTTCGATCCAAATTACAAAGGCAAAATTGACTCCTGGACACTCCACTTCCACTTGGATGCTATTTGCAGGTTTGCCGGAACATAGCGTGCAAATGTGCAATCGTGAATCAATTGTAAATAATCATGTATAATCATAAATCAATTGGAAATCATCAAACTAAAAATTACTTCAATTCACCGACACCGCGAGATCGAACGGAAAAGCAACAATAAACTAGAATAGCAAATTGGCAAATGCGACCGGAGAAAAAGGTACCACTCACTATTGCCATTGAATCATGCGGCCCCGTCGACGGCGGCATCGATGACGTGGCGGAGGCGACCGTACGACGGGGCACGGCTATGGTGCAAGGGAGAAGAGGCGTGCGCTGGGAGAACGGAGGAGATGATTCGAGTCGACCCTGTCCATGGATCTGGTCTAAAATAGAAGAAAGCGCAGGACTTGTGGGGCTAAATTGGGCTGGTACACGGGCTTTTCGACCGCGAGAGAACTGTTTTTGCAGGCACACGGACAACGTTACGGCCCATACAGAATGGTTGCACCCATTATAGCGCAAGGGATTGCCGAGAGACCAGGCATTCCACGTGTCCTCCAAGCCGGTTTTGCAAAAAAACCCCTCTATTTCTTCGAATTACAGATAGGTTCTTACGAATTACAAATAGGTCCTTCGCGATTTTTTGTGAGGGGGAGATTTTTTTCCCTTAAACGCGTTTGGGTCTCTCGTGCGCTGTTTTACGAAAAAAACTCCCGTTAAATTCAAATCGCGAACAAGCCCTTTTCTAATTTTTCATGATAGCGAACAGGTCCAAAAAATAACAAACATGCCCTTACTCCTTACGTCTAGGTCCTTTCTCTGTTTTCCCCGGAAAAAAATACGTTTTGCTTCACTCAACGGATTTTTAAGAAACGGAATCAAAAACAAAAAAAATGTGCTGACCAAAAAACCAGATTCGTCGAAGGTTTATAGCGATTCATGGCGCAAGGGATTGCTGAGAGACTAGGCATTCCACGTGTCCCCCAAGCCGGTTTTGCAAAAAAGCCCCTCTATTTCTTCGAATTACGGATAGGTCCTTACGGATTACAAATAGGTCCTTCGCGATTTTTTGTGAGGGGAAGATTTTTCCCTTAAACGCGTTTGGGTCCCTCGTGCGCTGTTTTACGAAAAAAAACCTCCCGTTAAATTCAAATCGCGAACAAGACCTTTTCTAATTTTTCGGATAGCGAAACGAGGTCCAAAAATAACAAATGCAGCCCTTGCTCCTTCGCCCGAGTCCTTTCTCCGTTTCCCCAAAAAATACGTTTTGCTTCTCTCAGCGGATTTTTAAGAAACGGAATCAAAAACAAAAAAGTGCCGACCAAAAACCAGGTTGTCGAAGGTTTATAGCGATTCATGGATTCGCCCACGGTCCGAAAGCGACCTTTTAAAAAGAAAATACATAAAAAACCCGCACTTTTCTTTCAAAAAAAACAAAAAAACACAAATTCAACCGCAATTTTCTAAATAAAACACGCATCGACAAGAAAAACACAGTTAAATTCGAAGGTTTATAACAACTTATGGATTTGCCAGCTGTCATAACAGCGGTTTTTTTAAAAAAACGTAGATTCGTCCAAAGATTTATAGTGACCCATAGATTCAGCGTGGTCCTAATGACCCATTTTTTAACAAACACAAAAACAATCAAATATCTGAAGCGCGTAAAAAAAAACAACCACGGTTTTCTAAAAACACAGATTCGTTGAAGGTTTATAGTAACTTAGATTAAGCGCGATTCATCGAAGGTTTGCAATATCCCATGATTCGCCATGGGTCCTCTGACCCATTTTATTTAAAAATTACGGAAATCGAAAATTTGACAAATTTTATCAGACGATGGGTTGTAACCACGGTTGTCTGCGTATTCCGTCTGATAGGCCCAAGTCTACAGGCTGGGTTTGGTTCGGTAGGGGGGTGTCTTCGCGATTGGCAAACCCTAATGGAGGAAAACTCTAATGTCTCCCACACGAGGGATTCCGGAATCTATGAACTTGATGGACACAAGGATTTTTACCCAGGTTCAGGCCCCCTTACGGAAGGGTAGCAGTCTTACGTCCTGCTTGATCTTAGATTGTGTAAGCTGACTACAGAGCTCTCAGGATACAAGTTTTTCCTTCTGATCTTTCTCCCTTTCTCCCACGTGCCCTAGAGTGCCCTTATATAGATGGGCTGACACGGGTCGGATAAAGAAGGGTGCCATCATGCTTATCTACAGACATTTATTACACCCTCATGCGCTGTCCCGTTCCTCCAACCTTAATTAATGCTGGTGCATGGCTTCGCCTGGTTCTTCCGGATGTGACCCCTCTGCGACGAGTAGGTGTGGCGTTAGAGGAATGGGCTTGTTGCAGAATTCCTTGGAATTGACGGGCCTGACACATCGACTGCTCGACCTGCATCTGACGGGAAGGAGGCTTGAGGCGGCCACCCTCTCCCCACCTTTTTTGCTGGCGGCGGGCGGCGGCGTGCTTTCGCCACCGCCCGCCAAGCCGCCACGCGGGTGGGCGCCAGGCGGCGGCGTGGTCGCCACCTGCCGCCCGACGCCACGTGGACTGCACTCGGCAGTGGCGTGCTCGCCACCGCCGCCAAGCCGCCACGTGGGCCGCGCGCCGGCGGCGGCGTGGTCGCCACTGCCGCCCGACGCCACGTGGGCCGCGCTTGGCGGCGGCGTGCTTTACCACCGCCGCCAAGCCGCCACGTGGCCGGGCGCCAGCGAGCGGCGTGGTCGCCCTGCTCACCGAACGCCACGTGGACCGGCACTTTCGGCGGTAGGCGTGCTTCGCCCTGCCCGCCAAGCCGCCACGTGGGCTTTGCGCCGGCGGCGGCGTGGTCGCCCACTGCTGCCCGACGCCACGTGGACCGGCACTTGGCGGCGGCGTGCTGCGTCCACTTGCCGCCAAGCCGCCACGTGGCCACACACACTTTTGTGCGGTGGAGAGGGTACCGACGTAAAGTACGCCGACAACGGTTTTCTAAAAAAACGTAGATTCATTGAAGGTTTATAGCTAACGACCTATTTTTTTAAACAAATATGAAAACCGAAAATACTACCTCCATGGATTTGCCGACGGGTCCTATTGACTCTGAGCGGTAAGAATAGCGCTATTATTACTAGTTATTCGAAGCTTCCTCGCTCTCGGATACCTTAGAAACAAAAAAAGCGCCCACATCTGAAAAAAAACAGTGCGGATCGGAAGCATCGCAAAGTTTAAAGCAAGCTCGATAGCTCACCTTGGGATATGTACAATAAGATCACCTCTACTTGTTTTTAGCATATATATATATTAATTTTGTTCTAGTAAAAGAGTGAAAAAAGATGAAAGAGAAGAGAGTTGGATTATATTTAGTCGCAAGCATCGTGCGGAAACATATGTTCTATCGCCGCTTAAAAGCCGGTGTTTTTGTGCGAGCTAGTTTTTATTGCATTCTAGCTTTATTACTTACTTTAAAAACAATCTTTAGAGATAGTTATTGTACAAGATAGCTTTATTGCTTACTTTATATGACATGAATGAGAGATGGATTAAGTAATGGACTTTGTTATTGTATTTGCTCTTAGGCGGCTATTTGGACACACTAAAGCCCAACTGAGGCCCTGTTTATTTAGGCGGTTTTTTAGCTTATAACTTAAAGCCAGCTTTTAGACTTAAATAGTTTAAAAGCTAACGGCTTTTATACGTGATATAAGCGCATAATTATACCCTAACTTTATTGGTATTAGTCTAAAACAGTTATATGGAAATTTATGACTTTTTAAAAGCCCAAATAAAAAGCTACCTATTTGTTTAGACATTAGCTTTTTATTTTTAAGTTAGCGAAAAAGCCTAAATAAACATAGCCTAGATTGTCACCTTCGGACACTACATGGCTTGTCCTTATAACCTTACCTACTTATCTAGTTCTTATATACCTTTTCCAACATAATCAACTTCACTTTCAATTGCATCTTCTTCAACCATCTGCCCACCTCCATTCCTCTCTATGTAGGAGTGAAAACAGATCGAATACGGATGGATAATAGCTTTACCATATTTGTTTCATATTTTTTTCTCAGATGCGGATACAGATATGGATAGTCCGGATACGAATACAGATACGGATCAAATATGAATCGAATTGGATACGATTTTGAATATTTATTGGAACATGATAACCCCTTAAATTGTACATAAAAAATCAACAGAAACACATAACTAATTGATTTGATCAAAATATTATTAAAAATTGAATAAATGTAAGCATTTTCATTCACTTAGACAATAGTTAGATACCATGTCACAAACAAAATTATATATGATTTAGTTTATCACACACATACGATTAGTTCATCATATACATAGATTAAAACACAAAATAAAGGTAATCCTTGCTCGGAAATACAAATAGAAGCAAACACATAACACACTAAAAGTTTGAAAACACTTAGATATCGTGTCTCTAGGAAAAGTATATAACACTTATATGTAATGACTCAAGATTTATATTCTTAGTTGAATTATGTTTAAAAAATAAATTATGTATTTATGAGTT
This sequence comes from Guadua angustifolia, assembly GCA_036346375.1. Lineage (NCBI taxonomy): Eukaryota > Viridiplantae > Streptophyta > Magnoliopsida > Poales > Poaceae > Guadua > Guadua angustifolia. The sequence goes on along the minus strand of JAYEVE010000284.1, from coordinate 38,700 downwards.
TTTTGCATTTTTAGCTACTTATCTAATATATTTTCCAATTAAGAATAGGATTTTTGAATTTTTGAGAAAAATTAAAATCTAATAAAATCTTTAAAATAATTTTTTAAATGTTAGATTTTACCGAACTTTCTTTAAAAAATTAAGTAATTTTTTGAGTTGGTTTGATAATTTTAATAATTGAAACTTGCTTTAGAGATTAATTAAATTAGAAAACAATTCTAAAATTAAGAAATCTTTTTGGGCCAAAAGAGTAGTCTTGGCCTAGCCCATATGTATATCGGGATATTCAACCCACCATTATCCGGATTATCCGAATCAGTAGTCAGATCCGGCGGATAGTGAGCTATCAAATCCGCATCCGTATCCAATCGATACTATCAGACAAATATCGATCTGACAGAATCCGTATCCGAAAATATCCGAATCGGTTGGAAAATATTCATCCCTATCTCTATGTGCTTCACCTCTTTCATCCCCCCCATCTTTCCCTGTTTTCCATGCTCTACTCCCCTCGGGCCAGTGAGGCATCTCGAGCTCCATGGTTGGGCAGCATGGCTTCCTTGATCTCAGAAGGAATTTGGTGACGTGGGTTGAGCTCGCCCTAATTAAATCCGAACTCACCTGCATGGAGGAGGCAAGCGAAGGATGGCATGGTCCCAACGAAAAGGTGTTGGTGTGAGGTGTGACCTAGCCTCACCCATGTCAGATCCAGGCAATTTGTAAGTCGAGTTGTTGCAGCCGTTGTTTCTTCTTATTATTGCAACATCTTGCTACAAATTGTTGTAGTTGTTTTGGTAGCCTTTTCATTTTGTTGCAGCATTGTTTTATTTTTTGTTAGGATAGTTTATTTTAATTTTATTTTTTTGTTGTGGATGTTGGACCAATTTGGTTCACGAGAATAATTTTTTTGTTGCGATGGATCTATTGCTTTGTTACATCTTTATTTGCCATGGATTGGTAAAACCGGATGAGATTGTGTTGCATGTTCTAGTAATTATTGTTGTGATTGCTATGATTTTTGTTGTGCCTTATGAGAGAATGTTATAGTGTTGTAACACATTATATTTGTTTCATCGGATGGAGATTTGCAACATTTGTTGTAAGTTGGCCAGATCAGATGCCTTAGATCTATTCTTGTAAATTAGATCCGATGGTAGGGAGGAGCATACGATGGGAATCATACGTTTGAGTGCTGCACAACCCGGCTATTTACTCAGGTTTTGTAAGTTCCGAGGTAGAATACATGGTTTTATAGCTCAAATCTTTGGGTAGACAAATCATCAAACTTTGATGGTGAAAAAGACTTTTTCTTTCAACTTAAAAGTAAGAAGATGACAGTGAAATCATCTAGGCCCCTATTTCGTTAAGGTTTTGGTAATTAATGACAATCAAGGTTAAAGGACTAACAATTTCTATGTGAGAATACTAAAAGCAGGTTGGTCCAAATTTCGAAGATCATACAAGCATGAAATTGGTGAAAAAGAAAAGTAAGCATCAAATGTATAAGCAACTAAGGTATAAAACCTTAAGGTTATTTTTCTTAGCCGTTTTGCTGATCTTGGTGTTGAAGGAAAGATCAGGTTGTTAGGATAGTCACCGTACTATAAAGGGAGACATGATTAGTAGCTTGAACTTCAAAAGGTGCATTCGATATGGCTCGCAAATCTTAATAATTCGGTTATGCATAAAATTCCTTTTAAAATCATGCTATCATTGTGTCTGCGGCACTACCGAAATTTCAGGGTGGTACTGCCGGGTCTTGCGGCAGTATCGATTATATACTACCGGTAGCTTTTTGACAAAAAGCATGTTCTTCTTGAAAGTTCACGGCCAGCACTACCGGAGTGCTAGAGCGGTAGTGCCGCGTTACGCACTAACACCTGCGGTACGTTTTTAACAGAAGGGGTGTCACTGCCGACCTGAAGGTGCGGCACTACCGGTCCCCATAGCGGTAGTGCCAGGCTTAGAGGGAATTTTTGAGAAAATGGCTACGTGTCGGTGTCGATGCACTCTTGGCCTCTAGAGGCGGTAGTCTTGGGTTCGATTTCTTCCGTTAATTCTTTCAGCAGCTAGTTTATGTTTGGGGGATTATAAATACCCCTCACCTGTATTGAAGGCTAGTTGGTGACTCCATTGAATTCATTTAGAGTCCAAGTAAGTCTCTCCTTTCAAAAAATGCATTCAATTCTTGATTTTTTAGGTTAGAGAGAAAAATTCGAGTGCATTGCATTTGTTGAGCCATCTTGGAAGCACTCAAGAGTCTCAAGCTAACATCAAGTCTATTACTCTTGGAGGTTGCCACCTCCTAGACGGCTTGGAGGAAAGTGGTATCAGTGATCTTCACGAAGAAGCTTGTGTGAAGGCCTGATCGTTGTGAAGGCAAGGAGCTCGCCTACCCGGAGCGGGAAAGAGCTACCACGAGTGATCGAGGAAGGCTCAAGTGGTTGGAGCCGGCTTGAAGGGTTTCAAGTCACCTCAACGTAGATTAGGGGAGATCGGCAAATCTCCGAAACCACGGGATAAAATTCTTGTCTCTTCTTTCTTGTGTTTTACATATATTGTTCATGTGTTAAATTCTTGTTCCTAGCTAATTTATTCATACTAGATAGTAGTGTTCTGTTTTGCTCATACTTGTCTAGCTTAACAAATGTATGATCACTAGAAGGAATAGTTGCAAAAATTGAATTAGTTGTCAATCTTCCTTTAGAAAATAAACAAAGTACAATTAGGCCTAAAATTTTAGAAACCTCCTATTCACCCCCTCTAGTCAGTTGTCCTTCATCCTACAGGCAGGTGTTATATTAAGACCATATTTGTTTGGATTTTTTCTCTAGCTTAAAAGCCAAAATCAAAACAAATGGATGGTCTTTTTAAAAGCCATAATTCTCCATATAACTAAGCTAAAATCCATAGAATTGGTGCTTTTTTGACTTATTGATGGTTAGTTTTAGACCAATATTATTGAAGTTTAGGTAAAATTACTCACTTCTAACACGTATAAAAGTATACTACTTTTAAGCTACTTAAACTAAAAAAACTAGTTTAAAAATATAATCCAAAAAACCTTAGTCTAAACAAAAACCTTGACCTCTCCATAGGAGACAGCAAGAAGCAACATCTGCTCTTGCAATGGGGCCATTGGCACATTGCCACCACGAAAACTCGTAGCAATTTCTATGCTACTAGTTGTTGAACCATGTATTCTGTTCCTAATTTTGTGCTGGGTTTTTACTGCACTTCATGCACCTGCATGTGCACCTAATCTGCGCTCACCCGTTAAACCGATTCCTGCGGCTGCATGCACGGCTGCATGAACTCACTATATGTATCCTTTGCATGAATGAATACAGACGTGTGTGAGTATTATGTAGTTTAGCTTGGTATCAGAGCCTCTCTCTCGTCCTCAACCATGAGCGACGAGAGATCTCAAACCGGCAACGCCGGTGTCACCGGTGACGCCGACGCCGACGCCACTAGCGGGCGGTTACACCTCTGCTCCTCTTCCAATTCCCACAGTTCCACCTCCTTCTACGCTGAACCCCACTGGCGATGCTTCTACTTCTGCTACTCCCACTATCTCCCTGTCTCCTCCTTCCATCCATCACGTAAACATACAACATTACATCACCTTCAAGTTGGATCTTGCTGCCAACAACTACAACAAGTGGCACAACTTCATGCTATACGTGCTTGGCAAATTTGACGTTAGCGACCACGTTGAAGAAGACGCCAATCCTCGGCATGAAAGCGAAGAGTGGCACTGCAACGACATCATCGTCGCCCTGTGGATCTACTCCACAATTTATGATGAGCTGCTTGATGTTGTTATGACTGCCAACTCCACCGAGTATGGCGCCTGGCATCGTCTCCATGTCTTCTTCCACGACAACAAGCCAAGCCGGGCGATCCATCTCAGCGCCAAGTTTCGTGCCACTACACAGGGATATCTCTCCATCGGTGCGTACTGCCGTCGGCTTAAGACAATTGCCGATGCCCTGGCGTTTGTCGATGAGCTGGTTGCCGATCACACTCTCACATACCAAATGATTCACAGTCTCAACAGCAAGTTTCAGGTGATAGCTAAGGTCTTGCAGATGCAGAACCCCTTTCCCTCTTTCATACAGGCCAGATCTCATCTTTTGCTCGAAAAAATCGAGCTCGACAAACGTAGCAAGATGGAGGCCACCTCTACTCTTCTCGCTACATCCTCCAACTCCAACACACGTCCATTTGCTGGAGGCAATCACGGACAGCTCTTCGATGGTAGCCTGAAGGGGCAACAACCCCGAACCGGCGCGTGAGACAAAACAATGGTCGTGGGAATTGGCGCAGCCATGGGCGCGGTGGCCGTGGTCGTGGTCGTGGAGGTCCCAACTTCCACAACAATGGCGGCAATGGTGGCACGAACCACCATGGCGGCAACTACACCGGCAATACCCAGCCTCAGCCGGTGAAAGTGCATCTAGGCCCTTTAAGGATTTTGGTGAATAATGACAATAGGATTAAGTGACTAATGAGATTTGTAAGCTTTATGAACAGAATGTCGTATCCAATAATAAGTCCAAGAGCAAAGGAGCACCCTCAAAACAAAGAAGAAAAAGACGATTGTTAGACTTCATACTGTGTGTTTTTTATCTTTCTATCGAGTCTAAGGACAACCGTACTATAAAGAGGGAGTTGACGAGAAATAGCTATAGAATGACTCTATGTGCTCATTGATAGATCTTAGTCGGTAAAAGTGTCAAAATATCAAGTTTTAGAAGCTTTTTACCCAATTGCATTCAGAGTATCCAAAGTTCAACTTGGAATAACCGAGTAGACCCCCTCTGTTTAAACTAGAAAATTTTCTTTTCGAGCTAAGTCCTATTCGGATTATCCAAAGGTTCATTCAGAGTATCCGAATACTTCGGATCGTCCAAATAAATCTTCGGACTATCCGAGCTGGGTCTCTCTGTCTCAGTTAATCTTAACCTATTCGAAGTATCCGAATATAGGTTCAGACTATCCAAACTTACTCGGACCTGAGCAAAAACGGCTAGTTTTGGGAGGCTTATAAATACCCATCTCCTCCCACCTACCAACAATAACTATTATTCTCAAACATTTATTGCAGTGTGTTCTTCCTCCTTGAGCCCTAGCTTCCTCCCCTTTGAGCTTTGTGATTTGATTCATTAGAGGGAAAGAGAGAAGCAAGATTGAGAGCTTGAAGTGTCATAGATCCATCTTGAGCACCGAATTTCATTCTCTTGCAAATTTCTTGCCGATCTATTACTCTTGGAGGTTGAGGACTCCTAGACGGCTAGGAGTTGCCGGTGAGCTCTTAAGCTTCGTGTGGAGAGTCTCCGAAAGTTTGTGAAGGTTGAATCCACCCCCGCAAGGAAAGGATTCAAGAAAGAGAAATCGGTGAGTGCTTTGTGTAACACCGGGAGGATTAGGGTTGAAAGAGACCCCGGCTTAGTGCCGCCTCCATGGAGATGTAAGATCCCCTCAAGGATCCGAACTTCGGGTTAAAATCTTTGAGTCTTCGTCTTCAATTCTTGGGTTTCTTTTTCACCCTTGTTGTAGTCGATTCAAATCTTGGCGATTCAAGTGGTGATTTACTTTGTGTGATGGATATTGTTGGTCATTCATCTTCTGCAGGTATTCTAGGCTAACTAATTCTATTTAGTGCAATTAATGTCCTCTAAATAGCCTAGATTTACTTTTTGTGTTTTGTGCCCTGAAGCACTCGGACTATCCAAACCACTCGGACAGTCTGAAGTCTGATTCGGACACTCCGAAGATTTAGTTTTTGCTGCAGTTTAAATTTAAATTTTGTAACGCCTATTCACCCCCTCCCCCTCTAGGCGACATCCCAATCCTTTCAATTGGTATCAGAGCCAAATCTCCGTAGTTTTGGCCGAACCGCTTGGAGAATTTGAGATGTCGGAAATAGAGAAGGTTACCGAAAGCCGTGACCAAGCTAAGGCCACGGGTTCCGGTAAAGGAGTTGAGATTCCTTATGAATATCCCACCCTTGGAGTCTCAAGCTCTTCACCTTATGTCTCCGTGTCGTCCGGTAGAGCACCTCACTTTGATGGTACTCGTTATGCCGCATGGAAACATAAGATGAAGATGTACTTGAGATCACTTCACCCTTGTATTTGGGAGATTGTTGAGACAGGTTTTAAATCCACGGATCCAAACAAGCTCACTCCCGAAGAGAAGAAGGCTCAACACTCAAACGACTTGGCAGTCAATGCTTTGTTCAATGCATTAAGTGACACCGAGTTCAACCGAGTTGATGGACTTGAAGATGCCAAGGCCATTTGGGAACGACTTATGGTCACACATAAAGGCATATCAAGTGTCCGTGAATCCAAGATTGAGCTCATCATTGGCGAGCTAAGTCGATTCACCTTGGAAGATGGAGAAACCTACACGAAGATGCTCGGTCGCTTGATGGTGTTGGTGAACCAAGCCAAGGGCTTTGGGTGTACCGACCTCACCGACAAGGCCATAGTCAAGATTATTCTTCGAGTGATCACTCCCACCAACCGCAACTTGGTTCAACTCATTCATGACCGGCCAAACTTCGACACACTTACACCCCATGATGTAATTGGGAGGTTAATGATGGATGAGATGATGATCAAAGAGGTGGAAGTGGTGGAAGAGCTCAAGTCCGGTAAGAAGAAGGGCATTGCCTTGAAAGCTGTCAAGGTTGTGCATGAAGTGGAGGTGAGTTCAAGTGACGAAGAAGAATCAAGTGGTCCGTTGACAAATGAGGACATGGCTTTGCTTGTAAGAAGATTCAACAAGTTTCTCAAGAAGAAAGGTTACAAGTCGGGGAGTCATTCCAAGAGTTATGGGAACAAGTCAAGAGGAAGGCGTTCAACCCGAAGATGCTATGAATGTGGGGAACTCGGTCATTTCATTGCCGAGTGCCCACAAAGAGATAAGAAGGAAGACAAGCCACACAAGAAAGACAAGTACAAGGGTAAGGACAAGGAGAAGAGCAAGAAATACAAGCACAAGGGTCATGCTCACATTGGAGAAGAGTGGGACTCCAATTCCAACTCCGATTCGGAGTCCGACTCCGATGGAGGAATTGCCTCCGTCGCCATCGCCTCATGTCCTACACCAACAACATCGAAGGGCTTCTTCAACAACTTAAGTGATGACGATGAAGATGCTCCAATGTGTCTTATGGACAAGGGGCACAAGGTATCAAACAAAGCATCAATCCCTTCCATTGTTGATTCATGTCTTGATGATTGTGATGATGCTTGTGATGATGATGATGTGTTCAAGTCCATGAAGGACTTTGATGTTCAAAAGCTAGATTTGCTCTTAAAGGATATTGAGAAATTGGAGGAAACCGTTGAGCAAAAAGAGGCCACACTCGAAGCTCAAGAGCACTTGCTCATCCTTGAAAAGGAGAGAAACCTTGAGCTAGAGAAGAGCCTAACTAGTGAAAGGAGAAAAAATAAGGAGTTGGTCAAAAATTCCAAATTGACTAAATCCAAAATAGCTAGTCTTGAGATCTCCAACGCTTCACTCATAGAGGAAATTGCCAAAGCAAATGATGCTTGCAAGGCTCTTGAATTGAAGCTTGTTGATCTCTCGAATAGCACTCCTGTCTCCTCAACTGATAACTTCAATCCCTCATTACCTTCAACTAGCAACGGGCGTGCAAGATGCTATAATGTTGATATTGATGCTTTTGTCACTAACCTTGAGACTCTGCAAGTATTGGCTTATGATAATAGAAGCTCAAGGGAATGTTTCAAGATGGTCTCCAAAAGTCCTACAAGGCAAGTAAGGGACTAGAGGAGTTTCTCGGTAAGCGCCAAGGTAACTACAAGAAAGAAGGGCTTGGATATGTTCCACCCAAGGGCAAAAAGAGCCACATCGTGGTTGCTCCGTTGAATAAGCCCATACACTTCGTCAAAAGCAAAGAAACTTCTACATACAAGGCTTATCCCACATTCTTTGCTTCTTATATGCTTAAAAGAATTAACATTGGTCGTGTAGTTGCTCATCATATCGGGTGTAAGCCCAAAAATGCTTCTTGTGTGCGATCTATTTGGGTTCCGAAATCTCTTGTTACTAATGTACGTGGACCTAACCAAGTTTGGGTACCAAAGAGCAAAATCTAAATTTTTTGTTGTTGGCCTATATCTCCGGTGGATCAAGTTGGATTTTGGATAGCAGATGCACACACCACATGACCGAAGAAAAGACGATGTTTGCGCACTTGGATACAAATGGGTCTAATAGCGAAAGCATTGTTTTTGGTGATAATGGAAAAGGTGAAGTGATAGGTTTAGGTAAGATTCATATCACAAATGATTTCCATCTAAATAATGTTTGCTTGTTGAATCACTAAGCTACAATTTGTTGTCCGTTGCTCAATTGTGTGAAGCGGGCTACAATTGTGTGTTTAGTGATAAGGGTGTGGATATATTAAAGAGGGTTGATGGTTCAATAGTCCTCAAAGGTCGTTTGAAGGGTAGGCTATATCTCGTGGACTTTACTACAGATAGGCTTAATCTTGAAACGTGCTTGATGGCTAAATCTAGCATGGGATGGTTATGGCATCGCCGACTAACTCATGTTGGTATGAGGAACCTTCACAAACTCGTCAAAGGCAATCACATCCTTGGATTAACAAACGTTGTTTTTGAGAAAGACAGGGTGTGTAGCGCATGTCAAGCCGGAAAGCAAGTTGGCGCTTCTCATCCCACTAAAGAATGTGATGACAACCTCAAGACCATTGGAGATGCTTCATATGGATTTGTTCGGTCCTATTGCATATATAAGTATTGGAGGCAATAAGTATGGTCTTGTGATTATTGATGATTATTCTCGCTTTATGTGGGTATTTTTCTTGCATGAAAAGAATGAAGCTCAAGGAACCCTAAAGAAATTCATGCGAAGGGCACAAAATGAGTTCGAAGTCAAGATCAAGAGAATCCGAAGCGATAATGGCACCGAATTCAAGAACACCAGCGTGGAGGAATACCTCGATGAGGAGGGTATCAAGCATGAGTTCTCAGCCCCCTACTCCCCTCAACAAAATGGGGTGGCCGAGAAAAAGAATCGTACTCTCATCGAGATGGTGTGCACGATGCTTGATGAATACAAGGTCTCCGATATGTTTTGGGCGGAGGCTATCAACACCGCGTGCCATAGCACCAACAGTCTATACCTCCACAAGATTTTGAAGAAGACGGCGTACGAGTTGCTCACCATCAAGAAACCAAATGTTTCTTACTTCTGAGTCTTTGGAAGCAAATGTTATATCCTTAACAAATGAGCTAAGTCTTCTAAATTTGCTCCCAAAGTAGATGAAGATTTCTTAGTTGGTTATGGGTCAAATGCTTACGCATACCGAGTTTTCAACAACACTGGTGTGGTTGAGATCTCGCGTGACATAACATTTGACGAAACTAATGGTTCTCAAGTAGAACAAGTTGATCGTATTGTGATTGACAGGGAAGAACCTCCTTGCGAAGCAATCAAGAAATTGGCAATTGAGGAGGTGAAACCAAAAGAGCAAGAAGAAATCCCGAGCACTCCAACCCAGAATGTCCAGGATGAGATCCAGAGTATCCGGACTAGCCCAAAGTCTCCGGATGCAACTTTGGATGCTCCGGACTGTGATGCTCCGGGTGATATTCCCTCTTCATCCAGGCAAGTTCAAGTTGGCTCGAACACCTCTCAAGATGATGAAGAGCCTATCCAAAGAATAAATGCAACTATCCCTCACCCAAGAGTGCATCAAAGCGTACAACGAGATCACCCAGTCGACAACATACTCGGAGACATTAACAAGGGAGTTTCTACTAGATCTCGAGTTGCAAATTTTTGTGAATATTACTCTTTTGTTTCCTCTCTTGAACCTCTTAAGTTAGAAGAAGCACTCCAAGATCCGGATTGAGTGATAGCTATGCAAGAGGAGTTAAACAATTTCAAGCGAAATCAAGTCTGGAAGCTTGTCGAGAGACCCAAGCAAAACGTGATTGGAACAAAATGGGTGTTTTGGAATAAGCAAGACGAACATGGAATAGTGACTAGAAACATGGCTCGGTTGGTCGCTCAAGGCTTCACGCAAATCGAAGGTTTGGACTTTGATGAGACATATGCTCCCGTAGCTAGGCTTGAATCTATTATAATATTACTTGCCTTTGCTACTCACCATGATTTCAAGCTATATCAAATGGACGTGAAAAGTGCTTTTTTGAATGGGCCACTCTCCGAGTTGGTCTACGTTGAGCAACCATCCGGCTTCGAAGGTCCCATGTTTCCAGACCATGTCTATTTCCTACACAAGGCTTTATATAGACTCAAGCAAGCACCAAGAGTATGGTTCGAATATCTTCGAGACTTTCTTCTTAAGCAAGGTTTTGTAGTCGGAAAGGCCGACCCTACTCTCTTCACTAAGCACATTGATAATGATTTATTTGTTTTTCAAATATATGTCGATGATATTATATTTGGGTCTACTAATGAACAATTGTGTAAAGAGTTTAGTAGGATAATGACCAAAAGATTCGAGATGTCCATGATGGGCGAGTTGAAGTTCTTCCTCGGTTTTCAAGTCAAGCAACTAAAGGAAGGAACTTTCATATACCAGATAAAGTACATCAAGGACATGCTGAAGAAGTTCGACATGGAGAACGCCAAGCCAATCAAGACGCCCATGCAAGCCAACGAACATCTAGACCTTGATAAAGAAGATAAACCGGTCATTCAAAAGGTATATCGTTCTATGATCGGCTCTCTTCTTTACCTTTGTGCATCTAGGCCCGATATCATGCTTAGTGTGTGCATGTGTGCACGGTTTCAAGCCGCTCCTAAGGAGTGCCACATGGTGGCCGTGAAAAGAATCTTAAGATATTTAGTGCACACTCCTCATTTTGGGCTATGGTATCCGAAAGGTTCATCCTTTGAATTAGTTGGTTACTCCGATGCGGATTATGCCAGATGCAAAGTGGATAGAAAAAGTACATCAGGGACTCATCAATTTTTAGGAAGATTTCTTGTCTCTTGGTCCTCTAAGAAACAAAATTATGTAGCCTTATCCACCGCCGAAGCAGAGTATATTGCAGCCGGGAGTTGTTGTGCCCAGTTGATTTGGATGAGACAAACCCTAAATGATTATGGCCTAACATACAATCATATTTCATACGTGTGACAATGAGGCGCCATAAAATTGCCAACAACCCCATACAACATTCATTACAAAGCACATTGATATTACATACCATTTCCTAAGATATCATTCTACTAAAGGCGATATAGATATCCAACATGTGAGCACGAATAATCAATTAGCGATATTTTCACCAAGCCCTTTGATGAAAAGAGATTCTGTGATTTGAGGAGTGGACTAAATGTCTTAGACTCTCGTAACTTGGCTTGAGATAAACACACAATTGTTTGGTGATTGCAAAATATTTTAGAAAAGCTTATTTGATTTATTTCTCTAGATTTTCTAGTGTTAATTGGTTCTTTGATCCTTTGATCTTGTCGATCATCTAGTGATCATGGTTTGCTTGATTGAATGGTTTGCTGATCACCTGATGATTGGACGCCTTAGGTCTTCTTTTCTTTTTCCCTAGTTCGGAGCAATTTCCTTCCCTTGTTTCTAGCCATCCAGCGAAGGGTAGCTCGGACTGTTCGAGTTTTTGTTCGGACTGTCCGAACCATTCGGACTATTCGAACTTAAGTTCGGACTATCCGAACTGGGTGTCTCGGGTTTTATAACCCTGCGAGGCTACCCTTCTTCCTCTTTCTTCTCATCCATTCAAAACTTTATGTTCTCTCTCCCCCACTCGTTCTTGCCACAAGGATCTCCCAATCCAACCTCAAATCTTGCGGATCGGAGGCTATGAGGCATTCCGGGGGCAAGGGCTTCATCTTGTCCACGCCATTGCCATTGAATCATCTCGGATACTCCATTGTTCATTCTCTAAGGTATGGATTGAACCTTTCCTTGTTTCGATTATTCCTTGTCTCTCTTGCAAATTCCTTATGGATAGAATCGTTCTAGACCGTTCTAGGATGATTTTCTTTGATTAGCTCTAAGCTTCTTTGATTAATCTGTAGATTGAATGATTTAGGGTTTTTGAACATACACTTCGGACTGTTCGAGTTCACATTTGGACTGTCCGAATGAAACTTCGGACTATCCAAAGCCTGTGTGTTCATTTCAACCCATTGATGTTCATCTAGATTTTATTTAGAGTCTAATCTTGCTTCCACCTTTGTATCCCTTTAGATGGATCCTTCTCATAGTGATAATCCATCTTCTCGCAACATCTCCATCACGATGGCTCGTAAGAAGAAGTTGAAGCATGATCATCCGGCTGACAGCTCATCTGCACCTCCTCCGGTGTCTCCTCCGGCAGATCCTGCTCCTGCTCAACCCGTGAGAAGGGAGAAGCGTCAAGTGGTTCAAAAGGTCAAGAAATTACCTCATGCCGCAGCTTCTAGGCAAGATGCTCGGGTATCAATGGTAAAACTGAGAGAAGCGAAGAAAGCAGAGCAGCGTCGTTCTGGTCAGTTAATTGGTCCTTTACAAGTTCATCCCTCCGTGCGTTTAACTCCGGCAAGTGTCACACCTAAGAAGAAGGTTGACTATAGGAAAGGGCAAGGGAAAGGCAAAGAGGTCCGCAGACTTAGAAGTGAAGATCCCTTGGTATATCTTCAAGAAGAATTTGTGGATAAAAGATTTTGGAATCATTTTCAACAAGATTTTTATGATTCTGTAATTGCGGACAAGAAAAATCCCATAGTTCTCATGCAATGGATTGATTGGGAGTATATGGAAGAGCAAATGGACTCTACTTTCAACCAAGTGATTGAAGCTTGTGAGCGTCATGGTCTCAAGGACATCATGACCTTTCGGTGTGCATGGAAGAATGAGCTTGTGGCTCAATTCTTCGCCACGCTTTATGTCGATACTGATGAAGAGAGTACTATGTGGTTCATGGCTGATGGTTTGTACTACTCTGTAACAAAGGCTCAGTTTGCAGATTGCCTGGGTTTCTCAACTGAAAACTGGCACAACCTAGACAAGCTTCACACTCCTGAGTCATCTGGGATAAATGATTTGGAGCCTCTATATGATGACTCGCAACCATTCAAGCTTGGCACAACCAGAGGACTCAAGCCCTTCTATGACATCCTATACAAGATGCTGCGGAACACCTTGTGGCCCAAGGAAGGAGATGCCACAAATATCAGTTCCTACTTAAGAAATCTGCTGCTCAGGATTGGTGAAGGAACTCGCCCATTTGATGTGTTTGACTTCATTTGGCAAGAAATTCGTCTCAACTCCCTCGGTCCTCGTAGCAGCTGTGGTTTTGCTTCGTATGTGATGTGTGTGATTGAGAGCATCACGGGGTTGTGGTTTGCCAAGGATGTGGAGCACGTTGCTTACAGAGTTTGATCAATTAAAGCTCCAACTCAACCAACTCTATCTGCTCGGAATGTCAGGACAAGGTCTTCTCCCAGGGCATCTGCTCCAGGTCCATCTTCTTATGCCAGGGACAGACCTTCCTCTCCTGGTCTTTCTTCCTCCTCTGCTGGCTCAGTAAAGAAGATGCTTCGTGCAATATTCTGCTTGGGGATGAAAAATCACTGAAAGATCAAGGAGACTAACATAAAGCTTGCGATTCTCGCCGACTTCGAGGACATCAAGAGGAAGCTCAATATGCCTTGTTCTCTGAGGAATCGAGTCGAATCGAGATTACGCCCGATGGACAACTGCGACAAGACAGCTTTTTGGTCTTCCCGATGATCATGGCAGTGATATAGAAGACGATGCAACTTATTCTCCTGTTGATGATGCTGAAGATAGCGAGGATTGATCTTGTCTCCTAATTTTCTTTTCTTTTGGTGTCTTGATGCCAAAGGGGGAGAGAGTTAGTGTTGCTAGAGCTATCTTTTGTGTTTGTGTTCGTTGCTTTGTTTTGTCGCTTGCTTATTTGTATTGTACTCGTTATCTTGTGTTGTCTTACTTATGCTTATGACTTGTGATCTCACTATTAATTAATAGCTTTTGTGTGCCCCATGCCATGTCATAGTGCATAATTATTTGTTATTCCCTATTTTACTCTCACGAATGCAAAGATATAAGGGGAGTTTCCACCAAAATTTCCTGTAAATATGTGCATTTGAGATTCCACTCAAATTTTCTAATGCACGCATTTAGGGGGAGCTTCACCACATGTTTGGAATTCTAAAGATAATCTCCTTTCAATTTATTTGTAAATCTAATCATGTTGTCATCAATTCACCAAAAAGGGGGAGATTGAAAGTGCATCTAGGCCCTTTAAGGATTTTGGTGAATAATGACAATAGGATTAAGTGATTAATGAGATTTGTAAGCTTTATGAACAGAATAAGTCCAAGATTAAAGGAGCACCCTCAAAACGAAGAAGAAAAAGACGGTTGTTAGACTTGATACTGTGCGTTTTTTTATCTTTCTATTGAGTCTAAGGACAGCCGTACTATAAAAAGGGAGTTGACGAGAAATAACTATAGAATGACTCTATGTGCTCATTGATGGATCTCAGTCGGCAAAAGTGTCAAAATATCAAGTCTTAGAAGCTTTTTACCCAATTGCATTCGGAGTATCTGAAGTTCAACTCGGAATGTCCGAGTAGACCCCCTCTGTTTAAACTAGAAAATTTCCTTTTCGAGCTAAGTCCTATTCGAACTATCCAAAGGTTCATTCGGAGTATCCGAATACTTCAGACTGTCCGAATAAATCTTCAGACTATCCGAGCTGGGTCTCTCTGTCTCAGTTAATCTTGACCTATTCGGAGTATCCGAACATAGGTTCAGACTATCCGAACTTACTCAGACCTGAGCAAAAACGGCTAGTTTTGGGAGGCTTATAAATACCCATCTCCTCCCACCTACTAGCAATAACTCTCATTCTCAAACATTTATTGCAGTGTGTTCTTCCTCCTTGAGCCCTAGCTTCCTCCCCTTTGAACTTTGTGATTTGATTCATTAGAGGGAAAGAGAGAAGCAAGATTGAGAGCTTGAAGTGTCATAGATCCATCTTGAGCACCGGATTTTATTCTCTTGCGGATTTCTTGTCGATCTATTACTCTTGGAGGTTGAGGACTTCTAGGCGGCTAGGAGTTGCGGTGAGCTCTCAAGCCGTGTGGAGAGTCTCCGGAAGTTTGTGAAGGTTGAATCCACCCCATGAGAAAGGATTCAAGAAAGAAAATCGATGAGTGCTTTGTGCAACACCGGGAGGATTAGGGTTGAAAGAGACCTCGGCTTAGTGCCGCCTCAACGGAGACGTAGGATCCCCTCAAGGATCCGAACTTCGGGTTAAAATCTTTAAGTCTTCGTCTTCGATTCTTGGGTTTCTTTTTCACCCTTGTTGTAGTTGATTCAAATCTTGGCGATTCAAGTGGTGATTTACTTTGTGTGAAGGATATTGTTGGTTATTCATATTCTGTAGGTATTCTAGGCTAGCTAATTCTATTTGGTGCAATTAATGTTCTCTAAATAGCCTAGATTTACTTTTTGTATTTTGTGCCCTGAAGCACTCGGACTATCCGAATAAACATCGGACTATCCGAACCACTCGGATAGTCCGAAGTTTGATTCGAACACTTCGAAGATTTAGTTTCCACTGCAGTTTAAATTTAAATTTTGTAACACCTATTCACCCCCCCTCTAGGTGACATCCTGATCCTTTCAGCTGGTCATGGGGTACTTTGCCCCTGCACCTGTCATGCGGCCCTAGCTTGGTGCCCAGAAATACTGCTGGTGTCCTTGGCGCTCGTCCTCCTGCTGTCGGCCACACCTACAACATGCTCTATTCTGGCACACCTGCACCAATAGCTCCATCGTCGTACCAACTCCTGCCTGCGTTTGGGATCGGTAATCCCTGTTGAGTGCTGCCAATAGCAACACGGACAGGCAACAACCTCATGGTGCACAGGACTGGATTCTTGATACTGGTGCTTCATCTCACATCTCTGGAAAATTCTGGTATCCTCTCTTCCTCCACTTCAGCTCATAATACCTCTCACATCATAGTTGGCAATGGATTTGTCCTTCCAATTATTCCTACTGGCTCTACTGCCCTCACTACTCGACCCTTTTATCTGCACAATATACTTGTCTCTCCTGGTATTATTAAGAACCTCATATCTGTCCGTTGTTTTACTCGTGATAATTCATGTGCAATTGACTTTGACCCTTACGGCTCCTCTGTGAAGGATCTGGCTTCCAAGACAATCATCATGCGCTCCAATAGTTATGGAAACCTTTATCCTTTCTTCGGGTCATCATCATCATCCTCTTCAGTTGCACTCACTGCTCAGCCTGCAAATAATTTGTGGCACCGTCAACTTGGACATCCATCCCCTGCGACTTTGTCATGTCTTTCTTCCTTTTTACCAGATGAACCATGTAATAAAAGCCATCATAATGCCTCTGCGTGTGAGGCATGCTAGCTAGGTCGGCATCGCCAACTCCCATTTGCTACATCACTTTCCTTTAGTTCCAAACCATTTCAACTTATTCACTGTGATCTATGGACTTCTCCCATTTGTAGCTTCTCTGGATACAAATATTATCTTATTATCGTTGATGATTACTCACATTTATCTTAGACCTTTCCTTTACGCAATTGTAACATCCCAATTTTGGCATTTTATTTAATTAATATTATTTTATTGCAATTTATGAATTTTATGATTTTTACTGGATTTATTTGGATTTTCCGAGATTTATTTGAATTATTACGAATTAAAGAATATTACTTTTGTTAAAGATTAATTATAAATATATATTTAAAGTAAAGTTTTTGTGAAAATATTTTATTTAAATCCAGAATACCTCAAAGTATTTTTGAGATTTTTCTTGGAATTTTTAGAGTATTTTTACTACCTTAAATAAATCAATTTATTTTATCGGATTATTTTAAATCAAAAACCGGAGAAAAATCGCGTGAACAGTAATGGACCTCGGCCCAACTACTGTGCAGGCCGGTCGGGTTTTAAAAGGATTAACGCGGACCGTTGGATCTAGATCCAACGGCCATTATCACCGCGCGTAGATTAGGAAACCCCGAAGCGGTATGGGCCGTCGGATCTTGATCGTCCGGTCAGGGCTCGTCGTCTCCGAGTCGATCTCCTCGCGCCGTGACTGAGTCGAACACCGCCGCCGCCGTTGCACTTTCCTTCTTCGTCACGCCGTGCCGGGTATAAAGGGACCCCCAAGCACCTCTCGAGACTCACCACACCCTGCCGCATATTTTCCCTAAAGCGCCGCCGCCGGAGAGTGCGCCGTGAGGTTTTCCGAGCTCGCCGGAGTTTCCCGAGGAGGTTTCACCGTGTTCCGTCGTCACCGGTGACTCTTCCGCAAGGACGAAGGCAGATCCGAGTCCACCGAGTTGCGCCACGTCGGATCCGGCGTTTCTTTGTCACCGGAGAGCGCCAACTCGCCGTGCCCGTGGTCATCTTCTCCAAGTCCGGCCAGCCGCACCGCCGTCACTCCATCAATGCGCGCGAGGGACCTCAGCCGTCGGATCCGCATCGGAGCGCTGTGATTAAACCGCCACGTTTCGAACCGACATTGAGTTGAGCGAGGTTTCGGAGGAGGAATTATCATTTCAAGAGCAATCTTCGGAGCAATACCAGGAGCTTAAGCAAGGCAAGTTGTGCTTTGATCATGTTGCACCCATATTAGGAAAAATTGCTATTTTGTTTTACCTTATTGCATATTATTTCATGAGTACAAATGATTTCAACCTAAATTGGGATTTAGTTATTATACCCTTTTGAATTACACCCTACCTTGTTAATTGTATGCCATGATCCACTTGTCACCTTAGGTTGGTTCATTATAGTTGGTTAATACTGAAATCAACATGGATGGTTAGACCGGATTAGAATGCTTAGCCATGCTACGTCATCACATGTACATGAAATGATGATTATTAATTTTGACTAATGGAATATGGAACATTGATGTTAACTTGTGTGTCATGTGTGGTCACACAAAGAGATTGAGTTGTCATGGCGGGGAGGTCATATAACGATGTTGATTTGTGAAGAGCATGTGATGCTTGGTAACCAACCGGGAGGGTAATCACTTTATGATTGAAGCAAGTGGAAAGGGCAAGTGTGCTAGGGTGGGCTCAGTTGAGCTAAGGGTATGTGTATGTCTTGCTTTAATCAATCCTAAGGACTTAACCTTGCGATCCTTTGACCTGAGTCGAACTTGCAACCACATGTCTGTAATGGGACAGCCTAGCTGACTAATTTGCAAATGCTTAACTTGAGTGCTATCGTGGTGGTGTGAGGCCGTGTGGAGGTAACGATCCTTGCGTGGTAGCTCATATGGCGCAAGAGGGGGCCTTGGGTGTGGTAACCATCCCTCGGTGTTGAAACCTTAGCGGGTAGCCTTGGGTTAAGAGGATGCATTGTAAAGGCTTTGTTATGATCATTACTTTGTGTGGTGCATGGTTGTATCATGTGGGTAAAGTGCATAACCTCTGCGAGTGTACAAACTATTCGGATAGCCGTGCTCACGGTATTGAGCAATGCTTGAGAATTACAGTCAAGGGGTAGTTAACTAAAATGGACAACTGGATGGGATGGCAGGATGCCATGTGGATAAAGGAACTTGACTTAGGAAAGGAAACTTGGTTTATTTGAGAAATGTTGAATCTACTTACTTGTTATTATTTGTTTTACTGTTTTCAACCTATGTATCATATGAGTTTTAAATGCTGCTTTATTGCTTATGAACCATAAGCCTTCCTTTGGAATAAGCCTGCATATAGTTATGGTAGAATTGCATTTTGTGCACAACTTGCTGAGTACGTGTTGGTGTACTCACCCTTGCTTCACAACCAACAACAGTGGAGGAAACATCATTGGAGGAAGACTCTCAGGTGGACGCGTGTCACTAGGCCAATCCTTGTCAGTCGCCTGTGGTGTGCTGATGGGATATCTACGTTTTCTACTACTTTCCGCTGCATTTGTCTGATTGATCTTACTATTGCCTTGTGAGGCGGAATAATGTAAGTGATCATAAGATCATACACTAGTTATATTAATAAATGAAGTCTTATTATTCTCATCGTTGTGTATGATATGATGCTTACCGATGTTGAGCTGTGTGCACTAGCGTTTGATCCTGGGACTAGTGCGGTAAAACACAGTGGATTCGAATGGATCGTCGGCTCTGATACCAAATCTGATACATCACCCATATTACTTCGCTTCTTCCGCTATGTTCTTACCCAATTTCAACTTCTTATTCCATGTATCTAATGTGATAATAGCGGTGAATTTCTTAACCATACTTTACGATCTTATTTGTCCTCACATGGCATATCCCTTCGTCTCTCTTGCCCTCACACTTCGCCTCAAAATGGTCGCACAGAACGTGCCATACGATCTACCAATGACATTATTCATACTCTCCTGTATCAGGCACACCTGCCACCTTCCTTCTGGGTTGAAGCCCTACATACCGCTACTCATCTCCTAAATCGGCGTCCCTCTCAACCCATTCATTTCCTGACTCCCTATTTTCTTCTCTATGGTGTACAACCTACATATGATCATCTTCGTACCTTTGGATGCCTCTGTTTCCCTAATTTACTAGCCACTTCTCCCATAAACTAGCTCCTGCTTTCGGCTTGTTGTGTGTTCCTCGGTTATCCTCTTGAACACAAAGTATCGTTGCCTTGATCTCAACACTCGCAAGGTCATAATTTCACGCCATGTCACCTTTGATGAATCTACCTTTCCATTTTTTACAGCCTTTCACTACGATAGAGCCTCACCAGCACTAAATACTCTGGCCGAGCCAATCTTTCCTGATTCTGTTGCCCACCACCCTCGGCAGATCCAATCATTATCTGATCCCACACATGCACCGGTTGCCTCCTCTCATTCCGTGCCCAACCAAACAGCATCGCCGATTACCTTCTCTCCTAGCTCACCATCTAGTAGCCCGCCCCAAACCACACCACCTCAACCAGTTGCTACCGATGCAGCCCATCAGCTGCCCCTCCCGCCAAATGCAATACCAATTCAGCCACCACATAATGCACACCAAATGGTCAACCGGGCCAAATCTGGATTCTCTCTTCCTAAGCACCCTTTTTCCTAGTCAGTACAACTATTTCTCCTATTCCCTCCTCTTATAAAACTGCTCTAAGGACCCCAAGCGGTCCCATGCCATCTTGGATGAATTCGTGCTCTTCAGCGAGAATGGCACATGGTCCCTAGTTCTAAAACCTTCAGGTGTCAATGTTGTGATAGGTAAATGGATTTTTTGCCACAAACTCAACACTGATGGTTCCCTTACTCGCTACAAAGCTAGGTGGGTTCTGCGTGGATTCACTCAAAAACCTGGTGTTGATTATGGCGAAACTTTTAGCCCTGTTATCAAACCTGTCACAATCTGCACCGTTCTTAGTCTCGCCACCTCTCACAATTGGCCCATTCGCCAACTTGATGTCAAAAACGTGTTTCTTCATGGTCATTTAAATGAAACCAATTATTGTCATCAACCTACTGGCTTTGCTGATTCCACCTATCCCAACCACGTTTGTCTTCTTCACAAGTCTCTATATGACCTTAAACAAGCTCTACGCGCCTGGTTCTCTCGTTTTACCTCCTATCTTCTTTCGCAGGGTTTCACTGCTTCCAAATGTGATTCCTCTCTCTTTATTCTTAAGCAAGGGCACTCCCTAGCCTATCTTCTGCTGTATGTCGACGACATTATCCTTTCCGCCAATACAACCTCTATCCTTATCTCTATCATTTCCTCCCTTAACTTGGAGTTTTCCATGTCAGATCTCAGGGATCTTCACCATTTTCTAGGCATCAATGTCCACCGCAACACTTCTGGTCTATTTCTCTCCCAACAACAGTATGCTCTTGAGATTCTCGAGCGTATCAACATGCTTCACTGTAAACCTATTTCCACACCCATAGACACCCATTCCAAATTATCCCTATCTGATGGCTCATCCTTTCATGATCCCTCTCTCTACCGTAGCATGCCGGTGCTCTCCAATATCTCACTCTCACTAGACCTGATATATCGGACTGTTTGGGGAGCCGAATCTGGCCCAGAAAAGCTTCTTTTGACTTGTTGAAGTACAAGCAATGTGAATGGTGGCCGTGGTTTTCTTGTTATCTTTGCTTAGGCAAACCGCTGTATATGATTGTAGCTTTGGGGGCCAATCGAGGGGGGAGATAACAACATAGCGAAAGTACAGTAGCATCCTAGTGGGGAGGTGACGTGGAGGCGGTGAGGAGGGGTGGCTGAGGTCGAGAAGGCAGAGCGGCCGAGGTGGGAGGTGGTCAAGCGAAGCCACAGCTGAAAAACTCCTCCCCAGCAACTGCAGCTTTTGGGGGTGCTTCTGTTGTGTCTTATCTTCCCAGTTGCTTTGCAGCCATGCTGTTTGGGGGAGCTTTTGGTCCAAAGCTGAAGCACAGCTCCCTAAAGAGGCCCATCATATCCTGTCCAACAAACTTGCCTATTCATGCACAAACCTACCACCAGCCATTTTCAGCTTCTCAAACGCATTCTTCGCTATGTCAAGGGCACTTCTCATTTTGGTCTCCAACTGTACAACTCCTCTTCCTCCGATCTTATTGCTTATTCTGATGCCGATTGGGCCGGCTGTCCCTATACAAGGAAATTCACTTCCGGGTTTTGCATCTTTCTTGGCTCCAATCTTATCTCATAGTCCTCTAAACGCCAACACACTATTTCTCGTTCCAGTGCTGAAGCCGAATATCGTGTGGTGGCAAATTGCATCGCTGAATCGTGTTGGCTACGGCAACTTCTCATTGAACTCCATCATCAACCTCAACAATCCACTCTTGTTTATTGTGACAATGTTAGCGCCATGTATCTCTCAAATAATCCAGTCCAGTACCAACACACAAAACTTGTCGAAATTGATCTACATTTTGTCCGAGACCATGTTGCTATGGGAGAAGCTCGTGTTCTTCACGTCCCTACTTCCTCTCAGTTTGCAGATATATTCACCAAAGGTTTGCCATCAAGCGTGTTTCATGAATTCAGGACCAGTCTCAACATTCATCCAAATGATGTTGTGACTGCGGGGGGTGTTGAACCATGTATTCTATTCCTAATTTTATGCTGGGTTTTTGCTACACTTCATGCACCTGCGCGTGCACCTAATCTGCGCTCACCCGTTAGATCGATTCCTGCGGCTGCATGCACGGCTGCATGAACTCACTATATATATCCTACGAGATCCTTAGTCCAAATAGAGGTAGCAATAGTGAAAACAAAAAATCATGAATATTCCATCAATCCTCACTCATGCATTCAACCAAATAAACTTCTTCTTGCATCCTGTCATCCCTCTGCCCTCCTCTACATCCAACCAAACAAACTTCTCTTGCATCCTATCATTCCTCAGCCCCCCTCATGCATCCAACCAAACAGTTGCTTAGCTCAGCCAGGATCAGCACATGCAAGCAACCAAACAAACCATCTTGCATCCACTCAGCATGTCTCCCATAAGCTCACATGACTCGTACGGATCAAGCTAGGGACATGCGGGCAACCAAACACACCCTGCATGAATGAATACAGACGTGTGCGAGTATTATGCAGTTTAGCTCTAGCCTCACTCCTCTTTGCCGTGCCGTCGCTCGAGGAGCAAAGCAGCAGCGCTTCTCGCCTGGAAAGCCACCGTGCAAAGCCAACAGCCCAACACCTCCTGAGATCCTGGACCAACAGGAACGGCCGTGCCACTAGCGCCGTGTAGCGTGCGGCGCACACGCGAGACGCCCATTAATCACCGGAATCTCTCTGCCGGGGACGGGGCTACCAGGTACACTCGAGGGGCTTGCTTAACTTCTCGGCATTGACGGCCCTGACGAGCCTCGAACTCTCGCGCGGCGACATTGCCAGGACGATTAATTCCTCGGAGCATTGCTGATCCAAGGTGCTGTTTGGTAAAGCTTCAGATTTTAGCTTCAACTAAAATCTGAAACTTATAGGTTAAAATAAAATGAGCTAAGTTTATATTTGTAGTCTAAAATGTAAACAAGATGATTCATCTAAACACTATTAATATACTCACAGCTCTAGCTTCATGAATCTGGTGAAGCTAAAATTTTCAGCTTCACCAGATTCTCAGAATCTGAAGAAGCTGAGGCCCCCTTCGTTTCAGCTTAAATACAGCTTCTGCTTAAAATAAAAGCGGATTGTGCGCCGAACAGTAGTATTCTAGACAGCTTCTCCAAGAATCAGAATCTGATTTGTACACAAAATCAGAAGCTGTCATCCACCTGATTTTGTAGATTCTGACTCAGATTCTGCGAGTTCTACCTCCCACGAGTCGTCGTAGGTATAAGGGCTTCCGCCATCGTCCCTAGGCCCCTCCACCACCATCATCCGCCCATCCGTCACCGACACCGATCAATAATCAACACAAACAATCAGAATTACCGAACAACCAGATTCTTTAGACAACTGCTTCTCCAGACAGCTGACTACAATCTAGAATCTGCATAATCAGAAGCTGTCCCGAAGGAGACCTGAATCCCTGCCAAACAGACCCTAAGTGTGCTCCGGTCGCGCTGTACCAGCACGCCAATCAGATGAGAGGCTCCATTCCACCTGCTTTAACGATGTTGACAAGGCTGTGCATCCTGTTGCTCTCTGACAATGAAATGTCTGGTGGTATACCGAAGGGAATAGGTCAAGCGCATTGAATAAATGACAAACCATTTAATCCGTGATTTTACTGCACAAACTGGCGAACTGCACATACAAGCATGACAGGTTTGATTCACTTTTTGTTTTTTCTACAAAATTTCTGGTGAGCTGCACACTTAATTTGATTTGACCAAATAGAATGGTACAGATCGTCAGAACACTACGAACCGAATCAGCTATAAGCAGGAGAATTACATTAGCATACAACAATTCCAGGAGCAGCTGTCAAAATACAAAGCATATACCAGCCAGTTGTTTCCTGGAAATTTATGATCATTGTCGGAAGCAAGTTGCAAAATCCAGTACGGCTTCTAAGACCAGATCCTCCAATACTCCCCCCTCAATCTGTTCTGTGATGTCAACCACTTGCGACCTCATAATTTTCACCCAGCCTCTTCCTTCAACCTCCTGCTTCACAATTCTATCCGTCATGATTCCAGCATTGTCTCTCTTGCTTACCACAAACATTCGTGTCCCATAAATCCAGTCTTTCAGGATACTCCAGACTTCTACATCCAAAGCACGAGACGAGGTGTCCCTCCATGTCGTAGAGAGTGCTTTGCTCCATGGGAATGTGCTTATTAAGGCGTTCTCACCGATCTCAATTAGAGCAACATTGACACAATCGAAAAGAAGCCTTTGGTATGATCTTCGCTCCCGCAATTCCAAGACTTTGTTGCACAGCACTGGATCAAGAGGGCAATCAGGTAGGTGCCACCCAGTAAAAACCATACTCGATTTTGCATTGTCTAATCCAGCAGATGACATTATGTTTTGCACAAGGGCGTGGCATTCTGATTCATCATCATCTACATCAGAGAAAAGAGAAGGTGGCCTTTGGTTTCCAAGTAATGGTGATTCTGGGGTGATATCATCCCATGATAAGGAACAGGTGACAGCCTCAATTGCTGAAGATCTTGAAACAGCTTCTGAAGACAGATTAGTAGATCTAGTCAGTGTATAAACCAAACTGAGCCATGGACAACTCTGATCTGGAAACAAGACTTACTCGCATTCTTGGAAGCGGTGCTTCCAGATGATTCAGGTTCATTACAACTGCTATCTTCAGAGGGTGCATCAAGAACTGAGGTAGGGCTGGGTTGATGACGAGTACAATTTTGGCCTTCATTTAATCCTAGTTTATCCAGGTTTCCGCTTGGACAGTCTGATGATATAGGCACATCAATTGAAGCAGTTCCCTGTCATGAAATTTCTCATCAGTTGTTCTAAGGACAATAAAACTGGAGTTCAATATATTTTTCTCATGCAGGAAGAAAGATGTCAATCATAAGTCAAGACACTCAACACAGACGACCCACACACTTGAAAAATACATTACATCAGTGACCTACTGGAACAAAAGAATATAAATGGTTGGTCTTGCATGATAGTTGAGAATTGAGATAAATGTCTACCTCTAAAGAGCTGTTTGATTGTTGCATGACAGCAAAATCACTTTTGTCGTCACAAAGTGCCGCATTAGTGTCCAGAATATGATTGGCGCCTGTTTGGCTATCACCAACACAAGCTTCAGCCCTCTCATCAAAGCAATCAGATGAATGATGGGTTGTGAATGTCTGCCCTCTTGACATTTTACTTCTAGAAAAGAAAAAATCAGAAACTCTCCCCTTGAAAGATGATTGTCGTTTATTTGACATCACAGCCACTTTTGTTGGTTTGCAGCCCTCACAATTTGAAGCGTGCACCTTAGCCACCATGTCGTCAAATGTGGATGAAGTTACCGGAACAGACTTTGATCTTGGCAACTGCCTAGGAGATCTGTCCACATCTTCATCATCCTTTCTGCAAGTTGTTACATATGTAGCTTGTCTAGTTGGATCATTTTCCATGCCACATGACCGGTTGCTAGAAACTGAAAGTACTCCAGTAATGAAATCTTCTTTATGCACTTCTTGAAGGGAGAGCATCTCACCTAAGGTACATGTGCTCCTTGAACGTTGCCCATTCTCTTGGCTGATCTCATCACAAGTTACAATTTCCAATCGTTCTGAAAGCCGTTTCTTAGCTTCCCTAGTAACCGATGACTCGGGAAAGTGGGAGATCTTGCCAAAAGATGAGCCTGAATAGGGGCTTTCATATCTTTTAATGTAATCCCATGAACGCTTTGACACAGGACTGCCTCCTTCTGAGTCACTGAAGCTACCACCATGTTCTTCGATATAATCAATTTCGGAATCACTGTTGTCGTAAATTTCTGAATCACTGAATGAGCTTTCATCTCCCCCATATCCGTTTGAGTATGCAGAAGATAAAAAAGACTCATCTCGTCGATGGCGGCCATCTTGCCAATGCTGAATGATACCATGCACTACTCCTGTAGATCCTAGGGTCGTCCCATTATCATCTAATGCTCCGTTGAAGTCATTCTGGTCAATTAGCCGAAATGGGGTTGCCCTGGGGGTCAGCTTCGCCTTTGTTATGCTAGGCTTCCCTGGGGTAGGCCTCAAGAGTACTATTCTACTTGGCTGGGAGGGGATTTCTTCCTTTGAACCAGACCTCTGATGAAACATTCTCATCTCCAATCCATTTTGCTCATTAACTCGTTCTGTTCTGCATTTTCTTACACCATTACTATCAACAGATCTAATTGGTTTCAATATTGTAATGCGTTTTGTCTGAGGAGGTGCTGGGGTTGTGTGAAACCCGCTCAGCTGTCTTGAAAAAATGGAGTTTGGTTCTTCAAGAAATTTCAGAAATAATTCTTTATTTGAACTTATAACCTCAGAAGCTTCTTGAAACTCCTTCAAATGAAGGAGATTTTCTTCCATGGCAAAGTGTTTTGCTTCCATTAAATTCTCTCGCACAATATCCATTCGGTCACTCTTGTTCTCAGAAGACCTTCCTTTTTGCAGATTTTGATCATGAAAAAAGCTCATTCTTGATTTTTCTTCACATACTTCATATACATCATTATATTTGACTGTTTCATCACAGGATGGGCGGATATCATGTGCCACTGACTTTATGGAACGGTGCTGCTCTTGCTGGTGTAAGGCTTTGTGCGTTTCTTTTAAGTGGTTCACTGATTGACTTTTCCTAAAGTCTCTTTTGGCATGGTGTAAAACTGGCTCTTTAGCAGGTAGATCCTCCTCGAGGCCCATTAATCTGGCAATGACACTTGGTGACTTCCTCTTTGATTCCAGTTCTTTACTCATTTCTTTTGCTAATAGCATTTTTAATGAAGTTGCGTTTGATTTTCTGGCTGAAGAACTGTCACCACCTGCCTGCCATCAAGATATGAAAAATCAACAGTTGGATTTGTTCATCTATTTGCAGAAGCATATTGTACTAAATTTCTGTTTCCTTCTGTTTTCAATAACTGATAGCTAATGCTTACATTTAGTGGAGTGTAATTCCTTTGTTTATTTATTATACAGTGTGTGTTAAAGCATTTCATTACATCCTACTGCTCTTCATATCTAAACAAAATGCCCATACAGGAGTGTGAGGGTGCTAAATTCATATAAAAAATAATTATGCAATATGGCACTCAAGATTTTCTTCCAGATGAACAACATCATTATCAGTAGATTTATTCAATTCTGACTTGATTCTTTGAACTGGAAAGCCTAAAGAACTGATGTTAAATAAAGTATTTTGTTACAAACAACACCAAGTTAACAGTTATACATAGAAAAATTGACCCAGAAAAACAAGAGCAATTTTGAATATTTTCAAAAACCAAGCAAGAAATAAAAAGGATCGGCAGAACATGTCATTATCTGAAAGCAAAAGATGTTATACTACAATTCTCAATAATGAACTGCTATGCATAGACTACAATGTCCTCTAGAACCACATAAAGCAGAATGATGACACAATTTTAATAGCAATCCTGCAAGGCCTTAATCCCAATGGCTCCAACTACTATTTCCACACAAGCAGCATTTCCCCACCAAATAACACAAAAGTAACAATTAATATAGCACCTACTAAAGAAGCTCCAAAGGCGATGCTAACCGGATATAATTGCAAAAATAATATCAAAATTTGCAGAACACCCTTACTTTTAATACCATTCTGACAAAAAAGAAAAGAAAAAAAACGAAGTATACATACCATCTCTATGTGTTTGACCCAT
The DNA here is from genome assembly GCA_036346375.1 of Guadua angustifolia. Taxonomy (NCBI): domain Eukaryota; kingdom Viridiplantae; phylum Streptophyta; class Magnoliopsida; order Poales; family Poaceae; genus Guadua; species Guadua angustifolia. The sequence goes on along the minus strand of JAYEVE010000284.1, from coordinate 10,841 downwards.
AATTGGCTTTGCTCTAGCCATCCTTGTGCTTAGGTGAAATAAATTGATAATTTCCTCAAGATAATAGGTACTAGAACTGACTTAAAACCATTCGTTTGGAGTGTGGAATGCTGAAAAGTAGACAAAAGATTATGTGAAACTCCATGAACCAGATGTGGGTTGTACTCGTATGCTCCATAAACTAAAGTCTAGTGAACTAACTTAATCACAGGAAAATTGTCAGCAGGGTAGTGGCCAGCTGGTACTAACACCTGAAAGGAATGAATAACTACGGTGAATATTTTCCTGAAAGCTCGTAGCATTTGAAGCCCATAAGATTTTAACTTATGGGACATAGAAAAGTCTGATGGGCATACTGTAGAAAGATGCTCCTTTTGGAAAACTACAAGAGACACATTGCTTAAAGCTGGAATTTTGCAGTCATATGTAGGCCATATTTTTTGAACGCAAGCAACGGGGGAAGCCCCCGCTGGAATAAATTAATAGGGAAGAAGAGGTACAGTGCCGGTGAGAAACCGGCAAGAAAGGAGGAGAATTATACTAACCTAAGACGCCAAGCAAGGAAAACACTACGAAGGGAAACAGGGATCCTAAACGATTGCAAGAAAAACTCGGAAGCGCACCAGGCCTTCCAAACAGAATAATAGACAGCGGAAGCTCTAAAGATTTTGTCATTCCTAATCTTCCAAAGCCCCCAAGAGGCGATCATGAAAGTCTCCATAAAGAAAGGCGAGTGGTTGCTGGACGATAATCTGAGAAAGAAGTCATCAGAGGGGTCCCAAGAGATTTGAAGGGTGTCCCAGCAGCGCCTGCTGAATCGGCAATGAAAGAATAAGTGGTCACGAGATTCTTCTACTCCGTCGTTGCAAAGAACGCAGTTAAAATCAGCCGAATTGATCTGGCAATTCTTCCTGCGAAGGAGCTGCCTGGTGTTGAGGCGGTCAAGGCTCATGAGCCAGGCAAAAACTTTAAGCTTGGGGGAGCACTTAGCCTTCCAGATCGAAATAAGCGGCCTAGCCACCGGGATGTGACTGAAAACCATCTTGTAAAAAGAGCTAGGATTGTAGTCAGTTGAATTCCAAATGTAAGACCAAACATCATTGCTGTCGCTGACGATGTCCTGAGTGTGAAGAAGGGTGTGAAGCTGCTGGAGCTCAATGTAGGCCTGATCGGACATAGGTAAGTGGAAGTTGACGGAAACAGCCGGGTTGTGGACGAATTGAGCCACACTGCAGCAATCATTTTTGGCGTAGGAATGAAGATGCTGAAACTGATGCCTCAAATGCATGTTGTTCCAAACATCGCCCCAGAACAGAGCGGAATCACCTTTCCCCACCTGACAACGAGCAATTCCCCTGAATTGATCAAGGAGCGAGAGCACATCCCTCCACCAAAAAGAACCTCGCCTAACCGAAGCTTGGGGGAGAGTCGAAGAGTAATAAGAATCCCAAACCAGGCGGACCCAAGGGATATCTTTTTTGTTAAAGAACTTGTGGAGGAACTTGATGAGCAAAGCAGAATTATGAGTAGCCAGATTAATAATCCCGAGCCCTCCTTTAAGCTTTGGCTTGCAGACCTTATCCCACCTGACGAGAGATTTGCTCCCGCCATTAACCTCGTTTTTGCCCCAGAGACAGATCCTCCTAGCGAAGTCAATTTGACGAATAACCGCAACAGGGATCCTGAGAGTGCACAAAGCGTAGGTAGACATGGACGAAACCACCGAGTTGACAAGTTGGAGCCTGCCTCCGAAGGAGAGCAGGGAGGAGAAAGAGGACACCCTCCTTTGATCGACGATTAACCAAATATTCAAAATCAGCGATGAGGCCTCGTGGAACCCATGGAAGCCCCAAATAGGTGAAGGAAGGACTGAGTCTTACAACCAAATAACTTGGCCAGGGCTCCAACCAAGACTCTGCCAGTTAATCGGAAGCATGCAGGACTTAGCATAGTTGATCGAGAGGCCGAAATGCCGAGAAAGTCTGCAAGAGACTTTTTAGAATGAAAAGTTCTTTCTGATCTGCTTTGGCGAAAATAATAGTGTCATCAGCATATTGAATGACGGGGAAATCCAGATTGGGGTCATTGAAGAGCGGCAAAGAGAGGATGCCAGCAAGCTTGGCCTTATTCAACATGTACTGGAGCAAGTCAACCGCAATAGCGAACAGTAACGGCGAGATGGGATCACCTTGTCTAACACCCCTTTTGCAAGGAAAGGAGCAGCCCGGAATTCCATTAAGGAGCACAGACGTGGAGGCCGAACCAAGGATGTCGAGAACCCAGAAAGCCATTTAATCGGAAAGCCTAAGGCGAGAGCATAGCAATGATCGAGGAATGCTCGATAGTATCAAATGCTTTGGCAAAGTCAATCTTGATGAGCACAATTTTCCTTTTGGAACACTGACAAAGATGAATATATTCAAAGGCCCAAGCAAGGCAATCCTGGATGGACCGGCCCTTAATGAAGCCGTATTGGTTCTTATGCACCACAGTAGTGATAACCGAATTGAGCCGAGAGGCTAAAAGCTTAGTGACCAGCTTAACACTCAGGTTAAGTAAAGAAATAGGCCTGAAGTCGTTGGGAGTCGAGGGGTTGTCCGATTTGGGAACGAGAACAATGTAAGATTGGTTAATGGGAGCTAGGAAATGGACCCGCATGGAATCAAACAAAGATTATAGAAGTCCTCTTTGATAACGAAGCCGACTTCTTGAAAAACTTTCCATTGAATCCATCCGGGCAGAGCACCGCCGGAATGGAATTGGTTAACCACATTGTCAATCTCGGATATGGAGAAACTAGAAGCCAAATCATGAAGGTCACCGGTCGAGATGAGATTCCGACGAGGGTGCATAGTGGGTTTGTCGAAACCCCATTCTAGCCGAGAAAGCGAGAAGAGAAGGCATGCCTTCGCATTATGGTCAGAAGAATATCCCCATTGTCGGAAGACGAGTAGTAATGAGGTTGTGGCGGCGCTCGGTGGCTTTCTTTGTGGAAGAACTTGGTGTTCTCATCGCCAAGGCAGATCCAACGAATGGTGCAGCGATTCCTCCAGTAGGAATTTTGATAAGACAGAAGGCTAAGTAAGTGCGAGTTGAAAATAGACCTGAAGTTCCTTTCATGAATGAAGAGAGTCCTGTGCTGCTCAATGCAGTCTATCACCGCAATATAGTGAGAGCTGTTGTTAATTTGCTCCTCAATGATGGAAATATTCTTATTCCAATTGCTAAGAGAGGTCGAGAGCCGAGAGAACTTTGCCTGAATGATATCAACCGCGAACCACGCTTCGTTATGGCGGACCAACTATGTTTGCTAACGTGAAGGAAGTCAGGTCTCTGGCACCAGTAATTTTCAAATCTAAAGAGTTTACTTTTCGGAATATTGGTCTGGATTTGAGCAATGCAAGGGTGTGATCCGACATGGTTCTGGACATAGGGAGCCAAAGAGTAGCGAGGAAGGAAGAGGACCGATGGAGCGAGTGAAGCACCAATCGAGCCGCTCCAGTAACGGATCATTCTGCATGTTGCTCTAGGTATACTTCAACCCTTTGAGGGGGACTTCAATGAGACTGAGGCCCAAGATGATATCATCGAAAATGCGAGCATCACCCAACCTGCCACCCGGCTTGTTCCTATCCAAGGAGCTTCTATATAGGTTGAAATCACCCATGATTATGACATCCTCATCATCTTGAATGGCAAGATTTGACATCCAGTTAAAGAAAACCGCCCTACCAGAACCAGAGCATGGACCATAAACGGAGAAGAGGGTCCAAAGAATGCTCGTTATGCTTAGCGAAATTTAACACCAAGAGCAAAAGAAGAGTTGAAAATGACCTCCCTCAAGAAAAGCCCCAATCCAGCAATCGATGCCGCCAAGCCGAGCGAAGGAGAGAAGCATAAATTGGTTAAATCTTTTGGGAGCAAAAGACTTAAGGTCCGAGTGGATGATTTGACCCTCTTGGTCTCTTGAATGGAAAGAATAGAGCAAGTTTAGTCTTGGATCTTCATACGAAGGAGATTACGCTTGTTTTGGTCATTCATTTTCCGACATTCGATTCAGGATGATCCAATTCCTACTGCTATTGATTGACATGATGTTTGAAGCGAGATGGATAACAAAAATGAGTTGGAACACCCCAACCCCAGAGAAGATCCCCAGGAACCAGAGGAGAACCTATATCCCACGACAGCAAGGGACAAAGCCAAACCATAGCCACGGGCCAGAGCACCCAATGCACAGAAAGCATGAAACCCAAAACCAAAACAGTCCAAAGCAAGGCCACCAGCCTAGCAGTCAAGTAGCCAACCATAACAAAAAAACAACAACTGACCCACTGCCAAAGAGGGTAGCCATCACCCTGCCAACTAAAACTATCCAGGACAGGTGTCATCCTTGAGAGCCTTCTTCCGTCAGAACAGCAGCAGCCACCTCCTCAGGAGAGAGCCCGCATCTTTCAACACCAACCTTCTGCATAGCCACCAGCGACACCGGGGGAGTTTTATTTTTCAGACAATCCACCTCCCTGATTGAAGGAAAACGTTGTAGCCGGCTGTGACTTTGATCATCGGATGAGGGAGCAGAACCCTGACCCCTAGCAGAAGCGGCATTGGAGTTTTTAAACAGGGAAGCCACACTCGGCTGGCGAAAACCCCTGTATTTATCCTGCAACCTTTTACTCCTCCTGCCGGAAGAGGCCAACACCTGATGGGTAGGAACATCCATCCATACTGAGTTGAGAAGGGGAGTTTGGGTTGTACTGGGGTCTGAGCTAGCTTTCTTTTCCTCCCATAAACCAAGAGATTCGGAATGGGAATCCGCACAGACACTGGCGGGCCTTAATTAGACGGGATTCATACCGGAGTTAGACGGGGACATCCATTGGTTGGCCAGGCGGCGCTAGATGAGTCACGGCCGTGCGAGCGTTGCGGAGAAAAGCAAGATCAACCATGGAGAATAGATGTTGAAGCGACGTAAAATTAGGCGTAAGATCACGAAATCGTTGGAAGCTGTTCGTTGCACCAGGTCGCAAAGAGAAAGGAGGGACCTTGGGAAAAAAAAAACCCAAGCGGACCATCCCCAAAGGGAAAGAAAGATGTATGCTGAGGGGAGGTTGGTAGTGATTGATCCAGGTCCACCGAGTCACTGTCCGTGGTGTCGTTCTCCGGGAAGACTAGATCATCCATAATCTCAGGCGGCTGGAGGTCTTGGTTCTGAAAGAAAAGGTTATGCTGATTCCCATTTTGAGCTTGCTGGATCCCAACCGCCAAGTTCCAAGCCGGGTCACCTTGAAGAGGCTCGGGAGCTGAACAGGTTGAGTTGCAGTCTTGAGGGCTTGGTGGACTTCTTTGAAAGTGTTGATCATCTACTGGTCTTCATCGGTAGCAAATCAGCCTCAGCAAACTGATGGAACAAGATGATCACCGGAATTTGCCCAAGAGGCATTTGCTCAAGGGGCGAACTCGCTTACGACAACCAAAGCGACGGGAACCTCATCCGTCTTTGCCGAACATGCCTTCGCACAAGGACATGGAGAGAGTTCAAGTTGCGACGCCATCGAAGCATCCGACCAAACGGGGCACAGGCTTGCTCAAGATAAGCAGACACACGGAGGTCTAATGGGAATCCCAAGAGCATGAACCATCCAATCCTGGCGAAGGGGGCATTTCGAGCATTCTGGGCCCTGTCATGTCGGATGAAACGAACACGGACACCTTCAATGAAGTGATCCCCCAGGTTGACGAGCATATCACAGTTGAAGATGCTGCTAAGGTGAAAAAGAGCCACCCCCAGGAAGCTTCGGCGAGAATGCAGAACAGGGAAACCCAGGTCGTCTTCAATGTGAGCCCTTATCTGATGGATGAAAGGGTCATAATCCTCAGGGAGGAGATCGCCATCTTGGTCTAACGCAATGAGCCAGTCATCGTGCAGACGCGGAGGGGTTCCACTGATATGAACCGACCTCCTATCAATCCTCGAGGACCGCCATCGTCGAGCTGGACGTGTTGGGGAATGAATCTGGCAGCATCAAAGGGGAAATTCGCCATGAGGGGAGGGGCGGAGATCGCAGCACTGTTAAGATGGAGATGGCTAGGCAGAAGAAACCGAGGAGACAGTGTGAGCCGGGAAGACGGAGGGCTATTGCGGGCACAACCCCCAAAGAGCCAAGGGCGATTGGAGGAAGGGGACGAATTTACCCTCCAACCCGACTGGCTAACAGACGGAAGCTGCAAATGAGAAATAATCCGATGGACCAGCTTAAAAAGGCTGAGACATCCAAGCGCTGAGAAAAATCCCGGGCGAACCGAAGCAAGAGGCAGGCAGCGGGAGCGATTAGGGCTAATTCTGGAAGGGATCACTTGGGATGGCCTGATGAGAGAAGAGGCGCGCTTAGTCCCAAGACAAAACGCCCCGTCAAGAGCCTGCCGAACAATTAAGGCCGGGTCAGGAAGAGTGTTGGGAGTCGCCACCACGCACTGGTCAGACGGCGAAATCATTTGGGTGGAGACATCCTGATTTGAATTCAAAAGAGGATCCCCACGACACCACCCAGAGGAGATAGAATTGACAAGATGAAGCCCACCTCCAATCTGAAACGGGATAAACTGGGCATGATCATGAACTGGCTTCAGGATGGGGCAAGAAAAACTGCCAACAGTGATGAACTTCATAACATCCGAGGCAGAACCACTCTGAATTTGACGATTCGGGAGCACAAAAGAAACCCTCTTGGAGGACCTTTTACGGCCAGAATTCCCAGGGATAACTGAAGAATCAGAGTAAGACACACCATGAGCAAGAATAAGCCTGTCTTTGTCAGCCCTCCAGAAAGGATCGAATTCCCGCCAGGGGAAAAAATAAACATCAAAAAATTGAGAAGTAATCCTTTTGATCGAGCAAAGATGGCGACCCACCAATCCGTTAGCAACCGAGATCCGGAAATGACGACCAGCTAAATTGAGGACATGGAAACCATGGGGGGAACCGCCCAAAATAGAGCAAAGGGCTAATGCAGCTGAGGAACTATGTAATTTGAATGAGTGCCTTCTGAAGTAGACAAGAAGGAAGTAAGAACCCACCGGCGAAAACCTGTCATGGTGGACAACTGAGCGGAATTTTCGAGATATGTCTTGTTGGAACCTTACTCCAGTACTGAAATCCAACCTAAGGTCATCAATACACGGGCGGAGATCAATGACCTCCAAGGGAGCCGAAGGAGAGGAATGGCGAAAAGCACTCTGAAGGATTCTTGGCAAGCGCCAATGGCTGCTCCTCAAGAGCCAAGCCCCATAATCCTTGCGCCATTAGGGCCACCATCTCGCCAAAGGAAGAACGTGAGCTCGAAGGCATCGGCAAGCACCCTCTGAGACGAAGAACAAAAGCGACCTTCCTAGAAGCCACCGAGAAACGAAAGTGGGTGGGGGAAGCTTGCCGCACATGAAAGCCAGCCGGCGCACCACCCAGAATCGAGTGCAGAGTACCAGCCACAGAGCTAGGATCAAGCCGGAAGGAGAACCTTTTGAAGACCACTAAGAGGAGGAAAAAACCTTGTGGAGAAGAGGAGGCATGGTGGACTGGCGAAGAAACGGAACGAAGGACCCACAAGCGGAAGTCACTACCAAGGGAGGGAGACCACCGAAGCGGAGGAGCACCTCTCCAGGAAGAGAGCCTCCTCCCCAGCGAACGAGACCCAGGCGACCACCGCCGCCTCTCCATTCTTATCTCTATGTAGGCCATATTGATGCAAGGGAATAGCACAGTTCATGGCCTGTTCTTGTTTAAAACTACAATAAAAAGAAAATGGTGCACAGAACGAAATGATTCGACGGGGGCAGAGCAGCATTTGGCAATATGGAAAAGTATAAGGTAGCAGATCAATAAAAGCAAACGAGCAGATATAATTACAAAAATATGGACCCATGGCACTAACGAGATCGTACGTACTTCCAAAAGGAATCTTGCGGCAAAAAATAATCTCTGAAAGACTGCATTTTCTGTCAGAAAAATCAGTAGATAGATTAGCCTGAACTATCCATCAAGAACGCGTATTATACCAGTTTTTCAGGTCAGACAAATGTGAAACCGAGAAACAGAGCAGAGCAAGTAATTACAAAGCCACACAAGTGCACAGCAGAAATACTCATATTTGTACGTATAGGCAACAAAGGAATCTCTGCAGTCGCACCGTTCCAAAGGGTTCAGATTTTCTCAGGAAATCTCGTCAGCATCTCTAATCTTGACAGGAGAAGACAGGGAAAGAAAAAGGAAAAGTGGCTCTGATAAAGTAGAGGAGGACATGTACTCTACGTAGGATAGAGAAATACCAAGAATGAGAATACCGAGAAGGTATGTGTACGTGTCCAAATGATCCCTGCAACCGAGACAATTCCTCAAGGCTGCAGATTTCGCAGGTTAAAAAACACAAGAAATATATCATTGGTTTGCTGAAACTAACTAGAATCCACTGTTGAAAAACGAAGCGCGCAGCGGATGCGTACGAGACTACAGATAATTACAGAACTACGGAGCATGACTTTATAACCAGATGGTACAGGGACGCGTCCAAAGAATCGTGCAGGTAGGAAATGCTTTCAAAGTCTGTTTTTCTTTGGAAAATTACGAACTACCGAAATAAAGTGATAAACTCTGGCAGAAAAAAAGTTGCATCTTTATGCCAAAATTGATGGGTATTTCTATTGCACTCACTAAATCATATCTTCACCTGAAATCATAACTTGCATTTCTTAATCTTTATGGTGCATTTTTCTTGCTACAAGTCTACCCCCAAATTTGCATGTTTTTTTTTTTTGAAAATATAACAAATTTGCATGTTCAACTGCCCAGTGCCCAGATAATAGGCAAATGTAGCAAACCGAGTACGAGGAGCTCACAGCCAAAAATCGCGAACCCTATCCTATAGAGGAAAACTCCATCAACTCAAAACCAAAGTTAGCATTCTCAGCTTTCTTAAAGCATCGGACTTCTAAATTCTCAGGACCTCCAGAAGTTCTCTACAGCCTGTTGAATAATTTTGATGGATTCCCTCATTTCACCCATTTGTACTAAATAGCGACTCCAAATCCAATAAAGCTTATCCATGGATATCCCAGATTGAGCGCAAGAACCCAACAAATAGCTCGCGAGAGAGAGAGAGAGAGAGAGAGAGATTCGCTACAAACAATAAGAGGAGCCGGTTGTTCACCTCAGGCGATGCGGGCGCCGAGCATTATCAGACGGCGGCCGCCCCGACTGCCAGGGGTGGAGGAGCGCGGCTGAGGTGGCGGTGGGTTTTGGGAGGGGTCGGTGGCGTTGGTAGACGGCGGGGGGTCAGAGCAGCGGTACTACGAAGCGGAATTTATCTGCCTTCTGCGAGCCGTTTGTCTCTCCGTGGACCGTGGTCTGCTGCGGTGTTATGTCTCCAGTCCGTAACGCGCCGTGGGCTGCGTACGTGCGCTCGCGACGGCGCAATGGGTGGTGATGGTCGGATGGACGAACGAGGGCATCTTTAATAATAGTAGGATCATTTCAGCACCTTCTCATTATGTCGTATAAGTAAAATCTTACGTAGAAAAAAATAGAAGGTAAGAAAAGAGAATACAGTAATTAGACTATACCAACCGACGCAAACAATAAAGCGTGAAGAGAGAAAATGTGATGAAAATAATATAAAATAGTTAAAGGAATAATTTTAAAGATGAAGTATTGATGATGTTGTCTCTAGTGTTGTCTTTAGATGAGTTAGAATCCTTAGAAACAATCTTAAAGACAAACTATATATTGTACATGCTCTAATAATAATAAGGGCACGTTTGTTTTTGCTTCGGATTCTCTAAAATTGATTCTGTATTATGGTCGTAGAGAAACTGATTCTCTAAAAGCTGAAATTCAAAAGTACATATGAAATGGATTGTTGATTCTAGTGTATATGAGTGGGTTGGATTGTGATAATCAATTTCTAGAATTGGATTGTTTGTTTTCTATTTTGTTTTAAAGTTATAATTCAGAATCAAAAGCATAAACAAACCAGGAATAGAAGGCTCGATAAACCAGAAGTTGCTTAACGGATAAACCAACTTTGGGTAACTAAAACCCTACTGCCAAGTGAGATTCGCTACTGGCTGTACAACTTAGTTATCGTCTGAAAAGGTAAAATTTTTACATGAATTTTATATAAAACAAATTAATTTTCGTAAGAATCGAAAAATAATCAGTGATCTGAATGACGTATTATGCTGTAACGCGTAATATCTGCTACAGAAGTTGGTGGTTCTTCGCCTCTTCGGAGCTCTAACGAGCCGATAAAGAGATTTTACGAGGCACATGCCCGTGAGGCAATTTTTTTTTCTAAGTTCACTTAAGCTTCATTTAACATTGTGATTGACTATTAAAAGTAAGTTTTACTTTTGGATGTAACAATTAGGCTCCGTTTGATAAGCATTTCATTTCCAACAATAGCTGCAAATTAAATACTACCGGAATAAGTAAAGATTCATTTAACTAACTAGCTAGATCTCACGTCACATCACAGAACAAACCGCAAATCGGCCTTCAATTGTAGAATCTTAGTGCATATTTCTGTAACAAATTAGATTTTCGCAGTGCGGCACATCAAACACGAACTACCCCTTTAATGTTCTTATTAGACATGTTAGTAAGAGCAATGCTTCAATATTTTCCCTCCTAATACAAGTTATATAAATTTTAAAATGAATAAAGGAGTAAGTAATCACTGTTTATTCATGCTTTAATATTTACGCAACAGTAAAAAAGAAAAGTACAAAACACTTCTCGTCGTGTAATTATTGTGTGGGGTAATCATGGACGCTTCCCCAATCTGCCCTTG